>OX063268.1:20731412-21931412 GCA_944039245.1 Nebria salina
AGATGCGTATAAGAATGTTCAGAGCATGTCACTGCAGATGTTTATAAATCCGTTGCTGGTTCGCAAAAACCAAAATTAAACATCTGCAGTGTCATGCACCGAAGATTCTTATACGCATTTGGGTTAAACCACATCGTAGTTTCATTATTTTTCTAATTTATAATATTTGTTTGCTTTTAGACTAAATATATGTCTTAGAATAAATATAAAATGTCAAACTTTAAATTATTTGTCTATTTTGTTAAACAATTGACATGCGCAGATTGTATAAATAAATATAATAAGAAGAAATTTAATTAGCCATTATTTGGAAACCAGTACTCTTTTTGGAAAAAAATTTCAAATAAAAGTTGTACGAAATATAATTACCTTTAATTTACACACAATTTTTCTGTAACTGTAACCATTTTTGAGTAATATCAGAAACTGCAAAAAATGACTATAGTAAGCAGGCACTTCCGCTTTGAATATGTTTTTCAAAAATAAAAGGTGCACACCCCAGGCATATGCAAATCTTCAGTTTAAAGTTTCATAATTTTAGCTTCCACCGTTTAGGCTGTAGACAACATACACACACTTGCACACACAGACACACACACGGACGTCATTTCAAAAATAGTCGGAATCGATTCAGGGAAAGTCAAAATTTCCGTTAAAATCTCGAAATCGAAATTTTTCATGATTACAATACTTATACTGCGTATAAGAAAGTAAAACTGTAATTTCGCATAACTGATTTTATAAAACTCTATCATTATAAAATACATTGTTTACTAGAATGTTATAGGTATTGGATTATTTATTTGTGATATTGAGTTCGTGTTTTCCAAATAAACAATGGTAAGCATCATAAACATCTAAAGTTTACTTTCTTTTAGAAACATAAAGAAAACATCCACCAGCTATGTGGCTGGCAAAAATGTGTACAAAAGCGTTTTCGTTTCCATCATCAACATATGATGGTGCTGGTCCAACTTTAGCCATCGAGCCAGGAATGCCAGTCGTTTTCCCGGTTTATGCGATTCATTGCGATCCAGCATATTATCCAGATCCTGAGAAATTCGACCCAGAACGATTCACTGACGAAGCCAAAAGCGCTAGACCAAAATGTGCTTATTTGCCGTTTGGAGAAGGACCAAGAATGTGTTTAGGTATAGTTTATATACTCTAAAAATGCTTTTCTACCTTACTTCAACAAACATCTGCAATGTCATGCACCGAACTTTCTTATACGCTTTTTGGTTAAATCACATCCTATTTTCATTATTTTTCTAATTTATAATATTTGTTCTAACCTTTGGAACACTTTTACATGAAACATATTTCTTAGAATAAATATAAAATGTCAAACTTCAAATTATTTAAGTTTTTTTTTGTTTTTTTTTTTTGATAAACAATTGACAGGCGCGGTTGATAAGATTTATGTAAAAATAAATATAATAAGAAGAAATTTCAAGAGTCATTTTCTTGTTTCCGGTATCGTTTGGGAAAAAAAAATTCAGATAAAAGTTGTACAAAATGCTGATATCTATAATTTTTATTGTAACAATTTTTCTGTAACTGCAACTATTTTCGACTTATTGCAGAAACCGCAAACATTGACTAGAGTAAACATGCACTTCTGGTCGGAATATTGTTTTAAAAAATAAAAGGTTTTCTTGCCAGGCACATACAAATCTTGAGTTTTAAATTTCATAATTTTCCCTTTAGCCGTTTGGGCTGTAGAGCGCTCATACACACACACACACACTCACACACACACACACACACACGTGCGCGCGCGCACACACACACACACACATACAGCCGTCATTCCATAGTTTATATCTCAAGATCGAAATTTTTCATGATTACAATACTTACTTATAATGCGTATAAGGAAGTAAAAATAACATTTTAACAAATTAAAAGACACCAAATCATTTTTCATCAGTATACTTTTCAGCATGAATCATATTCATGTGTCAGCTGATATAAAATAGCCATCACTATCATGAAAATTATAAATCTACACTTTTGAAATATTTTAAAATGTATATTTCTTCAAATGCAATAATATTATCATAATTATAATAATATGATACATATTTTTTCTAGGTTTCCGATTTGCTCTTGCTCAAATAAAGGCTGCCATAGTTGCTGTTGTTTCCAATTTTGAAATAAAAATTAATCCTAAAACTACACCGACATTTGAACTAGATCCTCAAAACCTTTTGCTAAGTAAATTAGGAGGAATATGGTTAAACTATCATAAACGTTCAAAGTAATAGATAGTTATTGCTAGTATATTGTTATACCTATTCTATAGTAATATTTCTATACAATAATTAAGTTATTATACGACCATCTTTGAAAAATGCCTTTTCAATTAGTTATGGTAGAATCTTGGGAAGCTTATTAAAAATATAAACAAAAGTAGCTCATTTAATTATCAACTAATAAATAGTATTTGCAGCTTCATTAATCGCAGTTTTTTTAGGAGAAATCAGATTGCGTCTTTTCTAAATTTTAGAAATGTAGACGCAAAAATGTCACTTTTTCAATTTTTTTACCAATACAACTGATCTGATTTTTATTTTGTCATTAAATTATTTGCCAACTCTTTGATCATTTTTTTACTACAATACAAATGTATTATAGCAACTTTTTTCAAAATCTCTAGAGGACGTATGCATTTAAGAAATAGAAATTTTCAATTGTTCAATCATTTTACGAACTATCTGGTCTGATTTGGTTTTGTTATTAAATTAATTATCGACTACCAAAAGTAATTTCTATCTCTTAATGTGTTTTATAGAGTGGCAGAGGTAATACTTTTATCAATGATGGTAGGGAAATAATGTATGTAGCGGGTGTTAAAACAGTTTTGTTTCGTATTATGTAGTTATTTTGTTATAAACTTATATAATTAAATGTGTATTTATATACTAAAACCTATCGTTTATTATCTATTTAATGTGGTATGCGAGATAGAGTAAAAGTAAGAGAAAATGTCAAATTGAACGAAAGTATGTTCGCAACTTGGAATGTTAGAGACATAAATGGTAAAGAAAATGCATTTTTGCATGTAATGCGTAGATCTGGGTTGGATGTTTTGACTGTGTGTGAAACTAAGAAGAATGGATGTAGTTCTAAGGATGAAAATGATGTGTTCAGATTATGGTCTGGTGTAAATAAGAATGAGCATGCTAGACAAGGTGTCGGAATACTTGTCAGAGAGCGAATGAAATATTGCATCCGAGATTATAAGTGCATATCTTCGAGAATACTATGGCTCAAAATGAAAGTGGGTTTGATTAGGCTCTTCATATTTTCTGTCTATAGTCCGAATGAGTCTGACAAGGAAACATCTCGAGGTGTGTCTCACCAATTTTAATGAAACTGTAGTATGTTGTAGTATGTGAGAAAATAATCGATACTTTTTTTTTCGGCCCCTTTTAATTTCTAAGAGGTAAAAACCACCTACAAAATTTTTTAAAATATCAGGAAAACACGAATAACTCTAAAAATAAGCTGTTTCAAAATAAACTTTAAATACAAAAGTTACTAGGTTCTGAGAGGGTTATATAATTTTGACCTTCATTTGACCTTGAAATTCGTTTTCAAGGTCAAATGAAGGTTAACATTGATTTTTTTTCACCCAGAGAAAGAAATATCTTGAAATGAGATGTCTAGTGTAGCGAATAGTTGTGATCGCGGTGAAAAATTGATTGTCTGCGGTGATCTGAATGGATGGGTTGGTGTTAAGCGGAGCGCTGGTGATATTGAAATAGGAATATTTGGAGATGATAGAGTAAATCTAGAATATTAGCTTTTTGTTTGGAATTTGGACTCTTCGTGACTAATTCATGCTTTAACCATATTAAATCACATACTTACACGTGAGAGAATTTAATTTTAAATCAAAGAAGTGTGATTGATTTAATTATTTGTGACGCGCGTTTGCGGAGTATGATTGTAGATACAAGAGTGAGACATGGGGCTGAACTTAGTACGAATGATCACTATTTAGTTGTTTCACGTATGAATTTAGCGCAAGGTTGATGCAAAAGATTAAAAAAGGCCGAGTGTATGGTTCGTGTAAAATCGTCACTTTTGCAGTAAGTGAAGAATATGTTTATAAGTCGAATGTTGCTTTATCTTCGTTTGAGCCGAATTATAAGTATGATATGAATGTGATCTGGAACGAATTTAAAACAGCAGTTGTAATGTGTGCGACTAAAGTATGCGGTGTTTCAAGAATAGGTGCACGTATCCAGAATGGTTGGTGGAATGAGAATGTTAAAGAAGCTGTCCGTAGAAAGAATGAAGCATATCTAAGCTATTTGAATGTCAAAGATTTGCCTAGTGATATTCATGATGCTTGCTTGACTAAATATAAACTGATGAAAAAAATACGAAAAGGATTGTGAATGACAACAAAATGGATATGGAAGATGAATTAAAAGTTGATGTCTGAAGTCATGCCTTCAGTATGAACAGGAAATTGTTTTGGAAGAGTGTAAAGAAATTGGAAGGTGGCAGCAATGTCAGTTTCGTGAAAGCTATGAAAAATGAATATAGTGAAATAATTTGGAATGAATCAGATGTAAGAGTGAGATGGTGTGATTTTTTTAAAAGTTTATATGGTGGTTCAAGTGGATGTAATAATGCATTATATATTCGTGTTGAAATGGTTGTTGATGAATGTGCTATTAGTGGAAGAAGCTGTATATGTGTGTCTGTCGCGAATGAAATGTCGAAAAGCTGCTGGCATAACCGTGGAAATGTTGAAATTTAGGAGTGTAAGTTTGTTCGATTGGTTAGTAAAATATTCAACTTTTGTTTGAAAAATGGCGTATTTCCGAATGATTGAAAGTGTGCTGTGATTGTCCCTTTTTTTCAAAGGGAAAAACTGTTCGAGTGAGTCGTCAGTCAATCAAAATTATTAACAAATCCCATGCCGGGAAGTATTTTAGTATCGGATCTAATAAGACATTTTCCTACAAACATACAATCACTTTGGCAAGTGGACAATAAAAATAAAATTACAGAAATAGCCGAATTTTTAAGAAAATAATAACCGTTCACTAAATTTTTCTCCGAACATGGACAAAATTATTCAAAACCCACACCTAGAGTCGAGACAATTCAGGCGACGCCCGAGTTTCTCCCGCAGCCCCCTACACCAGTACTACCGAGTTACCGTTGTTATCGATATATATAATATTCAATTTCATGGCTTTTTTTTTATTGATATATAAAATATAACTAAATATTTAATAAATTAAGAGCATCTTCACATAAAGTATCTTTATTAATAATGTTTTTATGTCTTAGACTCGTAATATACGGATGTGACGTTATTAGAAAATTATGAAGTAAATCTTCATTAGTAGCTTGACGACTACATTTTCTAGAATTATATTCTCGCATATGCTTGAAATCTTTATTTCTAGCTTCCTGCCGATAACATAAATGAAAATTTTAATTATATATAGTGATTTGCATTTTACATTTCAAAAAAGTGTTTTTGTGTAAATTTTTTTAAGTTTTGTTGTTTAGAGGTCGTTTTTATGTATTTATGTAAAGTAATAATAAAAAAAAGGATTGCTTTCTATTTTCTAAAGTATTCTAAATAATATGGTATAAAAAAATATTCAAAAATCAAATATTTGAAAATTTCCTTTTTGGCCACTTTACAAGCGTTTCGTCCCACTGTGCGACGTCGACCACACTGACAAGCATAGATAATTCACTGACAAGCATGACAGACGTATACTACCTGACATCACCACGGTGACACCAGAGGGCCACACTGTGCTTCTGGTGAACACTGGCCGTGAAGTCACTTTTATTGCCGAAAACCTATCGACTGACCTACAAGCATACGGCCATTTGTTACCCTCGTAACCGGTACACTTAGTACAACTACGGGGTGCCATGCGTCAACGCTCCTATCTAACAATTCAGTGCTTTGAACTCCAAAGAGATTGGCACCCACTTTCTCAACTTAATGCGTTCGCATACGAGTAATCACAATCGCTTTTTCAATACCTCAAAACACGTTATAAAATATAAACAAATCGCTTGTAGATTAGGATTAGGAAGTAGGTACGTCACTACAATAGGAAGTTAAATATTATACAAATAATCTCAAATATGTTTAATTATCAACAAGAAACTATTCTCATAATGCATTATTTTCTGTTGTAATAACACAATTATTATTATAGAAAACATATTTAAATTAGTGTATTTCCATTGCGAGAAGTGCAAGTTGTTGAAGAATGCCACTAAAATAGTTTTTTTAAACAAAGAAAACAATTAAATTTAATGTTTTTAACAAAATATTAAGATTGTCCAACGATTGCTTCTTCATCATTATAAAGATTACAATTTGTAGTAGATATTCTTGTTGTGGAAAAATTATCACGAAGCCTGCGAATATCATATTGATTGTCGGAATTTGATATATACCTTTTGCAAAAAATTATGATGACAATATGATTTGCATCATTGAAACAATATGATAATATAGATTCTTCAATTGCATCGCTAATGTTAGCAACATTAAAATCATTATAATTCTTAAAAAAATCGTTGGATAAGGTCTCGTCGTTGTTCTCCATGTTGACGAAGAGTGGGAAATCATTGGAAACATCCTAAACTTCAGGAATATTTTTAGAAATGAAAGTAAATTGGAGGGCCATCTCTGCTGATTAAGATTCTAGAAATTGTATTGATAACATATGGTTTTTCTTTTTTATAAGAAAGAAATTTATTTATATCCTGCAGGAAATCATATAAATTAATAATCACCAATTCATTCTTCAGGACTTTAATTGTAATTTTGCTTTCGTTATAATCTTTACAAATGTCCATTCCTTTAGAATAATGTTAAGACATGTCGTTTAAAATGTCTACCACTAGTCCACACTTATTATTATACATTATAACTTGTTCAACATCTTTATGGAAAATATTATAAACAGCACTTTTTAAATTTACACCTTAGAGCATTCCTTCAAATGTGTTGGAGGAGTAAACAATATTAGAGAAAAGGATAATATAAAGTAACACATACATAAATAAAATGTATACTAAGGATTTTTTTAAATAAATCGTTTGGAGGGGATTGTAATCAGAGCTCGTTCCATTTTAACCAATTGTAAGATGTATACTAATCAGTCGTAATTTGGTGATAAAGCGAAGTTAAATATACTATTATTATCTAATGAACTGTGTAGATAGAAGGTAAGTCACAATCATGTTAGTTTTTTATTTATTTATTATGTTCAGAATAATGATTGAATCAAGAAAACGTAATTTGACATGTGGACTTGGTGTTGCACGAAAAAGAATTTCTTTGGATAATGAGGAAAACATTACATCTGAAAGCAATATTTTAAATCCAAGTACTACTGCAGACAACACTGCTGAGCTAGATACTAGAGTTACTGAAGTCTTCAATTTACAACCTCAACCTATCAATGAACTAGATAATTATAAAAATGATCATCGAGATGAAAAAAGATTGTTGTTCGAGTATAGGTATCCATTAAATGAAAGTTTAACTAAATGGATATCTGTTGGCATTGATCCAAATCAAAATTTTCAAGTTGTTGTCCTAATGTATGTATACAATTTAAACCATATGATTGGTACGAATTTCTACAATGTCGTGATATGATGTTAAAGTAGTATTAATCGAATGGATGAAGAGAGAAATATGTTTAGATACTCAATCACTTAAAAAACAATTTGAATTAGAATTTATTATAAACTATTATTTAAACATGTTAAATTCACTAAATTTTTCTTTATTTCACGATGAAATCATATCAAAAGTTGTTATATATGGTGATAATATTTTTGATAATATAAGCTATTTATTAAATGTTGAAAACCATTTATATTATTTAGCAATGAAAGAATTCTTAAACATGCACCCTGAGTTAATTTAAGCAAAAATTATACGATCTTATAAATAATTTGGTGTCCCAGCACAATCTTTGTAAGTATGTCGAGTAAAATAGACTATTTATACATATTAAATCTGGAAGCTCAAATATTAAATGTTGTGAAAAAGTATTATACATTTAAGAATAAGAATGGGGCCTTTTTCCTGCTAAATGAGTGAACTAGTGATGATATTAAAATACTATTAAAAGAATTTGTATTACAAATGCATGGTCAAATTAGTTTTGCTTGGGATAAATTATCAAAAGACTGCCAAGCTGATCCTAAATTCAAGAAGTATGAGCGGTGCTTAAAACATAGAGATAATCGACAAGTGCGAACTGATAGCATCACAGACTGTTTATTAGTTCTAAATTGTGTATTTTTGTGTATTTCTGAAAATTTCAAAGAAGAATCTAATCGATTGTCAGCATTCCAGAAATGGATGAATGTTTTCATGCAAAAGCTGGATTTTATTATATTAATTATGAAGATGCCGTTCGTTGTGCATTCTGTAATATTAAATTATGTAAATTTGTAGAAGGTGATGATGCTATAACCGAACATAACGTTGGTCAGCCAATAGCTCATTTATAAAAAATATCTTAAATGTACAATTGTTGATTATATAATATATATTTTTTAATATGTAAATAGAAAAATTAAGGATCATTAAATAAAATATGCAAACTATATATAATGATTTTAATCTCTTAAAATCAAATACAATTCAAAATTAAATATATCATTTTCATTGTCATCTAACCATGTTTTTATTAACATATTCGATGGGTGAAACATTTTTTAATTGATGTTTTAAATTACATATTTCAGCGGGTAAAATATACTTATTCTTTTTTATCCCTTTTAAATAAATTTCTGCTGCTGGTTGTAGAATCTTCTTAAGTATGTCAAACATCTGTTCATATGCAATGGAATCCATCACTCCATTTCAATTCATGTTGATTATAATATAACCAAATTGCTTGTTTTTTGTGTTTTTGCTCTAATTGACTCCGAGGAAATGGTGGTTTGAATAGAAAATGTAATTTACTCCCATGTCGAGATAAAATAGCTAGTTCTTTCGCTACAAGACCATAAATTGGAGCAGTAAATCCTTGTATATCAACGATGAGCTCCATTTTTATATATAAAATAAAATACACTTTTTTTACAACATATATCTTGGGATGACAATAAACTAAAGTTCAGTCTCACGCACGGATTATAAAAGAACTGGAACCGAAGAAGTCAAAAATGTAACTGACGCTATGAGTCTGATGAGCAACAAAAAAAATGAAAATGGTTGGAAGACAACACACTCTCGAAGCTTGTTGATAGCAATGTTCCCGGAATTGCAGCGATAACGCAATCTGGTAAACCAGGAATTGACGGTTACTCATGAATGGATACCAGATATACATATGCGAACAACAACACTAAGCATGCTATAGCAATAATGCAACGCTAATTCCATACAATTCATCCATTTTTACTTTCTTATACGCAGTATAAGTAAGTATTGTAATCATGAAAAATTTTGATCTCGAGATTTTAACGGAAATATATCTTTTGACCTTCCCTGAATTGAGTCTGACCATTTTTGAGATGACGTCTGTCTGTCTGTGTGTGTGTGTGTGTATGTGTGTATGTGTGTGAGTCTGTCTGTGTGTATGTGTGCGCTCTACAGCCTAAACGGTATAAGATACAGTTATGAAACTTCAAACTTAAGATTTGTATGTGCCTGGGAGAAAAACCTCCTATTTTGAAAAGAATACTCCCACAGGAAGTGCATGTTTACTCTATTCATTTTTTGCATATTCTGCTATAACTCAAAAACGGTAGTTTTTACAGCAAATTTTATAGAATGAAAACAATAGATATTAATATTTCGCTTAAGTTTTATCTGAAAACATTTTTCAAATAAGGTACTGGTTTCAAAAAAAAGAGTGTTGTTTTAATATTCTGCTTTAACTCAAAAATGGTAGTACTTACAGCAAAATTAGTAAGAATGAAAATAAAGATTTTAATATTTCGCAAATATTTTATTTGAAAAGTATATTCAGAAAAGGTACCGGTTACAACAAAATTTAAGTTATTTTCAATATAACATTCAATACTTCTCACGTCTATTAGTGGACGTTATGCCTATATAATTGTCCTCCGGTAGTAGTTGATCTACTCGCAACGGCATGTCTGGCGCTGATCCACATACAAGTATACACTGACGTACTACGTAATGTAGTGCTACTTCCGCACTAAAGGTGGCTACCATAAAAATGTCATCCGCTATTACACGACTACCTAAATCATACATGTACGACAGTTCGTGTATTGTTACTGATTGTTTCATTTGTATATAATTGCGGATATATTTAGCGGACGATATTTTTGTTATGTTTATTAAAATTTCAAATATTTTACATTCATATTCGTATTGTAATCATGAAAAATGTTGATCTAGAGATTTTAACGTAAATATATCTTTCGACCTTCCCTGAATTGAGTCTGACTGTTTTTGATATGATTTTTCAGAAAAGGTACTGGTTACAAAAAAAATAAGTTATTTTTTTTACTTTTTATATCTTATATTGAATAGTTCGTGTATTGTTGCTGATTGTTTCATTTGTATACAATTGCGGATATAATTAGCGGACGATCTTTTTGCAATAATGGTAGTAGTTGGATAATTTATAAATAATAACATGTTTAAAATAATTTAATATATAGTATAATAATATATTAAATCTGTCGATGAACTTCATTATGTGTCTTTGGTTAGATCGTTAGTATTTATAAAACTTTAATATATTTCAAATTTTTTTTAATTCTAACGTTTTAATTAACATGCGTATAAGAAAGTCCAGTGACAGACACGTCAGCTTTTTATACTAATGTTTTAACGTCACGCTCCATTTTTACTTTCTTATACGCAATATAAGTAAGTATTGTAATCATGAAAAATTTTGATCTCAAGAAGGCAGTGTTCCAATTTTTTAAAATCAAAAAACGATTTTTTTTTTTCAATAATTTTAAGCATAAACATTTTAAAAATATGTAAAAAAAAATTTGAGTTAAATTTCCAAACCGTTTTGGAGATATTTATATTTCTATAAGTAGTAACCGGATTATAAATACGTGTTATTTGACACTAAAATTAAACTTTAAACGCGTTTTTCTAGAAACTACATAAAAACGGTGTGCACTCTAGCTCAAATAATTAAGCTATTGACTCAAATCTTTTTTACATTCTTAAACGCAGCATAAGTAAGTATTGTAATCATGACAAATTTCGATCTCGATATTTTAACGGAAATATACGTTTTGACCTTCCCTGAATTGACTCCTACTATTTTTGGAATGACGTCTGTCTGTGTATGTGTGTGTGTGTTTGTGTGTGTGTGTGTGTGTGTGCTCTATAGCTTATACGGGTTAAAGGTAAAATTATGAAACTTCAAACTTAAGATTTGTAATGACTACCTATTTTTGAAAACAATATGCAAACCGGAAGTGCATGTTTACTCTAGTCATATTTTGTGGTTTCTGCAATTACTCAAAACTTACAGAAAAATTGTTAAATTAAATGTTATAGATATTAGCAATTTAAGCAACCTTTATCTGAAACATTTTCTTTAAATAAGATACCGGAAACAAGAAAATAGCTATTAAAAATGATAATTATTTTCACATTAATCGTATAAACTGTGCTTGTCAATTGCTTAACAGAAAAACAAAAAACCTTAAATAATTTGAATTTTGCCATTATATATTTATTCTAATTATAAATAATTAATTAATGAAAAAGGGTACCAAAGGTTAGTAAAATATTAATAATTAGAAAAATAATAAAGATGTGAAATGATTTAACCCATATGCGTAGGAGAAAATTCAGTGCATGACACTGCAGATGTTTTCTTGTAGCTAGTATATTTTCTGAAAAGTGTAGAATGAAATATTTATATCTCTAAATTCTATTCCAACTTTTTCTGCAGTAAGTGCCACCGTTTTTGAGTTATTGCGGAAACCGCTAAAAATGTATAGAGAGAGGGCATGCAGTTCTGCTTTGAATATTGTTTTCGAAAGTAGATTTTCTTGTCAGGAAACTATATTAAGTACGTGTATATTAATGTCAACCATACAATATTTTATTCCAACCTTTTCATGATGCATATGAATAAAACCACGCTTACTTTTGTCTAGATCAAATATAAATATATTTAATTATTTATTACACTGTACTTTAAAGATAGCCACACTTTTCTATGCAGTAATGATAGTAATGTGACTTATATTCTTTGCTGAGTTATCAATTGTAATAAAATTATATTATTTGAAGTCTGACAAGGTTAGTAAAATATTATCAATTAGAAAAATAATAAAAATGTGATCTAACCCAAATTCGTAGAAGAGAGTTCAGTGCAGATATTTTATGAATAATAGATTAATTTAATAAAATTGTATTAAAACCATCTTATCTGATAAGAGTTCATTTAAGCAAGCGCAAATAAATTTACAAACGTGATTATTTATTTATATAAAAAAAATTTATTTCCATCAAGGTCAAAATAATTTATCTCGCATTTAAATTTTGATGCCTGAAATGTTATTCAGTATAAGTTGTTAAAATGTGGGTACTTGTCGTGCTTGCTGTGCTTGTGATAGGCCTAACCCATTGGCTCCTAAATGGGACATACGGGTATTGGAAAAAACGTGGTATTCCTAATCCTCCTACAAAACCATGGGTAGGTAATATGGGGGACTCAATCATTATGAAGAGAAGCATTGGTCAAATATATTGCGATATCTACAAGTAAGTAAAAGAACCAAAGCGCTATTAAATATATATATTATTCAATATCATTTTGAAAATAAATCATAAATGAAATTATGTAAATGTTAAATGCAACTTTGTTAACTTAAGCTGTTATTATATAATTATAAACAATGAAATTATCGATATTCCTATTTTTGCCTTTGCCTTATTTTTTCTATATTTAATTTTTTTAATTTAATTATAATCAATAAAATATTTATATAAAATTAAATGTTGCATTTCTTTTAAAAGGCCGTTTTCATAAAGATATTTCTTAAAAATGTAATACAAATTTGTAAATATTTGTTAACTAACACATGCGTTACGTTAGTTCCAAAACTGATCTATGTCAAATGTCTTGCCCTGAAAACATGTCATGCTCAACGCCCCTCGAATATGTATCCACGAGCACATAAATAAATCATTTGTGCATTATTTTCTATTAGTGCATATACTTACTTTTAAATTACCAAAAGTTAATAAATAGTTATTTGATTATTCAATGTGCATGTGATCGTTTTGCTCTATTGAGAATTCTATTGGTGGAGATGATTCTCATAGACATAATTAGAACATCTTTTAATGTATATCAGATAAATATTGATAATAATTTGTAAATGTAATCATATAGATAAAATTTACAAAATTTGTTATAAGTGCATGATCAGCTATTTACACAGATAAAGAAATAATATTTTAAGAGTCACCTATATACATAACTAGTGGCAATATTTCAGGGCACTTTAAAAAAGTTTGATAAATTATGCAATCGTTTATTAATTGCACATGATTATTGATCATGTTTTATATTTTAATCAATGTATGCTCTTTTACAATGATTAATTTGACACCATAATTTTGGGAAACATCTTATAGCTTTTAAACACTGCCTCGATTCGTCGAGGCATTGAGTAAACGAGATGAATAAGATAAGGTGTGCTTACCTTATACTATCAGGTTCAGGTCGGGACTGTTTCCAAACCAATTTTTACTTATTCGCGTTTTTTATTTTTTTTTTTACCTGCAGAATCTCCTTCTAGAAAACTTCAAAACTACAGTGGTAAATTTTCGCACTTGTTTATTTCTGTTCTATTCATAAACAATTAAGCTACAACAAAATTGCTTATCCGTGGCTTTATTCGGAGATAGAAATACTGACCCTTATTAAAATTTAAATAGAAACAATTAGCAGTAAATGGTTTATGTATCCATTACGCTTTTTTAAATTCTTCGGTTAAAATCAATGTCAACAAAAATATACAATCTAGCTTATTTAGAAACGTTGCGAAATATTTTCAGCAATTATAAAGATCATCGATACGTTGGATTCTTCAAAATAAAACAACCTGGGTTACTTATAAGAGATATAGAATTGATCAAAATTATGACGGTCAAAGAATTTGAATGTTTCCATGACAATGATGTTGAAATAGATGAAAAAATTGATCCAATATTAGGAAGGAATCCTTTCGTTTTAAAAGGACAACATTGGAAGAATGTCAGATCTCAAGTTACAGCAGCAATTACAAGTGGCAAGGTAAGTAACCACCTTTCTACATAAATGAAAATAAAAACCTATTCATATGCATGAGTTTCAAATATCAGTTAGCTATTAAATATAAAAGCGTATTCGCAATATTTCGTTTTTTATACATTAAATACTTACATACATAATTTTTAAATATTATTATTTATACATTTTTGTTATTTTAGATAAAAGCTATGTTCAGTCTCATGAATAACGCATCAAAAAGATTAGTAACTTACTTAGAAAATGAAAGAAATGCTACAGAAAAAGATGGGCTAGAAACCAAAGAACTAGCTGCTAAATATACAACAGATGTTGTCGCATCTTGTGCATTTGGTCTCGATAGCAATTCATTTACTGATCCAGACTCTGAATTTCGTAAAATGGGTCGAAAAATGTTCAATCCAGATTTCTTTACAGGGTTGAAATTCGTGATGATAATTATTATGCCATACCTAACTAAAATTTTTAAGCTCAGGTCAGTTCTATTATTTATGGATATTTATATATATATATATATATATATATATATATATATACATATATATATATATATATATATATATATATATATATAAAATATTGAGAAATATTGAGAAAAATGCGATTGAAAGTTAAATAAATTTTATTTTTATAGTTACTTTTCAGTAGGCTATGAAACAAAATTGAGCTTAAATACAACGAAACATAAATTAAATACATTAAATTATTTGTTATTTACTTTATAAATAGTGTAATAAAGTAAATAACAAATAATTTCATGTATTTAAGCTCAATTTTGTTTCATAGCCTACTGAAAAATAACTATAAAAATAAAATTTATTTAACTTTCAATCGCATTTTTCTCAATATTGTACTTATGTAAGGGTATAAAACGAATACATAATGGAATTCAGAAAAAAATATTCTATCGAATGAGCTTAAAAAATATATAGCATCTCATTTGAAAAAACATAACTTTGTGTTGTTGCTAGAGAACCACTGGTTTAAAAAAATATTTTATTTTATATTTGGATGTCCCCCTTGGTCCTGCATAAGATTGTCTTATACTATTTTATTGTATCTTTAATAACATAGAAGTTATTCGAGGTAGCTCGTTTCGCTGTTACATCCTGTATATATATATATATATATATATATATATATATATATATATATATATATATATATATATATAAATATATATATATATATATATATATATATATATATATATATATATATATATATATATTAAAAATTAGATTGATCTTACTTCATTATTTATTGTTGTGTAAAAATGCATAAATCACGCTTTATTTTTAATCTTTAAGGTTTATGTCTGCAGAAGTACATGATTGGTTCGCTGGAACTTTACAAGAAACAATCAATTATCGACAGAAAAATGGCATTTTTAGAAATGACTACTTGGATCTAATGATATCACTCAAAGCAAAGCCTGGAGCATACAGTTAGTATTATGTTAAATAGTGAATAACTTTCATTAGCTATAGCTTAATAAATAATATGTATTTCATGAGATTGCCATCATTTAGTTTAAAAGACTATTAATATTGCCAACATTTAGTTGCAATTATCTCTTAACTTCTAGAGATGACATAATGAATGAGACTTTTTAATAATATATGAGAGTAATCCTAAAAAATACATAAAATTTTGCTATAGTAATTATTGTCTTTAATACTTCCTAAATGTCAAACGATCGCCCAATCTAGTTGACTATATAATTTATATAATGGCAGTTTAAACGAAGTTTTACATACTATTTCAATTAAAAGAACCTAAATTGTGCAGATTAAAAATATAAATTTACATAAAGTTTTACTTAAAGAAAAATAATTTATAAATGCATTAGCACAAATTCAAAAGACACGTTTTAACAGAAATTTGATTTTATATAGATACTAACTATACAATGTTACTGGTAAATAAAATATTTATGAGAAAGGAGTATCTTCAAAACTTGCCTACTTACCTAAGTATTTCTTATATTTGTTGGTAGGCCTCAGTGGCCTAAAGTGGAGCACACATTAGATAGATAGATATTTGTTGGTAACATATCGATTCACGAAGGGCTTATTAATCTATGAAAATATTATTTCTGCCTTGTTTTCTAATTCAGTTGGCCTGATACTATACTTTGTGTGTTCTATTTTTATTTAGAATTTACGGATAAGGATGTAATTGCCCATGCGATGACCCTTTTTTCCGATGGTTTTGAAACAAGTTCAGTTAGTCTCAGTTTTACATTCTATGAACTTGCTAGAAATCCTGAAATACAAGAAAAACTCTATAAAGAGATCAAAAATGTATTGTCAAAACACGATGGTGAAATTACATATGAAGCTGTTCAAGAAATGAATTATTTAGATAGAATCATATCAGGTAAATATGGATTGAGCACGTTACCTTTACGCATACTGCAATAAAATTGAGTATTGCTTGAGAATATACAAAAATTATATACAATTAACTGAACATTAGGTTAGATATATGCATATGAATTGGCTTTAGAGAAAAACATAAATAACAGTCATGCACCATTCCCTTGGTTCCCACTATTAATTTGTCATTAGTATTAAATATAAATAAATTCTAATCTAATTTACAAACTTCTGTAATAAATGCTGCTTTTCTAATTTTATTTCTAGTTATCTTCATTTATCGAACTCATACTACAGTAATTTGCACTAATGTATACAGTATGAAAATTTGTATAGTACGTCTACGACTGAATAATATTTGCCTGCATCAAATTTCGCTGTGACTTTAATTCTTACTGTTAATATAATTACTGATTACTGCATTATTAAATTAGTAATTGAGAAAACATCGCAATAAGTAAAAAAAAAACCATTAATTTGTATGTTGATTTTACTCCGGGTTATATAACTTATTATATTTGAATATTTTAAAAATACTAACAAATAAAAGTTAATAAGTAAGATATCAAAAGAATCAAAATTAAATTTTTTAATTAAAAATATCATATTTGTATAATTTTGCAATGAAGTTTATCGTCCAGCCGCGCTACCTCACCCCGATTATTGATTAATCAGTCGAAAGCAGTCGGAAAATCAGTTCTAAATTGAAAGAAATTACACATTGTGGAAATAAAACGTTGTTTCCTATTAACCTATCACAACATAGTTGGCGGTCCTAAATACTAATAAAAAAGAAAGCTTAAAACACCCCTTGCACTATGACGCCCTGATGCGTGAAACTGGTTAATCATTTTTATCAATCCAGTTGCCGGATCGCTAAAACAAAATTTATGTTTCTCAGTATTTCACTGATTTTATAAAACAGACTCTATGATTATAAATTACATTGTTTACTAGAATATTATACGTATCGGATTATTTATTTGTGATATTGAGTTCGTGTTTTCTACATAAATTATGGTAAGCATCACAAATATCTAAGGTTTACTTTCTTTTAGAATCATTAAGAAAACATCCACCAGCTATGATGCTGGTAAAAGTGTGTACAAAAGCGTTTACGTTTCCGTCATCAACATATGATGGTACTGGCCCAACATTAACCATCGAGCCAGGAATGTCAGTCGTTTTCCCAGTTTACGCGATTCATTACGACCCAGCATATTATCCAGATCCTGAGAAATTCGACCCAGAACGATTCACTGACGAAGCCAAAAGTGCCAGACCTAAATGTGCTTATTTGCCGTTTGGAGAAGGACCGAGAATGTGTTTAGGTATAGTTTATATACTCTAAAAATGCTTTTCTACCTTACTTACAAAAATAACATTTTAACAAATTAAAAGACACCAAATCATTTTACATCAGTAATCATATTCATGTATCAGCTGATATAAAATAGTTATCACTATCATAAAAATTATAAATCTGCACTTTCGAAATATTTTAAAATGTGTATTTCTTCGAATGCACTAATATTATCATAATTATAATAATATGGTACATATTTTTTCTAGGTTTCCGATTTGCTCTTGCTCAAATAAAGGCTGCCATAGTTGCTGTCGTTTCCAATTTTGAAATAAAAATGAATCCCAAAACAACACCGACATTCGAATTAGACCATAAAAACTTTTTGCTAAGGAATATGGTTAAACTATCATAAACGTTCAAAGTAATTGACATATTGACATACCTATTCTATGGTGATATTTCTATACGATAATTATATATATATATATATATATATATATATATATATATATATATATATATATATATACGCACACACACACACACACACACACATACATACACACACGCTAGCAAATTCACACGCACGCACCTATTCACACACACACACATGCAGGGTCAAACGGTATATTTCTTATTAATCAATTTTTCGCTTGAGTGCAATGTTTACTTATTAGGTAAGAAGGAGTAAAAATTCAATTTTATATAATATCTTCGGCTGGAAATCGTTTGCCTAAAACTATATTTACCCCATTCATACAATTAGCAGTACAAACTTTTTGTATCGTTAATGATAAGATAATTGAATTAAAATAAGACAATATTTCATTATGTGCCAACCACATTCACAATCAATTTAAGAAAATTAAAGCATTTATTAGGTTTAATTGAAGCATTCTGTAGTCAACACAGGGAATAATATGACTGGACCATACTGAAGTAATAGTGCTGTTATAGTAATTAATATTACAGAGATGTTATTGAAATAAATATAGTTTGATAGTGTTATTATCGTATACAGGACCGGCTTCATGTCGATAGAACCAATAGAACTTAATCTTGCCAACACTCTTCTCTAGCAACATAGTTATTTTGTAATAAATAACATAATAAAAAATTATTTAAAAAAAATACAAGAGCAAATATATTATACTTGTTTTTTTATTATAATATTAAAGGTATATGCAAGAGGGAAATGTGCATATAATATGCTCAACTTTAACGCTTCATCAATTTCTTTTCTGTAAACTTCAAAAACAATATGTGACTTGTATGTACATATACCCAATAACGTAAAAATTAACAATTTTACACAATATTTTGGATAGTTTTAATATTTTTTTGAAACTAAGTATGCCAACATATACCTTAGCTCTTCCTATGATAGCACACCTTAATTAAATGTGTCAAATTGTATTTTATTGGAAAAATAAGATTATATTTCATAAATAAAATAAACAAATAAAATGATTTTGTCATATATTTATAAAAAAGTTTTTAGCTGAGAGTACAAATTACGATTTGTGTTTAAAGCTTCTTCCATGGCATTTGTTACCAAGCTTTGTGTAGCTACAAAATTATGCGTATACATTTCTAACAAATAGATTGTGTATTTAACGTTGTTCAAGCACGCCATTCTTTTGATGGCATACCCATGCCAACATGAGAACATTATCCGTATACCATAGAAAAATATTATAAATATTACGAAATGAAACTACGAGCAATTTGCTAGAACAATAATAAAATACTCACTTATTATTTCGTATAAGAAAGTAATTAATCTGTCACTCCTCTGCTTAATTGGCATACAAATTTCATAGCTGTATTTAGCAAATTAAAGCCTTAATCTTGTATGAACTTTGTAATGAATATTACTTCTTTACTTAACTTTTCTTCTGCAAACAAAGAAAACGTAAGTAAGTGGGATGTATGTATATCCACTAGCAAAAACAAAAGCTACATGTGCATGAGTAAGTCTATAAATTTTGAAACCAAAACTTATACTTTTCCACCCACCCTAATCAAATAATTAATGTTGATTAAAAAAAATAATTTTTACTAATCAACATAGACATTTAAATTTTCAGTATTATTACGCTATCAAATAGATAGTATATCAGTAATGACCAATATTTAAATATAAATTGGTTCAATTTTCGTCTAATTATGTCACATGCATAATTATTGTCGTATTGGATTCTTACCTATAAATACGTTGTAAAGTAAATATATTTGTATTACTAGATAAATCGAATATACAAAAGTAAAGACAAATCAAGAAACAAAATGTTGTTTAAATTTTTTACTTGCCTATTAATTGGAATATCTACTGTTAGAAGTGCTCCTTTAGGTAAGTTTTCAAAAATGTCAGTTATTTTATAGTCAAAATAAGCAATATTGAATCAGAAATTACATTTTTTATATCAAAATAACATGACTGCTAGTTTAGTCCTTTGAGATAGTGCAAAATAACTTTAACTACCATTGATGAAATTAGGTCTATATTGAATTATTTTATATTCCAGTAACGGCAGAAATACTAATTTCTTGACCGTTAAATATGATACAAATTATCATTCATAATAGGACACAATGCAACCTTTACGGATTTATGTTGTATTTTAATCTACTTTACATTTTATATCACACTTATTCGATTATATTTTTCGCCTATTCAAAGGTTTAAAATTTTTAAATGAAAAGATTAGAAATTTCGATCAATCCCGAATAGGTTAAAAATTTTCTGTTCTGAGAGTACAAAAGCAAACGAAATGTATTATACAAGAAACAATAGTAACCACAAAATATTTAAATCGTAATTTAAATAAGAAAATACCTCATAGGATTTTCTTGATGAAGTATTTAAAATTTGCATAGAATTCAAGCGCGTCTTTTAAACCGATATAAAATTCAAAATATATAATCAGGGTCAATGGTTTAAAATTTTATTTTTTATAATTATTTTATTCAGAGCAATTATAAATTTTTGTTGAGAAAATAGATACAATTTACCAATATTATATATTGTAATCGCCATATTAAATAAATCTTCAATATGTAGCATTCTTTATTACTAAATCAAAGACCTTAAAACTTGAAGTTTACGACATTAAATATTATAGCTCATCGTTTAATCATAAAATAGGGCAACTATTAGTTTCTTGTTAGCTTTGCTAAAATATCAAAGATCTATACATAAAAGTATTTATTCTGTAGATGATGCTCAGCAAAAACTGCAAGAAACCTTAAAGGAAACATTAAGCCCAGTCGATGTAGAAGTACGAGCTATGATCGACACCGGAAGAGTAGCTCTCGCTGCTGCGGGTAATGACGCAATGGATGAAGCTAAAAAAATGATAAATTCTGGTAAAGAATTAGTAACTTCCGCAAAGCAGGATGACCGACTTAATTTGGGATTGAATCGGGCAACAAACAGTTTACTTAATTTACAACATTCGCTTCAAAACAGGCAGAGAGCACTCTTACAACGATTAGTCACTGACATTAATCCACCTTTATCTCACGCAAAGTCGGCACTTTTGGGAGCTCGAACAGCTATAAATGAGGTAGAAAAGCAATATCTTACCGCAGATGGACAAGATTTAGTGAGACGACTAATCAATGTCACACCTTAAAACTACTTTTTTTTATTAATAGTCATGTATTTGATATTTCTGAGTCAAATAAACGTAGTGAGAGCTTATATGTTATGATATACTTTATTCCTACCTTTGTTACTCTTAATGTGTTATCTACTGTTATATTTATATATATATATATATATATATATATATATATATATATATATATATATATATATATATATATATATATATATATTAATATTTAATATATATATATATATATATATATATATATATATATATATATATATATATATATATATATAATTTTAAATATAAATAAGAAAGTAAAAATAGGAGCCTAATTTTACTGAAAAATTATAATATGCCAACAAATACAATCTAATTTTGCAACAAAAAATATCATTAGGGATGCTTTCTTTAGATAAATTATTACTCTGCCACGCTCCATTTGCAACTTCCGTGAATTTGAGAAGCCATCTTAATTCTTTCACTAAATATATAAATTAAAAAAGGTTTTTTTTTATAAATGCTGCTCTACAAAAACTGCAAGACAATTTAAAGAAAGCAATAAGCTAAGATGAAGTTGAAATTTGAGCTATGATCGACCCAAGAATATTATAGTTTCCCACTTCAGTAAACCAAAAAGTAAGACTCAATTTGGAATTAAGCACCTCGTATACTTAGATGTTAATCAACTTTAGACCTTATTTCCGGAGTTATTGGGCCAAAAAAATAACCCTTGTAGCATTTATACATATGCAAGCGGGCTGGTGCCTTATTTTGACATGTTATGTTTATGTTTTGTTTTTTGAAATAGTTACAATAAGTTGTTCTCCGCGATAAAAAGATAGTTTTTTGTATGTATAATTGTTGGTAAATAAATTCGTTTATTTACTATTTTTTTTCTCGTATGCGAACCTTTGTTTAATTCACCACGCGTGATACACCCTATAATTTTTACTTTTGAGAATGTTTACAAAGGTAATGAAACGGCCAAAGTCTTTGTTATGGTAACAATTTTCTTGAATATCCAAAATCAGATTGCAATGAATGATGTATTATCAATGAATGCCTCATAAACGAAAACATGGGAATGATATACTATTCCGGTCTTATAAAACAAAATTATCTCTAATTCAGCCCACAACTAAACTTATTCAAATGGAGATTTCGATATTATACAGGTTTATTAAATTATGTAGGTAAGTAAACTAACCAAATTGACGAAATTAATGCTTTTAAAGTTAATGAACTATATACATCTGTAAATACATTTCAAATAGCATTTTATAACAGCGTTTTATAGTAATGAAACGTATAATCGCTTTTAGAGATACTATCTGAAATATTACATTTAACATCTGATCATCAGCATGTTTATTTTAAATATTTGTTCCATAATAATGACAAACACTTCTATACTTATGTCTACGTCACATTTAACACTCATCTTTTCTAGTCAACCTTACATGCTTCGTCCATTTACTTATCAGGTAACGTAATATTTCAGAGAAACTGACAACAAATATAAATACAGGAATCCTTCGTAATAAACTAATTGATTCCGGGAATATAAATTTTAAAGAAAATTGGCGTCAATTAAATGAAATTGATTTCAATTTATAAGTAAAATAATTATTAATTTAGGGTTCCTCAACTACTAGTATGAAAGCCAGAAGGTTAGGGTTATATAAAGACATCTATAAGCAAAGAAAAAGAATTTAGTGTTATTTAAACTATTTGTAATTTTTACTTTCGATCTCGAGATTTGCATAGAAATATACATTTAGACCTTCCCTGAATCGATTCCTACTATTTTTGGAATGATGTCTGTTTGTGTGTGTGTGTGAGTTTGAGTTATCTACAGCCTAATTGGTTGAAGGTAAAATTATGAAACATTAAACTTAAGATTTGTATATCCTTGGCAAGAAAACCTCTTATTTTTGAGAAAAATATTCAATCCAGAAGTGCCTGTTTACTTTATATTTTTTTTTCGGTTTCTGCAATTACTCAAAAATAATTACAGAAAAATTGTTAGGATAAAAATTAAAGATATTAATATTTTAGATAACTTAAATTTTTTTCAGAAAGAGTACTTGTTTTAAAATAATAACTATTCAAATTTCTTCTTATTACACACATTATTTTTACATAAATCGGTATCATCTGCGCCTGTCAATTGTTTAACAAAAAAAAAAAAACAAAATAGGCACAAATAATTTGAAATATGACATTTAATAATTCTTGTAAGCAATATATTTAGGGAAAGTGTTTCAAAGGTTAGTAAAATATTATAAATTAGTAGAATAATAAAAATATATGATCTATATGGTAGATTTTATTTATTGTAGATAAATAAAATGCGTAAAAGAAAGTTCAGTGTAAGATAATTTAACATTAAAATACAGTAGAATATTAAATTAGACTAATTGCAAAATTGGCAAACATACCTATAATATTTCATATTCAGGAAATTACAGTGTCCTAAATAAATTTTATATAATACATAATCATTAAATAATTAAGCATGTATTTTAATTACCGGAGTATTGTGTATTTGTAGTATAAGAAATATTACATAAATTGATATCATATTATAATATATAAGTTGATAATAGCTACGCATGCACTGTTAGCAAATCTTTTCATAGGATTTTAAACTGCATTTATAATATCACCATAACACTAATATTTTTACTTTCTTATAGGTAGTAATAAGTAAAAAATGCAATCATGATAAAAATCGACTTCGAGATTTTAACAACTTTTAACCTTCTCTGAAACGAGTCTATTTTTGGAATGACGTCTGTATATGTGTGTTAAATATTACCATAGTTATGTATCTATGGAAATTGTTATTTACTAATTATATTAACTATGCCAATGTCAATAGAAAACCAAAATAGACTAAAATATTTTGGAATTTGTCACTGACTGTACGAAATAAATAGAAACAAGTGTTTAACCCATAACTGACCCTTTGGAGTTCATAGGACCCCATCCTATTTTTAAACGAAAATGATTGCAAAAAAGAAAAATGTTCAGTATCTTTTAATAAATTCATATTAAAATTTCATTTTAAGTACTATGTTACCTTTCAGAAAACACATTCAAGTATATGTAAAAAATTTTCAGAAGAAAATATTGAAAAGTTTCTGAAAAAATCTTAATTTTCCACACTAGGGTCCATTGAACCTTCTGTCACAGTTATAATTAGGAGGATAAAAGATAAGTGATATATTCAAAATACTGTAGCATTGAAAAATAAATTTTATAAGATTTTTATTTTATTTGTAATTGTAATCTAACAAATGTCTGCGCTAATAGGTATATAATGGATAGTATTATTTCTTTGTACTAATAAATATGTGTGTTTTATTAACCTTCCTACCGAAACAAATACCTAATATACTTATAATCAAGTGCGGATAACAGCAGATGTCTTATTTAAGCATCAAAACAAATTTTCATAATTCAGTTTATCTATTTCTAGTTTCTGTCAATTGCTGTGCACAAAAAATGTGTAAAATTGCGTACCATAAATGATTATGGAATACGAATTTGTCAATTATCCAATATTTAGCAATATATTTTCAAATATTAATTGTGTAACTTTACAAAATATTAAAAGATAAACAATTACGTGTAAGGCATAGATATTTATAGCGGAAACGTAAGTCAATATATGACGGTAGTCCACTGAATTTTACAAATTATATGAAAGTGTGAATATATTATAAAGCGAATGTGACATAATATTTTTACTAAAATATATACAGCATTAAAAATTGTTTTTACTTATCAATATAAAAACAACGGAAATGACAAATGTGTTTTGCAAAAAATATATCTATTAAAAACCGATAGGAAACCCAGCGGCTAGCAAACAATTTTGGTATTATTTAATCGTTTGTAACTGTTGAGTACTAACTACATACAATTGCTAAAAAAACTGGACTTTATTCATGTTTCTAACTAACCATACAAAACATGTTATGTATTACAAATTCATTTACATCTTTATGCCATAGGCGCAGCTATTTTATTTTAATCTAATGCCTAATTAATATTTATACAATATATCCTTTTCGATAGTACTTCAAAACTAATTTGCTTTACATTCAGATTTTCAAAATATTCGATAATGTGAATAAATATATTTTTCTATTTTTATACACATAAAGAGGCTCTTTAGACATTATGCAAGCGAATGTATAAACATTTATATTTTGAAACGTATGGGTTAATATTTCTAAATATATACTACACTAGAAATAGTATGCAGAGTATTCGACAATAAATACGAGCCCAAAAGTCATAACATTATTTTGTTGTTCTGTAAATTGAGTTACTATAGTTACGCAGAAGTATAACGATTGCATAAATATACAAGTGTATAAGCATTGTTCAGAAATTCTAAAAATTCCCTAAACCAGAGTATTATTATCCACATCTTAAAATAAATAAATAATTATATTATTATTGTTACGTGGAAGTATAAATATACAAGTGCATACATTTTGATCATAAATTCTAACAATTTCCTAACCAACAGTTTTAAATATATTAAATATATACTTAGAATGAAAATAAATAAAACCAATTTAATTCTAATAACAGAAAACATGAAATACAAACTTTGTTAAATTTAATAACTTGAAAATGAAACTGCCATGTATATGTAAATAATTATTAAATGTTAAGCACAAAAATTAATTTTGAATCACACTTATAACATCTTATATTTGTCAAATGATTATTTACCACAATGCCTAATTTTAAAGTAATGTGTAATACCGTTTATAGTTAACTCACAATGCTAATCGCTTAAACTCAAATACTTGATTTCACTAAAAAAAAAATTATAGTATGATTATATGATCCTACAATAATTGTCACGTGCAATGAGAATTGGCAAATAAAATTACTCATATATAATAATCAACAACGACTAATTATCGATATTTTTACATAATTGTATAAATATCGTAATTATTACTTAATTACAGGAAGCAAACAGATAACTACTAAACCAAATAGAATAGTTTTATAAATTTGTTTTATTCAGCAACTAAACTGTCGAATTTTTAGAAACCGTATTTCGTAAATCCACTATTTTTACCAATTTAGAAAATTAGGAACGACTAACAATTTGCAGAACATGATATGAACGAATCGTCACATTTTACTTTTTTACTAAGAATCAATTGATTCGGAATCATCCTGCCAAAGTTCACGTCTGTAGTAGTCGATTTTGCATTTAGATTTTTATATTGACATTTATGTATGTATTTCTTTCGACGAATAAACTTACTGTTGTCTATTAACGTTAAATAAGGATGACAGTATTCAAAACATTGTTTAAAAATAATTATAATTTTCTATAGAAAAATTGTAGATCGAATAGTTACCTATAATTATTGACGCGTAATAGATAAACATGTCTATTATTTTTTTCTGTTTTAACATTATCACGTCTACGCTTATGTGGCTTGTTACAAGGACTTATATGAATCATTTTCTGTGCGATTTTCCCATTATAAAGTCACATTTATCTTTTGCAGTTGCTTAGATCACAACAAAATGCTTAATAAGCAGCACTTGAATTTTATATTTTCTGATTATTGTTGAGATTGAAAATTAAATTTATCTGGTTTTATCGCTGATAAAACCGAATTGAATATGTGAGTTAATATTATATATTAGACAGTGCAAATCGACCAGTGGAACCGGTACAAAGGTAATACAATTTTGGTTTTATTTCGTCAAAATGTTTATAATGTTATTTATTTTCAGATGATTATTACTAAATTATTTATTTTAATAGCTGCATTTACGTGCGCTATTTCTGGAGAAACAGATTTGAAAATTCCAGTTATAGGACCTGTACTTGATACATTAGCAAATGCATCCAAAGGTAGTGTCATTTATTTTAAATTATATTAATGAATTAACCTTGAATAATTAATTATTTAGCAATAAAATTACGTGTTCTTAGTTTCAATGCAGACCATTTTTTATATATATATATATATATATATATATATATATATAATCAACATTTTAAAAACATTCATTAAAAAGATAATAAATTAATTTTGAATGTTTTGATACATATACGCATGTATAAACAGCTATTTGATATACATATGTACTCTTGTTTTGGTACAATGGAATTTATAAATTTTTTTTTTAAGATTTGATATATAAAATAAGAAACTAAATGTACGATAGCATTTGTACTTTTTTATACGTAGTAATAAGTAAGTATTGTAATCATGAAAAAAATCGATCCCGAGATTTTAACAGAAATGTGCCTTTAGACCTTCCCTGAATCTATGCAGACTATTTTCGGAGCGACATCTATTTGTGTTGACGTCTATCTGTGTGTATGTATGCGCTCTACTACGTTAACTGTTGAAGGTAAAATTATGAAACTTTAAACTGAAGATAACTCGTAAACGGTGACCTTACACTAAAAATAGTTAGAGTAAAAATTATAGATATTAGTAATTTGGCCAACTAATACTTGAATTTTGTTCTAAAAAATGTACTGATTACAAGAAAATGGTTATTGACATTTTTACTTATTTTATTTATTTTTATATAAATCGTAACATCTTCGCCTGTCAATTCTTTGACAGAAAAACAAAATAGACTGAAATAATTTGGAATTTGATATTTAAAATTTATTGTGAAGTGAAGATTAGTAAAATACTGTAAATTAGTAAAATAATATAAATATATGATCTAAACAATGCCATTGCGGATATTTATTTATGTTTTTGTATCATAATTGCACGGTCTACTGCTAAGCGTAGTGATTATCGGTAAATTTATGTATTACATGCATTGCACATTATTTTTAAAATTATAATCTCTTCATTATCTTTATTACCATTAAATACTGTAGTCAAGTGGTTAAATTTTGCCTTCATGCAACTTACATTTTAAAGTAGGTTCATTTTCGTATAAAATACTCTTTTGGCATAAATCTTTGTACACGTATATTATTCAATATTTGGTTAAAGTGCTGACGTATTTTAAGTTAATATTATTTAGGGCTCTAATTTAATGATTCTATTAGTAAATTACCAAAAATAGGTTACTTAGGTAAAGTGGCATACATAAGATTTCCGCTAATGTTACCGTTTTAAAAACTGCGTCAATTTTTATTGTGCCTACGCGTCAACGTCTACCAAGGTGAAATACATTTGTAACGCGACATACATAAAAAGGTCATTTATTGTGATGCAAAAAATATTCATCAAATATAAAAAACCAATTTATTAGTAAATTTTATAAGTTGCATGTGTTACCAGTAACTTATTGAAATTATAAATTCTTAAAAAATGATGGTTACTTACCCATCACTAGGTTGATTAATGATAGTTTGAAGTGGTTAACTGGTTTAAATTGTCAAAATCAATATTCTAAAAATATTTACATTATCTGTAAGGATATGTTGTCCACCTAATAAAAAAAATCTCTGCAGTTCAACAAAATAGACTAAAACCATTTGGAATTTGACACGATTTATGTAATAATATTTCATATTCAAAAATTTCACAAACGTTTTTTTTTTTTGGTAGCAATATTTTTTGTTTTTACTGTAACCTTTTTACTGGAAGTACAGCTATTTCGCAGATAATGCAGGTACCGCGAAAATGACTGGAGTAAACATCCACTACCGGCTTGAATATTATTTTGAAAAATAGCAGGTTTTCTTGCCAGGTATATACAAAACTTAAGTTAAAAGATTCATAATTTTACCTTCAACTGTTTAGTTTGTAGAGTGCACACACACACCCATACGGGCGTCGTACCAAAAATAGTCGTAATAGATTCAGGGAAGGTCGTAAGCTATATTTCCGTTATAATCTCGAGATCGATTTTTCTCATGATCACAATACTTACTTATTACTTCGTATAATATAAGTTAGTAATAGTATAAGATAGATAGTATAGGATAAGATAGTAAAAGATAAGAAAGTAAAAACTATATATACAACAAACTACAATTTTCAGGACAGAAAAAAGTTTATTATAATGTGAAAAATCGTTTCATCGTCCCTTTACACTGATGTTTTATCTTTATAAGAATAACAATGCCTGTCTTCGCTAAATACATAATGATTGGGTATCTCCTAATATCAAAATTGATTATTTATACTACTCATAGATATGATATGTTTATTCAATTTTCTATCATATTGGAACAATGCCCGAAAAAGGTTTAAAAGCAACCGTTATAATTGGATTAAACTAGTTATTTACAACTCAATAGGATTATTCTGTTGTAGTAAAAATGCATAAAAGAAAGACACGGTTAATTTGGAAATAGAACATATATTCGCGATAGTATCTTCTAATATGCATTTTGTCAATTCGCATGCAACCTTTCCGCACCAAAGTAATATTGTTAAGTTGTACTACACGTTAAAAATACTTGTTATTATGACTTTGCTAAAATTAATTTTGCTTATAGCTTATGACATGAATAAATATTTGTAATGAGTAATTTTCTAACATAACATCACAAGAGTATTATTATATGATGAATATTAAATTATAGTTGACTGAATTAAGAATTAAGAATATAGTGCATATCAATCAAATATGATGAAATAACATAAACTTGCACTGAATGTAGATGGAAAATAATTTTTATTCAAATTTACGAATTTGGATAAATATTCTTTTACGTTTATCTTTTTTTTTTACCTCGTACATCTAAACCACAACAGAGTTAAAACCTTTCAATCATGGTACTAAATCTACGAATGATCTTGTGTAAATAGTTTTCCGTACTTACATACATACATATATAAATGTTTTTGTGCTTAACTCCTCATATTGATATTATACGAAATTTGGACAGATTAAAACTGTTGGTGTATTACAACGAAAATTATATTAGTATTACAATATTTAACGTATTTTTTTTAGATAAGAGGGATATTATAATAAAAGAATATATTATTATTATTATTATGCTATAGTTTTTTATGTTTAAATATAAACTAAACTGTTTTATTTTTAGGAGTATTAAACTTAGCAATTGATACAGTAGAAAATGCCGGTCAGGAGATTTATGGTTTAGCCGATAAAATGAAGGAACTCTTAGAAAAGTTTAGAAATCAAATGACTCACGCCATTGTCGATTTGGGACTACCGGCCTTAGAACCTTTACTTATCGAACATGTTGATATTGATATATCACATGAAATCGGAATGTAAGTAAATACAGATCAATAGTTAAATATTATTACTATAAAATAAGCATCCCCGTAAATATTTAGTCACATTAGGCACTTTTGTTATGTTGTGGGTACGTAACATGAACTTGTCTCATACTCGATACGCTGCCGCAATATTATATGTGGCTAAAATGTATTAAAATTTTTCGTTTTAGATTTAAAGGAACATTAGATAAAGTAAAAATAGAAAAATTGTCTACATTTGTTGTAAAAGATATCAACATAGCACCGTTAAGATATACTGTTAAAATGAATTTAACTTTTGATGAGTTGGATATAAGCGGCATCTATAATTTAACTGGAAATGTTGGCGATATATTCAATATATATGGTGATGGACCATTTACGTAAATATTTATCATTCTTTTCTGAAAACCTTAATGAAATTATAATGTATGCTTTTTTCAGACTGAGCATATTCGATATTTTTATTGGAGTTGATGCCAAATTAGCTTTCAAAAATAAAGCATTTACAATAGACTATATTCATCTAGCAATGAATTTTAAATCTATGAAGGTAAATTTTAAATACTAATTATTTTAATAAAGTAACCAAAGAAAATGTTAATAGTTCATTATCAGCATCACAAAAAAATTTTTACTTTCTTATACGAAGTATAAGTAAGTATTGTAATCATGAAAAATTTCTAACTCGAGATTTTAACGGAAATATACGTTTTGACCTTCCCTGTATCGATTCCGACTATTTTTGGAATGACGTCCGTCTGTGTGTGTGTGTGTGTGTCTGTGTGTGTGTGTATGTTCTCTACAGCCTAAACGGTTGAAGCTAAAATTATGAAACTTTAAACTTAAAATTTGTATATGCCTGAGGTGTGCACCTCCTATTTTTGAAAAAAATATTCAAAGCGGAAGTGCCTGTTTACTCTAGTCATTTTTTGCAGTTTCTGCAATTACTCAAAAATGGTTACAGTTACAGAAAAATTTCAACTTTTGTTTGAACATATTTTCCAAAAAGTACTGTTTTCAAAATAAATTTCTGCTTATATATATTTTTAACATAAATCGCATCATCTGCGCCTGTCAATTGTTTATCAAAGAAACAAAATAGACTTAAATAATTTGAAGTGTGACATTTTATATTTATTCTAAGAAATATATTTACTGTAAAGGTTAAAACAAATATTATAAATTTGAAAAATAATGTAACTACGATATGGTTTAACTCATATGCGTATAAGAAAGTTCGGTGCATGACACTGCAGATATTTTTTTTTTGATAATTGACATTTCAAATAAGTTTATTATTTACTCAAAATACGATACAATGGTACAATAGAAAAGATTGTTGTGATTTAAAAACTTCATTGGAAATTTGATTTTAAATTTTTTTGAAATAATCTAAATTAAATATTACACCCTTTCAATATTATCAAAAATTATCCTAATAAAATAAAAATTCGCTCAAAAACGCACATTATATTTTAAATATATACATTTATTTTTCTAGTGTAATTTTGAAAACCTTATGGGCGGAGGAGAGAATGGCGACTTATTTAACAAAGTTATAGGAGACGTTGGTCCTGAAGCATTAGATAATCTGTGGCCAGAAATCGAACCTATTTTATCTGAACGACTGAAACAGGTAAGCATTAGCAGATAATTGAATTAAACAAATTAAAAGCACATGGATATGTATTCCAGGTTGGAAGTGAAAAACTGGAAAAAATACCATACCAAACAATACTGCAACTTTTTACCTAATAAATACTTCTAGATAAGTAGTACATTCGTGTTAATAATATATTTATAGATATCAGTATATATATTAAGGTCACGTTACAAATCACTTCAAATTTTAAATCATGAGCGAGATTAACAATCCAGTGCCGATTAATTAATAGCACGTGTCGTAGATCAAAAGTCCATGCTCTATTCTCGTTTATTATCTAGTTTTATTATTTTTTGTTATTAGATTTGACTGTTTTACACTATTAATTAGAAAGATTTATTTGCGATATTATGTACACGTAATTTGACACTACATTTGTTATAGTTCTTCAATTCAGTATTATGTTTCAAATAGAAGTTAAATTTTAGTCTAACATACCTATTTGTTCTTGAAAGTGTATTCGATAGAAATTAGACACTGAAACAACCCACAAAGCTAGCCCTAGAGTAATTGTCTATATCAAATTAGCAAATTTAAAAAGTTTTGCTCAAATAAATATTATAAAATGAGCATATATTTTAATTTCCATTTAAGATAATAAATATTGCCATACATGAATAGTAAAAAATTAAGAATATTTATATAAAAAGTTTTATTTATTAATATAAATATTAGGAAAACAGTAATACAGCACAAATCAAAAACTTAATCCGTAAACCAAGTGTTTTTATGCACGATGAACATTCCAGTTTTGTGTCAAAATGCGTATGAATGTAAAGTGTTTTCTGCCACACTATTTATTAGGAAAAGGCAATAAGTTATGGATGTATGTATTTAAAAGCCATTTTTACACAGTCACCTCTGCGCAGAATACGTTAATTCGTAATATTTAGCACAGAAAAGTCTGCTTTTCTGTTTTGCACATTACAAAAGATTAGTAATTAGACAAACGTGTAATGTTCATTATATTATTTCATTATTATTTCAATTTACAAATCAAATATGGGATATTGGAAAATTGTTACGAAATAATTTGATATTTTATAGATAAACTGTTCATATTTATATTATATTCCAAAGATAACGCAATAAATTATAATGCTGTAAAATTCATTAGGAAGATACAAGACTTTATAATATTAATTTTGATAGTTGTATCTGTCTGTATCTGTATATACGATAAATCTGCCACTGTCTCTGCTGCCATTTTTAAATCTACCACCATTTAAATGAGTATTCAATGAGAATTGACTTTAAATATTATAATATAGATAGGGTAATTAGAATGCATAATAAAACTAGCCGTATTGGTACTATAACAGTAATGTTCAAGTTTTTAAAATTAGTACTTACATCATGACTTACTGCGATTTTCGTGACCTTAATATCTTAAAAAAAAACACGAATGTTTAACTTAGAAGAACAATCATAAGTATTAATATGGGTATATGTACATGCATTAGGTGATAGTGCTAGTTTTCGAAACGTCGTATTTTATTAAATAAAATTTGGATTGATTTATGATGAATTTATTATTTTTTAATTTAAATTCAAGCAAACGTATTTCGTAAACTATAGCACTTAACTAGAACAATAATAGGCACTGTTATAAAATTATTTAAAAATCTTTATATTTGTATAAGTTGTACATAAGCAAAGTACAAATATGTATAGAGGATAACTAAATAAATTTTTACTAAAATTTTTGGTAACTATTCTAAACACTGTACTATTTTCATTCATTACCAAATTAAATAAATAAAATTGACAGCACAGGAACATAAAAACATTTACAGATTTGTAAAAAATATATATAAAAATCACATACTTATTTAAATGATTGCAGATTCTAGTGATAAACATAGTTCCAAAACGGATACAACGTTTGACAAATAACCTCAGCATAAATTTATCTCCTATTTCAAGGTTCCTAGGATGAAGGTTTCCATGATGGACATTTTAAAACACTCACATATAGTTAATAATATCTCATGTAAGCAGTATTAGAATACTAATGTTCAATACATTTACGTATTTGAACTAAAACATATAGCTGTGACGTAAACATGAATCTCATTTTTATTAGTAAAGCAATTTGTGTAAGAAAGAAAAACTTGATAAATAAAATTTAATGCTTAAATATATTAAAATTCATCATGAATTTGATTCTTTAATTGAGACAATAACGTTTTGGCTCTCTCGACAATGTACAGTGCGTCCTGACTGTCAATTTCGTATCGTAATGATGATGTCACGTAAAACATGACTGTTGGGTAACTGTGCACCCGCTGTTTCTCACATAAATGCTTGTGTTTTTCACAGTTTAATTTACCAGTACGAACCTGGCCTTCTAGTCTCTGTAAATGTAAAATATTTAGGTGCATCATATATAAATACCTAGTTTTTATCAGAAAGAATGTGGAGAGTTTTCTACTACTCTATCTGATGGGGGTAGGTGTTATGTTGTGTATGTATGTTTTAATTAGCTTCATACCTGTGCAACTGTGATGAACTCAGGTTCAAAATGAACACAATGTCCACACCATGGCGCATAAAAATCAACTAACCATGGTAATTCTTTGACGTTAAGTACGTCATCTTCGAATTCCTTGACATTTAATTCTAGTACTGGAGACGGTAAGAAACCAAGAAGCCATCTTTTCAATGAGGTTGAATCGCGGTGACCGTTATACATCCTATTAAGTAATTCGTAATTGTTCAAATCGGATAAAAATCGATAAAATTTTGAAAAAAAAATCTTTAGTAAGCATATTATGCAGTAACATTGTACTAAAAACTAATAACGATTCTTGATCATTACGCAATAATTCCCTAGTAGCACCAAGTACCGAACCAATATAAAATAAATATGAGATATATATTGTACAATACAATATGGCATGTTAAGCGCATGCGCCATAACAATGTTTTGTTATAGCGTAAGTATGATTTTGCAATCGCTTTATGTTAGAAATATGATACTAGCTAACAATATTTCGTCGGTTTACAAGCCAAACACATTCAGTCATTTTTTTTTTTTCGACTTATTTACACTATGCCATACCTTTCTTTCAGCTCTCTCTCGGCTGGTAAATTCCATAAAGTTCGTTCAAAACCTATTTTAATTATTATTATGTTTTTAATTACGGATTTCGGTCAGGTAAATTTGTAACTTGATTTTCTCAATACTGATAATTTTGACTTGTGATGTTTTGCTTGTAAACCGACGATTTAACAGTGACGCATTTATGTATTTCTTTAATGTATATCTCTACAAAATCAGACAGTAGCACTTTGCTAACTTACGCAACCGTATTCAGCCCTTCACTTCCAGTAGGATATAATCTAATTGTTGGATAGCTACGAACATTTTGGCTTTGGCACACATCTGCTTCCGCAGAGCAATCAATTTGCGCAACAAATACATTCTTTAAATGTGAAACCTTTAAGATACAAAAAAAAACCATTACGAATTACTCAGTTTATGTTAATTTTTTTCAAGATCATATTGTTACCATAATAACTAAAAGTGAACTACAATCAAACATTCATTAAATAGACCTGAATATTATCGCCTCGAAAATACAATTAAAAGTAAGAAAAACCAAAAAATGTACTTGCAATCATTGCTATTTAGGTTTTCAATTATGGTATAACTTACTTCTTTAGCTAATGTCCGCCAATGTGGAGACAATTTTTGACAAGGACCGCACCACGGAGCGAAAAAATCAACTAGCCATAATTCCGTAGATGGCTTATGAAACAGTCTTTTATTAAACGTAACCGATGTTAATGTTATAACTGAAATACATTATGAATAAATAACAAAACAACTCATTGATTGATTCGTGAACCAAACTTACCCACTGGGTGTAGCATATCTTGCACGAAATCAACGATACTTTGTTCTTGCAATTTGCCGTGAAAGTGATTTATTGTACTTCCGTTATATAGCGCTGTTGTTGGATAAGATCGTATACCTTGTTGAGAACATAGTGCACTGTGCAATGTACAATCGATCGATCCGAATTTGACACTCTCGGATTCAAAATGTTGACTGGCACGTCGCAATTCAGGCATTAAACGTTGACATGGAGGACACCAAGGCGCATACCAGTCGATAAACCATGGAGTTTCTGAGTCAAAAATACATATGATTGATGATATAAACTAATAAATGCCTCACTATATTGCCGTATTATTCTTGTAAAATGAAGAATTATAAAATTATACCTTCTCTCATAATATTATGAAAATCAGCAGGTGACAATGCATGTAAATTTATAGCATGACTACTATCCCGTGCAAATGCCGATACATCATGTAATGAATCTTTCCCATGGTGCATTTCAAAAGCACCGCCTTCTTTCAGCACGCCCCACGCTGGGTAGTGTGAAATATGTAAACTTGCACATAAATCAGCACTACGCGCACAATGGACAATACCTACAAATATACAAGCATTCGCACAATTATGGCTAGAAGTCTGGCAAACATTTTAAACTAGACATACCAATATTCATATGAGGAAGAAAAGCGGGTAATTTCTTTAACTGTACATTTAATTCAGTCGCTGTACCCAACGAAAAGCAAATCAGCCAAGCTTTGCTATCACCCAATCGTAAGCGAGTTCTTACATCCTGCAACCAATCATATTCAGACAAAGTTAACAATGCATACGCAATTCTGGTGTCGAATTTACAATTTTATTTTGATTTTCAATTCTTGTGATATTTAAGAAAATATTTCGCTAATATTTCTACAGCCTTAAGAAGTACTGGCATTACATTTATTTTTCAAGGAAGCAAAAACATTTTAAAATTACCTGAAATATTTGCTGATCTAATGACTGTGGTTCAGGCAGTAATGACAATACTTGTTTGGCCAATTCGTGACTCTCTGCTCCATCCAAACTATGAATAATTGGTGCTGGTTTGATTTCTAATTCCAAAATCGAATTTGACTCATCAACTTGCCAAAATACTACGGGGGAAGTTAAATATTCTGATGATATTTCATTACATAAATCTGGATCATCTATTTTAGCGACAGGCACAAGTCCATCCTAAATTAAAAGTTACACATATTTAGAAAACTAACTTACTGTCGAGAAGTGATCAGCAGCACAAAAAATATTAATGTTAATTAATTTAATAATTTCAACATTGTACAGTAGTAAGTTTAATTAATAATAAAAAAAGAAGAAAATACTTACAAGCATGGCAGTGAGTTTCATCATCGTATCTTCTTCCGGACATAAACCATCTGTGCCACCGCACAAAAACAATAACCATTGTAATTGTTTATAGCCTTCTTGATACCATTCATTTGAAGTAAACGATTTTATTTCTATATCTAAACGATCCAGTACAAATCGTTGCATGTCTTCCAAAGTTCTCGATATGTCATATTTCTCGCCTTCGTACATATGCGCCTATATAAAATCCAAATAAGTAACTTGATTTCTTAAAGTAAGTGTTTTCAGATACCTCTTTACTGTAGAACATTAAACTTGGATATCCACGAATTTGTAACTGAGTACATAGTTGCCAATCCTCTTCACAATTTACAGCGCCGATACGAATAACTCCTTCCAGTTCTGCAGCTAATTTTCGCCATGCAGGAGCCATTTCATGACAGTGCGAACATTGTGGGGAGTAAAAATTTATGAACCAAGCGAGATTTGGATCATTTGTATTTGATTCTATAATATAAACATTTATATAACTATTCAATATATGTTTTTTAAATATTCATTAAATATTTTAAGCTGTGACACTTCACCGTAAAATAAGTTGCGGAACGTTGTTTAACGGTCTTGGATTTTTACTAAAGATATATAATATAAATTTTGTAACATAAATGAGATAGCAGAAATATAAGTTTTAATTAATGGTGAAAATATATTATTATTATATAAATAAAATGCCACTATAAATTAAAATAAATAACTAATAAATTCAAGTTTGCAAAATTATACATTTTTTACCATAAATTATTATACCGACATAAAATATCAATGAAGATAAGTTCTCGTAAAATATTTGAATTAATCCATCGTCGTATGTTACTTACCATATTCTGCATAACCCATTGTTGTGATAAATGGATCGTCGTCATACAATCCAAATACATCTTGATAATACGAGTAACTATGGAACTTGTGTTTTTTATATACATCACCATGTACATATTCACCGTATAAATCATAGTGCTTTCTTGTATCGGGATTCTTTAATGTTTCATACGCTCTTGTTAGCTCAATAAACTTAGCTTGAGCATCATCTTCGCCCTGAAAACCACAATTATGTTTAGTTACTTTATAAAGCAACACGGCCAACATAAAAAAATCTCGAGATTCATTTTATTTCATGAGTACGATACTGAAAAATTGAGACGGTTAACAAAATATGATTTATTTTTCCATTTAATTTTAAAATATATGAGATAAAAGACTACAAAATTCTCTTTCTTTAAGAAAATATAGAGCAATTTATATTCGTCTACGAGGTTTGCCAAAATACAGGAACGAAATACGGGTTGCTTATGTAAATAATCCAGAATAGACCAGCAACCTGTCAGAAATCAGTGTTCGTTATAAGTTATCAGATAATAAATCGGAGGATGATATGTAAAGGATATATAACAAAATGTAGAAATAAATATTCGTGTTTAAATAAATATAGCGTATAAATAAATATTAGTTCAAGAAGTGTTATATTAATTTTAGTATATAAGTGGATTAAATAAATAGTAGTATTTAACTTAATTTTAGTGTTTTGATTTTTTTCACCCATTCGGTAAAAACGTTACAGTACTATAGAATAGGAGAGAGTTATTCTATAAAGAGAATAACGTTAATAAAGCGCTGATTTCTTAACTTCATAAATTATTTTTTGTTTACATATTGTTAAGTTTTTTTTTCATTCTTTATCTAACGTTCACTTACCGTATTTTTATCTGGATGCATTTTTACAGCCAACTGTTTGAAAGCCTTACGGATTGCACGATTATCTGCATCGCGTGAAATGCCCAAAAGCTTATAAAAATCGGTTTCTTTCGCTTCTTGTACAGTCAGAATAAATAAAACTACTAATAAAATTACGATACATTTCAAGACAGGGCTCCTGCAATATTATTTATTAATAAAATAAAATATTAATACTGGCACAAAGTATTAATATTTTAGTATATGCTAGTCGGTAAAGGGAAATTTATTTAAAACTCAAAAATAAAAATATTTGCACAAGATCGTACTACATTTGAAGGAGTAATCAATTATCAAAAGCAACGGCTTAAAATTAAAAAGGACATTTCTGTATAAATGACAATAATTTAATATTTATTAGAAATCAGCAACCAACCTCTGCATCGTAGAGGTTTTACTATACAGCCCTATTCTATGCACAAAGTATATAATTTTGTGTAAAAAAAACACGTTGACTATTTATAAATTTAGGTTAAAAGGTCGACCGAAACTATATAAAATGAAACTTAAACTCTATTTTACGTGAATAATTAGTTTTTATAAATAATATAAAATATTTCGCGTGTTTTAAATTGGCGCAATCAGGTTAGTCGGCTTTAACTTACATTTTAGATGATGATATATTCACTTCTTCTAACTAGTAAAACCTACACTAGATTACTTTTTATGGTATGCGAAATCATATTTATGAACTCTGATAACATACACACATGTACACATTTCCGTACACCCACAAATACAAAATAAAAAAAATAATAATGACAGTTGACAGTTGTAAAGCTGCATATTCACCACGTGTCTTTTTCTAACCAATCAAAAAAAAGCGCTTATTTGAAAATTAAACTGTTTTTATAAGAAAAGTTCGCTAAACTATAAAACTTATACAAAAATTATTGTTATAAAATCCATTTTAATAATCATTTAAATAAAAAAACTTAACAAAAAAGTAAAGTGCCCGAAGACTCTTATTTAATTTATTTTAAATATATTCGTGAACAACTTGCTCTCTGACATTTTACTCCTGCTACTAGCGCCGCCAACGACAATTTCGTTCACGAATTGAAACTTCAACGAACATAACCATAGATAATTCCTTGACATAACCGCAAAGTTTACATGTGAATTTTTGTAAAAAGAATACTAAATACTGTGAAATATTATTGGAATCGCCATGAAATTATACAGCAATTTAAGAGCTTTAAATAAGTTGTCAAGAATATTTCAGCCTATAAATGTAATACCGAAAAATACTAAAATTAAAAAGCAAGACATGACTTCAAACAGTCAACGGGTAAATTTATTCTTAATTTAATTTATAAAATAAACAGTTGACTAATTGTGGGTTCTTGTAGTTAATGCTTGATATGGGTATCATACGGCAAGCAGGTCCTGGTTGTTTTCACTTTCTACCACTAGGGGTTCGCGTTATGGACAAATTAACAAAAATTGTTGATGCTGAAATGTGTAAAATAAATGCGCAAAAAATTGTTTTATCTACTTTAACTAATGCAGATCTCTGGAAAACAACAGGTAAATAAGTTTTTCGTTGTTTAAAATTAATTTTGTATGTATTTATATGCCATTAAAGTTGTCTTTACTATTTCAAATAGTAATATAGCAACACCTAATAATATTGATTTGTTTTTAGGGCGATTAGAAACGGGAGGCAGTGAATTATTTATTTTAAATGATCGCCATAACAAAAAGTACGTTTTGAGTCCTGTAGGTATAATTAGTTTAATCCGTATATAATATTTATTATGCAATTTTAATTGCAAATAATAAACGATACTGTTTAAAAGGGAGAAAATGCGATAAATATGAATTTAATTGTTATTATTATGATTTCTATTAATACATTCTTCATTCTACTTTTCTATCTATACTACCATACCTAGCATTCATTCTTTGCTGGTATGGTATAGATAGATAAGTAGTTTGAAGAATGTATTAAGAGAAATCTCATACGAAATAATTACAATTTAATTCATATTTATCGCATTTTCTCCCGTTTTCAGTTTTTTTAAACAGTATCGTTTTTTAATTATTTGCAATTAAAATTGCGTAATATATTTTTAATTTTAACGTCGCCATGCATCATTAAAAACTATAATAACGTTTATAATGGTGTCAGAAATAATGTATGAAATATATAAATTTCTGATTAGCGTGACAAATCATGAGTTTTTTGGTGTAGTTAAGCTGTTTCACCAACCGTATAATTTAGGTATACGAGTATATATACAATTTTTTCATAGTCAGAATAATTGCACGCTTAACAATCTTTAATAATCTAAAACATTTTTAAAAACTCATGTTTCATGTTTATGAATTTAATCAATTTGTTTCAGACTTATGAGGAATCAGTAACAGAATTACTTGCATCAATGCCTTCGTCGTACAAACAATATCCACTTCGTTTATACCAAATTTCAAATAAATATAGGGATGAAGTAAAACCTAGATTTGGGTTGATGCGAGCCAGAGAATTTGTTATGAAAGACTTGTACACTTTTGACACTGATATAAAAGCTGCAACCGATACATACGAACAAGTGTGCGAGAGTTATAATGCAATTTTCAATCAAATTGGTGTTAAATACGTAAAAGGTACAAAAGAACTCTTTAATTTTAAATAAATTTTTATAAAATGTCTGCCGTGTCCTACACTGTACTGTCACAAACATCGCTTTGCATAATTACAATACTTTCGTATTACTTCGTATAAGAAAGTAAAAAATCTGTATTTCTAGACATTCTTAATTTGAAATACATTCAAATTTAATCAAAAATATCTCTCCATTAATACTTTATGCTTAAAAACATAACTTAAATTTAATCATGTTATTTTTATCTAGTAATCTATACCTAGGGAATTCGGCATTTCATATCACTATTTACAAGCTTGTTATACAAATAAAACTAACTGGTTCTTTTTAGTATCGGGAACAACGGGAAATATCGGCGGTTCAGTATCCCATGAATATCATTTTCCCGCCGAAATAGGAGAAGATCGCTTACTCACTTGTGGAAGCTGTAAATATACAGCGAATGTTGAATTAGCTGGCACGGCCAATAAATGTTCACAGTGTAATTCTACAAATGAAATAAGTATTACATCCGGAATAGAAGTACGTTTCATGAAATTAATTTTGAATAGATAGTAACATTGATATTTCAGGTAGGTCATTCATTTCTTTTAGGGGATAAATATTCAAAACCATTAAAAGCAAAATATTTGGGACCAGATGCAAAACCTTACAATTTACAAATGGGGTGTTATGGTCTTGGCTTATCGCGCATACTAGCCGCGTCTGTAGAAGCTCTTTCAAACGAGAATGAAATACGATGGCCCTTTTCGTTTGCACCATATTCCGTCATCATTATTCCACCAAAGGTATACAAATATTTTTCATATAGAATTATTAATAGGAAAAATTGCAATCCTTTTTACTTTCTTATTCGCATACAATTTTTCTGCAACTGTAACCATTTTTGAGTAATTGCAGAAACTGCAAAAAATGACTAGAGTAAACAGGCACTACCGTTTTGAATATTTTTTTCAAAAATAGGATGTGCACACCCCAGGCATATGCAAATCTTAAGTTTAAAGTTTCATAATTTTAGCTTCAACCGTTTAGGCTGTAGAGAACATACACACACACACAGACAGACGTCATTCCAAAAATAGTCGAAATCGGTTCAGGAAAGGTCAAAACGTATATTTCCGTTAAAATCTCGAGATCGAAATTTTTCATAATTACAATACTTACTTATACTGCGTATAAGAAAGTAAAAAATAATAAAGATGTGAAATGATTTAACCCATATGCGTAGCAGAAAGTTCAGTGCATGACACTGCAGATGTTTTTATCTAATAATTTGATAATATTTTTGCTGATTCCAGGAACGTATTTGTTAGTCAACAAATAGTTGCCTCTGATTGGTCATATTGTATATATATATATATTTAAACATTCTAATTATATTTGCCAGAAACTATCTGTTTTGTACAAATTTAGTTCAATATTAATCCGTGCATAGCGCTACTAGTATAGCATAGATAAAATTTTACCATTATTATATTTTCATTGTATTTTGTTACATGATAGGCTGGCAGTAAAGAAGAATCATCAACAACACATTTTTCAAATCAACTTTATTCAACCCTCATCAATTTGCCATCAATTGAAAATGATATAGTATTAGATGATCGAACCCAATTGACTATTGGTAAGCGTTTATTTGATGCAAAACGCGTTGGTTATCCATTTATAATAATAATTGGAAATACGGCCCAGCAAAATCCACCATTGTACGAGTTTCATGATCTGGCATCAAATTATACGAATAATTTTACGGAAAATGAGTTATTTAACTATTTAAAAAGTAAATGTATGCCCGATAATATTTTATCATATAAACACTTCGTTTGAAAATACTGAATATACTGTAGGATCATGTAATTCATCTGCTTTCAATGCTCTTTCTACCCGCTCTACCCACATTTTACACTGCCTGCGAGTTATTCGCTTTTGCTCGAGTGAAGTTTCAAAACGTGGTAATGTGCGGGGATACGCACCCGGTATTGTTGCAACGCTGTAGCAAAAAAAAAAATACATTTTGCAAAAAGTTAAACCGTTTCCACAATTTGTGTTCAATAAAGTCACCTGTGCTCTGTTTTTCGCGGTATGTATAGTTCAAAAACCAAAGGTGGCTTCGAATCTACATCATCTTTAGATTTTTTACGTTTTTGTTTCAACATCACATCAAACTCATCGCGTGGCATTCCTAAAATCCCAACACACATCTCAAATTCACTCAAGCGGCTCTCGGGAACCAAATAAAGTGCTTCAAGGAATCTTAGACGTTCATCGCTCCTATGTAAAAATAATACCTTTCCATATTTTGAAATGTATGAATTTCAGTTATCCGAGTTAGCCCCGTTTAAATCTCAAAATTAAACATAAGTATATTCATCATTTAAATTGTCATATATGTCTAAAGCGAATAGTTTTTTTTAATTACAATGTAAAACGGTTAAGTTTGTTGCCGAAGAGTACTAATTGAGTATAATCACTAATATCTACATGCTCTAATCATTTTAGGGTTGTATTATTTGTACTTATTACGCAGTGAAGACTACGCATTATAGTCCGTTAACGTTTCTTAAAGTGCTGGCGTGAACCACATGAAGATTCGATTTTCTCCGTCATTTAGTCTGGGCGCAATACATTTCAAATGTTTGATATGTAAACATGTATACGCACGCGTGGAGAACATTTTTTACATGGGAGTGAATTGGCAACTTGCGTTATGCTTGAGCTGTCCCGTTACCAATCGGTGTGCCAGTGGATCAATGTGCGCATCGGGCCTTCTACTATATATACATACATATACATTTATATACATACAAATAGTCATAAATACATATACATACATACTGATGTTTACACATCTTCAATTGTGGGTGCCGCCACTCACTCGTATTTTTGTTTTAAATATGGTAGTCAATGAGGTAAGTTAAACCTCAGATAACTGATAGTTGATGGATTAAGCATATGGTTTATCTTACGGAGGAAAATCGACTTGGCCAATAGCTAGCATACGATGATCATGATCTGCTTTTAAATTTTCTTTTACAACCGGTGATTGTGAGCCTAATTTACTTTGTGTTATATCGCCGACGCCGCTTAAAATTCGTTGTTCATTTGGGTGTGTAAAAATGTTCTTACTTTTCTTGTATTGATGAAGGAATTTATTGAAATAATTTGAACGCGTTAAACGATCAGTTTCCATTTCTATTTTTCGTAAATAATTTTAAATTAATAATTCTATATTATCATACAGATATTATATACAGATCTTTTCATAAATTCCCAATTTTGGTGTCTACTATTGTAACTGATTACCAAAATTGGTGTATTAGATTAGAGCGGCTTGTCATTTTGTTTATGATAAATATACCTATGATTGAGAGACTTGGTTTATGTAACGCAAACCAAACAATTCTCGTCGATACTTTGATTAGCAATTCGTATAATCGCCTATCTTTATCAGATAATGAAACATTATTTTTGTTATTCATATGATGATATACTTTCGAATCTTTTGCGCCAAATAGCAAAGAACTAAATTCTCGCGATACCATACTTCTTAAGTCTGCTAAATCATCGCGTTCAATATTTTCCAATACTGTTACAATTGGTTGCGTAATTTTCATTTGCATTTCTATTCGGCGTTTCATTAATTTTTCCCAAACCTAAGAGATTTGGGTTTAATGTATCAAAATTTAAATATTAAATTATTATTACTTGGAAATAATATTGAAAATATATTATAAGAGCTCGTAGAAAACAATCAACTGTAGGAGTGTGAAGGAAATGTACAAATTCTAGCGATAATTGCTTCACATTTGCTGTAAAAAGTACAACGTCTTTAACATCTTGCAACAAAATACATTGTTGACGATGCGCTTCAACTAATTTTATTTTTCTTCGAAAGAATCGGTTAAATATTACCTAAAAAAACATTTGAGTATTTAGAAAATCATTATATCAAATGGAAACATATATGGACATCAAGTTTCAAAATTCAAATATGGATACAAATGGTTGTCTTCGTTTTCAAATTACTTTGTCAGTTGCATCAATATCTTCTTTGAATGTTATATCTTTATATCCAGAAGTTTGTACAATGGTTTTAGCAACTTTATTTCCCATAACATGTTCAGGTTGTACAGCCTCATTGCTGTCATTTCAAGAGAATAATGATAAATTATATAATTTATGAATTGTTTTAGTTTTACCTAACGAATATTATTCCATTGGACCAAAAGTCCCATTCAAAAATACCATTTACAAATTTAAAAGTTTTGCTACCCATATTCAATATAAAATAAATTCCAGACAAACAAGAAAAAATCTAAACTATCAAAAACATAGGTAACTATAGTATTATTCTCGGTTGCACCACTTTCTATAACACTCTCGAAAGTAAACATCTGCAGTGTCATGCACCGAACTTTCTTATACGCTTTTGGGGTAGATCATATCATATTTACACTATATTTCTAATTTGTAATATTTGACTAACCTTTGGAACCCCTTTTCACTAAATTATTTCTTAGAATAAATATTAAATGTTAAACTCCAAATTATTTAAGTTTATTATTTTTCTATTAAACAATTGACAGACACAGTTGATACGATTTATGTGAAAGTAATTATAATAAGAACAAATTTCAATTGCCATTTTTTTATTACCGGTACCTTTTTTGAAAAAAAGTTTCAAATAACGGTTGTACAAAATGCTAATATCTATAATTTGTATCCTAAAAATTTTTCTGGAAGTGCAACCATTTTTGAGTAATTGCAGAAACAGCAGAAAATGACTAGAGTAAACATGCACTTCCGGTTTGAATATTGTTTTCAAAATAGGGGGTTTTCTGCCGAGGTAAATACAAATCTTACAATACTTACTTATACGCAGTATAAATAAGTATTGTAATCATGAAAAATTTCGATCTCGAGATTTTAACGGAAATATACGTTTTGACCTTCCCTGAAACGATTCCGACTATTTTTGGAATGACGTCCGTCTATGTGTGTGTGTGTGTGTGAGCGCTGTACAGCCTAGACGTTTGAAGGTAAACAAAACTTCAAACTTAAGATTTGTATTTACCTGGGCAGAAAACAATATTCAAACTGGAAGTGCATGTTTGCTCTAGTCATTTTTTGCGGTTTCTGCAATTTCTCAAAAATGGTTGCACAAACAGAAAAATGTTTGGGATACAAATTATAGATAGCATTTTGTACAACCTTTATTTGAAATTTTTATTTCAAAAAAGGTACCGGAAATAAGAAAATGGCAATAGAAATTTGTTCTTATTATAACTATTTTCACATAAATCGTATCAACTATGCCTGTCAATTGAAAATAGAAAAACAAAAAATTTAAATAATTTGTAGTTTGACATTTAATATTTATTCTAAGAAATAATTTAGTGAAAAGGGGTTCCAAAGGTTAGTAAAATATTATAAATTAGAAAAATAGTGTAAATATGATAAGATCTAACCCAAAAGCGCATAAAAAAGTTCGGTGCATGACATTACAGATGTTTATCCTCTTAGCACTTACACAATTTGTACTATGTTGTAGAACACAGTTTAAGGAAATTGAACAAATAATTTAATTTTGCCTCAGATTTAAGTTTATTCATAAGCTTAAATACTACTTTAAAATATTGTATAAAACATATCCATTGACATAATTCTCATGAAATGCGATAGGAAAATTATAGATATGGCCCAAAACATTGCAAATTGACATACCACTAGAAAGAATTTATAATTATAATTTAAATCATTTTAAAATACAATATACAAATTACCTGAATAGACTAAAAATTGACAAAGAGTTGTGTAGATAAAAACGAATAATATATTCAAATTTTCTCCTGTATGGTCTGTCCATATCAATGCCGGCAAGAGAAAGAACTTTCCAAAACTAGATATGGTGAACGTCTTCAAAATCATATGCATGTTTATACCGCCGGATGGCTTCCGTAAAACTTTTTCAAGGTACAACGTTAACAGATAAACAGTAATATTATACACTGCTGTACCTAAAAATAATTACTAAAAACGTTATATGTCGAAAATATTTCCTTGTTGCACTCTATTATCTTTGCACGCGTATGAGTTTAAAATTAAGAAACATGTTGGAAATTTTTATTAAATTTAGAAGATTTGATTAGTTTTCTGTAAAAGTTGCATTTTTATAGAGATTATAATAATGCTTCTGTAGATAAATCATTTATTATCTTTGTATTTTAGTATCCTTTATAGACAGATATGCTTATCAATTAAAACGTTCATTTTGAGCTAAGCTTTATATTTTAGTGATATTCTATTAATTATTATTACATTTTTTTATAACTGAGTCACGATTGCACTAACATGTATTAATCTTAATCTAGAATTAATTTTGTTCTATTTTGCAAATATAATTTGATTCAAAGTATTAATTGAATAAAATAGTTTCACGTTTACTAACTATTCTTCAGATTTAATTTTACTAAATCTATGATTAGCATGAATTTTTATTGCTGCGACAGGCCAAAATAAAATAAATATTTTATAAATATAATAAACTGAATAATAAAAGATAATTTTAATTAATCAAATTAATAATATAAGAGAAGTGCACCAAAGTGAACATAAGCCCCGATTGTGTACCTGGACGCACTTCGAGGAGCAAATTTGACAAATTTAAGTGTTAACTAACTAATAAGTATTGGTAATACATACCAAACATTATTTTTAAACAAATGATATAGAATTGAAGATCACTCTGGTTGAAAAAGTATTCTGGTGTATAGGAATTATTTTTGATAGTTTTTAAAGTACTCTTCGACATATTAAACATCCATTCTGAATAAGCTTCCATCAATTGCACTAGCACAGCAAGTTTCCAATGACTCTAAAATAGGGTATATTATTGCATTGTTCATAGCTGTTGAATGGTATAATAAATACCTTAAATTCTGTGTTGTACAAAAAATGCCTATAGGCTTCTTTTTGAAGTAATACTAAATCAATCATTATTATAACAGGATCATATTCGATATATTTATCAGAAATTTCGCCGCAATTATCCTAGAAGATTTTTTTAAATATTTTCTAGAGAGAATTTTTTATAAGAAACAATAATCATAATATTTATTTAGTCGATTAAATAAATATTGTGTATACAATTCCGCTATTATGTTCCTAGTGTTTGGACAAAATACATGAAGTGACTAGATATACTACAGTGTGAACAATTGTGTTCTATGAAGTGCTCATATTTATTTTAATCTTTAAACGATAAATGTAGGTAAAGAACTCAGTTCCTCATTTCATCATTCTGTACCCGTACACTATTTAAGTCGTTCCGAAAACTCGTGCAATACATGATATTTATGGCAACACTGATTTATGTCAAACATTTTTTTTTTAATTTGGCATCACTGCCTGAATCAACTAATACTTTAATTTAATTAAGTTTTGGTACAACTGTAGTGTATATTTAAAAGATAAAGATGCTTGAGATAATTGAAATATATGTCGATATAATTAATAAAAACAACGAAAAATTAGTTAAAATAATTTATTCAAATTTGTGCTAACTTCATCCTATAGAATCTCTCATCTGTGTTGTTTCTCTCTTCAAATAGTGCGAGATGTCAAAAGTATAAATTTAAAAATGTGCTACTTACACAAGTGCTAAGTTTTAAAACTGTTGGACTGTACATTTTATATAATTCATTTACTTTTGTACCGCAATTAATGCATGTAAAACCAGAAGACTTTTCTGTTTCCATCGTGTAATCTTCAGAAATATTTTATGTCACTTCTTTGGTTAATAGCTAACATAACATACAAAGCTCAAATATCCCTAAATTCAATTTAAGATTAAAATAGTTATGAATTTTGATAACTGGAAATTATCAGAAAACTTCCTCCCCAAAACTTATGTCCAGCAGGCTCAAGATGCTTCGAAAACAAGAGAAAGTCTTATTCGACAACTTTTGCATCACGTAAATTTAATTTCGTAAAATGGGGTGAATGTGGATCGAAATATAAATTTGAGAATCAGGCATTTTCGAATTGTTTCTAGGAATCAATAATCAAGTTTTATAGTAATATTATTAAACTACCAAAATTGTGATTATTTTCATTATGGCGGAGCATGTTACAGTACGGTGGCAAATTTGGGTTGGTAACTTTTAAATATTCCCACCTTTATAGACGAAGAAAGTGGATGCGGCAATACCGGCGCGGGAATAGCAAAATGTTCGGACTCTGCTTGGTGTTTTTGCACATGCGCAGTGAGATAAATGAAACTGTGTTTGTTTGGTCTTGCTTTTTTGTTTTGCTAATAAACAAAAACCATCAGTCAAATTAAGCAACTTTTTCCTATAACTTAAACTTCGACATGAAATCACATGGTTACTATTTTGCCTATGTATATTTTAAATTTAATTTTGCTTTTTTATCTCTCGCTTCTTCTAAATCTAAATCAATGTTTTATTAAAATTATGAGTGATATACTTTAGAATGGAACATTTTGTCGTGTTACCAACAGAGTTGAAGAAACACGCCACTATTTATGTTTAAAGTTATATAAATTATTACGATTTAGCCATTATTTCACATTTTCCTCATTTTATGATATCCTAAAAATGAAAAAACAAAATATTTTGTATATCTCTTATTTTTTTAATAACTAGAAAAAAATACCAGAAAAGGGATGGGATGAACAAACAATAGAGTTGTTTTTAAATCAGCTAGCAGCAATGGATAGCAACAACTTTCCTTCTAACTGCGGCGTTGGGGAAAGAGAATCTAGATTTGCATCAGGTTCATTTTCTAGCCACCAAATATTTTGTGTACCATATTAAATTTGATATTTTTTATAGATATAGTTGCAAGAAGACATTTTCGGCTTGGTCATGGAGTCGGTCGATCTGGAGATTTAGCAGAAGTGCAGCCAAAAGCTGCTGGATCTAGTCTTATATCCAAATTAACCAACTGTATGCTAGTAGATCTATTACATTTTATGGGTAAGTACTTGTAATTGTTATTTTCTCTAAAGAGCAAAAGAAAAATACCATTTTACATGAATTATTATTGCATCTTTTTAAACGTGATTTTATTCCGCAAAATGCAATAATATTTGTAAAATTAAATATCTAAACTATTCTTGTTGTCATGCAATAAAAATAATTTTTACTATCGTAATTATATATTGAAACTAGTTTGTTAAAACCTGCTAACATGCATTTGTTCATAAGATTGATTTATCATTAATCATAGTTATAGATAAGCACAAATTAAATCATCTATTGAGGTACTCTCCTGACATTTAATTGCTTATTCAAATTCATTAATATTCGAATCTCATTAAAAGTTGTTACCATTAACAAATTTAAAAAAAGTATTAATTTTTTAATTTAGGTATAAAAGAAGAAGTATATTGTTTATTAGCACCGGTAGCTACTGGTATGAGTTTAGTTCTCACATTAATCACCTTAAAATCACAACGTCCTAGTGCTCAATATGTGATATGGTCGCGGATAGACCAAAAATCCTGTTTTAAAAGTATCATAACCGCAGGTGATCTTTGATAAATAGAAAGTTAAACACTCTACTTATATAAATGGTTCATTTAGGTTTGAAACCGATTGTGATAGACACATTACTTAACGACATTGATTTAGTAACAAATGAAACATTGATTGAGGAAACAATTGCAGAAATTGGTGAAAATAATATTGTTTGTGTCATGACAACAACATCTTGCTTTGCACCTAGGTCATGTGATGCGATAGTAGCTATAGCTCGTTTATGCAAAAATATGGCAGTACCACATGTTGTCAACAATGCTTATGGCCTACAATCTGATTTATGCATGAAAAACATACAAAAAGCAAAAAGGTATACATTTTAACAATTATTTTGACCAAATTGAATCCATGATTCAAATTATGTGCACAATAAGTTCATTTAACTATAGTCATGTCATTTTCAAGTAAATCTTATTTTTTTATAATAACTAAAAATGCTTGAAGTATTTTCTTACCTAATTAACAACAGGACAGTTTATACTTATAAAATATATTTTTAACACTGTTCCGAAGTCAAAAACGTACAAACATGCCTGTATTTGTGCTTATGGCGAAAAAATCAACGAATGTTTTTTAGTTATATTTGCTAATTTGTTATTTATGAAAACTAAACTTTGAAGAGTGAATATATTTAAAGTCGTGTCATTGATCTCATTCATAGAATTGAATTAATTTTTCAAAATTTAGTGAACGTTGACGAAATTTTTTGTTAATATTCTTACATAAATTCGTTACTTAATACTGCAGTTTTAAATTTGAAATGAAATGTTTTTAATGTTTGCAATTAACCAATTTTCTTCCAAATTTATCTTTTATGTACACTTAATTTCGTAATAGAAGGGAAAATTAACTTTTGTTAAATTTTGTTTTAGCAATGGTCGCTTGGATATTTTCGTTCAAAGTACTGATAAAAATTTGATGGTACCGGTTGGAGGTACAATAATAGCTGGATTCGACAAACAACTTATAGAAAATATATCTAAATCATATCCGGGTAAACTGTTACATCTATATTGATTATTTTTAAATATCATTATTAATTTGATTTAATTTAATAGGTAGAGCATCGTTAACACCGACTCTAGATACATTTATTACTCTACTAAATATTGGAAAAAGTGGATATAAATCTCTTATAGAGACACGAAAAGAAATGTATGTTTACCTACGTGATAGACTAAGTATCTTAGCTGTAACACATCAAGAAAAAGTATTATGTATTCCTGGAAATCCAGTATCAATTGGTAAGAGTTTTAAAATAAATATAATGACCTTGAGTCAAACTGAACGCCTGCTGCAAAATTTTGATTCTACAACATTAACAATTTATTTCTTAATATAAATAATCTCGTCGACCAATAGATTTGTCAACTTCAGGGTTTGTTTTAGGCTACACTCCAGTAACTCTGTAGTTGTCCAATCTATAGGTCGAATCCATCGTAAATGAAGTAGTAGAATAAATAATATTATTTTAGGAATGACGCTTACTAAATTACCTGAGGATCAACTAACTAAATTAGGCTCTATGTTATTCTTGAAACATGTTTCTGGGGCGAGAGTTGTCACGACAACGGAGACAAAAACAATCGGTGGGCTTATCTTTAAAGGTATGTGTTATTTCAAATACAAAAATAGCGAAGGTTACGCCATATTGTATACCAAATCAGAACACTGATGAGAATCAAAATATCAACAAATATAAATGCCTTTATTTGTTATTAATTGTTCTAGGTTGGGGAGCCCATTGTGAAAAATATCCTACACCGTATTTAACTTGCGCATCTTCAATAGGTATGACAACTAACGATGTAGATCTATTTATTAAAAGATTAGATAAAGTTTTATCTAAACTGAAACGAAGTGAAATAAATTAGTACATTTTTTGTAATTCATTTGTTAACATTTTCCCTATTTTTCACCAATTTCCCTTATATTTGTCTCTTTGTTAAAACCAGAACCGTAATAAGAGTAAATTAAATGTAGATCAGTAATATGCAATCAAAGCTAAGAGAAATAACAAAAAACATACTAGATGTAGTTATATTAATCGGATCTCCTCTGTAAGCATTTTGTCAGAAGTCGAATTCATTAGGAGAGCCCCAATGAAATTTAATTGACTATTGGGAAATTGGTCTAGTGAGATTTTTGTTGTTGGAAACGCAGATGTCCTACTTTCAGTATTGTATTGTGGGTTGTGTAAATCAAAAATAAAATATAGCACAGCAAATTTAAAAAATACCCATTTATTTTTACTAAAATACTAACAATTTCTCAATAAATATTTAATAAATAAGAACTGGCAATCTATTTTAACTTTCTTCTGCAACATACATTGGCAACAACCTGTAATAAAATAAACAATGAATTAAACATTTTATATCAAGTTATTATTTATGACATTTTTAATCTGTTTTTAACATAAATTTTACCTGTCATAAGAATATTTATTATCTATGTCACGGTATATTCTCTCCTTTTCACAATTAATGCCTTCGCACGTGACATTATTATTTGCAGAGTATTTATCTATTGCACCCAGCACGTACTGTGTCAGTGTGTTGAGGCGTGCATCAACTACAAACAAACAATTCATTAATTCACTTAAATTTGTCAGCTAACAGTAACGCTTTATGCTATATTTATAATTAAAAAAAAATTCTTAGAGGAAATTAAATAAATTTTAAAAATGTAGTATTTTTTGGTCAATTACTTATTTTACTATGACAAATATAGCTCATCCTTAAAAACGTATACAACTGCTTCAAAAATAAGAAATACGACGATCAAGATTTAATTAATTTTAAATAAAAAATTTAATGAACTATACAGACGTAACTTTTATTTGAATTTGCTTGAAATTGATTTTAAATTACCTTAAATTAAAATAATACACTTTACATTAGCATGATTTGGTATTGATGTAGCAATAATAAACAGAATTACATTCTTACTTTAATTATGTATTTAATTAAACTCAATGTTTCAAAATCACCCATGCTTTCTTCAGAAAAATACTTTGCCATGTTTTTAAATACATGTATGTTGAAATATGATCTATCATAATTGAAAGACAAATAAAATAAAAAATTGAACTTCATGTATCACTGCCAGTTTTTATTATTATTTGTTTATCAATTACTGTATAACTATATTAAATATAACAACAGTTTTTTATTTAGATCGGTTACTTATCGGATCCTTGCGGTTATTATCTAACCGTATTTTATTCATATTGTAATAATGTTACGTCTCACATACTAACTAGAGTAGTTGTGGTCAGGTGCTTGGTTAGCATAAGAGTAAGTTTATCGAATTTTTTAAAATCTGTTTTCATTTATTGTAACTGAAGTTTTTTACTTTTATATAAAGATTGGTAACTTGTTTTTTTTGTCGAATATCTAGGAGATATTTGAAGAATCATTTAGCATAACGAGGTTGCCATTAAACTACAGTTTACATCCCTTAATTCGGTTGCCTTACAACCGATCACCACCAATTGTTAATATCTCCAGTAGCACAGTAATATAATACCAATATTGGTTGACATATTGGAACAATGTAGTAACAGTACAATATTGGCGTTATATGTCAGACCCAGAGGCGCGCTGTGTTTAGCTATCCATATTTTTGTACTCGTTTCTACGTTCCGCATATTATATTAGGAAGTTAATTAAGAGAAAAAACTATTTGGTGATAAATGTAAATTACTACTTCAGTTTTTAAAACAGGTTTCATTAACATTTTATGTGAATTTGTGCTTTTCAAATAATACGCCACTGGTCTCTGCAATACATTGTAGAAGCAAGCGCATGCACTATAACAAAACATTGTTATGGCGCATGCGCTTGACATGCCATATTGTGCCAAGATACAATATTTATCCAATATTTATTTTATATTGTTTTGGTATTTGGTGCTACTAAGGATTTATGTACATACAAAAACATATTTAATATTGTGCATAGATTTTGACGTCTCATTGCAGTCTTTTGAAGCATATTTCAGCGTAATGAAAGAAATTATTGACTCGTGCCAATAAATTCATCTTCTATGTTCATAACAAGAGTAAAAAGAATTCAAAATTTTGTGCACACCGGCGCAACAGGCGTTGGCCGGTCACTTAAATAGGACAATAGATATATTTATATATAAACGATGATATAACACAATATATACCAATGACCCTTGGTGTTTATATATTTAAATCTTTGAGAACAAATCGCGAATAACTCAATACTTAAATAATAAGAATTTTAGATAAAATAAAGCCTCAAAGATTAGTATACTCATATAAAAAATATTTATAAGCTCATTAAAAATATATGTATGAAATTGTTTGTTATGAAAATAAATGCCAGTTCACTATTCATACTAAAAACAATTTTATATTAGCATACATCTTCAATACATTTACTGGTTTTATTTGCAATTAAATTAAAGTTGTTTGTATCGTTTATAAAATTTTACAGATTCTTCATATAGAATTGCAAATATGCTCTGAATCGCACTATTAATATATAAATGAGATCAAACCGAAATAAAAACATTTATATTGTTATAACACTGGTTTTAAATAGGTTAAAAAACAAATATTTAAATTGGCTAGTTTTGTTGTGTTTCGTCAGTAAATTATAGCCACTTGCAATTGTCCACTAAACTATAAAATTGTCGTTCTATAAATATTTTCTATTTTAATGTGTGTTTTACCTTGTGTTTTGGCATTTGTAAACGAACGATCGTCTTCTGCTTCTTCCGCATCATCTTCCTTGTTCATTTTAAATTTAGGAATAAACAACAGTAAACAAATAAGCGCAATGAAACCAACGATTTTTTTGAAAATCACAAGCTTCAGTAAGAGTTTGAGTATTGTGAAAATATTTAGTTTTAAATGAAATTTGTCCAGTAGGCCAACCATCGCATGGGGCATTCCGTAAAATGGCATTGGGAAGCTAAAATAAATCAAAATTCAATATTAATTACTTTTTAATTCAAACGTGATTTATTTTGAAATAATCTTAAACCACGCTTTTAAAACAATTTTTGAATTATTGTAGTCCTTATTTGGTGAAATTTGTTATACATAATGATAAAATGTTTCCTTATGTGAAATTTCAGTAGTGAAATTAAAACCAAGTGCATTATTTTATCATTACAGTTTTAGATATTTATTTTAAAATATCTGCAGTTGACTTTCTTACACGTAGTAGGTATATCTCTGAGGTATATTTTATTTAGATAGGATATAGGATACTAAAATATAAAATTTTAAACAATCAATGGAATGTAATTATTCATTGCACTATATTAGAAATTATTATGGGGTGACGATTTTTAGATTTCAAATGAGTTTAAAAACTAACAAAATATTTATATGTAATATTTTTAAATTATTTCACTAGATATATTTGTGACATTAAATATTAAATTATTTGAGTTGCTTTTGTATTTCTGGTAAACAGTTAACAGACGTAAACTTCTAATTCCTACGCAACTATGATAATATAAATAACTATTTCAATTGTAATTTTCTTGAAATTAGTGCGCTTTTCGAGGAAACTTTTCAAACAAAAGTATTTTACTTTAAGTGCAGCCGCTACGCTTATATTGCAGTAACCGCAAAAAACGACTAAAGTAAACTTGCACTTTCGGTTTGAATATTCTTTTCAAAAATAGACGATTTCTTGCCTGTCATATCCAAATCTAATTCTCAAGTTTCGTAATTATAGCTTTAACAGCACGCACATAAAAGGCATTTCAAAAATAGTCAGACTCGATTCAGGGACGGTGAAAAAGAATATATTCTTTAAATTCTCCAGATCGATATTTTGCACGATTACGATACTTATTATTTCGTATAAAAAAGTAGAAATACAATATTTTTGTGAATTTCTTTTTTTTTTAGAAATATATTCATTTTAAATTGCCACTATACTTTTTGTGATTTTCATAATTATATAATTCTAGCAATGTGTGTGATTAGCGCAAGTAAATAAATCATTTTGTTTTGTTTTCACGCACTAGTGAACATACATACACATAGTAAAACTAAATAATCATACTATAATAAGTACTTAGTGAAGACCAAACAAGTAAATTGTTTATTATATTTAACAGAAAAGTAAGGGTAAATGATTCTGACAAGTGTCTATACAGCACCTATAGTACTAGTGAGTTTACAATTTTATTTTAAGGGAGTTTTTTTTATCTTATAATACATTTTACTTGGCATATAAACACACACGATATGCATATAGAATCTGTCAACACCTGTTTCTAATCAGGTAACGTTTAAATCATTGAATTTGAAACAAATACACAAATAAATAAAAAGTTTATATTTTTTGTCTCTTTCATTGTTCTTGCAACGTAAATAATAATTTATTACCATTAAAAAAAGAAGCAAACTCAATAACTTACTATAAATAAATTGAACATTCCCTTTCAATGAATAGTAAAATCATCATTATGCGAAAACGAAATCCCGTTTTTTAGCACGCGATACTAAAGAAACTAGCCTTAATTTATTTACAGTGATAAATTTGATTTCTTTATGTAAACCAGATTTAAAATACCATGCAATGTTGAATACAAGCCAGTTAAGAGTTTTAATATTTGGTAGCTATAAACAAATCTTAAATAATTAACTAATTTATTTAATCACGTTTATAAACTTTGCCAAAATTAATATACGAAATACCTCACATATATCTACAATTAGAAAAATCTTCATGTAATAAAACAAAGTCCTTCTGTTCTAAATGTATTTTAGTAATGTTCATTTGTAAATTATATTATGCGTAACGATAATTTGGCATTGCAATCAAAAGTACAAAATTCAATTTTAGATTTGTTTATTGCATTAATTAATACGTTCCTCTGTGTAACTCAAGTATTTTTGTATAATGTTTGGTAATTATAGTATAATTATCTAATACTACATTAAGATGTGGTTTTTTACTTTCTTATACTATCGAGATTTTAACGGAAATGTACCTTTTGACCTTCCCTGAATCGAGTGTGATACTTTTTGGAATAACGTCTGGATTTGTGTGAGCGCTTACAGCCTAAACGGTTGAAGGTAAAATTATGAAACTTTAAACTTAAGATTTGTATATACCTGGCAAGAAAACGTTTTTGAAAAGGATATTTAAACCTGAAGTGCATGTTTACTCTATTCGTTTTTTTGTGGTTTCTCCGTAGTAAAAGCATCTTGGTTCCCTAACATTTTCAATAAGTGGCGCGTAAAAACTAAATAAAATGACGTGTTTCTACTAATCTACACTCGCTAATCATTGTTTAATGTAGATAATATTATCGTAATAATAACTTATGCTATAATAATTATTATTGTAATTAAATAAACTCAGCAGTGATTAGCGCAGTGTAGATAAATTATTTTTGCTTGTTTAAATGCACTAGTGAATATACATACTCATTGTACAAGTTATTCATTGTAAAACTAGATAATCATACTATAATAAGTACTTCGTGAAGACTAAGTATAAATGAAATATAAAACTTAAGAACAATAGCATAACTTAATTAGAATGTTTGATGCCACTAACGTAAAATATATATTATAATAGCCATAAAAAAACTCAGCTTACCTCAGTTTAAACTCTTGTTCTTGCTCTGTCTATGTTGGGTAGACGAGCAAGAACATGAGTTTAAACTAAGGTGAGCTGAATTTTTGTGTAAAAAGAATAACGCTATTTTATACCTGGAGCCTTGATTTGATTGTCCATACGCTGGTGGCGGCCCGTAATGTGAAGGTGGCGGATAATGCGGTTCAGGATACCCACCTGTTGGTGGTTCAGGATAACCACCAGTTGGTGGCCCATAATGATGGTCCGGACCGCTAGTTTGATCATAATACGGCGAATATTTTGACTCTCTGTCGTTTTGATTTTGATTTTGCTTTGATTTGATTTCAGTAATACGCGAATCGTGATATGCGTCAATATATGAATCGCGATTTAAATCATCTTCAGCCAAACCGTCGACAACTGCGAATAACAACAGTACGACTGTACCGAAAATTGTGTATGGTACCAACATTTTTGAACTTGATGGTGGGTGTGTGTTCATCGTGTGATGATTAGATTGAAACTGAATCATAAGTTGCGTATTGTGTGCGTTTGTACACAACAGTATTTGTTCTAATTTCATTTCTGTCGCCGAATTTTAATTTTTTTATGTCCTGTTATTGGTTGAGGTTTTCAATGTCGATGCGCTACATTGGCGTTACTTAGTATGCAACACAAAGCTCATCGTAAAATGCGAACAAAGAAATTATTGCATTTTAAATGGGTCTATATCCAAATCGTTAAACTAATGATACCGATACTTCATCAGAGTGTATACCATATATTGTTTTCCGGATACACTTCCACTAAAACATCTTAAAGTATGAAAGGACCACGCACTAATTACATTGAAATTCGGACTCTGCCAAATTTGAAAAAAGTAGTTAGAAATGAAAATTATGAGAAGAATTTAAAAATATTTCTAAAAATGTACCTACTACACTTTCTCATAAAATCGATTTTAATTAAAGGGAAGATGTAACAGCGCAACAATTAAGTTTTTGGTATTATTCTGTGATATTCTGTAACTATATGTAGACATTCTATAGCACTTTTGCGTATATACAAATGTATATCATTTTAATATTCTTTGCAATTGTTAAAATATTAAAAACATATTTGTGATAATTTTTACTTTCTTATACGAAGTACTTAGTAAGTATTGTGATCATGAAAAAATATATGATATAAAGATATAAATAAATATTATGACTGCAATGACCAAGTTTTTATTATTACAAAATGTAAATGATAAATATATTTTTTAACTCTTTCTAGTATGGTGTTTTAATCAGTTTTACTTTTATATACGATGTTAACGGAAATACACGTTTTGACTATTTTTGAAACGACGTGTCTGTGAACGCTCTACAGTGAAAACTTCAAAATTAAGATTTGTATATGGCTCTCAAAATTAATGCAATTAAAATTATAAAACTTAAATTTAAGATTTGTATACTGCATAAACGGGCACCACCTCATAAACATTCCTAATCTTACAAGCAACAAATACTCTTCTCTAGTCTACTCGATGTTCATCTACCACAATATTACACATTGTCCTGCATTCATTCTTTTCGAACACTCTAACTTTTGCTTTACCTACATTTTGTTCAAGGGTCATCCCTTCCGATTTTAGTTATATTCTATATCATTCTATTCAGTTTCGTTTCTGATTCACCAAAAACTACGACATCATCCACATAAGCTAAAGCAGGATCAGTCATACCAAATATGTATCCTTCTTTGTTATTTGCTCAAATTTGACTGATTAAAGTTTTTAAAATATAATTTTGTGTGACTTGTGATTAAGAAATTTTTAACGTCTAAACGACTATCATAATGAATTAGGTGTTGTGAAAAACTGGCCTCAATTGTTATTTTCGAAACGTAAACAACAAATAGATATATCTAAAAACCAGACGAAATATCTGCAGTGTCAGAACTTTCTTATACGTATTTTATTTAGATAAGAGGGATAATACAAATTTTAAATAATACAAAAATTTATAATTATTCATTGTTATATAAAGAGAAACAATTTTTGGTAGTATTAAGTTTTTGAGTTAGGTAGGCACTTGATGAAACATATTTAATCAAAAAAAATAAGAATTTCTTCAAATATTTAAAAGCATTAGTGTCGCATCAATGTTTCTTAATACATTCTTCTCCATACCATATAGAAATATATAATGACATTGTTTTGTTTTTTCCATAAGGTTTATAGATATATAACCACATGTTTAAAAAGAATAGATTCGTTGGCTTTTAAATTAGAGTTATAACATCTATGTTGGGTATGCGAACAAAATTGAACTATATTTTAAAAAAATGTAATTTAATGGTAAATAATATCAATATGATTTGTGGTTAGTAAATCCGTTATGCTCAATCATACGTGTAATAATTTTAGACAATATTTGGTTTTGCAACCTACAAACACAATTTTATGTGTACGGTATCAAATCATTTACAAATAAAAGTTTGTTTCTTCAAACTACAACATATTTTTTACTTTATTATAAATATATAGAAAATTTTCACTATTTCTTATGCTTAAGTTATTCTATGCAAAAAAAAATTGTTATAGTAGGTTTTTACCAAAATATTAATCATCAAAAAAACCTAATCATAAGATATGTTAATATAAAATAAAATCAATAAAATATCTAGTAGTTTTAATCATTTATTTATGAATGATTTAATATAGTACATAAAATTGTGTTTCTATATAAATATAATTATATATAATATAATTAAAATTACAAAAACCAGATATTATTACTTTTAATGTGAATAACAAGTTTCTCAGCATTTAGTCCGAATATTTTGTTATTCCCGCGCCGGTAATGACGTTCTCACTTTTTCGTCTATATATGTACGTAAAACGTTAGCTGAAATAGTATACCTACTATGAATATACCTTATTAGTTGTGTTGTAAATTAAGAGACAAAAGAGCACTGTGAATTAGAACTTTGAGATGCATTGATCACAGAGAGAAACTTATACAAGTTACTATATTCGCGTTCCTTATTCCACACGTGATTCGTAGGTGTGGCGTCGGCGCAATGTCAACCACCATGTGACTACATTGAAATCAGGTGGATGTCATATCATATGACAGCTGATCAGAAAGTAATTTAATAATATTTTCCAGGCAAAAAGTACAGATTATTACAAAATGGGCGCGTCTATAGTACCAGTTATTGTCTTCACATTATTGTGGGGTGTTGTTGGTATTGTTTTACCCTTCGTTGTGCCAAAAGGCCCAAATAGAGGGTATGTAAAATCAATAACCTTGTTTTGAATTTCATGTTTTCACTTACAATTAATTTATAACTTTGTTTCTAGGATCATTCAAGTTATTCTTATGTTAACCGCAGCTACATGCTACCTATTGTAAGTGTTTCGTAAATAAATTAAATTGTATAAGATTATCAAAATTTTTTAAATTGTTACTCTAGTTGGCTTTGCTGCTATATGGCTCAAATGAATCCGCTGATTGGCCCTAAACTATCGAGAAATGCGATTCTGCTTATGGCGCGAGAATGGGTAAATAATTTTTAGTGATTCTAGGGTTACGAAATCTTTTTCATGCGTTTGTTTCAGGGCGAGGGAATTAAATCTTAAGATCGAGAAAACATGTATGTTTTTGTTTTTAGGTGCAAACACAATTTTTCACATTATTTAATATGTTAAACAACCATTAAAGTTAAATTTTCTGTTGTATTTTGTAGTGTATATATTGAATTAATTAAAAGTATATTATACAATTATAATAAGTGTTTCTATTAAAATAAAATACGCGATTTTCTTGTACAAATCTTAAGTTTAAAGTTTCATAATTTCAGCCATTATGACCGTAGGGCGTTTACACACTCACACATAAAAAATAATCAGACTTGATTCAGGGAAGGTCAAAAGATATATTTCCATTAAAATTTTGATTGCAACACTTATAATTAATTATAAGTGAGTTTATGTAGAACAGGAAATAAATTCATTTATTTTCAATAAATAATTGCTTGGTGATGAAAATAAACAGTGAATGCCGCGTTAAAAATGTTTCCGCTATGATTATAATCGAAATAAAATTACATTTCATCGTGAATCAATTAGAGTTGGAGTGTGTTAAAAAAAATGTTGGTAAGTATAATGTGTATCTAGCAAAATTCAGGTGAGTAGTCTTCTTTTTTATTCTAGTGCTACAAATATCAAGATTACGCCGTCAAATGTATACGCAAATGTTTATGGTTATATACACAATCTGTCAAATGTGATGCCGTTTAGTTTGTTTTTGTTATCAGAAGTGTACACAAAACTGATATCTGCATCGTTATTAAACTGGATTAAGGTATGTTCTTCTATTGACTCTGTTTAACATTAAATCAAATATCATTGTAATTAAAAACTTCTTGTAATACGATACAAGTGCAAAACGGTTTATACAAGCATACACTGCTGTTCTTGCATTAGTTATTACTGAAATGTCCATGGAGAGACAAGCAAGTAGTTGTGTGTAGAATCAAAACGCTTATGCCTAAAAATAAACATTTGACACCACAAACATAATCTATTTTTGTTTCATTTAAAGAAAATTTTAGTATTTCGCTTAAGAATCTCAAGTGTAACGTATCAAAATGATGTTCGTAGTTAACCGCGCGATTTTACGGTTTAACTTAGTCAATAGTGCTTCATCAAAAACTGTTTATCGAAGTTTAAGTGTCACCGCATCACTATGTAACACTATGCTGAAATATAGTCCAAATGCAATACTAAACAAGACATTGTTGCAAAAGTATATGGATCTTCCAATTCCGCCGTGTTTTACGCAAGCCAAGTACATATGGATTGACGGCACTGGTGAAAGCATGCGTTCCAAAACTCGGACCTTAGATTTCGTACCGAAATGTGTTCAAGAGCTACCCACCTGGATGTACGATGGCAGTTCCACCTACCAAGCCGAAACAGATAATTCCGACACATATTTGTGTCCTCGTGTTATGTACAAAGACCCTATCCGTCTAGGAAACAACATCCTGGTTTTATGTGACACCTACAATAGTGAGCATAAACCAACAAAGACAAACCACCGTGCGAAGTGTGAAGAGTTGATGAATTGCGTTGAAGATCAAGAACCCTGGTTCGGTATCGAGCAGGAGTATACGTTTCTCGATATTGATAACAGACCTTTAGGTTGGCCATCATTTGGTTACCCTAAGGGCCAAGGTCAGTATTATTGTGCTGTCGGAGCCGCCAACGTCGTCGGCAGGGATATCATCGAAGCGCACTACCGTGCTTGTTTATACTCGGAAATCCAAATCGGTGGAACGAACGCTGAAGTGATGCCGTCGCAATGGGAATACCAAATAGGCCCTGGTGTCGGGATCAAATGCGCAGACGATCTCTGGATGTCTCGATTCCTATTGCATAGAATTGCTGAAGAATTCGGTGTTGTTGTAACTTTCGATCCGAAACCAATGGAAAACTGGAACGGCACTGGGGCTCATTGCAATTTCTCTACGAAGGATATGCGCAAAGATAACGGAATCACAGCTATTGAAGCAGCTATTAAGAAACTGGAGAAGAAACACAAGGAGCATATTACGAAGTATGACCCGAAAGGGGGGGTTGATAATATGCGACGATTGACGGGGAAATATGAGACGTCGTCCATTGATAAATTCAGTTGGGGCGTTGCCAATCGAAAAGTGAGCGTGAGGATACCGCGGCCTGTTGCCGATGCCAAGAAAGGCTTCTTGGAGGATCGTAGACCCTCTGCTAATTGTGATCCGTACGCCGTCTGCGGCATGCTTGTCCAAACATGTTTGGTAGAGTAATGAAGTAACTGTTTGTAATATATTTTATAAATTAACTGCACAACGCATTTCATTTCATTATTATGTATACTTTTTTATCGTGTTTTATACTCCTTTTTTTGGCTGCATTTCTACGATGTATATCATACTGTGTAATCTTAATAAATAAGTGATTGTCAATAATAATATACTTATTTTTGTAACAACCTTACAAGTATAATAAATAATTTCAACATAACTAATTATTTATTTTTAATTTACTCATATATCCTAGTTATTTGACACGGTACTATTTCATGTAATACTAAATTTGTTAATTATTTATTTTAAAACTTTAGAGCATACACAACAATAATATTGTAAATATTTTTTATATATAAATTATTCATAAAAAATATTTGTAAATCAAATTAAGTAACAAAATATTACCATACTTTTTTATATTTAACAATTGTTATTGCTGTTAAATATTAATTGTAATGTGAATTGTTATTTAATTGAAAAATATTTTTGATTAGGAATTTGTTTTTCATTTTTATCCAATAAACGAACTTATCATGAAAATTCTGTCATTAAAAGTTGATCTAACGTGTCAAATAACCATTTACATAACTGAATATTATAAAGTAAATAATACACATTTCTACCGTTTGTTAAAATATTTAACATCATTTATTCGTTAAATATTTCTACGGTTTCGTAATTTGAAATGTCTTATTAATATAAGGTAATACAATACTAAATAAAAAAAAAAGAACTAATAATACTTTAATATCAGGTAACGAGTTATAGTTATCACAGTTGTGCAATTACTGGTAAAAATTCTTTTGGAATTCAAAAAGTGTATCTTGCTCTTCGATTTCTTTCATCTGGTTAACCGTTAAATAATTCGCATTCCAATTCGATTCAGCATAATACTTATTAATCTGTTTAATTTCCTCTCGGTTTTTCTCAATTCCACGTATTTCCACCTTCAGTTTTTCGATTTCATTCGTTAGTTTCGATATTTCCTGTCGGTCGTAACGTCGTCGATTAGAAGTTCGCAATTTATTCAATTGCGAGTATAAATCTTGCGATTTGTCGTTGAGAGAATCGATTCTTTGGCTCAAATAATGCGTGCAAGTAATGGCTTGTTGTTCGATTGAGTTGTTCAGTGTATGTTTGATTGTTGGGCTTGTTGCTACAGTCACGTATCGTTTCGTTAGATCTTCGTGTGGGTTTGGGAGCGATAACGAACGCCATTGTGTGCGCACCGAATTGAAATAATCTCGCGTTGTTTTCAGTTCTTTTAACGTTGACCATTTTGGATCGTTATAATCCGCGGTTTCATCTGCATCGAAAATCACTTTAGTGTAGTTCATTTCACTGTTTGTTACATCATCTTTCGTTTCAGTTTCAATCGGTGGATTTGTTACATCATCTTTCGTTTCAGTTTCAATCGGTGGATTTGTTAAATCAATAGTCATTATTGGAGAATTAATTAATATTTTTCGTTTTTTATTTGATTGCTCCAAACAATCAATTGGATTGTCTCTTTTGTTGTTGTTTTTATCTGATGTAGTTGCTACGTTGAATATTATACGGGAATGACGTTTTTTTATTTCTTTATCTTGTAAATTATTTTCTGTTTGTGATTCGATTGTAAGTTTCATCTCACAATTAATTTCATTCGTTTCAGAGACAATTGTGCTCGATTTTATGTTTGATTCTGTTTTTTCATTTGGTTTAGTAGAATTTGAATCATTAAAATTAGTGATATTCTCATTCGTTAGTGTCGAGTTAGATGAATTTATATATATTTTTTCGTCAGCTACAAGTGTAGTATTTAATTCTTCGATTTTATCCGGTTCTGTATTACAACAATTCGAATTATTATTGTTAAATACAAGTGTGTCATCAAGTTCAACATGAGGAATATATTTCATTCCTCCATTATTAATTTCTTTAGAGGAAGTAATATTAGTTGGAGAATTTTTATTTTCTTTTTTAGCACAAAAATTAACAGGCAATAGTGGTTCGTTAACTTTATAATATACCATTGTTGTGTTAGTTGAATATAGATCGTTTGTGTTTGTACTAAATGGACAATTTGTCAGTGTTACGTCACTAATATTTTCAAAAGTATTATTAATAATATGATCGTTTTCTTCACTATTAAGAAGTATATCATCATGGATTTTCAGTTCTGTAGGTTCTATATTTTGATCAGTTGATTGTTGTGTTTTATTATTGCATTCGACAATAGTATCATTAATTTTTCCGAAATCAACAGCCTTTTTAAATTTTTCGTATATGGGTTCTTCATCGTAATTCTGATCATTACATTGATTCATAAGATTCTTATTAGTTAGTGTCAAGTTAGATGAATTTATATATATTTTTTCGTCAGCTACAAGTGTAGTATTTAATTCTTCGATTTTATCCGGTTCTGTATTACAACAATTCGAATTATTATTGTTAAATACAAGTGTTTCATCAAGTTCAACATGAGAAATATATTTCATTCCTCCATTATTAATTTCTTTAGAGGAAGTAATAGTAGTTGGAGAATTTTTATTTTCTTTTTTAGCACAAAAATTAACAGCCAATAGTGGTTCGTTAACTTTATAATATACCATTGTTGTGTTAGGTGAATATAGATCGTTTGTGTTTGTACTAAATGGATCATTTGTCAGTGTTACGTCACTAATATTTTCAAAAGAATTGTTAATAATATGATCATTTTCTTCACTATTAAGAAGTATATCATCATGGATTTTCAGTTCTGTAGGTGTTTTATTATTGAATTCGACAATAGTATCATTAATTTTTCCGAAATCAATAGCCTTTTTAAATTTTTCGTATATGGGTTCTTCATCGTAATTCTGATCATTACATTGATTTATAAGATATTTAACATCTTGTGATATATTATCTCCTATAGATTTTGCACAGGTAGCATTTTCTACATGTGAAATTTTAGTTTTCGATTGTGATGTCAAAAGATCTTGAAACAAATCGTTTGATACAGAAAACGAATCGTTTCGTACAAATTCATTTGTAGTTTGGTGTAAAATTGATTCGGCTAATGCAATTTCGCTGTCGCATTCAACAAGTATACTGTCTTTAATGACTTCATTCATAACATCGTTTTCTAATACATCCACACTACTATCATCGAAAATACTGCCACAGGTCGAATCCATTCTATATTAGTCGTACAAGTAGTAAACCTCTGGAAATGTTACAATAATACAATATACATACCTTTTTTTCGGGAATTCACTTCACGGTTGTTGCTTGAGAATATAACCAATAAAAAAACGATTCCCCGCCTATTCGATTTCAAATTGCTACTTTTTGTTGGAAAGTTCACACTGGTAAAAAATATGCGCGCTATTGAGTTGTGACAGCGAGAGAGATACAATCAGAGAGTATGGGGAGATGGATTTCAACGTTAAATTGGTTGTACAACGTTTGCAAAGATGGCGGGTTCATGGAGGTTTAGTTGTCGCCGCAGCCACCGAGGGCGCGCGTTTTTTTTTTTTTTTTTTTTTTTTTTTTTTTTTTTTTTTTTTTTTTTAATGAAAGGATAGATGTACTTCTTTTTTCGTGGTACAGTAGACCACGAAATGCAAAAGTACCAAAGGTACCTCCTAAATAAAAACCATTATTTAATTAATACAAATATTTATTACTAATTCAGGTTTAAATTTTTCTTTATATAACATTCACATATTTATATGTTAAGATAACAATTATATTTTTATTATTAAATATTAATAATATATGGTAAGTATTTGGCTCTTCAGCCGCATAGCGAATATGAATTATATTCGATCAAGTAGTTTTTATAATGGAACAAGTAAATTAAAGAAAATTAATTTTAATAAGTACATATTTAATGAAGCTACAATTGAATTTTATCCAATCATTGCAATCTTTAAACCATTGTTCAACATTTAAATAAGTTTTTCTTCAATAATATGGTTTTGATTTTAATATAATTATTTTTTGTTGTATATTAAACAGCATTCTTTCTTTTACCCATTATTACATTCTTATACGCAGTATTGTTATCACGAAAAATTTCGATCTCGAGATTTTAACGAAAATATACGTTTTGACCTACCCCGAATCGATACTGACTATTTTTGGAGTGTCGTCCGTGTGTGTGTGTGTCTGTGAGCGCTCTACAGCTTAAACGGTTGAATGTAAAATTAAGAAAATTTAAACTTAAGATTTGTATAACTCTGCAATTCGTTACAGTTCTATGTAAATTGGAAATACAGATAAATGAAGTAAATTTAGAATGACAAGTATTAACTCGTCCCTTGATTACAAATATGTTGTCATATATGATATATAATAAATATGCACCTGCATTCGAAATGTTTTGAACATACTCGATATGTTCTATAAACATGTGCAGGTGGAATAGCGCACAGTCGCGGATTGTTGATTTTTTCCAACCAAATTTGGAAAAGTGCCCTGTCTTTCGGAAAACAGGCGAATCGTTTTCCGTGATCAACGCATCCGGGAACACAACAGAATCGGTGATTTAAACGCATACTACGAACAAATTATTATAGAATTCATATCAAATGTTTACTATTTATTTGTGATTTAATACTTACATGCCACCAAAAATAAGATTGCTCAAAAACTAACACTTGTTTGAAATAAACAATATGAAATACAAAAGGATTTTCCGATAAATGACAGGACAAATCAATAAGGGACAAAAACAAAATTGTATGTATAATGTATTGCACAATAATAATTTACATTATGAAAAGACAATGCAAAATGGATTCCAATAAACGTACTTATAAACAAATAATTTATTTTTCCAAAAAATGCAGTATAAAATCATCCTAAATTTTTATTTGATTAGTAAAATAACAAGTAAATATTTAAAATTTATATACATTTAATTCGTTCAAATTTTTATAATTTTTTCATTATGGCGACGATGGCGACATCTAGAACAGCGGCGAATATGCAATTTTCTAACCTAACAAAACTCTGTCCAATAGTGGCTATGTTTCTTATTACTCCCCCTACTCTCTGGATACAATGCTTCCCCTTCTCCAAATTCAAAACCGGGGTATAGCAATATGAGATATTAGCATTGTGTAAATGGCCGAAAAATGAAGTAATTGTGGTACGAGCTGAATTTCAAGGGTATAGCGGAAGAATTTTGCAAAACATTGCATTGCCACCACACATGCCAAAGATGTATTTATGATATAGAATTACTTTTGGTTTAGTTAAGGGTCGTAATAAAAAGTTATTTACAAATGAAAATTCAAATATTTTACCCTGCAGTTCAGACTAGCTACTGTGAGCGCTGGTGGTGGTAATATCTCTAAGCTCAACCTGTCAAATCTGTTAGATATTATAACTTTTACTCAACGTAATGGACCGATAGCAACAAGGGATATTGTTTAATATTAAATCAAACAATACGGGAGAAGAACAAATCAAAATTAATGATTAAGAGATAAATTTTGAAACATATTTAAATTACAGAAAGTGACACATTGAGTTTCTAGATATAACCACCACATGCGCTCGCGGTAGAACACAAGTAAAAAATATTTGAATTTTCATTTGTAAATAACTTTTTATTTCGACGCTTAACAAAACCAAAAGTAACTCTATATCATAAACACATCTTTGGCATGTGTGGTGGCAATGCAACGTTTTACAAAATTCTTCCGCTTTACCCTCTAAATTCTGCTCGTACCACAATTACTTCACTTTTCGGCCATTTAAGCAATGCTAATATCTCATATTGCTATACCCCGGTTTTGAATTTGGAGAAGGGGAAGCTAAAATGAACTCTTTTCAATTTCGGATCTCTATTTTCTATATTGTTATGCTTCATGTTTTTTCTCTAAACTTCTTCAACTGTATTTAATTTTTTAAATAATAATGTAAAATTTATAAATAATAATAATTTAGTTAATAATTGGCTTAATTTCATATTTTTTGCTGTGTGCATTTTGCCAGAAAAAGTGTAGGTGCATCGTGGGCGCGAAATACGATTACGATACTCTACCATTTTTTTGGCCATACGTAGTACAAAAGAGTTTAAGTGTTTGTTTGTAACATTGTCGGATTCAAAAAATTCTTTCACACAATTCATGTCGTATTCCAAAATCGTAAATATGTTATATACTAGGTGACTTGTTGGTCGCTCACCAGACCAAATTAGATCACTTCTTCTCCTCTGGAGATATCGGGCCGATTTCAATTAAATTCGGTACACATATTGTGTAAGTACCCGATTGAATCTGTTCGGATTTTAAATCCAATTAGTGTCGTACTTTAGGAGATATTAGGCCCTCAAAAAAGGACAGGCCTCAAAATTCATATTTATACATTTAATTTCTACCAAAAAAATCTGTGAAATTACGAATATTTGATGCATTTAAAGTTTATTTAGATTATAACAAAGTTATAAAACATTGAAATTAATTTTTTAAAAAATAAATAATTAACAATATCATAAAACATTAATAATAAATAAAAAAACATCTGCAGTGTCATGCACCGAAGTTTCTTATACGCTTTTGGGTTAAATCACATCCTATTTTCATTATTTTTCTAATTTATAATATTTTTTCTAACCTATGGAACACTTTTACACCAAATATATTTCTTAGAATAAATATAAAATGTCAAACTTCAAATTAATTAAGTCGGTTTTGTTTTTTTTTTTGATAATCAATTGACAGGCGCAGATGATACGATTTATGTAAAATTAAATATAATATGAAAAAATTTCAATAGCCATTTTCTTGTTTCAGGTACCGTTTGGGAATAAAAGTTTCAAATAAATGTTGTACAAAATGCTGATATCTATAAGTTTTATTGTAATAATTTTTCTGTAACTGCAACTATTTATGAGTAATTGCAGAAACTGCAAAAAATGGCTAGAGTAAACTTGCATTTCCGACCGGAATATTGTTTTCAAAAATAGGAGGTTTTCTTGCCAGGCACATACAAATCTTAAGTTTAAAATTTCATAATTTTCCCTTTAGCTTTTTGGGCTGTAGAGCGCTCATATACACACACAGACACACACACACACAGACGGACATCATTCCAAAAATAGTTGAAATCGATCCAGGGAAGGTCAAAACGTATATTTCCATTAAAATCTCGAGTTCGAAATTTTTCATGATTACAATACTTACTTATACTGCGTATAAGAAAGTAATTAACCAAGTCGTAAAAATATAATGAAATTAATTATTAAATTAAATAAAAAATTAATTAACTGGTTATACTGATTATTGATAATAGGCAAATTTTATTAAGAAATGTTTTGCACAGGTGAGGATTATAAGGCAATAAATTCAAATAACTAAAATCTATTGCGATTTATTTAAATATATTTTTTCTTACAAAAATGATTCGCCAGCACTAGTCCAAACGCATTTATTTTTTGTAACACATTTCAAAATATCTCGAGTGGAATCAATGTTAATATGTTGGTACGATCGTATTTTATGAGCAAATTTAAACTTATGGTATGTAAAATTTGATGTATAACAAACTTGTATATCTTTAAAATTAACTAAAACTTTAAAAAGGTTCGCATCTGAAGTATAAAGCACAGTGAATACACCCTTTGGAACACCAATTGAAGATAGAATTTTAGAGATATCATTTAAAAAATCTGGATTAATAAAAGAACCACACATCCAAACAATAATAACTGCGTTTCCATAAGCCAAACCAGCAGCAATTAAATTCAAACATTGTACACTGGCTTCGTATAGTTCGATTACTAAAATACCAATTGATTCCTTTATAATTCGTAAAGCTGGAGAGCCTTGTTGGACTACTGATTCAGTAGAATCGCATAGAATTGACCATTTTTGTAAATATTCTATCCATTTTTCATTTGTATGTTGCCCACTAAATTAAAATAAATAAATATAATTCACATTTACGCTAATAGAATAATAACACTGTAGAGAATATTTGAACAAATTGATTATCCGAAATTTTCTTTTGACCCTTTATAAATATTTTTTTTAAGAAGACTACATACTTATCATTCCTATTCCTATCAATGGGGTGGGTGAAAATCCTTTACATTCTTTGATATCTCGAGTTTATTAATATTAAATTAATAAGATTTTGCAGGATTGCAGTCAATGTTATTTATTATTATTATTTATTAATATTACTCAAAAATAGTAAATAATTTAAATACCTATTTTCGGCTAGTTTCCATAAAAATTGACCTCGTACTTTGGGTTGCAATTTATTCCAACCTTCATAAGCCTTTTTGGCAATTTCAACAAAGTTACGTACATCGGATCTATAAATAATGGCTGTTTTGTAAAGTTAATCATTTTATTTCTACTATTTACTTACATATCAGATTCTTGATACTCATAATTTATATTTATACCATAATGAATATGCTTGTAACGTAAATATTCTTCTAAACCTAAAAATAACGCAGTTACAATTTTCTTAAGAAGCAACCAATATTTTACCTTTGAATTTTACTCATACTTTCGTTATCGTATAATCTATTTTATTTATTATTTTTAACTTACCTTCTTTTCCACCAAAATATCCATATCCACTATCTTTATATAAAGAAAACGGTGCGTTTGCATTTAGCTGGTATTCAGTGTTGATGAAAATAACACCGGTCTAAAAGAAAAAATGTAAATCGTTTAACAAATTGAGGGAATATATTTTCTTCTTCTATTAAACTTCTAGAATAACAACTACATTAAAAGGTGTGCTCGACTGAATTATAAAATAATAATCGAGTGTGTTAGTGGTAACAATCTTAGATCTTAACAATATTTTAGAAGTTTATCTAAATTATTGTAATTCAAATATACCTTTAATTTTGAAGTCACTTCATTCGCCAGACTTAAATTTTCCGTCCAAAGTGAAACGTTTGAAGGACAACTGCTATTATTAACTAAATCAACGGCTTCTTTCGCAGTCCTGAATGCCATAATCGATAATACATTGTTATTGTCCTTAACTATCACATCGTTCCCAAAACCTTTATTGCCAAGTCTTATTGGAAGTTTATTTATTATTTCTACATCTTCGGGTAGTTTTTGTTTTTTATTTATCACAATATCTAGCAATTTTTGCGAGGCGTCGTAACCAACATTTAGTTTTTTAATGTTTGTTTTAAATTTTTGTATAAACTCATTGAAAATTGTTTCTTGCACATAAAGAAGACTCTAAAAATAATTTACATTGATTATTAATGTATGTATGTACATGAACGCAAGGTATAGTGGAGAAAGCAGAAAGAAAATGTAATATTTAAATCGCGTTTCCTGTTGAAATAATTGGCATTCTTTAGTAAAATCATTTACATTGAAATATTAGAGAAGTAAATAGTATAAGGAATGATTTTAATACAAATATAAAAAAGATATATGATTGATGATTAGATAAATGAAAAGCTTTCTCGTTGAAAATGAAAGATGTTTTAAAGCGTATTGGTGAAAATGTATGTTATTTAGTTAAAAGTATAATGAGTAGCGAATAGAAATATGTTGTTAAAATTAAATTCAATTTATTTATATTATCGTATTTTATTTAAATGAATTTAAAATTACCCCTTGAGAAGTCCATGTCAATGCAGAATGGATTACAGACTCACAAGCAGAATCTATATCAGCAGTATCAAAGACGACCGTGGTGTTTCGTGAAATGTATGCTTAAATATAAATAACATAATAAAATAATAGATTAAAATGTTTTAAATGAATTTGTAATATTACCTAAAGTAAAGGGTTTCGTGGTGGAGGTTGCCACATCAATGTAACTTTTCTCATATAAATTCCCGAAGTATGTTATTTTTTCGACTTTGCTGTGCGTTAAAAAACTATCCAAAATTGGATCTGCTACTATCGTAATTATCCCTTTTGGAAAACTATTAAAACAAGCAGAATAATTATATATTACGTTTTTTTTTGTATAAACATATAGAAGTAATTTGGTGAAGTGAGGCTCACTAAATAAGGAACCATTATGGGGCAGGTTTAATTTTATTTCCGTTAGTAAACGATATTCTAAGACTGCCATTTTTTTAAAGCTTGTTTAGTTTCAGACTTATGTTTTTTCTCAGTTACGCGTTTCCGGATGTGACGTCACGATTCTAGCTTAGCATTTTTTTTTCCGTTGTAGTGCTCACAGTAGCATAACCAATCACAGGCCTTATAATCAAAACATGTTGGCAAAAATATCAGGAATATTTTAAAATAGAAATATGAGATTTTAGTTGTGTTCTTTTTGTCGACACTAGTTGTACTGTTATTTTATACTATTTTAAGATAGTTCATGATATATACTCATTTCTATCAATTGGATAGCTGATATATGTCTTAATTAGTTTTTCTCCGTATTTATTACTATTAGTAGCAAATAAACGAACGCAGCTTTTCAATTAAATTTGTGACTCCATTGGCAAATTTACTTACTGAAATTACTAGCAATTATAGTGAAATTTCAAATCTAGTTCGGAATTTCTAAACTGAATATGTATTAAATTGTGGAATCTCCATTTAACTGAAAAGTTCGCTAATGTTTTTTAGTACTTTTATCTACTATGTTAGTAAAGTTTAATCGAAGAAATATATCACGTTAAGCTTGTAATTATCGGTATAAATAAAATAAATATTTTAATTTAATTCGTACCCAATATCTTCACATAATTCAACAAGCAGAGATGTAATATGAAACATTTCTGGACCTGTACCTAATAAAATAGCATTCCCAGCGGCCAATGCAGGAGCGATCACTAATCCCAGATCACCTAAAGTTGATCCACTACCGAAATAACAACTGCATATTCCTAGAAAAAAAAAACATGATTAACTATATGCGCTCATAATATTGGCACTAATATGTATTTACCATATGGTTTATAATCTGGATATTGTTTTTCTATTAAACAAGCCCATTTTGCATAATATCTAAGATAATTTGTCAGTATTTTAATAGATACTTCTTTTGTCTCTTTTGTAAGTTTATTATTTACTATCATCTCTAACTGACATATCAATATGGCATTTTTTTCGATTACATCAGCGAATCTAAAATTTTAAATCCATTTTATTATAAATGCAAACAATTTGTTAAGATGAATCAAAACTCGTAATTGTTTTCTTTAGCCAGATACTGATACAAAATTTTGTGTGTGGCAGAGAGCGAGAGAGAGAGAAAGTGTGCGCGCGCGTGTGTGCTTGTGCACGCTCTACAGCTACAATTGTTATGAAGATGAACTTAAAGCTGACTTGAGCATTTTTGCGTACGAATATATGTACGCGCTTTCGTTCTCGTAAAAATGTTCAAGTCAGTACAAGAAAACCACCTATTTTAAAAAGAATATTCAAACCAGCAGTGCATGTTTACTCTAACTGTTTCTGCAATATCTCCAAGACGATTGCACTGACAGTAAAAATAGTTATGATTAAAATGAAAGATATTAATATTTTGCACAAATTTGTTTATAAATTATCGTCAAATATAACGAAAATTGTTATTGAAATTTTGTAATTCAATTATAGCAAATTTCTTATTTACTTTTATTGTTTTTTATCGTAATAAAAATTAATATTTTGGTTTGCAGCGATTACAACATTAAAGAAAATAATATATATATATATATATATATATATATATATATATATATATATATATATATATATATATATATTTTAGTATAATTGTTTCTCTGGCTATTTATTAAATTTTCATGTTGCTTAAGTTATTAAAAAATTTAAATTATAAAGTTTTACTTCGGCATTTACATTTAGCTACAAAATAATGGAATAGGTCCGCTCTAGAACTTTTACATACCGATTAAGTAATTTTGTTTTTTCAACAGCAGCCAAACCTAACCAAACTTTTGATTGTTGTTCGCAGTTTTTAACCAGTTGATTAAGTTCTTCTTTACGATTAATATCTACAATTGTTTTCGAATCTCCTAGTTCATCCAATGGTATTACATTTTTATTTTGATCGATTTTATATTTTCGCTTTAATAACCATGCCTATAACCACACATTATCATCTTTAAAATATATAAACATTCTTCAAATATATTTAAGTACCTCCGCTAAATCATATTTTTCAATTACGTCTCCGTAATCCATACTTTCAAATAATTTTTTTACTGATTTATTTCTATCTTTCGTTGCCATATTAATGTTAATTGAAATAGAATATTTACTTAGTTTTCAACTAGAAATATATATAATCTTCAACTAGAAACTGATTACTTGAAAAGAAAGATAAACCTCACATTTAAAAAAAAAACTTCCTTTTATCTTGAGTAGAGTTTATCATACTGTCGTATTAACATATTTCAATAGACTTGACCTTGATTTAAAATAAATATTTAATAAAAATAACTTTTGTATCATGATGATTATTAAATTTTCTTTCACAATTATTATTGTCATGAAAAAAAAGTTGTTTACTATTAAAACACAACCTTTTACACAGAGCTTCGGTGTTCGGTTGGGTGCCTGTAAACAATCTCTGAATTAAAAATTCCTGTACCTATGTATGTTGGTCGCTTGTTCGTTACGATTTTGAGCAAGTCTATAACTCTGTAATGAGAATCAGCATTTTTGAAAGATCTGGATTTTTTTTAATAAATTTCTTTTATTAACAAAAACATGAAATATATCCGATTTCTTTTATTGAATGCACCAATATTCGATTTGCAATTAAGTTGTACTTTTAATCGCTTATATATTCTCGTTACAAATTACAAACTCATGCTTTAATTCTAAAAAAAATCTATAATTCCGTAATGCGAATCTGTTAAATGTTGACAAACCTAAAAACAATTTAAAAGATAATTAATTGTTAATACCAGGAATAATGTTTGATATTTTTTATAGATTCCACAAATATTAGAATTACCACTCAATTTAAATATTTTTAAAACTTTCAAAATTTTACCTATCTATAAACTTGCTCAGAATAGCACCATTACTCATAATGGACCATTAGTTCGTAATATCACGTAATCGTCTGCAATTCGTGGTACATTATTTCAATATTTTGTAATTTGTATTCCAAAACTATATTCATTTTGGATATTTCATAAATCCATACCATTAAATATCCACAAGGGATATTTAGTCTACTAAAGAAAAGTATTTAAGTCTTTTTAAATAATATTTCACTATTGTTATAATAATATAAATACGCACAAATATCTACAAATGAAAACATAAATAGACTTGTCCTTACCAAATTTCACTCGTGACCCTTAAAATGCACAGCTATATATGCTGTCGTTAGATTATCAATTAACTAGCTGTCTGATTCATTTCCAGGAAAACCCATAAGGAAATTATTGAAAATAAATACTTTTAATAGCTTGTATACTTTCACAGGCGTATAGTTTTGCTAAAGTTAATTTAGAATTTGTTTTCTTACAGATTTAAACGTCCATCATGTTAAGTGTTGCAAGACAGTGTTGTGCGAGGCTTATTGTACCAAAATCGACAAATTTATTGGCGAATCAATCGTTTAGGACAAGCTTGCGAACGTATAGTGAATCAGTATTATGGAGGCGACAGAAATCCACAAAATTATTAAACGTAACTATATTATTTTTAATATATTTTTGCACGAACTTTTAATAGCAGTAATTATATTAATCATTGCTTTAAATAAATCATTAAGATTAAATTGAGTTATCTTTTATGGAAGTACAAAAAAATTCCTGTCTTGTATATTTTTTAATAAAGATACTAATTAAAAATTTAAATAATACAAGTTAAATATTTTAACATAACATTGGAAGCTAAAGAAAGCATGTTCAACAAAAAAAACCTTTTACTTATTTAATTAATTACACAACATTCCAGTAAAGATTTAATTACATGCAATGTATCTGGTACGTTGCGGAGATGTAATTTGTTACGTCCTTGATGTTGCCTAGATGTTACATGATACTACGTATTTACTATAATCTCTAAACAGCTGAACAATACAGTGAAACAGTTAATTGGTGACATTCTTGCAAAGATTTTTCCGAAAATTATTTATTAGTAAATAATTTGAATAATTTTACAATCATTTCGTGTTTTCATTAAAACTTGTAACAAATTTGACTAATTTTGTTGGATAATAATTGAATTCGAATTTAAATCGCAAGCTTATATGATTTATGATACTATTCTGTATCTTATATAAAATTCCATAAAGAGCATTATACGCATATAGACACATACCGAACTATATATTCCTTTGAATGTTATAGAACTTTAAATGTGCATAGACATTTAGAATAGCTTCATTTAAATACTAAATTAATGGAGAAATACTATAATATTGTTGTTCAATGCGGTCGCATATCGCAGTATAATGATAAATTCGTGTTTAATTTTGCTAGTTGGTAGTTTTGAATTATGTTTTCTTTAATTAGTTGAAAAATGGATTTCGAGGAACTGGTACGATAGCGGTCCGTCTCGCATCCGAGGTAACACCAAAATCTAAAAAGACAGTTGGTTATTGGTTACTAGGATGCAGTGGTATGGTTTTCGTTGCAGTGGTTTTAGGTATGGCAATAACATATTGTATAGTTCTTATATCTATTTGTATTGTACTGCGTGAAGTAATTAAGAAAACAGTACGTTAAACTCTAAATAGTTTGTATGTTTGATATATTTATCTGAATAAATTATATGTACTAGAATTTAAATATTGCATATTCTTGGGGTTTATGTTTTTATACTCCTCATTTGAGAATTTTAACGAATTTTATGAAAGGTGGGGTAACCAGATTAACAGAATCAGGACTATCGATGGTAACATGGAAGTTGCTAGGTGAAAAAATGCCACGAACTCAATCCGAATGGGAAATCGAATTCGAAAAATATAAGCAGTTTCCGGAATATAAAATGTGAGTATATTTTTATTTTATTATTTAACTATGCAGTGCCAGATTGCATATGTAGTAAAGCATATATTTTATTATCTCAATTTTCTTTTCTTAGACGTACTAATAGGTATTGTAATTACGAAAAAAATCAAAATTGAGATTTTAACAAAAATAGCTGCTTTACGCATCTGTTACTCAAAAATTAATATTTTAAACAGATGCGCACTGTAACAAAAAAAAACCAATACAACATGTTCCCTTTACCCTATGAAAAGTTCTTTGTAATATCTTCTGGTTTACTTGCTCCGAATTTTAGGAATATCCTGATTTTTTTTCTATTTTGTATGATTATGTATTAGTTTGACTAAAGAATACAGTTATATTCTCATTTTCTATTTTTATTTAATAAATATTAGTAAAAATCGCGAGATGAGCTTAGCCGAATTCAAATGGATATGGCACATGGAATTCGGACATAGAATGTGGGGCCGTGCGATTGGGGCAGCATTTCTTATACCTGCGACATATTTCTGGGCTAGAGGTATGCTAAAACCAGGCATGAAGCCAAGAGTTTTAGCTTTTGGTACACTTATAGGAATTCAAGTAAGTTTTATGGAAAAAATATGCCACTATTTACTAATCAACGAAATTCGACATAAAATATAAATAAATGGGAAATATAAATTGAAAAAATTGATTTTCGGCAATAGTCAAATGCTTTAAATGTTTAATACACCCATGCATTTACTGCAGTCAATAATTAAACTCAAACTAACTCTTTATTTATAAATACATTTATATTAAATATAAATATGATGATGAGCTGACAAATTATAATATGAATATTTTTATAGGGTTTGTTGGGTTGGTATATGGTGAAATCAGGTCTTGAAGATCGGTTTCACGGTGAATCTGATGTACCCAGAGTATCTCAGTATAGATTAGCAGCCCATTTAAGCACTGCATTTGTACTATACACTTTGTTCTTATGGTCAGCATTCGATCATTTATTACCAGCTCAAACATTACAAAATATCAGTGCAAATGCCATAAAAGCTGCACGAAAATTTCGAATGCTTGCCCATACATGCAAGGGAATGGTATTTCTAACTGCACTATCAGGTATTACGCACATTTAATAATACATCGCCCTGTTCTATTTATGAATTGGTTTTTGAGCTCATACTTCCACCATTGCAATTTACAATAACAAAAAATAATTCTAAGGGTGCCGTAAATATTTCATGAGCACAGTTAAAAGGTCACATTCATGAACAGAAACAAAATATCGTTTCACTTTTAAAGTCACTAATAATTACAGCAGTAGTTCAAAATAATAGTTTTTAGTATATTAAAAAATATATGTTTTATTACAATTTCTACAGTAAATTGATAATGTTTTTTTTCTCTTACTAGGAGCTTTCGTAGCTGGTTTAGATGCTGGATTAGTTTACAATTCATTCCCGAAAATGGCCGATAGATGGATACCGAATGATATACTTGCATTTAGTCCAAAACTGCGCAATATAACAGAGAATCCAACTACAGTACAGTTTGATCATCGTATTTTGGGCACTACAACTGTATTTCTCATATCAGGGCTATGGTTGATGTCGCGTAAAAGACAACTACCGCCACGAGCTTACAAAGCGGCGTCAGCTCTCGGTTTTATGGCTTGGATGCAGGTAATCTCTTAATTACTTCTATAGAAATTAAAATATATGCAATTTTTCGTACATAATTATTGTACAAATGCGAATGCTAGTTGGGTACTTTTCGGTAATTTATATATTGAATTATACATCCTGATGACTGACGTAGGTAATTTTGTTTAATACAAGTACATAACATACATAACCTTACGCCTAATCCCATCAAATGGGGTGGCAGAAAAATCTATACATTCTTTCACATCTTTACAATTATAAATTAATTTGTATTAATTTAAGGTTCTTCTTGGAATAACTACTTTGTTGACTTACGTCCCAATACCTCTAGCAGCCAGTCATCAAAGTGGATCACTTGTACTGCTTTCAACAGCCGTTTGGTTAACACATGAGTTGAAGCGGTTGCCAAAGTGAAATATATAATCAATTGTTAAAATGTGTTGTTCTTGCGTAATATTAATATAATTTATAAAAAAACTTTATTATCATATGATTATTTTTCTAATGATGATTATTAAGATTTTCCATCTTCAATATTGGCATTTTCAAGCATTAATGATCGACTGAATTTAAGGTAAGATTTTATTTAATTTTGAATCATAATTTTGCTAAGTGATATATTTATTGTCTGTGTACATTATAGTTATCTTTATTGTATAATTTGATAAGCTATTCCGAATTAGTAAACATTCAAAAAAAAAAAAATAGAATTCATATTGATTGCCATAGACAACATTTGAAAGAGTATTTTAAACCCTATAAGAAAATAAAATTTGTTTAATTTTTAGACATTAAAAAATATGAGCTTTGATAAACTAAGGTTGATCTTCAAACATGATTTTAAATAAGAATATGAAAATAAAACTTTCCTTTGCCATATGCGTATTCAATTTCGCGTTAGAATTCACTATTACTAAGAAAAAAAAATCGAAATTAATATGTAGGACCAATAGTTTTTTATAACACTGCTGAAAAATAATTAGGTGAAATATTAAACATGAATAAGCTCAATATAACAATTAATTGTGTATTTAAAATTAAACTGTAGATATATACGTATATTATTGTTTTTTGAGAAATTACAATATGTCAAACTGAAAGAGTTAAAACAATAATTATTGATATTTGTACTAATCAGACTTTCCAAATATACTTTGAATTAATTCGAACACATCTAAAAATCGATACATCTATTGCAAAGTCACACTCCCTACATGAGAAGTGTACAAAAATATATAAATATTATTTTCATCTTACTGATTATACATGAAAATATTACAGAGAATATATATTTTTAAAAGAAACTTTAATAACCCATTTATTTCTACATTCCAATATTTAATCATTTTTTTTTAAATTATTTGTTTAAATAAACTTACAAACTCTTCCAAATAAAATTATATTAATATAGACATAAGTATTTTGGAATAACTGGGTTGTTAATTTGTTTTCAAATGCACAGCTGAAAAAATCTAATTTTGTGCCCGTTTTTAAATTTGTTGTAATTAAAGTTGAAAGCAGTATCAACACAGTGCCGAGCTGGTTGCATCCGCTCCTGAATTATAAATAGTACTCTGTGATAGTACATAGCTACATGCAGAATATATTTCGATAAATGGTAAAAGAAAGAACCTGAACCTTTTCGAAAAAACTTCGTTTGAAATATATATTATTTTAATAAATATATAAGTATTTTTATTTGGCTATAAATAACCACAATCCATAATTTAATAAAACTTGGAACCTTAAAATATTAGTAGTAGTCAAAATAAAATTTAAGTAAAAGTCTATTCGATGAAAAAAAATTACAAAATATAAGTTTAAAACGTTCTCTGAACATGATAAAAATATTTTCTTTAAATATATACAAAATATTGTACAATAATTATCAATTTATGAGAAAATATCAATTCTTGGTATTTTAAATTAAATGAGGGATCTACACTCATGGCTATTGTAGGTATACATACTCAACGTAAAAATAATTACAAGCATTTAAGAGTCAAAATTATATTTAAATTCAAATCTCGAATAAGAAGTTTTAATTTTTTTTAAATGTTTTAACGTATTTTGTTTTTATTGACGAAAGTTATCGACATATCTAATAATCATTTGTAGTATCATGTAATACTTTGTTATCAAAGTAACATATAGCTTACTAAATGAATATATTTATTTATTAAATATTAGTCAAATTGTATTTATAGAAAATGTAAAAAGTGCTTTTAATTAAAATAACGAATGAAAAAGATAATCGTAAAACATTTAAATGTTCAATATAAATTAAAGTTGATTAAAAGTGGCGATACAAATCTATGAATGCGGATGATTTTAATAATACATAAAGCCAATAAAGTAATAATTAGGTTACAGATTTATAAAGCATGTAGCTAAATATTAACGATGTTAATACGGATATATAACAGGTAACATTCACTGTGGCATCACAGACATTTTATAAAAAAAATAACCTTCAAAAATAGAAATTATTTATCTGAAAAAGTTTCGTTATTTAAATTATGGTTCAGGAACGAATTTATCTATTGCTAACATTTTTGTTTTATGCTATTAGATGAAATAAATTAAATCAGGCACTGTTTTGATAATAAACTATAATTATTTCAAGACATTTTAATTTTTTTTTTTATATTTATAAACAATTGCACAGTTTGTTGGTTTTACACTTAGCTCATACTTGTGCCAAATTACGAGCAAAATTCGTGTTGCGAATCACTTTACGAAAATAGGACATGCTCTATTTTCAATACATAATTCAATTCATTTGCAGATAAGCAAAGGATTATACGGGAAAATATCTTAATTATTGCCTGATTTTGCACTTAGTTTCTGCATTGCAACGATGACGTCACAAATGCGTGCAAGCATATACAACACAGTTCTCATAGTGTCACATTTAAGTATGTTTTGGTTTGGTGAAAAAAAAAGAAGATTTTAATCAAGTTGCAAGTTTCCAATTGATGGTTAAACTGGTTAACATTAATGAAACGCAAGCTTATGACGTCGTCTATGAGACTATTTTTTTCGCTAAATAAAAAACAACTAAGAAGTTATGAATAAAGTGTAAAACGAACTTTAGAATTCAAATCAAACTGTGCTTAAACAGAATAAATGAGATAGAAAATAAAATATTGCAAACTTGTTTAATTATTGATAATTACTGTAAATATCAGTCTAGTTATTATTTTTCATTTTCAATAAAATTTGAGTATAAATAAATGCGTAAACATAACGGATGGTCCAAGACCAACCATTTCATTATTTTATTATTTTTGTTTTTTTTTTTTATCTAATATAATACACACCCGCTTAATTTGTTAGATAAAACAGTTTTAATATCATAATATAAATGATGGATCACTACACTTCATTTTTGTTGAAAATACTTAAAATAAAAAATTGAAGCATTTTTTAAAATCACAAACAAATTAAAAAATATAAAAAATAAAATTTTAAAACCTAACGTGTATAGCTTATAGTTTCGCGTTTAGGTATCATAACGTCATGATTTCTTTGGCGTTTTTCAGGTTAATTTTAACAAACTGCTGATACAAAATTAGGATATTTTATTAACTTGTCCTGCACGCATTTAATATGTTGACGCATAGTTATGCAGAATTGAGGACATAATAAAAGTTTTCGAGGATGAAACAGTTTTCGTAAATTAATCAGACCTTAAAAATGAATCACAGTCAAAACAACTGGCACATTATCTTTCAAAATGAAAGAAACATAATTGTGATAATATAACAATTATTTTTGAATGTTACTACGGGGTATACTTTTTTTAATGTCCATTTTTGCAGAGTAGATTTGTGTGTAAAGTAAAATAAAGTTAAATCAAGTGCAGTAGATACACCAGTAATGTTATGATATTTTCTTCACCTTATAACTATAATATAATGATATGATAATCTCATATCGAAACAAATGCTAGAAGCAATCTGTTCACGAGTCATTTTTAAAAATTTACACGCTCACAGCCACAAGCACATACATACACACGCAGCACACACGGACGTACATCGTACGATACAAGTACAATACACTGTAATTCGTCGCTTCGTTGGTAAATGGGCGGGACGAGGCCGTATATCAACCAATCAACGTTCACGAGGCACGTCTAGGCGGGGGTGTTACCATTTCGGTATTCACTATCACTTGCACTACGTAACCCGGCTGGATTTTCGCTTCTTCCACGTGTAATTTATCGCCCAACAGTTTTCCACCGAAAAACCATCGCTGTCGGCTGGCCTCTACTCCTTCTTGACTCTGAAAAAAGAAATGTAACTAAAGACAAATCGTCAAACAACTAAAATAATCGAATTTGATATATTTTCTGATGCGGTTAAAAAAGGAATACAGGGCTTTTATTCATAATCTAAACAAACTCGAAACTTTTTACTTCGTTATACAGGGTGTTACAGCGAAACGAGCTACCTCGAATAACTTCTATGACATTAAAGATACAATAAAATAGTATGAGACAATCTTATGTAGGACCAAGGGGGACATCCAACTATGAAAGAAAATATTTTTTTTAAACCAGTGGTTCTTAAGCTACAACTCAAAGTTATATTTTTTCAAATGAAATGCTATATATTTTTTAGGCCCATTCGATAAAGTATTTTTCTGAATTCCACCATGCATTCGTTTTATACCCTTACATAAGTAAAATATTGAAAAAAATGCGATTGAAAGTTGAATAAATTTTATTTTTTAGTTATTTTTCAGTAGACTATGAAACAAAATTGAGCTTAAATACAACGAAACATAAATTAAATACATTAAATTATTTGTTACTTACTTTATAAATAGTGTTATAAAGTAAATAACAAATAATTTAATGTATTTAAGCTCAATTTTGTTTCATAGCCTACTGAAAAATAACTAAAAATAAAATTTATTTAACTTTCAATCGCATTTTTCTCAATATTTTACTTATGTAAAGGTATAAAACGAATACATAATGGAATTCAGAAAAAAATACTCTATCGAATGGACCTAAAAAATATATAGCATCTCATTTGAAAAAATATAACTTTGTGTTGTTGCTTGAGAATTATTCTTTCATAGTTGGATGTCCCCCTTGGTCCTACATAAGATTATCTTATACTATTTTATTGTATCTTTAATGTGATAGAAGTTATTCGAGGTAGCTCGTTTCGCTGTTACATTCTGTATATACGAAGTATGATAATACGTATTGTAGAAGCGCTAACATATTAAGCACAATAGTACCTGTAGTTTCTTCTTGCAAATTCCGATAGTGTCCGTCGTATACACCGATACCTTCACATCAATACATGTGTGTGACAACCGCAACTTCAGAGTGGTTTCAGTGCCCCCATCAACTGGTTCTGAACAGTCCGCGGGTGAATCTCTGCCATTATCTTCTTTCACTATATTAATGGGATACGATAAACAATATATAGGCACTTGGTATCGTGCTCCTAATTCATCATAACATTCTGTTAAGTAACCGTTTGGCACCGATATACTGGCACCATCTAATATCGCCTGCGCTAACTGAAAGTCTAATGATTCGGCAGCTACCGCAGCTGCACGCAACGCGTCCCATATCTCCTTACGGCCGTCAAATGCCGGTGCCGTATCCCAAAATTCATCTCTTTTACTTCGCAACTGTCCTTCGGTTAATGGCACATCGGATTTCCAACGTATTGTTTCATGGCACAGAGGGTGATTTTTTCTTGTACTACCTGTTTTATTGATGAATAAAAGTTAATATATAAATTAAATACATAGTTATTTTAAAAAATATACTCAATTTAAAAAAATATATTTTATTGTAATAGTGTGTACGAGCATTTTCGCAAACTATATATTTGTTATTTACACAATAAAAGATGGACTTTTATAATAATCATCTAAAAATTTACATTATAACAGTGGATTAAAAGAAGACTTATATATATAACTAATATACGAATTAAATAATACTATAATAGTGTATAATAAATAAAAATTTTAAACAAGCATTGGCTCCGTTCAGAACAAGCCCTCGTGGCGAATATATGAATAAATACACTAGTAGTATCAAATAAAAATTTTTTTGGCGTTAAGTTTTCATTATTGCAAAAATGGCAATACCAAAATAATATTAGAATTTTCCGCAGTTTTAGTATTTTCAAAAAGATATTTTATTATTAATAAAATTTAAATAAAAATAAAATGACGTGTGTGTGTGTGTATGTCTGTGTGTGTATGTGAGTGCTGTACAGCCCAGACAGCTAAAGGGAAAATTATGAAATTTTAAACTTAAGATTTGTATGTGCCTGGCAAGAAAACCTCCTATTTTTGAAAACAATATTCCGACCAGAAGTGCATGTTTACTCTAGTAATTTTTTGTGGTTTCTGCAATTACTCAAGATTAGTTGCAGTTACAGAAAAATTGTTACAATAAAAATTATAAATATCAGCATTTTGTAGAACTTATATTTGAAACTTTTTTTCCCAAACGGTACCGGAGACATGAAAATGGCTCTAGAAATTTCTTATTATATTTATTTTTACATAAATCGTATCATCTGCGCCTGTCAATTGTTTATAAAAAAAAACAAAATATACTCAAATAATTTTAATAAGTTTGACATTTAATATTTATTCTAATAAATATATTTAGTGTAAACGTATTCCAAAGGTTAGAACAAATATTATAAATTAGAAAAATAATGAAAATAGGATGTGACTTAACCCAAAAGCGTTTAAGAAAGTTCGGTGCATGACACTGCAGATGTTTAAAATATTTCATCGTGTGCCAACAGCGTCGTCAACCGACATTATTAGATATCTTATGTCTATATTTAATGTCAATTCCTGTTTTAGGGCCCAATAATATAGGAAATAAAGGACCTAGCGGATTTAAAATACAAATGGCACGAATAGCGTACTCATAGATTACGTATACTACATTTAATGTTATCTTCAGAGAAGAAGGAACGACAAATATAGTCTTACGAGCGACGATTAACATCTATTAAATCAATTAAATATATTTATGGACATACATCTATTATTTGGCTAATTAGCAGCTATAATTTCTCAACATTCGGTTTTAATTTATATTAAAAACGTCTGGAGTGTCATGCACCGAACTTTCTTATACGCTTTTGGGTTAAATCTCATCCTATTTTCATTATTTTTCTAATTTATAATATTTTTTCTAACCTTTGGAACACTTTTACACTAAATATATTTCTTAGAATAAATATAAAAATAAAATAAAATTCAAATTATTTAAGTCTATTTTTTTATTTTTTTTGGTAAACAATTGACAGGCACAGATGATACGATTTATGTAAAAATAAATATAATAAGAAATTTCAAGAGCCATTTTCTTGTTTCCGGTAGCGTTTGGGGAAAAAAGTTTCAAATAAAAGTTGTACAAAATGCTGATATCTATAATTTTTACTGTAACAATTTTTCTGTAACTGCAACTATTTTTGAGTAATTGCAGAAACCGCAAAAAATGACTAGAGTAAACATACACTTCCGGTCGGAATATTGTTTTCAAAAATAGGAGGTTCACACCCCAGGCATATGCAAATCTTAAATTTAAAGTTTCATAATTTTAGCTTCAATCGTTTAGTCTGTAGAGAACATACACACAGACGGACGTTATTCCAAAAATATTCGGAATCGATTCAGGGAAGGTTAAAACGTATATTTCCGTTAAAATCTCGAGTTCGAAATTTTTCATGATTACAATACTTACTTATACTGCGTATAAGAAAGTAAAAATAGGTGCTTCAGTTATTAAGTAATATTATCGCTTTAAGTTACCCAAAAATAAATCGTGGTAATCTACCTACCAAAATATATAGACCTATTAACTATTATTATCATGCCGCAATAAATATTGTTTGACATTCAATAAAAATATTAAATAAATAAGTATAAACTTTCAATTAAATATTCGTGGAAATTCGGAAATGATTAAAATACTATGTACAAATTATGCATGATTGGACGTTATAGAAAAATATTAAAATGTAGAGCATGAATTAACCTGTTAATCGAGGAGGACGTATAAATACGTCAAACGTAAACCATATCGGGTGCGGGTAGGACTTATGAATACGTCCTTGAAATATATGTTGCGCCCTGCAACGGTCGCGCAAATATTTTCTAACAATAAACGAAAATATGTATATTTCATAGTCTGTTCATTTATTTTAATAAATAATAAAAAAAAAAAAATTACGTCTGCCGGGCTTGACGTACTGACACGTCCTAGTGAAAGAGTTCGCGCCTTTTATACGCTGCGTAATTAAAAAGAGAATTCCCCGGTTAACAGGTTAATATTATGTTATGTTGGTCTTTTTACTTTAAAGTTTAAAGATCAATAAGTTTATTCAAAAATGCGTAAATAATATAATGGTAGAGAAATAAACATGTCTTAATAAGCAAAAAAAAACAATAAAAAAAGTTAGCGCAATAAAAATAGAAAATAATATTTTAGTCGTTGTTTGAAAACAAAAGTTATTATTGTACATTATTGTACATATACATTAATAATTCATGTTTTAATCATTCTTCCTCTCTATAGTGAATATTGTAATTAAAAGTATTGAAAAGGGAAAATAAAATCGCGACTTTAAGTAACAAGAATGAAATTGGTATACGCAAACTTTTGGAAAAGTAAGACAGAGGTAAAAGTAATAAATTAGCAATTTATGACCATCGCAAAACAATATTAATTTGATTAGATATTGTTTATAATATCGTGTTATTATTATTACAACCTTTGTCTAACCATGGCGTACTATAATGAAAGAGTAGGAAGATTAAATAGAATATAATAGACATAACTCATTAAAAAAAATTATATATTTGTCATATCGATACTTATATGAACAATAATTTTTAAATCATAAAATGTATCTCAAAATTATGTCACATGGAACTAATAAATATCACCTAACTGGTTTTTAAACTTAAAATGTATCTGTAGCAAAGCATATATGTGTTTTTAGTGATCATCTCCAGCAAAAGTGAGGTTAGGGAGCTGCATGGACTCGCGAAAATAGGGATGGGCATATTAACGATAAACGAGATAGCATATTTTGGTTAATTAATATTTTTGCTTAAAGCAAAATACGAGTGAGATTGATCTAGTGTGCGGCAATATGCAATGAGCTAATAGTAACAGGGAAAAATTACAGGAAAATTGTGAACTGTGTAATATTATTCAATTATAGCTTTCCAATATTGTTTACATCTATTCTTGACGAAAATAATTACAATTGTAGCAAAACGATAAACGTAGAACGAACAAAATATGAAACTTTATTATGAGAATTAACAATGCAATTTGATTCTGAAGTTTTTCGCAAAAAGTATAATTAGTATACATGTTGAAAATTGGCGAAATAAAAGTGTTTGCGATAATATCTATGTTATTATGACCTATTTGGTATAAAGGTCCAAGGTTAATGTTTACCTGAATTTGGTCTAGAAAGTGTTCCGGATGAATCGTCAATTGCACCACTTCTACTTCGTGTTATTCCTATACAGCCACCCATTCTGAGCGTCTATACTTATTCGGCATTTCAATTTTCAACTGACTTTTAACTAATTTTTTAGGTTTCACATCTGCCATTTTCCATTCAACATTTTACGATTTTGCTTGTACATTTTGATTATTCAACATTCATTCGGTAGATGGCGGAAGCAGAACATCAAAATAGTCACCAGTGTTGCCAATACTCTGAAATGATCAATGAATACCTTCCAAAAGTCCCTAGATTTTGATTTTGCTTAATATGTGGTTTTAAAACCGCAATTGTGTTTCATTTTGGGTGAAAAGTAAATAATTAGCAATATATAATCAAAAACTGCAAGAATATTTACAGGAATAATGAAAACTAATTTAAAATACTTTATTCAGAGGTGCAAACAGCATGCTGTCCGACGTTTCCTTAATTTGTAAAAAATGTGAGTGGCTATTTTTTATAAATATACTATTTTCGTGATCTACATACTTGAAGTGCGCTGAGCGTGCACATTTATCTGTTCCCGCGCTATTTTCGCCGGTAGTGACGTACCTACTTTTTTCGTATATATCTATCTTTGTCAAACAAAAAAAATCCACGACATCTCTGGCGTTGGGCCAAGGAACAGCAGGAAAGGTCACTTAGGGATATTTGTGGGCCAGGGGGTGTTAGTAATATAACTGAAAATAGATACTCCTATTTGGGCTTATGAAATATTGTGTACGGGTTGGGTTTGGAAGTTTAAGAAGACGTATAGAAAGAGATAGACATAGTAGACAGAGATAGATATATGAGAGAGATAGGTATATGCATTAGAAAGAGATAGATGTATAGGTAAAAAATGAAAAGCCAATTTTATCCACAGCATTCCGATATACTTCAAGGTATAAATAATTTTACTGATTCGACCGGTAATTTATTGCCGGTCGGTAAAATTATTTTTACCCGAAAATATATTGGAACGCTGTGGAAAAAAATCGTCTTGCTCAATTTCGCCCTATAAATCTACTGCAATCTAATGAACAATGTTAATCATAGAATAAAAAAAACAATATTAGGAAATAAAATCAATATATTTCCATAAGGTCTTTAAAATAAATATGTTCAAGCTTAGACTGAGCTGTTAATTAAACTAAATGATTCACAAACATAATATTGGTCTAGAAAATGTTTAATTCATTTACATAATGTATGGAATCAATAACAGTTACTTGAAGGCAAGGTTTTAAGCAGTGCCATAAAATCAAATTTGCCTCTATTTTGCTATAACAAAATTAATTTTTACTTTCTTATACGCAGTATAAGTATTGTAATCATGAAAGATTTAAATCTCGATATTTTAACAGAAATATACCTGCTGACCTTCCCTGAATCGATTCCGATTATTTTTGTAATGACGTGTGCGTGTAGGTGAACGTTGAATATAAAATTACAAAACTTAAGATTTGTATATGCTCTTCTCGAAAATCTCCCATTTCGCACGGAAGCACAATAATCGTGCTCCCTCAACGAAGATGTAAAAGCAGATGCACTTGTTACATCGGGCATGGGGACATCTAAATAAATAAATTTATTAATAAAAGCATTTATCAAATTAAAATGGTTCTCCTACCTTCTTGCACAGCGTGCCGCTCATCCAAGTACAAAGTTGGAGAAGCACCATGTAATACGGTATTTCTGCCTCTACCATTTACATATATCCACTCAGGACTAAAATGTTTGAGGCAGACCCGATATGAATTATAAATTTGCATTTTTGGCATATTAAATAATTTGGGATTGTTTATCAGCCCAATCCATTTTTTAAACATCGTGCTAAAATTTTTCGGAAACCGCAAAAAACTGTATTCCGTCGATTTACAACTTGGCACAGCGCAACTCATGTTAGACGACATAATCTAATATATTTTAAATCAAGTAAAATACATAAAATACAAGTAAAACGCAAGACTTACGGATTTTGTTACAATGTAACACACTATTCAAACCTTGATTCAAACGCCATTAAAATATACAGAAAAATTTTAATTCCAATATTTGCCGAAACAATCACTCAGTAAATATTGTAGGAAACGTTAATACGGTTAGTACCCTGAAAAACGACGGTCACGCTCACGGCAGCCATTCTGGCGGCGCATATTACTCGAACTAATTCGAAGCCCTCCCCCCAACAAAATGGCCGTCTGTGAACCACCGTTGCGTTGGGCAGGTACTAAACGTTTAACTAATTGTTTGACCGATTTAGTACTGTTATCAGACTCCTGCTCTCTGTGAGTAACTGATTTGTTTTAAAAGTTTTCAACTGTGGTTCACAGTAGAAAACATTAAAATTGAGAGATCTTGAATTCGAAGAATTAATCATGTCGAAAAAGGCTTTACAGAGCTGTATGAAAGCTGTAGAAGATTTGAAGGTAACCTGGCCTGATTTTGATATATCTATCGAAGATATATCAACACCAACACCGAAGAGTGTTTTAAAATTCTACAACCAGTGTCTCCTGCAACTACACATGGATTTAAACGTTGTTGTAGAGAAAGTGTCTATGGAATGCGACAATGTGCACAGTATCGGCGACACATTGTACCAGCTTATTATGTACTTTTGCGTCAAAGACCTCTTTATATACATAGGCATGTTGGACTCATTCGTAAAATCGTTTTCCTTGCGAGATATCTTCGATCCTGCATTCCAGGATATACAACCAAAAGTAATTATTGTTTGCAATATTTCCCAGTACGTGAGCCAATTCTACGCGGAACAATTGGGTCCAATGGCAATACGAGATAAAATTGAAAAATATATCAGCGATGCAGACGAATTCCACAAAGAGTTGAACACAGCTAAAAAACAATTGCATGCGCTGTCTCTTAAGAAAGCAAATGAGGATATGCCGGAATTGTTAAAGATTGTTGCAGAGAATAAACAAGTGTTGCATACAAACGAACAACATCGTTTGCAAAATGAGGAGTTATTGAAAGAGAAGGACAATATTCATGAATTAAATTCATGCAAAATGAAAGAGAAAGATATGATGAGGCTACTCGAACAGAAACTACAGGAATATAGTAAACTTAAATCACAAGTCGTCGAGAATCCGGAAACAATTTTATCAGAGATACAGTGCCTTGAAAACAAAATTGCGGAAGCCAATTTGATTGTAAATGAAAATATTCAGATTTTAGCTGATGAGAACCAGTCTGGATTAAAATACGCGAAAATGATTGAGACTTGTCATAAATTAACAGATATTGATATCATAAAGAAATATGATAGGAACCCAAGCGTCCGAACGCGTATTGAATCCACCGCACAAGCAATAAAGAAACTTCACGAAGAGAGTGGACCACAGTTGAATGAGTTAGCTGCAAACCAAGAGTTGCTTGAAAACCTAGAGAGTAAGTTGCAGTCCAATAGATTGAAACACGCCACGAAAAAAAGTGCCTACCTCCAAGAAATACAAAGATTGGATGATGAATTATTGTCGGGTGACGAAGAGATCAAGAAAGATACAAATAAACAGTATGAGCTTGGCAAAAAGATCGTTGCAATAGAAATTAAACTAGCAGAATACGAAAATAACTTGAAATTCACCACAGAACATTTCAAACAGCAATACAATAAAATTTTGCATGAATATGGATTACATGAACTTTTTGTTGAACGGAATTTGAAAAGTATCCTTTCTTATAAATATTAATTGCTTTGTACACTATTTTATACGTTGTAAATATTTGTTTCTTTTGTATTAATAAATTCGAACTAATTTGAAATTGCTTGATCCAACTTAACATCATTAAAAAAGTAACTAGTAATTATTAACAAAATTCGGATCGTGCCTGACTCCATTTTTATATTCCTATACGAAGTAATAAGTAAGTATTGTATTTATGAAACAATTCGATCTCGAAATTTCAACGGAAATATACTTTTTCATTTCTGAATCTAGTCTTGGCGTGACGACTGTGTGCGTGTGTGCGCTCTACAGCTTAAACGGTTGAAGGTAATATAATGAAACTTAAAAGCTTAAGATTTGTATATGCCTGGCAAAAAAAACCAATTTTTGAAAATATATTTCATTTTTACAATAACTTTTTTTATGGTTTGTGCAATAACTCAAAAACGGTTGCACTTATCATAAATACTTAGAATAAAAATTCTAGATGTTAATATTTTACAAAACTTGTTTGGATTGTTTCAAAAATACCGGTTACAAGAAAATGGTTATTGTAATTTGTTATTTTATTTATTTTTACATAGATCGTATCAACTATGCCTATCAATTGTTTAACAGAAAAGTATAGTAGACTCATATAGTTTGGAATTTTACAATTTATTATTTCTAAATCTAAGCAAAATACGTATAAGGAAGTTCAGTGCAAGCCATTGCGGACATTATTTTAATGAAACATCTGCAGTGTCATGCACTGAACTTTCTTATATTTATTTTATTTAAATAGGAGATATTAAGATACAATACATGTGAATTAAATAAGTAAATCCTTTAAAAATCTCATTCAAAATGTGAAAAGCTAGGAACCAAAAGCAGAAATGAGGTTAATTTAGCCCGTACTCTATTTTGTTTGCCCTGCACTGATTTGGTTCGATTAGTGAACTATCTATGGTTCGATAAGACATCAAATGCAAGAAATTTGATTAGTACATTAAAAAAAAAATGCTTATTAGTACTACACACAATATATGTATATATTATTATTATAAATATCTATTTTATTTATTTATTGACATAATTGAGTCTTGCACTGAATAGAAAGTGTAAAACAGACGAACGAAGCTTGAGTTTACGAATCTGCCCAAATACGCCTCTTCTCTTATGTTTTTATCTATAAATTCGCTATTTAACAAAACCAATATTTACTTTTATCGAAAAAAGGAAGCACTCATTGATAAAAGCTGCAATTATGAAATATATAAATATATTTCACAAATAATTGCGTTATCAATATTTGACACTTATCAAATGCAAATTGAAGGCCATTACCATTATTGTTGTTCTTAATTTAAAATGTGATAACTATCGTAGTTAAAGTTTTATCTTGTAATAATACTCATTATATATATGTACTTCATTTCTATTAGTAACAACTATGAATCAATTACTAAAACGGTTATAAAATGTTATCAACATATTTACATATCATATTTTAACCTGCGTAATGTTTCAGAACTTTAAAATTTAATAAACAAAATTTGAAGCTGATTTCTCGCACTATTACGACAGTAGAACCACCCAAATATGACAAAAAATCAAGCAACTCATCCAAGATATTTTATGGAGCATTAGGTGCTAGTGCACTCACATGCTTGTGCTTATATAAGTTTTCAGGTAATATAAATTTATGAATATTCAGTGTCGTTTTTAATATTACTTATTACATTTCCAGAAGAAAAACGTAAGGTATATGCAGCATCCACAGCATCAATTGTTGGTAGTTTTCGACATGACTTACCTAATTATACATTGGATCAAGTATCTCTTCATAGTTCAAAGTAAGTTTAAGTGTGCAGAAAGAGTATATGACAACTAAAATACGCATAGTATTATAATATATGTGTTTAATGTGAGGAAAAACAGAAAGAAGTTCGAATTGTAACAGATAATTTAGTCTAATTAGTTTGGCGCACGCGCATTAAGTACAACAACGCATTGAGTGTTAATACGCATGATCGTAGTATAAGTATAACCTAGCCTTGTTTTACTTAAATGTATGCTTGTCTTCATTACGTAATAATTATAATATATTTAGCTCATTATGCTTGCAATGGGTACATGTATACTCATTGCCTCGCGTAAACAAGTCAACTAATATATACCCGCTAATTATTGCTAGGTCTAAATAAATATAAATACTTATAATTATCGTAATACTTATTTAGTCATGGTTAAGCATTATTAAATTATTTTCACCTTCTTATCAGAGTTATCTAAATTATATCTCACATATCTGGAGTATTTCGTGCTAGCTAACTTCAGATTAATTGTGTTTATGCTTGGTCCGAAGTCCATAATTATATATTTTGGATTTAATGTCCCGGATGGCTTCTAATTATTTTTATATTGGGTCACGACGCGTTTCGATTGTTAGATAATGATCTAACAATCGAAACGCATCGTGACCCAATATTAAAAAAATTAGAAACCATCAGGGACATTAAAACCAAAATATTCAGTTTAATTGGCAAACAAATAAACAATAATTGGCAATAATTTTTTGATGTGTTAACATCTAAACGCGCACCGGGAATAAAATTTTCACATGGAAGTGAATCGACAACTCGCATTGCGTTACGTTTGAACTGTCCTGTTACCATTGAACCGCTGATGTGCCAGCGGTTCAGTGTGTGCGTCGGGTGGTCTCGGCTTTCTACGCGCTTTCCGATGCGTACAGCACTTACGTGTGTGTGAGTAGCGACTGATCAGCTAATCGATGGAAGTATGTACGTTCATGATTGTTTTATTATATGCAATAGAATTATCTACCATCGTTTCCTATTTATATGTATAAATTTTATATAAAATGCAACCCACAGGAGATATATGCACCGCTGAATGGCAATTGTCGAACGGACAAAAAATGATTTCCTTTCTCTACATTTCACCAAATCAAATAAATTGTAGTATATACTCCACCGAAAATGTATACATGTATTTTCGGTGGCATCCATGCAAGCACATCTTCGATCGCGCCGGACGCCACTCACTCGTATTTATGTATCTCAAGAAATATAGATTTACTTTAAAATCCATCTATATTACGAAACCAATGGAGTTATTATTAAGATTTAAAATTGTTAATAGTTGAAATATTTTGATACAGTATTTGTTTATTTAGAGACAATGGAATATGGGTAGTATACAAACAAGGTGTATATGATATAACAGAATTTATTTCAACTCATCCCGGCGGTGATAAAATTTTGCTCGCCGCCGGATCATCTGTTGAACCATTTTGGATGATGTACGGTATACATAAAGACGAGAAAATACTCAGAATGTTAGAAGAAATGCGTATAGGCAATATATCTAAAGAAGAAGCTACTGTTGCTACAAGTAATATGATGGATCCATATGCTAATGATCCTCGAAGGCATCCTGTTCTAATCCCAGCATCGAAGAAACCGTTTAACGCCGAACCAGTTCCATCTTTATTAGTTGACAGCTATATTACGCCAAAGTAGGTAAATTTAAGACTATATTTATAAATAAATTAACTTCAAATTTTATTTTACCATACGTTAATTCCCTTATCAATATTACTAATTATAATTTTATTTTTGGAACAAAGAAATTGTTAAAATAATTTCGACATTATTACTATTAAATTACAGTAAAGCGTATAACATGTTATGGCACAAAATAAGAACTGTATTTTAAAATGAATGAAGGTTTATTACATTATTTTTTGTTTATTTATGAAATTAATTTAGTATTATTTCTAACCACTCGTTAGGAAACTGATATAAAACATTACACCATTTATTTATTTTAGCGATGTTTTTTATGTACGAAATCATCTTCCTGTTCCGATAGTTGATCCAAAAACATATGAATTAGAAATCGAAATTGAAGGCAAAACGAAAATTGTGGCATTAACATTAGATCAACTAAAAAAATTCCCCAAACATACGGTAACTGCAACAGTTATGTGTGCCGGTAACCGTCGGAGTGAAATGACAAAAGTAAGTCATTTATTCAAGTATAATTCTTGGAAATGTCAGTAGAATATTTCAAAAATGATATAAATTTTGTTGTTGTTCATAGATTAAACCAGTAAAAGGTTTAAATTGGGGTTTCGCTGCAGTTGGTAACGCCGTTTGGTCTGGACCACGTTTACGAGATGTTTTAATATCAATGGGAATAACGGATGAGCAAACTGGCTTGAAACACGTACAGTTTGAAGGTTTGGATACCGATCCAACGAACTCACCATACGGATCATCAATACCATTTCACAAGGCCATGGATAAGCACGGCGATGTTATCCTTGCATATGAAATGAATGGCGAACCATTGCCGAGAGATCACGGATACCCAATTCGAGTGATTGTACCGGGAACTGTTGGTGCACGGAATGTAAAGTGGCTAGGCAAAATTATCGTCTCTCGGGACGAAAGCGATGCTTTTTGGCAACAAAATGACTATAAAGGCTTCTCGCCTAATATCGACTGGGATACAGTTGATTTCAAAAAATCTCCAGCAATACAACAACTACCAGTTATTTCAGCCATTTGTGTGCCGCAATCTGGTGAAACTGTTCAAATTGAAGATGGCTGCATGGTTGTGAAAGGTAATATACGAATATATCTATACAACTAACAACTTATTTAGAGACCTAGTTTACCACATCCATACATCAACGATGGCACAAGTACACAATTGTATACATTACATCCTTAGAAATGTTAATTTTCTCGCAAACACCTCTAAAATCTTACAGCTTTTCTTTTAATCTCGCATTAAACGAGTATTTATCATATCCATATATATATATTTTTTCTTGTATAGGTTATGCTTGGTCAGGTGGCGGCCAAAAAATTATTCGAGTAGATGTGACAACAGATGCTGGAAAAACTTGGCATGTTGCTGACTTTGATACGCAAGATAAATCCGAAGCACCAAAACATTGGAGCTGGACACTTTGGACAGCAAAAATTCCAGTTGAAGCCAATCAAAGAAAGGTTCATACAATTTTATCTCGTTTTTTATTCTACATGCTATACCAATTTTTTTTTTTTCTCGTAAATAATGCGCACTATTTTGTCATTATTTAAGGTGGAAATATGGGCAAAAGCCGTCGATTCTTCGTACAACACTCAACCAGAATCGTTTGAAAATATTTGGAATTTAAGAGGAGTTTTGAGCAATGCGTATCATCGCGTACCGATTTTCGTTCAAAATAAAAAATGACACTATTAACATAACATTTAATTTCTAAAACATGGTAATTATGGTTTCTAGTAATAAGCTTAAGAAAACTTAATATGGATACTTAAAATGACAACCAAGTATCTCTATTTAATTAACAAGACACCATTCTAGTGTATACATTCAGGAACTAATATCTTAAATTTTATTTGATCATAAATTACCAGTACTTCATGCACAATCTATAAGATAAATGCGTTTTTTTCGTGTAACAGTGTAATAATGTGACAATTTATTCTCTGTAATTACTAAATTTTGATTGCGGAATTTTTAATAAATACCCCAATATTAGTGTGCAACTATGAAAGTTTTACAAATAAAAATAAATCTATGTGATATTAGTACTGAATGTTGATAAGAGATGTGCTCGACTATAGCCACATTAGTTTTTATTATTACCATACATCGACATGTGATAACGAGTTTATATAATAATATTTTTTTTAATTAAGGACAGAAAATAGTCTTCTTAACTCATTATACTACTGACTGATTTTCATGAAACAGTGTGGCTATATACATGCATTAATGACTTGTGTAATTATAAATGAATATTGAAATGACACGCTTTATATACTCATTTTAAAATAAGACAATGACATATTTTTATTAATTTTTATTATACTCTATACATAATTTGATAATGTACAAAAATGTATGACATGTGCATCACGCCTGTTCTTCTATATTAAATTGTTGTTAACAATAAAGGCAGTAAATTAACAGAAAGTATGATGGAATGAAATAAGTATATGCATCATAACACAACTATATACACAATAACCACCACCATAATATACAAATTCATAGCTTTAGCTTAGTTAACCGTCGAATGAATTAATACTATCCTAAATATACAAATAACTTTCAATTCAAATTTAATTCTCTAGGTTTTACATGTTAGGGCAGGTTAAAACTAAAGGTAATGACAATTAGAGAAGAAAATTCGGTACACTTATTTCTATTACTCATTTTACCACATTTTATATTACCGAGTATAATTTTAAATTTTTGTCCAAATAAATTTGATCTTTTTAGTGTGCCATTTAGATAATTAAATAAGTACAAATTCTTGGACATGACAATTATTTTATTCAATCCTCAAGAATCTTTCGTTATTTACTCAATCAATAAAAAAAAATCCACCACTTTATTTAGAGAAATACTTAAACTAAGTGCTCAATATATATAATAATTAAAAATTAATCAATTTTAAAAAATAATTTAATAACACTTAGACAAAATAGTACAGAATCGATTATATTATAATAGTTTAATTTATATTTGACAAGAATATCATGGTAACTTACGTATATTATAAAGCGGATGTTTTACATATACGTATAACTGTTTGCTTCCAAATAATATCAAATGCTTTTAATATTTTATACATTTCATAATGATTTTGCTGGAAATAGTATTTTATTTAAAATAAAAACACTATGCGCGGATTGGTTAGTTGATAAAACTCGAATCGCGTAACGTGCTTTGATACAAGGCGAAAACTGACCGTAATACTACAGTTTTACAAGAAAAATTTCAGAAATGATGGATACCAGAACCGTGACTTTACACCTATTTAGAAAAATATAACTTATTTGTCAAGATAAATTTTTGTTTTAGACCGATAACAACCAAGTCTGATAGTTTCGTTACAAATTTAAGTTATTTTGAATAATTGTTATTTTTAAACTGTAGGTGTTTAAAGATCGGAGCAAGAAAAAAAATTAAAACTGCCTGAAGTTGGCGCCCAGTGTCAAATATTGAACATATAATAACAGAAATTTTTATACAAATGTTGATGACCACAGAAATAGATTATAGGCAGCTGTAGTTTAAATTAACATTCATGCAAACTATTATCTTTAAACTTAAGATTTGTATATGCTGTATATGGCTGTTTAAATCGTATCAACTTTCTGGTTCAATTGTTTAGCAGAAAAACTCAAATAATTAGGAATTTGAGATTTATTAGTAAAATATAAAACACATTGCGGATATTTTGCTCATATGGTCCAGCTCTCATTAGTTCTAAATTTTGATCGCCAGAGCTCTACGTTCGCTCGAATCACGGATAGTGTATTCGCTAGTATTTGCCAAATAACTTTGATTAACAGAATATCAAAAGTATATGATGCTAAAATTTAAAATTGTTCTGAACTTAATAATACTGAAACTAAATTTATATACTCGTATGCATAGAATTTTAAACCTGCTTTTTCCATCGAAATTATTTCCGTTATCTATCTGATTTCAAATTATGTAAGTTTAAGTTATTTTTCAAAATAATTAAAGCACTTGCGATTAATTATAATATGTAACTGTGCAAAAGCGATTAATAATTAATAGGTGTTACGTACGGAACAAGAACTAGTTTATTGATAATATTCAATATCCACGCTAATATCTATTCTGTATTTATTGCAAGGTGTTAAATCATACAAGCAATAAATATATCACTGGCATGAGTTGCTAAAATACAGAATATACACCCTGTACACGTCACATTGTTTTATAATTAATTAAATAGTATACTAATAAATGAAATGTTAGGAATTTCTGGAAAAAAAAATAGTTCAAACCTCGGTAGTTTTCTAGAAAGGTTGCGTACTACGCTAACAGCAATTTGAATTTTTTTTCGCGGTAAAATAGACCAACTAAATTTCCATATTTGTATTAAAAAATTAGATATAAATCGGTTATTTTTTCCCCACAAATCTTGGATAATTATTAATCGTTCTGCAATTTATAATGAAGATTACCTTTCAGTTACCACGAACCATAACCGTAGTAACTTAGATTTATTTTTCCAACAAAACACTAAACAATTCTTTCGCATAAATTTATTTACGTCAAAAATTTATAAATGAACATTCACAATACAAAATAATCAAGTGTGATTTAGGATACTGTTGTTTTCCACGTATTTGTCTAATTATTCGAACCATTGCTCTATATTAAACTGAAATGTTTTCTAAATTCAAGTATATATATAATTCCGCTCTTATTATTGCCGACGAGTTTTTACAATGCAACAGTTTAATAAATATGGTAAAATGTTACATGTCTTTCAAAATTGATTGTCGTTTAAACATCGGAACGCTTTTACAAGCATATTTGCGTACAACCGAGTATTGCATTTGAAAGTACCGAAATCTTTCGCGTAAAGGTCACAATCATTATTAACAATTACCTATATACTAATTAAATTTTATCCCATATGATTTCGTTTTAATTACCTCAACCTTTTAACAAACAAATTTTACAATTCTGGCTAGGATTCACGTCTATAATACTATCAACGACGAAAATTACCTCATATCAGCGAACTAGTTTGCAATTTGTGATATTATATTCCAATATAATTACACGTGCTATCGCATAATAATGCATGATAATTAACTTCAGTGGAATATTCTTAATTATAGTTATTATTTATCAGTATTGTAATAATTGCTAGACTTTAAACATTCGGTTATCTATTTTGTTTTGATGTTCATTGTTTACGATTGATTTGGATGGAGTGAGGCGTAAATTGGGGCTGCTTTCGCTTTGGCGAGTTCGGATGCATTTTTTGCGGCGTCTTTTAGTTTACTTGTAGTTGTATGAGTTGTTATATGGTGCATTTGACTGCCTTGAATTGGGAACATTGATGCTAGCACGTAATTAAATCCACCTGACTAAACATTTTAAATATATTTAAACATCGTTTATTATATCTTTAGGGCGTCTACCACATTTCTGTATTTTATTTTTGAAATTTTCCAATATATATAATATATTTTGTATATTATCGTTAATCTTTACTAGAAATAACAAAAGAATTGGTGTCGTTACAAATAAATATCCTCTTTGTTAGCGCCAACACAATTTGTATGAAATGAACGTCTATTATTTAGCTAAACAATGGTGGCGTGAGCCTCTAACAATAATATTACTATAGCGTAGGTTTAATAGGTGTCAGCTGGAAATAATTTAGATATTTTTTACACAAAACTCCAAATTGTTTTAAAACATCGCGTATTTCGTATAAAAATTCTAAATAATTGGCCATATTTTATTGACGCAATAGATTGCATAAAGAATTAAAACAATAAAAACAATAATTGCAAAAGGTGAACCTGATATAGTTTTTTTTTTATATAAGCAGATTAATAGTCTATGTTAATTTTGAAAGAAAAAATAAGTATTGCACGTGCCGTAACAGATATAATTAAAACAGACTTTTTTTATTGCATAATATGAAAATATATTTTTATAATTTAATAAAATTACAATATATAAAATGACCCTGAATCTATTTTGACTTTTTTTCGCAATGTGTGATGCTATTACGTCTGTGAATTTATCCGTAGGCGACTTTGTTCAAAGTAAATTTATATACAAAAATAAACATTTCGACAAATATATAAACCAGATATTTGTATGTTATTTATTATTGTTTGGATAAATAATAATTTTAATTTCTTGTTTATTTAACAGGGAAAATAACATAATAAAATTTAAAAAATAATTGAATTTAAGGCACAATCTGTTTTCATTTTAGTATATATTCTGGAAAGTTTCAGAAATATCTGGTAGACACCCTGTAAATAATATTTTACCATTTTAACACAATTTTTTCTGAATCGATCCATGCCAAATGCGCAAATTGCACGTCCAAAACCTTTAACTTGCGAATCAATCCATGCGGATCGTTCTGCAACCGTACAACCGGGAGAATCTTCACTTTCTCGGTATATAACTTTTTCTGTTACGGACTATAGTCGAAAGGTAAAATATTATAATAGTGCTATAGAATTTCTATAATATATATATAGAATAGCAAAATTAGTGTCTTAATTTCCTATTTTAGTGATAAAACTAATACTCACTGTATAAAATTCATGCTATATGCATAATCAACTAATTTAATATGTTTTATGTGTCTATAAGTCTAAATAGTGTAGAAATTCTATAATAGATACAGCACAGCACAAAATTTAGAATCCTAATTTTCTATTTTATTTCAAGATATCTAATGGCATAAAAATGGTATTTTGGATTTCACTGCATGAAATTCATACTCTATTCACGTATCGTGCGTTAATACAATCCTAGTGCAACACAGTGTGAATAACTCTAAATTTGCAGGTGGTAAAATAAATTACTTCAAAGCGAAATGTGACCGCAATTACAATTACAAGAAACAGTTCAGATAAAATGAAAAATAACAGAATCGTGCTTTTGTACCTATTTAGAAAAATAGTAATTTATTTGTAGACAAATTCTAATATTTTACTGAGAACAATAAATGGCATGGTTACTAATTTAAAAGTTATTTCCAATTACTACTCTTAATTAACTGTAGCTAACATAAACTTGTATTTAGAGTTATCTATAGACATAAAAATAGTATTATTACTATTGTTGTGTCTGAGTCTAGTGTAGAAATTCTATAATAGATACAGGCACAATTAGTAACCTAATTTTCGATTTTATTTCGAGTTATCTAATTACATAAAAATGATTTTACTCGTGATTAATTTCATTGAATAAAATTCGAACTATACTGTAATAATATACTAATTTAATATGCTTTGTATGTGTCTATAAGATTAATTAGTGTGATAGAATTTCTATGATACAAAATAGCACAGTATCCTAATTTTCTATTTTATTTTCTCTAGTCACAAAAATTATATTATTCATGATCGAATTCACCGCATGAAATACATTCTATACTGCATAATTAACTAATTTAATCTAATGCCGTGTCTGCATGCAACATATACTAATATAAATATATTATAAAGCAATCATTGACGTCATTTAGTAACTAAATGCCCTAAATTCAGCCTATTCTCACTTGCAACTTTAATTGATTGCATGTCTAAAAACTACATCTAAATATTAAAATCTATCCATGCGGGCAAGGTATAACTCGTTAGTGCTAACCAAAGGTTTGTCTATGTATTATATTATAACTAGCGGAATATATAAAGTGCTTGATGATTTCGAGTAAATTAAAGATATTTATAAAGACTAGTGTAAAATTGTATTATTTTTAACTTAAGTGTAAGAGTATTGACTTACGTACCATGATTTTAGTGTGTCCTAAATTCCGTGAATATGTAACAAGTACCCTTTTCTTTGGGTCAACAATGGATTCTTCAACAATGCATATTGCTTTGCCTGGCACAAACTGTTTCGCCCATTTAGGAACAGACGAGTTCGTTTTTGTTAAAATTCGTTTAGAAAATAGTATGCCTGATCTAACATCGCGATGCACAGTATCTTCGGAAAGTACGTGAGCACTAAAGTAAATATTAAAATGAGGTTAGATCAAAACGTCAAATTTGATTTTTAATTTCTAAATTTATACCTATTTGGATTGGGGTACCTCTTCCAAAATGCTTGAGCTACTTGATCCCAAGTAAAGTTGAACGTTGTGGTATTTTCATAATATTTTGGCATGATTACAAAACCAATTTCACTTTCTCTTTACATGAACATTTTATTCTAACCGCAATTTATTTATATATTTGTTGTTAATGTTGTATAATTTTGATTGACGAGTATTAATTTAAAGTATTATCCATGTGTAATTTTGCCACCGTTCCACGTTCACACCACAAAAGTAAACTAAAAGACGTGAGAGAACACACGTCCTGCCGACCCAACAACCTTATACGAAAAGATCGAATTGCATGATATGTTACATGACATGTTAGGTAACTAATTATTTTAATAACATTTTTAATTAGTCATCAATATGATACCAATAATAATAGGGCATTATATTTAATAACGTTTGTTATCTTTTAAATTATAGCAAAATTTTAGGATTGTGATAATGTTATCTTTGTTATTGTACTTCTAAGATTATTTCAAGGCTATAGAGGTTCCATGGTGTAATGGTTAGCACTCTGGACTCTGAATCCAGCGATCCGAGTTCAAATCTCGGTGGGACCTGTGTTTTTTCAATGTAGCCACGACTTTTGTATTAAATTAAAAACATTCTTCCCTTTTCTTATCTAACGATAGATGTGCATTTCGACTTCTATGTACATCTACATATCTATAAATAACTTCTGTGTTTAATTGTAGTACTCAAATTTGATTACTTTAACGTCTCGCCTTCTTTTCTCCAAATCAAAGGACGGTTACCTGAGCAAACAATTCCTGTGACACATTTACACTTTTTTCTCGAGACGTTTGTGCCTGTTAGTTTCGTTTATGATCGGCAAATCGCAAATCGAGTGTATCAAGCATTTTTTAATATTCTGCGAATTGTATCAGGGCTTACACCTTTATTAAATGCCTCATTCATTTGTGCCGTTAGCTTAACTGCACCAATTTTTTGATATTGTTTCAATTCTGAATCTTTGCTTTTTATGATTTCTAAAGTAAATGATCTTGTTTGATCAACGTAACTTGCGGACTTGTAGGTTTCACAGTACACAAATAATTTTGAAAATGAATATTATTATGATTTATTTAAACTACATAGATATGAATGTCGGCATGCGGAATAAGCACAAAATGGTAAAATAAAAATATATAAGTTAATAGATATAAAGATTATTTGATATGAGATATTGAATCTAAAAGCAATTAATTGTAATTGAGAGATTATTAGATCTTGCAGGCTTCAATTTGAAAAAAAGCATGATAGATTTGAATATATGAAATGTTAGTATTTTAATTCAACTTATAAAAAAATCAAAAAAAAAATGTACTATGATATATTTTATGTACAATTATTTAAGCTATACTATTATAAGAGCCCGGATAGCTCAGTCGGTAGAGCATTGGACTTTTAATCCAAGGGTCCAGGGTTCAAGTCCCTGTTCGGGCGATCCAGTTTTTTAGAAAATTTTAATAAAAACTAATGTTTGTTCGCCCGTACAGGGCGTATATAATTTTGATTAGTGTATTTGATTAGAATACCAACGGAATTTCAATATAAAACGATTTGTAGAACAGAAAAAGTATTCGGTTCAAATTTGATTTTACTTTTGCTTATTTTAAGCCCCATTTTTTTTTTTCGAGAAAACAAATATAATTTAATTAATAACTAATATTAAAAAATTTTTACATTAATAATATAAAATTTTAATTTCATATTCACCGGGGCAGTTGTGCAGTCGGTATTACAGAGAATTATAATTTGACGAAATATTCGACTTCTTTTCCAGTGTGCTTTATAATTTTTACCTACTCTCTGATTTTTACCTAGTGTGAACCTGGTTTGAACATTCGTTGTTCCTTAATGTTTACGTACTACATTTTCTACAAATGTATTAATTTAAATTGAAGCTTTAATTATCAAAAAGTAATTAAAATTTAAATGAATGCAGCCCATACTATATAGAAGGTTCCATATTTTTGCGTCAGCTTTCCAGCATAACATATTGGTAAAGCCAAATAGGTAAGCCTCTAATAATCGAATTTTTGTCATGATGGTTCCAATTATTTTATATTTATTTCAGAACACTCAACACAGTTCGCATACGATTATTATCAAACATGACGGCTACATTTGCATCCACGGCAGTTGTCCGACGAGTGGACAACATAACCAAATCATTAGAGGATAAACGGTCGTATCGTGGCTTAGAACTATCAAATGGCATGAAAGTGTTGCTTGTTAGTGATCCAACAACAGATAAATCGGCTGCTTCGATGGCTGTCAATGTCGGTACGTTTTTTCATCTTTAATATACAACTTACCTCATATCTAAAATTTCATCGAGATAAAAATACTTCAGGTCAATGTACGTAATAGGTATCAATTTTAATCTATTCAATTTTTAATATTTAACAAAATAATTCTACTCTATTTAAAAACTATAAATTGTCAACTCTACTTTCGTACATGCTCTTTTTGTGGTTGATTATTTGTTATAAAATCTCTGCATTAACATTAAATTCATGTATTCGATCTGTCTTATTTATAAATTTCGATATATATGATTTCCTTTCGGTTGAGCATTTTATTTTTGATATTCGTATTAGTGATGGACTCAAAAATTAATAAGTTAGTCTAAGCATCAATATGTAAAATTCGCTTGCGTAAGATTCATAATCGAATTTTATATTGAAAATCGTGTTTGCTCACCTTACATACTGCGCAAGAACTTAAGAGATTGGTCGTGTATTATCTCATTTTTAAATAAAATTTTCCCAAATTAGTAATATGTCTATTACCTTGTTAAACCAGAGAATTTACAGTATTGTGTGTTTCTACATTTCGGTAACTGTTCCCAGAATTGGTGCCAGAAAGAGTGGCATATTTCAAAAGATTAAATTCACTGCCGCTAAATCTGGGGATTTAATTCAGATTAATAATAACTAGACTTATAAAATAGTAGGCTTTAATATTGTAGGAGGTAATACGAAAAGCAAACGTCTTTTACCGTGACGTACCGAAAGAATTTTTATAAAAATTCATTGGAACGTTGTGGAAGAAAGCTCTTTCTTTCCTATTTCCTTTCTACATCCAATCCATAACACTTAAAATATTTCATTTTATTTTACTGTGGCTGTGCTATGTACGATGAAATAGACAATGTAGGATTGATATATTTGATTAGAACTACTAGTTTACTCTTATATGATTAAATTGCTCTATGGCCTCTTTAGCCGCATCGATCACAATAAATGAAAGTTTTGTGTATTAATATTTTTCTGATTTGAAATGATACATTAGAGGAGAACAGTTCAAACTTTTTTTTGCAGAATTTGTTGCATTTTACAGAAATTGTTACTATTTTACAGGACTACTATAAGATATACGTGTAGTATTTTATTTGATTTACGCGATTTTTTCTGCAATTACGAAACTTTTTATGTGGAGAGTTCGAACGGTCGCGCTTTGGTATTATTTTTATAATTTAAAAATATTGGAATATCTGCAGTGTCTCACACTGAGCTTTCCTATACATAGTGCAGCTGCTTAGATTTGCAAAATTAAAATAAATAGAAAGTAAGCACCAAAACTTTCTGTAATAAATTTAATAAACAAAGTTTGATGTCACTGCCTCATACTTTATGGTGAACAAAATGTTTCCACACCTAAGCTCACTGTGGCCTTGCGAAAGTTCAAGTTCGTGGTGCTTTTTTCGGCATATAATAGTTTCTTAATACCTTATCCTGAATTTATAACAAATAACCAGGATTATTTTGCTTTATCAGCAAAGCTCCCTTCCTAAAGCACTTAAACCCAACTAACAAACAATTATATAGCTGACATACATACAAATGTACATTATTTATTACAGATTTTAACTTCTAAGCTTCTAATCTGTTGCCTTAAAATTCTATACTAATTTTCCTTTTCAGGTTACTTAACTGATCCAGATAATGTACCTGGTTTAGCTCATTTCTGCGAACACATGCTGTTTTTGGGTACTGAAAAGTATCCGATTGAGAACGAATACAGTAAATTTCTGAGCGAACATAGTGGCAGCAGTAATGCTTGTACTTATCCCGATCATACAACTTATTATTTTGATATTGTGCCAGGTCAACTCAGCAATGCATTAGACAGGTATTATATAAATATGTTTTTAATCCACTTTTATAAAATGCTGCAACAAAAAGTAACATTACATTCATAACATAAATAATATTTACATACATACATACATACGTATCACCACGCGTAATCCCATCAAATGGGATGGAAGAAAACCCTTCACATTCTTCATAATATATAATGAAAATAACTCACCCTCTCGCTAATAGTATTTTATTATAAAATATATTTCGGAATATGAATTATTTATAGTTCGCCGATGGTAATATAGGATAAAAATGAATAAATAAATCTATATACTATTATAAAACTGTAATTAAATTTGTATTTAACGCATTTGTTCTACCAAGAATATTCCAATAAGTAATTAAAGGCAAAAGCACAATACATTTCATCTTTAAAATTCGTATTGTAACGTTTTTACACTAGTTTTCTTTACTATTTATTTATTTAATATACTAAAGCTATATTTATTTAAACACGAATATTTATCTCTACAGTTTGTATATAACTCTTCGTTCAATTAACTTATAACTTATAAGGAACACTGATGTGTGACTCACACGAGCACTGATTTCTAACTGTCTGCTTATATACCCGTGTAGAGGGTGTAATTTTCGCGGCTATTCAGGATTGTTTACATAGGCAACCCGTATTTAGTACCTGTATTCTGGCGTAGCCTATAGGCTCGTTACATTATATTAAAATATATAAAATTTAAACAATAAAGGTCAACACTAATGTTAAAAGAATCTTTCATAAAATAATAAAAATGAGAGAGGTATCAGCTTTATTAATGTATATATGATTTTATATATCATTTTATTAAAATAATTTCTGCTTTGCAATATTCATCCAGGTGGTTTATCATTTTGTGGTTTTTAAACAATTAAGCGCACTGTAAAAATATTGATTGTTGTTTATTTAGGTTCGCGCAATTCTTTTTAAATCCTCTTTTTACTGAGACTGCTACAGAAAGAGAATTAAATGCAGTTAATTCAGAGCATGAAAAAAATATTTCGAGTGATGTGTGGCGATTAGACCAACTTGATAAACATACTTCAAAAGCAACACATCCCTATCATAAATTTGGAACTGGTACATTTTCGTAACACTTTAAATGATATTTTGTTTTAATGTTTATTTTTATAGGTAATAAAGAAACTTTAGACATCTTACCAAAACAAAATGGAATAAATGTCAGAGATGAACTGTTAAAGTTTCATGATACTTGGTACTCATCGAATATTATGGCGTTAGCTGTATTAGGAAAAGGTAAATAGCATTTGTATTGATAAAAAATATCTACCTTCAAAAGTATTATTGTTTAATTAAATACGAAATTATATTAACTATTGTTTAACGTTCATTTTCTGGGTCTTCGATGTTATTTTCAAGAAATAGATTAGCTCTATAAGAAAATTAAAAAATATGTATTTTTTTTTTTCAGAAAGTTTAGATGAATTGGAAGCTATGGTGGTGAATTTATTCATGGCAGTAAAAAATAAAAATGTTACCGCACCGATATGGAACGAACATCCATTCACTGATGAACAATTAAAAATATGCGCACATGTTGTGCCTATAAAAGATGTTCGCAATTTAAATATTGTTTTTCCAACTGCTGATCTACACCAATATTATAAATCAGTCGTAAGTTATTTTGAGCTATTCACAATATTAGCAGTTTATCTTTAATTCTGGCTCCGTCATTCCGTATCTATAAAATTGTTACTAACAAACACACACACATAGTCATTCCAAAAATAGTCAGAGTCAATTCAGAGAGGCTGTAAACATTTCAATGGTGTATTTATTATTTGCCACGGTATTAATAATAATTTATTTCCGTAATTCAATTACATAATAAGATTGACAAAAGCAAAAACATGAAAAAAAATCATATATACAATAACAATATATATTTGTTTTCATCAATAAAATACAACATGTTAAACAGAAAAGAAAATAAGAATTGAATACATTTGACGTTAATGAATCTAAACGCACTAATTAAATATTTATCGTCATAATTACGAGAAGAGTAAATAAACAAATCATTTTTGATAATATTGCTCGTTTTAGACTACACAATAAATTGAACAAAAAATTGTGCCACGCAAATTGCCTAGTATCGGCAAATTATTTGAAATATTGTACGAGACAATTTGTACAGGTGTATGATTTTTTTTGTCCTACTGGAGATTATAAAGTCTTATTTTTTACAAAAACATTATTTTAAACCAATTTCGCGAATATTATTATAATCTACCGTATTACTCAAGGTTCTATTAACTAGACGAGTGATAAATGTCTTTAATAGTTGTTTATTTATATTTATAATTACCTGTAACAAACAACAAAATGCAGCTATTGTCTAATATATTGTGTAGTATAAAAAATAAGGTAAATTGAAACGCAAGCAATTTCTTGTACAATTTATTTTGTAGCTTGAAATAATCATGGTTGGCCAAAACTAGGAGAAAAAGGCATCCACTTTCTACATACAGCTTCACCACAGTAACATTTTTTTAAATCTTCACTATCACTTACATTATCAAGTCCATCGCCGTAATCAAACGTTAATTCCGAATTTTTACCAATATCTTCTTTGGCAAACACACACAATTTCAAATTTGGACTATCAACCCGAACTGGAATGAGTTTACAATTAGGATTACAACTATGATTTAAAAATCTCCCAATATTCCCATAGTAAGAAGGATCTATATAACATGTCTTTAATATATCACCAAAATGTTCTCGAACACAAATAATATAATTCATTTTTTTGTTGCTTTTATTCATATCAAATCGTTTAACAGCTTCATTTTCACTTATCACTTCACCTGCGTACTCACAAACAAAATTCCCTTTTTGTATTTCTCGCTTTGTGAACAAACCACGACTCTTTTCTCCGCAGTCTCTGACATCCAAATCTTGCCGAGGTCCATACTGAACTAATCTATTCCCACAATTTTTGTTTTTACATTTACACATCGCATTACACTCATACACTCCGGCATTTAGTTTTCCGGGATTTAAATATAAATTTTCATGTACATTTTTCGTGTTGTCACCTTTTTTTGTATAGCTCATCCCGTATTTTAAAACGCAACTACAATCAGCGCCACATATTTCATCACAATCACAGCCTTCTATGAAAATATATTCACTATCAGATAACTGAATATTCTCAAGAATGTAATGATATTTATCGCTTAATTTGTCATCTATCATATCGAAATAAGGATCTTCAAAATCCATTATGATCCCAATAAATTGCTAAAATTGAAAGGTTAGGTTGAACTGTCAAAGTGACATTTAATTCTCATTGGTGTAGTTAAAATTTATTTGTAAAGGGGCTTGAAATAAAAATAAATATTCAAAAATTTTTTCTGGTATTCGTGTTCAAAAATAATCAGGGATAGTCAAAATGTATATTTCCGTTACTTATAATAATTGTGTATTGTCAGAACAACTCAAAGAAATACTGCTCATATAAGATGTTTTATTTATTCATGATAATCAATTTATTTTTCGTATTTGTTCAAAGCCGCTAACTTATATAAGCCATCTAGTTGGTCATGAAGGCGCTGGAAGCTTGCTATCAGCGCTTAAAGCTCGTGGATGGTCAAGTAGTTTGGTAAGTGGAAATCGCAACGCACCAAGAGGATTTGGATTTTTTGGAATTTCAATGGATCTCACTGAGGAAGGAATTAATCATATAGATGACATAATAACACTAGTTTTCCAGGTACCTACAACCTATTTTTAATACAATGAACTCTTTAAAATAGTATATTTAATTCCATATATAAAAAATGAACTTTTTTTAATAACACAATATTTATTTTAGTACTTAAACATGCTACGCAAGTTAGGCCCACAAGTGTGGATTCAGAATGAGCAACAAGATTTATACGCAATGCATTTTCGATTTAAGGACAAAGAATCACCTGGCACATATATTTCAAATATAGTACAAAGCATTCATGTTAGTAATTTATTTTTAAATTATTTTATTTTTGGGAAATATTATTTTAAAATTTATGTAGGATTATCCGTTAGAAGAAGTGCTATCTGGACCTTACATTTTATCAGAATGGAGGCCTGATATTGTAGAACAATTACTTAACGATTTCACTCCAGAAAAAATGAGGTATTTATTTATTGCATGTTGAATTTTATATGTGTATACAATTCATAAAAGCTACATCAATTCGTCAACTATTACAAAAATCTTGAGTAAAAGTATTTTAATTGTTTATACATCATCATATTAGTACTGTTTATTTTATCAATGATTTGAAATCCGAAAACTACATAAATGCGATTGTTCGTTTTATGCTCAAGAATTACAAATCTATTCCATTCATCCATCATGATTCATATAATGATGATTAGTACGCATTATTACTTGAATTACATAATCGTAAATGTAATGAACATGGCTACAATAAATATTGCACTTATACAATATTTTCAAGTTATTTCGTAAATTCAACAAATATTTATCGTACCAATAACAATATTCATGATAGAAATTTTGTGTTTTAGAGTTGGTGTTATCGCAAAAAAGTTTTCAGGTAAAACCGATCAAGTAGAACCATGGTACGGCACCGAATATAAAGTAGAACAAATACCAGAAGAAAAATTAAAAGTAAACATATTTTAATCTTTAAATTTAGAATATCACTACACCCAGACCCTTGTTTGCGTCGGGAAGTATTATTTAAAAACACAATTTCAAACGACGGATATAGATGTGTTGCGAATCTATGGTACCTTTGAATAACGCAAACACAAAATTTTACAGCGTGAAATTTTCTTGTAATTGCTTTACGACGCAAAGTGGTGTCTGGTTTTTTGTAATTTGATTAACTATTTATTTATATATTTATTATAGCAATGGAATACATCTGGGTTTTGTGACGAACTAAAATTACCAGAGAAAAACGTCTTTATTCCGAGTAATTTCGACACTTTACCTTTAGACAAAGATGTAAGTTTTTTTTTCCTTTTCATTTTTGATTTGTGATACATTTATGAATTGAAAATTGTAGTTATGTTTATATCATATATGTTTAGGTAACGCAATTTATGGATATACAGATATAATATTCGGTTAATATAATAGTATGCCTTAATATTTAATACATAGTAGTAAAATGTGTGTAATGCTCTTTTTTATAATATTTACTTAGTAAAAATCTCCGATTTTTGTATAAGTAATGTGCTATTTGGGAGAAAATACAGTTTTAGGCTTCATTATTCTTTGAAGTAAATTGTTATTGGTTTCCACTCAAAACTTAATAGAACATTGATGAAAATTATTGCACTTATTATTATTATTTATATATTTTAATATGAATGCTTAGTAATTCAAATTCCTTATTACCAGATACTGCCACATCCTCAAATAATTCTAGACAATGCGTTATTTAGAGTCTGGTTTAAACAAGATGATGAATTTTTACTGCCGAAAACAAACATCACATTTGACTTTGTCAGGTAAATATGTATAGAAGACTAACTCTTGTTGAGTTTTTTTTATATTTAACTGAAAAAGTATCATCTTTGCAAAAATTTGTTAAATTCTATTTTTATAGTCCATTGGCGTATTTAGATCCTATGAATTGCAATTTAACACACATGTTTGTGCAATTGTTTCGTGATTCGTTAAATGAGTACGCATATGCAGCCGAATTAGCTGGTTTGCGATGGGAATTATCAAATACACAATACGGTTTGATTGTATGCTATTAATATTGATATAAAATGAAACAATTTAATTTTTGCAATATATTTATTTTCAATCATTTTAGCTGGGTATTTGTGGATATAGTAACAAGCAACATGTGTTGCTAGATAAAATAATGGATAAATTAACGAATTTTAAAATCGATCCTAAGAGGTTTGAGATTTTAAAAGAAAATGTAAGTAGAGATTAACATATACACAGACATTAACATTTTTAAGAATTTAACAATAAATTTTGGTATTTGTTCAAAAACGCACCTATTTTTTAAAAACATTTATAGATTATTACATACATTTATTGTAGTTGGTTTTAATTGCATTTCTTCCCTAAATTGACATTTGTGTTTAATTTTAGTATATAAGGAATTTGAAAAATTTCACTGCTGAACAACCTTATCAACATGCCGTTTATTATTTAGCTGTTTTATTGACAGAGCATTCATGGACTAAACAAGAATTATTAGAAGCTACTAACCGTAAGTGCAACTTCTGAATTAAACAAAAAAAAGCTGGTTATTTATGTTAATGATAACTATAAACAAATTTTTATAGAGCTGACGTTAGATCGATTGGAAGCATTTATTCCGCAAATGTTAACCAAAATGCATATCGAAAGTCTAGTCCATGGCGATGTAAACAAACAGGTATTTTAATTAGATTATAGAATTATAAATACATACTTTGTCCGACACATTTTCATTTTAATCAAAGGCACTGTTTAGTATTATTTCTTACTATAGTAATACATTAATTCTTATTTGGTACAAGAAAATGTAGTCAACAAAAATAACCACTTTTACTATCTTGATTGTTCTTTGTTTTAGAAAGCTTTGGAATTGATGAAGGTAGTTGAAGATAAATTGACATCAACATTTTCAATGTCTCCTTTGCTTCCTAGACAGTTGTTGTTGAACAGAGAACTCAAACTTGACAATGGTAAAAATTGCGGACTAATGTTAATTGTTTTTATTTATAATTTGTTTTATTTAAGGATGTAACTACTTGTATGAAGTGGAAAATAACGTGCACAAGTCATCTTGTGTTGAGCTATACTATCAATGCGGAGTACAATGTAAAGAAACTAATATGTTATTGGAACTGTTTACTCAAATTATTAATGAGCCATGCTTTAATATTTTAAGGACAAAGGTAAGAATTTTATATTTTTCGATTGAATCTGAATTCTAGATCCATTTAAACATTGTTTATCGGCATATAAAAACGTAAGTTTTCATTGTTGATCTAAGTTCAATATGTTTCCATATTTGGCGACAACTGTTTTGCACTCTTTTAAATTGCCCCAAATTTAGTGATTTGATATAATAATAGCTCATGGCAAAACAACTTCGTGATAATGAACTCAGTTTACATACATTTTCCGGTATGACCAATGATCGTGTTTGTAAACTAAATTAATTACCCGCCAACCGTATTAGGTAAATGATACTAGACATCGTCATTTAGACATAATAGTATAAACAATAAAATGAATTCATCATTTAGGCAAGATGACCGCAGATACAAAATTTTAATAAATCATAATTAATATTTTAAATTAAAAAAAATTAACAATAATAATATTACAAGAATACTGCATAAAAAGTAAAATTAATAGAGGAATGAAACATGGTTACAATACTTATTACTTCTTGTAAGAAATTAAAAATAGATAAATAGAATTAACTTCTAATTAATTATGAAGTCTTGATCTAGCTTAAAAATAGAACCACCAAATAGGCTATTACGAAATTAAATTACATATACATATAATTAGGAACAAATGCTATATTTTAATTCGTTTTATATTAGGAACAACTCGGCTACATTGTATTCAGTGGTATTCGTCGTTCGAACGGTGTCCAGGGGATTCGTTTTATTATACAATCAGACAGACATCCTTCGTTCGTTGATCAACGTGTTGAAGAGTTCCTAATGAACATGTTGGACTTAGTGATCAATATGAGTGACGAAGAGTTTTTAAGACATAAAGAAGCGTTAGCGGCCCGTCGTTTAGAGAAACCGAAACGTTTGTCAGGCTATTCGACGCAATTCTGGGCAGAAATTACTTCGCAACAGTACCACTTCGACAGACCTAATATAGAAGTGGCATATTTACGTACGATTACCAAAGATGATATAGTTAATTTCTATAAAGTAAGTCAATGTTATTTATTGAACTTGAGTTTGTTATAAAGAAGACGTATTAGTTAAATTGCGATTCTAATGAAATATGCATAATTGCTAATTTTTGTGTATTTTGTTCTATAGGAATTACTTGCTGAAACAGCAACCGCAAGACACAAATTAGCTGTTCACGTGCTGTCAACGGCTAATGGTGGTGCAGGTGTTACAAAATCTGAGAATGAGAAACAGGGCGACACTAAAGAACCAAAACCACAACTTATCACGGATGTAACAGTATTTAAGAGTTGCCATGGAATGTATCCATTGGCGCAACCATACATAAATATCATCAGAAAAGGTAACAAATGCAAGTTGTAGTTTCACAAATCTTTATAAGGTAGGAAAATAAGGACTAAATTCATTGACTTTTCAAATAAATTTACAGAACTATTAGGAGAATTATATTATTAACCTGTTCATTCATCCATTTTTATTTATCGTTCTAATTATCCGATTTTACATTATGTTTACAAAACATTTTTATATAAATCGTATCTTGATTACATTTTTAGTACATTCGCATCTATTTCTGTACACAAAAGTTAATTGGAATAAAAATAAATACTAAAACATAATGAGTAATATAAATCAAATAATAGCGTTACTTTCACTATATCAATACATTTTTAAGTTCTAGTATCAGTTATGAATTTAGACGCTACTTATTTCATCCAAACATGTTTTTTAAAAAACATATTTTTACTTTCTTATACGAAGTGATAGTGGTGCTATTCTGCAAAACTAGTCGCACTAAGTTCGAAAGCTTGTACAGAAACTTTATTCTCAAGACACGTTGTAAACGAGTTGTATATGATAGGAGGGATATTATTATAATACAAATGACAGGCATAGTTTATACGATTTATGTATTAATATTTCATATATCTACGTAGCTATAGAAACATAAATAAGATGAGAAAAATATATGCAATGTCTTACACTGTATTTTCTTACACATTTTGGTTAGATCACTAGAATTAAATTTTTTTTTTTAATTTTGCGAATTTTGAAAATTTTAATAATCTCTGAGTCTTATGCTTGTTGCTTGTTGAACAATTTACAGGCATAGTTCATGATTACAATACTTGCTTATACTGCGTACAAGAAAGTAAAAATTCAATTCGTGAACGAAATTAACAACTCGCTCGACTATTATTAGTCGTTCAATTGTTTATTTATTTTATAAATCTCGAAGAAAAAAATATCCCACGAAGTAAATTCTTCGGCCAACTCACAAATAGTTTATAAATAATAGTGACTACTCCACTAACCTGTCATCTGTCAAAAGTAGACCAATAAGAATGCAGGATTCTGAATTTTACAGCCAATCAAAATGAATTGTAGTGCATATTTAGTACTAGTAAGGTTGTGTGTCGACAATTCAGTACTAGTACTTTTAAGTGAATATTTTAAACAAATGAAATGACAATATACGTCAAAAAACACTTTAGACATTGAATATTTGCAAATAACAGTAACTGTTTTTCTGGTTGCTATGGTTATGAAAACATAACCAAATAGTATTGTTATTTTTAAATAAAATAATAGATTTGGTTCATCCCTCGAATACGATTCGTAGTCAAAGTTAAGTAGATTATTTTTGAATAATCTACTTAACTTTGACTACGAATCGCACTCGTAATATTCATACTAAAGCACAAGAGACATTCGTAATACACCATGAAAAATAATCGACAAAACTTTGACTACTTATGGTATTACATGTGACAATCATAATACTCTTCAATTTCAAATATAAACCTTTAATGAACACAAAATAAACTATTTTGACTCCAAGAATGATTGGTTTGGGAAAGAACGAAAAAGAAACAGTTATGCTTACTTAGGTGCACTTCACGTAGCCAATCATAGGTTCTACTTTGTGATAACACATTAGTCATTACGCACAACTTTGTTATTAATACTACCAGCGCCACCATGGATAATTTCGTTCACGAATTGTGATTTTTTACTACTTTCTCTCTCTCATACACACACAAATACAGACAGACGTCATTCCAAAAATAGTCAGACTTGATTTAGGGAAGATCAAAAGATTTTGTATATATAAAATTTCGAGATCGAATTTTTTCGAGATAACAATACTTACTCATTCCTTCTTATAAGAAAGTAAAAATTCTATAAAAATAAAACACCATAAATCCAGTACTAAATTTCCATTCGTTCATACAAGTATATCTTTTTATAACAAATACAGTACTTAGAAATAAATCACTTGAATATGGATACTGTATTGAAACTATTTTCCAAAAAAGATCTATTTATTGAACAACTATTATTTAAATTAACTTTAAATGAAAAGGAGGAACCTACATTATTTAGGTAAATAAAATTGTTAGGTAAATAGGAATCAGCAATAAAGGAATAAAATGTAGCATGTATTTAATAAATAATTATATATTTTGAAAATATACATATAATAAAACTATGAATTAAATATATTTTATGTTTCAATTTATTTTATTTTAATTATTATTATTTGTTTATTTGGTCAAATACAAACAGAGCAGTTTGGATTTATCATTTTTATTCTGATGAATACGATGAGTGAACAGGTTAACATTTATTATATTTTAAATAATATATATATATTTCTTACACGTTTATATAATTTTCTGTTATTTTACATACGTGATTGTACATTTATAGTATTTTTGAAACTTATGTAAATAATATTTGTATAATATTATTTAATTTAAAGTAAAGTCAATTAATAGCGAGAAATATTACTAATTTTACAAATAAATCATTGTTTAACATGAAGTTTTTCGCATATAAAATATCATGGGATAGTTGAAAACCAGTGCATTGTATTTGATTACAGTTTAACAAAGGAGATATTATGTCATATTCGTCGGTAGTTTGGTCTAGAAATATGAATGTATGAGATAGATGAAATTCTTCAATGCCTACAGCTTGAATAAATATAGTTTTACTTTGCAAATAATTTGGGTACATTTTTACGTATAGATGATTTCCTAAAATTATCTTTTTTAGAAATACATTTTAATTAATTTTAATTTAAACATACCTGAAAAATAAAAATCGCCACTTTCGATTTCATCTTGTAAAGCGAGTACCTCTAATATATTATTTATTCGCCAAAAATATGTAAATTTTATTCCGGAATTATCTTTTTCTATTGTCATATTTTGGTTTAAAATTTCTTTTTCTCGATTTGATACAAATTTAGACTTTTGGTTCACGTGTGATTTTAAATTTTGTTTTTTAACAATTTTGATTGGATTTTCTATAGTTTGCCGAGAATTTAATAACATTTTAATATTATTCAATTCTGCAATAAGCAATTGTTCTAAGGAGTTTATCCGCGTATCTAAATATGCTGAAAATGAGATATTAAATTGATTATAAACTCAAATATTTAAGGTAATACATAAGGCGTGTTTCTTCATTTTAGGATCATAATTTTCTAAATCTTTATCCTATCGGAACGCCATCACTTTGAAACTTGTTTAAATATAATATTCAAAGAAACACAATTTAAAATTGTATTTGGTTGATGTGACTCTACCGACCAAATCCCGAATTAACTTACTCTCTGGTCAAGCATTCTAAAAAATTCTAATATAAAACATCTGCAGTGTCATGCACCGAACTTTCTTACTTATACTGCGTATAAGAAAGTAAAATCTGAAAGTTTTTTTGTTTTATTATTAATTAAAATTAATAAAACTTCATTGTCATAATAAAATTTTCTACAATTTGTAATTCGACCAAAGCTTTGATTAGTTTGATTGCGAATCACGGTTCAAAGAAACACGCCTCGAATGTTCAAATTTATATATTTAAGAGAGAACTTCAAATTGAAAAGGAAGCGTTCCTTTAAATAAAACAGATCTTGATATGAGAATAATGCCATGGCTTGTTATTATCTACTAAAATGTCAGCTTATATTTAACTGGCATTAGTGAAATCGGGCTTCTAATATTAGAATTTAATAGTATAATATATTAAATATTGGATGTATGTATGACTGTGAAATTCTCTCTTAAATAATTTAATGCAGTTAAATGTCTAATTTTAATGATGTATTTTGCATTTATTAAAAATTTGAGTTTATATAATAATATCCTTTAGTAGTGAACATTGTTGACTTACAAGAAGTGCATACATTTTTCAATTGCCGGGTAATTGTAGCATTAGCAGTTGCTTCCAAATCTGCGGATGATATGTGACAAATAGCATGTTGTGTTTCTTCTGCAATGTGCTCGGATTCGGAAGCATTATAGGCTGCTAAAACAATTGTTTTATTACTAAAACGAGAATAATTATAGTTTGTGGTATTATAGTTACCGGGTAAATACCGTGGTTGTACATTGACATAAAATAAGACGATTATAACACAAGTTGACTTCATATTGAAAAGATTTTTTTGAATTATTTAATAGACAATAAAATAATGTGTATCACACATATATACACACAACCAAGACGAGTAGTAAAAAGCGTGTGGTGTATTTTGTGTAAACAAATCGTATTTTACTGCTCTAGTTCTGTTCTATAAAAAGAAAATTTGAATTGCACAACTATCACTAAATAGGACGTTATAACTCCGATTATCTATAAAAAAAATCATGCTACAATCGATGATGACATATTTTAAATTGTACTCAACACAAGTTTGAAGTTTTAATTAAAAATCAATTTCAGTCATTTTATAAATCAATAAGATTTGCTGGTTTCTGAGTGCTAAAATAACGGTTATAAATATTTTTTAAAAACACGATTGATACAAGGTTTTTGTGACACCGCTTTAGCGATAGTTTGTATTTTATAACATCCATACTCATTTTACCACTACTTATGTGTAAGCCGAATTGATATTTGATTGTATATTTTGCCAATAAAGTGAAATTCAACCATAATTTTGTTTTAAAGTTTCTTCATTACCTCAGTTCGTTAGAATTCGTTAGGAAACCTAAGTAAAAAAGAAGTGTTGCTTTTAGTTTTATTCCAAAATACTAAATTAATATAGGATATCTATTTTTTTAAAATGCTTAAAAAGTAATTCAAAACGGTTTTGGCGATACACGTCACGTCGTTTCAAGTTTTTAAATTAATGCATTGTCCAAAAACGGCACAATATTTTACTTGCTGACGCAATGACGAGCGGCCTACAAACTTATAGTTATTAAAACGGCTATATTTTGCGACGTCAGACCATATCTTTAAAATACCGAAAGAATAACTACGAACCGGTTGATGACAAATATTTATGCGTTGCAAATCGACCTAATTATTAATAATTTCTTTCATTTTTATTGTATTAATATCGTTGTTTCATAAAATATCAAAAATAATAAACAAAATTTATCAATATATATTTATTACATTCAACGGACATTTTTCAATAAATATAATCATTCTTGTTACATAATTGACAACTACTTAAATAATTTAATACAAAAATAATATACTACTTTTTAAATTTAAAGAAATAATTTGTATTCTTATAATTTTGTGTTACAATCTTAATGGACGTAAATGCTTTAGCTTTAAAATAAAAATATATATAGTGAGATCTTTTTTTCTGTAAATAGTGATTTTTTAAACTATTAAATAAAACTAAATTACTTTCCATATACATTTTGGGTATCTTTAATAGCGATATTATTCCATGGAATGGACCAAAGTTGGATTTGTCCTTTTATATTTCCAAACGCAGCGATATCAACTCTGGGAAAAAAACATCAATACACAGTTCGTATATACAGTTGCCTCTTTTAAGGATATATTTGAAAGAACCTTTTTTTATTAATGGCAAGTACAGTCATCGGTAAATTCTCATTAGAAGCTGTGTTTGGAATATATTGTCCATTCAATAAACTAAACAATCGTATCGATCCATTTTCTCCACAACCAATCAATAATTTTTCTTCGTGTACTATCCAGTTTACCGAGTTCAATTTTATTTCCATAAAAATGATCTGGACAGGTGTTTGCTGCAAATCAACGTTCAAATAGATCAATCAAATGTGTAAAAAATTTAGAAAATGATTAAAGCCAAACCTGATCAATGTTAAAAATACGAATTTCATCATCAGAACCACAAGATAAAAATAAATCTTTCCGATGCGGAGAGAACTGAACGCTGTTTATTTCGCCTTCATGTTTTTCATAATAGCTAACATATGGATTTAACACCGACGTATCTCTCACTAAAAATATTTATTATTACATATTTTTAAACAATTAAAATAGCTAAATTACTTTGTAATGGCTTCGCTCCAACAGTCGAACATTTTAATAGTGCACCACCCTCCATTCCAAGGACGAAGAGACCGGATATAAACGGGGAAAAACTAAACTGCACGATTCCTCTATCGGATTTTTTATTTGATGCATCAGGAGATGATGCAATTTTATTCCTTCTATTTGTAGAGTACCTTTTAAACATTCATATAAGCATTTTTACATAAGAATCCTTTTGCATCGAATAAAATTACGAATATTAAGATATTTCCAAATTCATTCTATATGTATCACAATATATGAAATTTTATTCGTCAATTTAATAAAATAAATTACTTTTGTTTAACTTCTAACACGGAATCCTCAATATTCACGTCCCAAATAATCAAATTCGAATCGGCTGATGCCGATACTAAAACAGTGTCTTGTTTTTTTGATTCAAAATTTGTAATCCATGATATTAAAGTGATGCAATCATCGTGTGACGAAATTGAACATATAAGTCCATCCCCTTCGTCCTTTTGATAGTTCCAAAGGTAGATTTCTCCTGGAATTATCTACTATTACAAATGACTGCTATAATATTAGGGTATAGTTTGTTTTGGTATGAATGCATCGTTAGTCTTATGATATATCTTGTCGCTTATGGTAAAACTAACGCTGCATTCTTATGAAAAATTGAGTAGTTTACCAGAATGGGTTCCTGCGCATAAAACAGATGGTTGTGTAGGATGAAAACTTATGGTTGAGACACATGCAGCACAAATTAACTTTTTAGAAGGAGTTGCTGGTAGAATATTATCTCTAATAATTATTAGTTTGAAAGTTAGTATGGTAACAGAGGCATTTATATTTAATTTACCTGTTGAAAGTATAGAGATAAATTGTACCTTGATGATAACACCAAGTTTCATGAATATAGCTACATGAAATTGCTAAAGTATTTCCAGTGGAATTCCAGGATAAAGAACTCGCATAAAAAACCTAAAATTCATTTAAACATTACATACATTATTTCACAGGCATTCATAACACTATGCTTGGTATTCTCAAAGCAATAATTATAGTATACTAACGTCCTATAATTATGAACGCAAGTATTGACTACGCGCATAAAACAAGTCAAAATTATATTATATACATGCGCTAAAAATTGCTAGATTTTAATAGCTAGAGTACTAAATATGTAAGAGTATGGTCAAGTCACTACTCGTACTCGAGATTAATGTTGGTATGGTAAAAAGCGTGTAACTGTTGTGTAAATGATTGTTTTGAGAGGTATTTGTGGTATATCTAGGAGAAACAGAAAACGGAACACGTGGATAATAAGTAGTGTGATAAAAATATTGCACGTAGAATGGTTGACAATCAATGTAAAGGGTTTTCTGCCACCCCATTTGATGGGAATAGCCATGTATGTATGCTAATAGGAATGAACACAATGTATTATACATTATGCCCATACTCTTTATATACAGGACCCTAGGTATACTTGTAACAGAATAATATATGAAGGTAAAATTTAGAGATATATTTCTAAGTAATATTAAAAATTGGGAAAAAGAATAAATCTCAAAAAGATATTTTAAAAATGTAAACCTTGTCGTGTTTGTGAGGTCGTGCAATATCAATTTGTTGTATCATACTAGCTGTTATAACAGCATTATCGTCGTCAATGTTGCACGATGCCATCGCACTTGAAATGGTAACATCGTTTAGTTCATTTAACATATCGGGACAAACAGATGTGAGCCATGCTGCAAGTTTATTCATATCCACCGTTTCACATATAGGATTGTCTTTAACGGTTTCAGTTTGGACCTGTTAAAATAATTCAATTACCAATAGATACTAGCTAAAACTACTAATATAATAGTTACAAAATCGCATACGCGCAAGGCATATACAGAGGGAACATAATCAGATGACGTCGATCAAATTTATTTGTTGAAGACATTTCCTAGGTGGCGGTTGCTAACTCACGAAGATAAATATCTATATTAACTTTTAATTATTTAAAATGTTTTTCTTGATTTTTATTAGCTTGCTATTACTCCATTAGCAACACGGAGGTATAAAAGGATTCTCTCTTATTTAGATAGTTTAATTAGACATATAGTTAGTTTTCTATTATTAATTAAAGCAGGACTAAATTAAACAATTAAAACAAAATCTGTAACTGCCAGCTAATACAATTCACAATGACATCGTCAGAATAATATCATTGTTGCTAATATGCAATGTTACTAACCACAGCTAAGAATATAAAAAAGTAAAATTGCCAACCTCTGACGTCACTGCGCGAGAAACGTATTTAATTAATTTCATAAATTACATAAATCTGTACGAAATAAAAATAGGTACAATCGTCTTACAATAGCGTATATTTATTAAATATATGTTTTAAAAATATATTCATAACCCGAATTTGGATCATGCATGTATTTTAATTTTTTTAATGCAAATATACATTATGAGACAATTGTACCTATTTGTATTTCGTACAGAGTTATATTACTTACGAAATTAATTAAAGCCCTATCAAAAGTAAGTTATTTCATATTTTGTTTTCGATTTTTTTATGGTTGGTATAATTCTGAACGGTGCCATTGCAAATTGTATCAGCTGGAACATTTAGATTTTGTTTTAGTTGGTTAATTTATTCTTTAATTAACTTATTGAAAACCAACTATTTATTTAATTAAACTATCTAAATAAAAATGTATGCTAATTACATTACATTAACTGCTAGCCTCTAACGTCACGACTTAAAATTTCGAATAAATAAATAAATACAGGTTTTTATCATGAATATATATTGTTAATAATAGCAAAAAAAATTATCAATGGATTTCTTGTGTCCATAACAAAAGCATACTTATTAGACTAATCGTTATATTTTCTTAATCGAGACTAGTGAGATTATTAACGGTGCTCAATTAAAATTATCTCATTTAAACTAAAAACCCATCAACTTACAACTATTCGATATTATATATGCATATCGGTAGATGTTTTTAATCAAGCAAAAGTTTTTATGTTACGCCACTGGCATAAAATAAATAGAAATATAAAATGAAATGAACATTTTCATACTTGAATGCAAATTGATTCAGTTGTATTTGTAGATTGATCTCTTTCTTGAAACTCAGTAGTTTGACAATACACATTCTTCGATTCTCTGCAAAAAACAAACAATTATCTTTTTATTTGTGATTAATAATTTTAATTCCATACTTTTCGTCTTTCCAAGTGGATTCAAAACCTTCAGCGTCGAACGTTTTACTTCCAAACATCCTTCTAGTCTATGCTTATTTGAGTTTACTATATAAAATAATAAAACAAATGTTCTGTCTAATTGTTGACAGTTGCTGTCATGAACGCCATTTGTAAACAAATTTTAAATGAATAAAAGTCAACAATTGTTGTCAATTATTGATATTAAAATAAATATCTAATATGTAATAGTAATGTAATTGTGTTACGCACAGTTGAAGATATGTAATTGTTGCTAAAATAGTTTGGTCGTTAAATTTGAAAATCGCGGCAGAAGTAGGAAGAAGAACACGTTTTTACCAACTCTTTTCGCCGCAAGTTGAGTTGATGGCTGGTCGTTTCGTGTGAAACAGATATTATCGTATTTTATTGTGGTCATCTTTGGCCCTTGTGTTTTAATAAGTCGGTAAATTAATTAAATAAATCATGGCAGATAAAGTAAGTGCAATATTTTATTGATTTATTTATTCGTTTATTTTAAATAAACATATTGACTGTGTATAACCTAGGTTTCTATAATTTACACGTTGATGTTTTCTAGGCTGATGATACTATCAAGAAGAAAAGGACTTTCCGGAAATTCACTTATAGAGGAGTTGATTTAGATCAGCTTCTTGATATGCCAAAGTATGTATTAGAATTCCATTTCATACCTGTTCAAGATCCTAACGCTCTGTGCATGGTATATAGTTTATATCTAAAATATGCGTCATTAGCTCCTCCATCAATTGAAATTCGAGCAATTTCGTTTAGATTCCAACATAGATTTTTAGGTTATATTCGATGTATGGCAATGTTGCTATTAGTAGCAGAGCCTTTCTCTGGTAAATCCCTAGAAAATCAGTTGTTTGCTCAATGAGGATGCGAGATGCATGGCGTTGGTCGTAAATTTGTAGTTTTTTCCTTTCTAACTGGACACTATCTAAAATTCATGTTTGGGCGAAGTAGCCAGCTTTGGTTGATCAAATACTTATATTCTTATGATGAACGCCTTTTTTTTCATTCATTACCAAAATGCGTTTCGTAATCACGAAAGATTACATATTTATTACATTTCCTTTAAGAACCAAATTAGCATTACATGTGTTGTCGCTATTGCTATTAGAGGATAATTATCCCGAATCAATGATTTTTGGATTGCGATGTTCGTTTAATATTCGAAAATTCTTTTTAAAACGAATTTTGAGTGAACTTTTATTAAATTTCAAGTGATCAATGCAGAAAATTATTCTTTAATTCTGTTCATTAGTCGTAATATGGAGTTTCTAAATTAGCTATTAAATTCCTAATAACAAAATAATAACATAAAGTAGTCCTTTGCCAATACTCTATAATATTTATATATTATTTCGATTTTCTTATACAAAATATTGTAATGATTAATTTCATCTCGAGATTTAAACAAATACAATTGACTATTGAAATTTGACTTTTTATTTATATTGGCATAGTTACGTAGGTATTGGAGATTAAAGCTAATAAATCATTTCAACAATGCATGTCAACTGTTATCATTATATATTAACAATTGCAGATCAGAACAAAAATTTAATTGTTTTGTTTGTTATAGTGACCAACTCATGGAGTTGATGCATGCGCGTGCAAGAAGGCGTTTTTCCCGTGGTTTAAAACGTAAACCAATGGCACTCATTAAGAAACTTAGGAAAGCCAAGAAAGAAGCTCCCCCAAATGAAAAGCCAGAAATTGTTAAGACACATTTGCGTAACATGATCATCGTCCCCGAAATGGTCGGTTCCATTGTTGGTGTTTACAACGGTAAAACTTTCAACCAGGTTGAAATCAAACCAGAAATGATCGGACATTACCTTGGTGAGTTCTCCGTCACCTACAAGCCTGTTAAGCACGGTAGACCCGGTATTGGTGCCACCCACAGCTCCCGTTTCATTCCTCTCAAGTAAATGTATCTTATTGTATTTTATATTTAATCAATAAACAAATTTATTTGAGGGATTATTTTATAATTATTCTTTGCTTTTCTACATAAACTATTTCGTGACAAGTGATGGTACTTCTATACTTTTAATATTATTGCGTTCGTCGCTATAGGGAATGTTTCCTATTCAGCGTGTTGTGTGATGTTAGTGCTATACTTTTACAAAACATCTTTAAAAGTGAACATTTATTTCTAAAAGTTCCATATAATATCTATGTTAAGTGTGTCCCTACTTTAAATTTATTTAATGCGCTTTTTTTACGCAGTATAAGTAAGTATTGTAGTCATGAAAAATTTCGATCTCGAGATTTTAACAGAAATATACGCCCCGAATCGATTCCGACTATTTTTAGAATGGCGTCCATCTGTATGTGTGTGTCGCGCGCTCAACAGCCTAAACGGTTGAAGGTAAAATTATGAAACTTTAGATTTGTATGTCTGGGCAGAAAACCTCCTATTTTTGAAAACAACATCAAACTAGAAGTGTATGGTTGCTCTAGTAATATTTTGCGATTTATGCAAAAACTCGAAAGCGGTTGCGCTTATAGCAAAAATAGTTAGAATACAAATTATAGATATTAACATTCTATATATCCTTTATTTGAAACTTTTCAAAAACTGTACCGCGAAAACAAGAAAATGACAATTGGTTCTTACAAATATTTTCACAAAAATCCTATCAATTGTTTAACAAAAAACAAATTTAAATAATTTGGAGTTTGACATTTAATATTTATTCTAAGAAATATATTTAGTGAAAAAGGGTTCCGAAGGTTAGTGAAATATTATTAATTAGAAAAATAATAAAAATTGGTTTAGTGTGTGATGTCGTATATTTGCTGCAATTTGAATAACTGTCATATAGCAAAATTTTAAATATGAAGAAATAATACTGTAATTTATCTCGATACTTGAAGCCGTTCATAATTGAGGAAAACTACTGAAATCTTGGCTTCAAATTTAGATATTTATATTAGATCTGAAACAAAGAAATTATTGCCTTCCTTTTGTTGTCGACGTCTAGTAGTGATGTAAGTCAAGGAACAGATGTAAGTTAATAGGTAGGAATTGAAATAAATAAATGATAGACAACAAATAAATATTTTATTTAAAAATTATTACCACAGAGACCAAGTAAATCGTTTTAATAGATTTATCGGTAGGAACGTAATACATAATTAATTGAGATACATATAAAAATATTAAATTATTATTCTCCAATAATAATTAATCTTGTGTTTCATCTTCAGCTTTGATTTCTTCACTTTTTATTTCATGTTCATCTTCCTCTTTTTTAATTTCAACATCTGGCTCATCTTTTTTTAATACTTTCTGGATATCGGGCTCTTGAGATGATTTGCGCTTCTTGCCACTACTTTTACAGGTCTCTTCATACTGTTTTTGCGTTGCTTTCACAATCTTCTGCGTTAATGTCCATTCGATAAATTCCACATCGTCTATTCTGTTTTTAGTTGGATCTTTTTCTAGTTGATATTCCGGAATTTCTAAACTGAGCTTTTTCATTACCTTTTTAATTGCTTCGTCAACGTAAGTATGAATGATTAAATTTGCTTTCGTGTCCTAAAATATTATATAAACTAGAATTAAGAAATGTGTCTCATAACTATTAAATAATTTCCCCGAGTGCATATAATTTTCAAATTAAAAATTTACCGTAAACATAAAATAAAAGAAATATAATTACATGTTTAGTTGGTTGAAGATTAATTATAACGAGTCGTCCACCATATTTCTTGGAATGTAGCGGTAAGTTACCACTTGGGACAATTTGTAGGGTCGTTCCTAAACATATATTCAAATCTGCCATGCTGAAAAATAAATAAATAGAACAAAGATATTTTAATTAGGCGGTCCTATACTTGGAATGATAGTACGCCATGTCTAAGTCTTCAGCAGGTAAATTGTCCTCCCAATCTAAAATTGTATCGTGAAGTTTACCCCTGCAAGGCCTCCCAGAGTGTTTAGGCCCGGGACATGATACCTCTAGACTCTTTTGCCCAACTGAAGTAGTAGCATTATCCCTTACAAATTGTCTGAAATGTTTATTACATGAATAAAACATGTTGAAGAAATGTTCTTGTTTGATTACCGATCACATATGTTGCATTTTTCTGTAAACATGTTTCCATGTAGCTCTGAAATATAATTTCTATTTAGACCGCTTCTTAAATGTAAACCATCGATATTTTGGCTGATTATAAATTTAACATGATCGGTTTCTACTAGTTTTGCAAGAGCCATATGCGTAGCTGTTGGTTCGGCCGCATCAAATGATATATTAACGTTTGGTTTCAATCCTTTTTTCTCTAATGTCCAAACGCCATTTGGACCTCTGAAACGATGTTTGCTTATTATTCTTTTAATATAACGTTAAACTCAACAATAAACCAAACTGGTACACATTCTTCACACTTATCCATTGCATTAAAATGTAACAGTGACTGGTTTTAAATGCAATAAAAAAGAGTTATTTGAAAGTGTATCCACGAGAAAATGATTGTATTATTATAGGTAAAATATTGTTGAAAATTAAAAGTTGATATTCATATGAAATCCATGCAAAACAAATGCGTTTGAGATGAAGAAGAATTAAGAAACCTATTAGTAACACCCTTGTTCTATGTTTGTTAAAAAGATTTTCGAATATTTACAAATAATATTACATAAATTTTAAGTAAACTACAGATGTTTTTAATTTAGATTAGATTACAAATGTAGTTAAAGAAATTAATTAAATATGTTGAATAGTATTTGCTACCCCACCCTATAATAGTGTATGGAAACGAGATGCTTTGTGTTTAGTAGTAAAACAAACTTACCTAAAATCTGGTATACCTGCCGCTGTACTTATACCAGCTCCTGTATGTACTACGACGTGGCGAGCTTGTAAAATCCACTCGGTCAAAAGGGATGTTTTGTTCTCAACACTCTCTTCAGTGTCAAATTTCTTTTAAACAAATGTTTTAAGTGAAAATACGGCTAAACTAATGATAACAATTGAAATAATACCTCAGCCAGTCCTAACACACCTTTATTATCATAACTGGATAAACCATCAGCGTAGTTACAAGACATTTTAGATTTTATAGATTATTTGTTTTCTTAACCTAAGTAAATAAATTTAAAAACTGTTTGACAGCTAACCCTGAGGTGAGCTGCACTTAACAGAGCTTCAAACAGTGTTCACCAACATAACTTTTATAAAACTACTATAGTCGATTGAACTATCATTTTGTTGTTGTATCTTCTGATGTTTAAATAATGTTGTTAACATTTTAATGTGGAATTATCTATAGGAAAATATAAAAGCGTAATTTAGTTATTTTGTCTTTCTAACTGTCTGTATTGGTATTAATGTGTCAGCGTCGAAAAGTGGACTCGTGTTTTTCAGCTGTCGCTACATTTGTAAAAGTGTATTTTATTGAATTTACGTAGTGAACTTGTTAGTGTTCAAGTGTAAAATAAAACCATGAGTCGAAGAAGGGCTCATGATGAAGAGGATGGATATGGTAAGTGTATAATTACCAATATTACTTTTTATAACCGGTGTTATCGGCGGCATTTATGAATATTATAATGGCATTTATAAATGTTTAGATCGTGCCTTTCGGAAAAGACGTCGCGTATCCGAAAATCAAGAGATTGAAGATCGCTTGGAGTCACTTATATTACGTGTCGGTGAAAAGAGCACATCGTCATTGGAGTCAAATTTGGAAGGTTTGGCCAGTGTTTTGGAAGCAGATCTCGGTACATTTCGCGTAAAAATCTTGCGCATTTTAACCGATTGCGCTATAAAAATGCCCGAAAAGTGCACAATCTATACAACGCTAGTCGGTTTGCTCAATGCGAAAAATTACAATTTCGGGGGTGAATTTGTTGAATACATGGTTCGCACGTTTAAAGAATCCCTAAAATCTGGCAAGTGGGACGCTGCACGATACTCGTTAAGATTTTTAGCAGATTTAGTCAATTGTCACGTTTTATCTGCTACATCTTTACTCCAATTATTAGACAACATGATAGATGCAGCGAATGAGGATTCCGTGCCGCAAGTTCGTAGAGATTGGTATGTGTTTGCGATTTTAAGCACGTTACCATGGGTTGGCCGTGAATTATACGAAAAGAAAGAAACTGCGTTGGAGCATTTATTAGTTTCGATCGAAGTTTTTTTGAATAAACGCAGCAAAAAACACCATAACGCGCTTCGCGTATGGGCCGTAGATACGCCACATCCTCAAGAGGAGTACTTGGATTGTTTGTGGGCGCAAATTCGGAAGCTTCGCAATGATAACTGGACGGAAAAACATATTCCTCGACCGTATCTAGCGTTTGATTCGATTTTATGCGAAGCTTTACAACATAGTTTGCCTACAATTCTTCCTCCGCCACATCATGATGGCTATCAGTATCCGATGCCGTGGGTTGTGTATCGAATGTTTGATTATACGGATTGCCCTGAAGGTATGTACAAGTTTGATTTACTACTTTTCGTTTGTGCCATTATATTACGGATACCAATATACAGGTTGTTCAGAATAAACATCTGCAGTGTCTTGCACCGAACTTTCTTATACGCATTTGGGTTAAACCACATCGTAGTTTCATTATTTTTCTAACCTTTAGATTGCTTTTACACTAAATATATTTCTTAGAATAAATATTAAATGTCAAACTTCAAATTATTTAAGTCTAGTTTGTTAAACAATTGACAGGCGCAGATGATACGATTTATGTAAAAATATATATAATAAGCAGTATTTTATTTTGAAACTAGTACTCTTTTTAGAAAAATAATTCAAACAAAAGTTGTACTAAATATAAATACCTTTATTTTTTGTTCATGCAATTTTTCTTTAACTGTAACCATTTTTGAGTAACTGCAGAAACTGCAAAAAATGACTAGAGTAAACAGGCACTTCTGCTTTGAATATGTTTTTCAAAAATAGGAGGTGCACACCTCAGGAATATGCAAATCTTAAGTTTAAAGTTTCATAATTTTAGCTTCAACCGTTTAGGCTGTAGAGAGCATACACACACAGACACACACACACACAAACACAAACACACACACACATACAGACGTCATTCCAAAAATAGTCGGAATCGATTCAGGGAAATATACGTTTTGACACGTATATTTCCGTTAAAATATCTAGATCGAAATTTTTCATGATTACAATACTTATATTGCGTATAAGAAAGTAAAAATCCCAAAAAATTCGCAAATCAAATGTGTACTTATGAAAGTGTTTCGAAGAAACGGTTCAAAAATATAAAAGCCTCGAAATTGTAAACGCAAAATTCAGTTGACTTCTGAGTTGTCCTTGAAATTATAAAAACTTGCGCTTCACTTGTTACAGGTCCGATAATGCCTGGTGCTCATTCAATCGAACGTTTTCTAATTGAAGAACATCTACATTCGATTATTGAATTGTACCAACTGGAGCGAAAGGATTGCGCAGCGCATTTGCTTGATTTTCCGTATAAATCAAAAATCCCACTTGAATATTGTATTGTTGAAGTCGTATTTAGTGAATTGTTTCATATGCCCTCACCGCGCTTCTTAGATATTGCATACGGTGCGATTTTAATTGAATTGTGTAAATTGCAACCGTCCACTATGCCACAAGTGTTGGCTCAAGCAACAGAAATACTATTTATGCGCATCGATACCATGAATACAGCGTGCTTCGATCGATTCACTACTTGGTTTTCATACCATTTGAGCAACTTCCAGTTTCGATGGTCGTGGGAAGACTGGGATATTTGTTTATCTCTAGAACCAGAGCATCCGAAACCGAAATTCATAAGAGAAACATTACTCAGAGGAATGAGGTATAGTAAAACTTGATTAATCTAGAAATACACAAAAAACCAAACAAAGATTGGACATTTTAAGTAAAAGATATAATCAATATTTATAATATTTCCGTTACCAATTATTTTTTTAAGTCAGTATATAAAACAAAATTGTTTTTATTAACACTATCAATTTATTGCTCTATTAGTTTATCCCTTCTATTAATATAGAGGTTATTTTACTTATACGATTAACAAAAAAAAAATTGTTTGAAAGAAACTTATAATTTATATTATTTATTTGTATGTAAAATAGATTGTCGTACCATCAGCGGGTTAAAGAAATACTGCCCGAATCGTTTGCTGGTTTCATTCCTAACAAACCGGAACCCAAGTATAAATATTCACAAGAAGGAGCTGGTAAGTCAATTTAAAAATTATAGTTAAACTAAATATGTTTGTGTGTTAAATTAAATTTCAAATCTACTACAATAAGAAATAAGCTTTAATGCAAGCGCCAAAGCTTTCAATATATTATAGTTAGCTCGAGTGTGCTAGAAAGTTGACGAAATTACGGCAACTGTATGGTGTAAAAAACACTAGATATCTTATCAGTATTGCGTGATCAAGACGCCTGACAATGCTCAATTTTAACAATTCATATACAGGCGATTTGGAATAGAATAAAATTTAAATTAATATTTAGACTTTGTAACTTAATAATTATATTTAGATCATCGAATTATACAATGATTAGCATTTGCAATGAGTATGCATATTCACTGGCGCATGTACTCTCAGTAATCATTGCTAGATTTATATAATTACACTAATAATTACCGCAATTTAATAATTAAAAATAATTACTTTGTACATCGTACAATATAAGTTGTGGATTGGCAGCAAGTAAGGGTATAAAGACCTGTAATGTATATAATAATATATTTTTTTATTAAAAATATTTTATGCAGCCTTTATTACAATCTTCGATTACAAGGTTTATATGATTTTGTAAAAAAATAAAATTTACTTCGTAACAATTAATTAATAACAATAATTAAAACTAATATCAACTTATTCACTAATTTGTGCAGTAACTATCTTGAGTTTGGTCTGTAAGATCCTCGTGTTGGTTTTGTCGTTCTTAAAATCGATTCAATTCGTGCATGATTGACAAGTGTTTGGGCGATATCATCAAATGTTGGTGTGTTTTCAGTGGTTGTAGACCCTTTTATAGGTGGCTTCAATGATGGTGAAAAGATTTCCGGATCTTTATTTTTATTTATTTTAAAACTTATCGATGTTATGTAACTTTGGCTAGTTTTCGCTTCGATCGGATTTCTATCCGTTGAATCCGTCGTGTTAGGTTTTTGTTCTGGGGCAGGAGTCCTTAGTTTGGGAGCTAAATTTGATTTATTATGTTTGTATTTCAGATATTTCGATAATCGAGTATTTCTCAATGCTGAATTATTTACTTGAGTTGATTGTCGAATATTGTTATGCTCAGTGCTTGGTTTAAATTGAGAGAAAATCTCATCATATGCATTCGGCTTATTATTTGCTGTAGTTGTTGATGCAGTCGTTATAATAGTAGATTTTTTTGATTCACCAAATATATCATAGTCATTTACGTTGGATTTTTTAGTTGTTTTTATCGGAATACTTTCTACGTCGAAAATATCATCATTTATATTCGAAATTTTCGTTGTTAAATCCGTTACTGTTACAGTTGTACCAAAGTCTATTGTGGGTATTGTAGTGGTTTTTATTCTTTTTCTAAATTTAGTAGTTTGAGTTCTAGTCGTACTTTCAGCTGTCGTAGGGCTAGTTTTTTCTTGAAGTGTTGTCTCTTTTCTTTCATTTTCCTCACTGGAAAAGGCTGGAGATGGTGTAGATACTATCGACATAACTGTACTAGCAACGTACGGTATGGTAGTGTCTGAGCCTCGATCTGGTGGAGGTAGTTGAGCATTAATTGAATCCGGGAATTCTTTGCTTTTCACTATTGTCGGAATTGGTGTTGTCGCTATTTGATCGTAGATAGTTCTAGGTTGCTCTTCGTTTACATATGTAATATATGTCGGAACAGTTGGTTGCGTAGTAGAATGCGCAGTTTGTGTAACAAACATTGATACTGTAGGCGGTTGATTGTTATTATAATTCGGATCAGGATCTGAGTATTGAATATAATATGGACTAGGATTAAAAGGGGTGGGTTTGGTGGTTGCTGCATCTGGTACAGTGAATAAAATAGTTGTTCGAGGATAACTAGGGGTGTGTTCTTCATTTGTTTCAGTTTGATAATTAACATCATGAGTGTAGAGAGTTGGGTTTATTGTAATTGGAACTGAACTTTCAGGGTATTTATAAGTGGTTTTATAGTATTCTTGCCCAGTTGTCGATTGTTGTTTCGGTATATTTTGAGATATTGTATAGATGAATTTCGTCGGAACTTTAGTTGATTTTTGTGGAATAGTTTGCTGTTCATGCACATTTTGTGTGGTATAGATGAATTTAGTTGGATCAATTTTTGTTGATTGATCATGTACTTTTTGGGTTGTATAGAAGAATTTAGTCGGATCAATTTTTGTTGATTGATCATCATTCGTTTGATCATGTACGTTTTGTGTCGCATAGATGAATTTCGGAGTTTTTGTTGACTGCTGCATATTTGTTGAATGCGCATACACTTTTTGTGTTGTATAGAGAAATTTAGGCGGAATCTTTGTAGCTTGTTGTGGATTTGTTTGGTGATCACCATAATCATGCGTTGAGAAGACGAATGTTGGTGTTTGTGTATTTTTTGTCGTTGTTGTTGGTTTAAAACTCGTTAAAAATTGCTCTTGATCTCTTGTATTGGTTGTTAAAATCGTTGGTAAAATCGGTCGAACTTTCTGTTCGTAATCGCTAATATCCTCTACTTCCGGTATATAAAAATGATGATGGTAATGCTTGATTGGTTCTTGAGTCGTGCTATCATGGGGTCTTGGTTCATAATGCTTTTGTTCTGTGTATGGCGTTTCTGCTACGAATCCAGGTACATCATGCACTAAATGCTTGTAGCCATTCTGGTTTACACCAATTAAAAATCCAGGATTAAATACATGATTATTTACATTAGATTTCTCTTTATGATGATAATATTCACCCGTGTTTAGTAGGATAGAATTTGGCGTGTTTTGTTGGTGTATCTCATGTGAATAGATATCTGGATGGTGAGTCCACGGTAAGATTTTTAATTCTTTATGAATCGAACTACTTTTATGTTCTTTATCAACAAATCGCGTATGAGCTCTAAGGCTTTGCAAACGCAAGGCTTCGCCATTTTCTTTCAACTTAACGACAAAAACATGCCCAGGTATTGTGTAATCAAATTGACCATTTCTCGCATTGTATTGCGTTGCAGTGATTGGCGATATAGTAAACTGCAACTCATACCTGTGTCCATAATTGGAATCGCGATGCCGGATCCGTTTGACCGTCCACAGCGCCAATAAATTCTCAATATTACTGGTTTGCGGTTCACATTGTTGCCGATCGCAGCGATGTGCGGTATTGTGGCAATCATCGCAATCGTTCTGGTATGGGTCTTGTGCGAATTGATAACCGTGCGGTGTTGTGTAAAGCTGGCCACGAGCCACTACTGCTATGTCTCCGAATGGTGTGGCTACGTCCTGGTAGTCGCTGATTGTAGCGCTGTAGATCTCTTCCTTTAATCGTGGTTCGGTGACTTGCTCGCGAAGCAGAGCTTGGTAGGTTGCTTCCTTTAAACCAATTTCCCAATTTGTTTTTTCGGGCGGCGGCAGATTGTTGCGGTAGTAGTCGCGGGGTGAAATTGCGCGTACATGGTGCGTCGATATAGCCAACGATGAGTGCATATGAAGTACTGTTCCTAATAGAACCTAGAAGTTAAAATGCTATATTAAAAATACAATAAATCAATAAGCATATACAATAATTTCAAATTGTTGATTATTTTTATTTATCAATTAACCGTTATTTCTAAAAAATCTCTAAATGAAGGATTTATATTAGTATTTTTTTTTTTTTTTGGTGAGTTTAAAATTCATTTAGGTAATTATGATTTTTAAAATAAAGCAACAGAAATTGAAAATTTTATTATTTAAAAAATCCGGCTTGTGTTTTGAAAAATATGTATATTTCAGTTGATATCTTAGATTGATTACTATATTATTGGTTTGTTAGCTGCTTTGTTATAGTACATATATTGTTTATTTATAGATAAATTGACTATGCTGAACTTTAAGCATTGTCGTAGCCAATGCTTGTTTATAAAGTTCTATTTTCTTACTGTGGTTCTATTATAAAATTGTTAACCTATTTTGAATGGGCTTAGCCAGCTTTGAGATGTTCGTGTTTTGTTAATCAAAAATTGGCTGTCTAAATTTATTCAATTTAAAACTCGAATTTAGAGGTAAATTCGGCATTTAATATATATATTGTTACAGTTAATCAGCCCTCGAGAAAAACACAGGTAAAATTTTTGATTGACATATCGAAATTTAACAACAACAAAAAAACAATAATTACCTTTTACATATTTGCTTAGATACGTGCATTTTTATTTGAGCAAAAAAAATCTAGACATAAATCACTGATCATACAATTTTTGGACTCCATGTAAAAGATAACTAACTACAATATATAAATGTAAAATATGTATAATTCAAAAGATTGAAAAGCTGGCTCCAAAAAATTAAATACATTGTCAAAATATTAATATTCTAGTGTAATAAAAAAAAAAAATGAATAATGTGGAAAACGTACGTGTTGTCATACGAGTTCGACCACTAAGCAAACGAGAACAAGAATTAAAACGCCTCAGTATGATTCATGTTGATTCAGCGAACCAACAAATCGCCATAAATAGACAAGGAACGTCAACGTGTCTCTCAAATGGAAGAATATATAAATTTGATCATATCTTCGACGAAAACTCTACTCAAAGTGACATATATTCCCATGCTGCGTTTCCAATCGTCGATAAAATAATGTCAGGGTACAACGGTACCATATTTGCGTACGGACAAACTGGAACAGGAAAAACGTACACAATGACTGGTTTGCGCACGCAAAATCAAAGCGGAATCATTCCAAATACATTCGCGCATATATTTACTCATATCAGCAAATCAGACGAAGGCGTAAGATTCTTAGTGCATGCAACATATTACGAGATATACAATGAAGAAGTTCGAGATTTATTAACGCAAACCCCAAATCCAAAACATTTAGATATTCGCGAACATAGCGAATTCGGTTTATATGTGCAACATCTATCCGGATATGTCGTCCATTCATTGGAAGAACTGGAACGTTTGATGGAAATCGGTGCTAAAAATCGCTCTACCGGTTCAACGGATATGAATTTAACTAGTTCTCGTTCACATTCTATTTTTACAATTACAATCGAATCGAGTGATCCTCGCATTGACGGTGGACAAGTTGTTCGAGGAAAATTACACTTGGTTGATTTGGCCGGTTCTGAGAGGCAGTGTAAATCAGGCGCAACTGGATTGCGCTTTAAAGAAGCTACGAAAATCAACCAATCACTGTCAGTACTCGGTAATGTTATTTCAGCATTAGTCGATTGTAAATGCTCGCATGTACCGTACCGCGATTCGAAGTTAACGCGCCTCTTGCAAGATTCACTGGGTGGAAACTCGAAAACAGTTATGATTACCACAATTAGTCCATCGGAATTTGATTACGAAGAAACGATTTGTACGCTTCGCTATGCGAACCGTGCAAAGAATATTAAAAATCACACTTATGTTAATAAAGAACCGAAAGATGCGTTGCTGCTCAGTTTTCAAAAGGAAATCGATGAGTTGCGTCGACAACTGGGAAATATTGATATTACTAGTAATAATTGTATGAAGAGTACGTCGACGAAGAAGAAACGTCGCACTAAGTCATCAAAAAAAAGAACATCTGTTTCAACTTCTACAACTGATATAAGCAGTTCTAGTTCGCTATACTTAGCTACGATTGAAGAAAACGAAGAACTCTTGAACGCAAAAGCTGAACAAAAGAAACTTCAAGAGAAACTACAAAAACTGACGAATAAAGTGATTGTAGGCGGTGAAAATCTAATCGAAAAAGCAGATACTCAAGAATTAATCCTGAAAATATCCGCGTCTAAACTTTATAATTCGGATATATCAGCACGCCATTTAAGAGATAGGATACAGCAATATGAAGACGAGCGTATTGATATTGAAGAACGATATCTGACATTGCAAGATGAAGTGAACGGTAAAACAAAGAAAATTGAACGAATGATAGCCCTTATCGCTGATCTAGAAGATGAACAGGCCGATCTTGAGCATGACAATCAACGAGAATTGGAAGGGATCCTGGACAATGCTCGACAATTAACTCATGAGCTTTCAGTTGCTGAGATTATTGTTGATCAATATATTCCAAAAGAATATCAAGCGCTTATTGAGAATAATATTGTTTGGAATGAAGATAAGAGCGATTATGATTTGAAATTCACTGCTCATGCCGGTAATCATTTGCGGAGACATAAACGTAAATCCAAAAAATACGAACACGTGAGATGTCCGTATAAGCAATACGCCTCTTCCTAATAATACTTACCAGCTTTGCAAATCCTAATTCAAAGGGAGAAAATTTTTTATATATTTTTGTAATTGCGTCAATCAATAAAATTTCATTTCTTCCTACTATTGGTATAAATTTGGTTGGATTTAAAATAAATTATTCTTGACAATTTACAGAAATTTATGTGTATTAAAAAATTAAGCGTTTTAGTTGATGTTTTAAGTCACTTATAATGGCTGGTATTCAAAGACAGCTTACTTAATACCCTGTTTATAACTATTTTTGTATAATTTGTGCGTTTGAATGTTTTATCGTTCTCATTAGAAAACACGGCAACAATAGAATAATCGCTCGTCTTATAATTGATAGATTAATGTGTGAATAAAGAAAGTAAAGAATATAAATTTAGCAAGTCTACATTATATAATCATTGTGGTATCATTGGATTACTCCAATTAATATTTATAATAAACAATATAATTATCAACTAAATGGCTTAAATATGTAAAAGTAATTTTTGTATATATATTTTAATTAATTTTATAGTATATTGATTTTTATAAAAAATACAACAAACAACTTCCGATTGTGTTCTTCAAATTACAGTATTTTACCTAAACATTACGCTAAATCAATTGGTTTATTAGATAATTCATAAAAAAAACATTTATATGACCGGATTAGTTTAATACTGAAAATGAATTAAACTTCATACTATTTAAAGATTTGCTAATAAAATCAAAATACATTTTTTATGCAGTAATCTTTTATTATATTATAAGCTTGTACACAAAACTTACCAAAATTATGATATCCATGTTTTACTGTAATTCCAAATTGGCGGGCTTTAACAAAACAACAATCACATATTAACAGACCGACGCGTCGAATTGCAATGTGTTTATTGTTGGTCGCGTCAACAAACAATCTAAACTTGCTCTTCTGTTCCCCACCGCTGGCACATACCGGCGCATTTCGTCACCCTAAGTACAACTCTCATTTAATTAAAGAGCACTTTGTTCCGCTACAAAGCGAAGCTCACTCACTGTTTAATTCAAGATATTCAGTTAATTTCTTACATACGCCTAGAACATTCATACAAAAACCCCACAATCAACATTCAAACTAATATTACTATTGCTAATAAGAGAAATTGATAAGTTAAGCGTTACTTTACATAAACGAAAATTGCTTGCGTACCAATTTTGATAATTGATAGATGCATATCCGGTTTCATAAACGTTAACATTTTCAAATTCAAGCATGTTTTAATTTATCTAGTTATCACTTTCATATATACTCCTACTCTTTGAGTCACTTACTGTCCGATCAATTCAACTAATTTTAGTTGAAGTTATGAAGGAATCATTAACTTATTGTGGTTTAGTTGACTCGTTTTCTATAGCTGCATTTATTATATAAACATAATTCTGAAATTATAATTTTTATTCCTCTAGAACCTACGCATTAGAAAAAATGATAATCTAGAGTCTAGATTATCATTTTTTCTAATGTCAATTTCTATTTAATTTCCGAAACTCTTTTAGAACACTGCACTTTTCTTATGCAGTTGGCAAACCGTTCTCAAATCATTCTCCAATTCACGTCTTATTTTATTCGAGTGTATTAAGGAACATTTGGCAATGTGATTTTTTTATTTATTAATTAGTATTTGAGTGTATGCAACGCTATTGGAACACTGCTATTTTCTTATACAGTTAGCCAAGCCGTTGCTGATCATTTTCCAATTCACCTCTTATTTTATTCGAGTGTATTAAGAATCATTTGGCAATTTTTAATCAATCAGTGTTAGTATTTGGTTGAAAAATCCATTAAATTAATGATTGATATAACTTGGGAAAATTAATTTGGTTGATTAACGATGAATGCAGTATAACAATATAATAATCTTGAATCTATTTTTCTTTCTTTTTCGTCAGTAAATGCGGCTCATATACATAATAGATATATTAAATCTTTGGAGAAATACTTTCCTACTACATATTTGTCTTATACTATTAAAAACGCATGCGTATTGGATTTTTGAAATGATTTATTTAGACAACGAAAGATATGATACAAAGGAAACAAGTCCAAAGATATGAAAATTGATAAAAGTATGCTAAAAAGGATCCACCCATGCATGGAAGCTATGAAAGACTGCATATGCTTTATTGCAATTTATTTTCTCAAAATACTTTTCTTTTTGGACGCATTCATGTGGTTGGCTAGAGAGCACCTGCTTCAAAGTTGCAATGCACTAAAGTGACTAAAGCCTAAACTAATTTGTTTGTGCTAAAGTAACAGTTTTGATTTGATAATGCGTATGAAAATCTACATAGTTGTACAGTGTTGATATTGAAATGTATTAAAGCCATTTTCTGATTAAGTTATTATCTTTTATGTTTTCTGAAAAGATGGACATAATGCAGAAGTTTTAACTCAGTTCAGAGTCTGGGCGAATTGAAACATGCATGTTCAGAAACAATGCCTAACATTTAACATGGCTAATTTCTGTATAAATAAACAATATATGTACTATAATTATAATGATCAAATTACAATTAAACCTACAATTATATACTACTCAATGTAAGATGCCAACTCATACCCATAGGATTTAAAATGCAAATGGCTTGAATTGTGTACCCATAGATTAAGTAAACCAAATTTGATGTTAATCGCTTTAGTATCTTCAAAGTAGATGGACCGACAAATTTGATCTTACGAGCGAGCGACGTCTAACATGAGTTTTTGTTAAAAATAGCAAATTCTATTCGAGTAACGAACACAAGGTAGAATGCTTTAGCTCTTCCTTGCTACGTGTGGCGAGCAATAAATAATTTATTTTTTGTTAAATTATGACTTTAGGACTTTGCGATGTACATAAGTTGAACTGGTTCCTGATTTTAATCTTTTTACTCCTCGACATCATTCGCATCAAATATGCCTAGTATATACACATTCAAAAGTATTATTGTTGTCAAAACAAGATTATTATAATTTATTAATTAAAAAAAAAACAGTATCGTGTTCATTACACTTGAAATTGATGAGAAACTAAAAAAATATATTGTTCTTATTTGGGTTAGTAGACCATACACATATATTTGAAGTTAAGATTTGGTAAGGAATATTCATTATATTTATAATTTCCATAATTAAGTTAAAGATAAATATCAGATGCCCTTGCTATTGCACATTTCCTTCGGTTTAAGGTCGATGCGAGCAAGCGAAAAACGGGCCACCTGATTTGAATATTGTATTCTATTACTTAATTTCTAATTAATTACCCGCTTTTTTTGATTAATTGGTTCAGATTTTTACGTTATTAGACGGAAGTAATAATGAATAAAATCATTTTTAGTTCTTCATATACATACATCACTTTGTGAAATTATTGTTTCATTTATTATTTTTGCATTCATTATTTGCTGTCTGTCCGATTATCTAATACTCTTTTGCTTTGATAAACATCTTAGATTTAAATCAGCTTTCTTGCAACAAATTATTGTAGTAATACGAAATTAGTGGGGTGATGAAAAATCTCACAGTAGTTTTATTATTCAAATTCGGCGTTGGTTTCGATTAGGGTTTGATGCCCGTTTGTGTTCAAAACGTAAAATAACCAATATAATCTCTAGTTTTAAATAATTTTCTATTATGGAATTCTATTTCAAAATATAATTTAATGGTACTATACTTTATAACTGTAAGCTCTTATCACTTTGAAAAGAAGATACAATTTTGAATTGTCTATAGTATTGAAATACAGCTTAGTAACATAAGTATGTTTATAATTTATATAAAATAGAAATAATGCTTTTAAAAATCGTTTGAATTTGAACCAAAGCAATCTGTAGCTGTTTTGATGTAATGGTTGGTGTAAGTATATCTATTAAAAGGAAGTAGAAACTGTTGTATATTAATAAACATCTACTTATTTTAATTGTTGTAGTCTAATTAATTGAATATTAATGTAATTCCTAAATTTTCTATAGAAACTTAATTTCTTACATGAACGTCTTAAATGTTTATGAAGAATTTAAATGCATACAAGTATAATAAAGTATAGTGTTATTATAGTACTTTAATGTTTTAACTGTTTAAAAAGGATAGAAAGTACTAAATGTCTCAATTAGAATACATTAAATAACTAAATTTGCGAAACATGCATTGTTACTATTATTATTTCACGACTTAACCAGTTTAGAATGTTTATGAACTTCAATAGTTTTTGTCTTATTATAATAGTATAAAACAGTACACACAAAAACACATAATATTTACAGGGGATATATTTATAGCTGTTGTAAATATATTATTATTTTGGGTATCTGTTGGAATGTCTTTAACATATACTTAGTTTAGACTGTGGAGTTTAATTAATAAAAGACCCATAAATAATTTCAATTAGTTTTAACTTTCTTATATGAAATAATAAGTAAGAATAGTATTCATGAAAAAAATCGAGTTTTCAACGGAAATATTTCCGTTAAAAACTCGATTTTTTTAGTTAATTGGTTCAGATTTTTACGTTACTAAACGGAAGTAATAATGAATGAAATCATTAGATATATATCTTTTGATGATGTCTGACTACGTGCTTCTGTCTGTCTCTGACTGTGTAGAGGGAATACAAAATACGCGTTAGAAAAATCAGTGTAAGACACTGCATGTATTTTTTATTATAAACCAAAATTACAATTGTTTTATTAAATATTGGCAGTGTTTTTTTATTGAAATAAACCCCGTTTTTTAATATTTACGCATATGTATTTTATTCTTAATTCAATATAAACTATTATGTTCGTTTTCGATACCAACTTAGACTGAATAATCAGGACTGGCAATATCCTATTCACAATTACAATTAATGTTAACTAAAAAAAGTAACAATGTTTCTCTATTAAAAATTCATTTAGCCAGGAAAGTTGTTAAAAAATCAGTTTCTGCTATTTAGTTGAAAAGAACGATTTGATAAGCACAAGGCCGGTTATTATCATCTTGATAAAAAAAATATGTTTCGCTTGCGAGGTCCTACTCAAGGAAATTATAATAAAAAAAAGAAAATTCGAAAAATTCTCTTCCATCGCCCTATTATTGTGTTTGCTGTCAACTGCTTCATCTTTTGTTCCTATTGTTTCGCGAAAATCATTTAGCGAAACATATTCGTTTTCACCTTTCTTTTTGTTTTATTTTTTTCCGATAAAGTGACCACCATTTGATTATCATCAGTTGAGTGAAATTAGGCACAGTGCATCATCATCAAGGTGACCATTGTTTACCGATAGTGTCCATCTCCCATAGCCATGTATTACAGTTCGTTAGGTTTACGACAAGATTCACTTTCTTCCGCCTTTTATTTTCTTCCAGTTTCTGAAGTGACATTTACGTTTTAACTGGCAGCTAACTAACTAACATGCATTGTTTACACGTTCTGGTACACTTTCCATTATTTTTGCTTTCGAAAATCATGTCCATGAAGATGAAATTGCTGTTGGAGTTTTCATTTTCGACGGATATATTTTTTTGGGTTTTTCAATTCAAGGTTGCTATATACACATACTTGCACACATATTTTACGACCATTTGTTGATGTAAAACAAGATTTAATTGATTTTACCGGATATCTGTCTGTCACAAATTATTCACAATCAATAATTGATCTAGTAGTAAAAATAAACGAATTATGTGAAATGATAATAACTGATTATCAATGTATCTGCTATTCGATCAGAATTTAAATTAATATTATATATAATTTATGAACTTTTGATACTAAATAAATAAAAACATCCACTCTCACCGATTGTGGCTAGGATGAATTATTGAGTTAAATAAACATATATTTACAAAGAAAATAGACAACGCTTAGAGCTCGCCTATGTATTAGTAAAAACAATATACAAGTCGAAGAAACAAACTAAAGTTCATTTGTTTTTAATTTATTTTAAAAAGTTATAATTTTAGATACATCGAAAAGACTGTAATTTTATGTAGATTTTTTAAGTAAAATAATTTTTTCTTAAATGCATTTTAATACCTGTCGTCTTTGGGGGTAGGTATTTCTTTAAGTGTGCGATTGATTGAATTTAAAATGCGATTGGATTCAATCGGACATGTACACAATATGTTTTCCAAATTTGGTTAATATCGGTTTAGTATCTTCAGAAGACGCGACAAATTTGGTCTTACGAACGAGTGAAAAACCAGCATGTTACCAAGTATTATTTTAATTTGTTTATTTTATGCCCAGTTTTATAAAAGCCAGTTAAATTTATATTTTCATGATAACAATACTACTATTTATTTAAATTATTACTTCGTATAAGAATATAAATACACTACATAGGTTCTATTTTTCATGCGTAGAATTAACAACGTGCAACATTAAAAATTTCCCATCTTTAAATATATACGATTTTCAACAACAAAATTTAGATCAATACGCTTATATTTTAAGAAGCTTTCATAAAAAATACATAAAAAGAAGTATCAACTCTATTGGTATTGTATCACGCTGCTAAATATTAGTACAGAAATGACCTTCCTCCAAATGCTAGTTATGAGTTAAATGTAATTATTTAAATGAAACTAATTGCTTTGATAGCATTTATTTTAATTAAATCGACAGTATTTAACATTATGTTTTGTTAATTTAATTGTTTTGTTTGTAATTACAATTTTTTCCATAAAAACACGTGTATAAAATATGTTTCAAAAATATTATGCATGTGCAAGAATGCTATTATAAAATTAACAATATTAAATGATTTGACACTGAAGCACAGTGTTTGTTTTTATTTTGTGAATATTAATTTATAAATGTCGGTTTTTTTTTTTTTTTTTACAATACACCATTTATTTCATCATACGTATTTCTTGGTGACATTGATCGAGAGAATGTTCAAAATGTGTAATTAATTTTGTGTATTAGGGACAATGATTGCGTTTTAAGAATTAATTATGCTTTAATATCTACACTATTGTTGATTATTACTGACTATTTCAACCTTAACATATGCTAAATTGCATGAGAAATGTATACTTGTTAAAATAGCAATGGGGTACCTAACTAAATAGTTGGTAATTTTGAAATTATATTTTACAAAGCTATATATTACAACGTTTATTTTTTCGTTAAATTTCACTTCAATTACCTATATATATAAATTTAAATAAACATATCTTAAGTTTAAAGCTTCATAATTTTGCCTTCAACACAGGCAAACACACATACAGACGTCAAAAAAAAATCGAACTCGATTCAGGGAAGGTCAAAAGATATATTTGCGTTAAAAGCTCGTAATCGACTTTTTTCATGATTTAAATACTTACTTATTACTTCTTTTAAGAAAGTAATAATAATAGCTTCAAATAGTACTTTTTACAGTAAATTAGCTAGTATTAGACATAGGTCATAAATATTTCTCTTACTATTTGATGCAGATTAATTAAACGGAATTTTTATGTTAAATTTTGAGTTGGTTAACTAATTTTAGTAAGTTATTTTAAGGTATTCATTAAATCAATTATTTTCTTTTAATAAATAATATAGAAGAATTAAACTATTTGGTCCGGTGCCTGTAAATATTTCGGAACGTAATATTTATTTAACACATCACCCTGAATCCAAAAATATATATAACTTTTATACTTAGGTCTTAGACGGTCGCTTTGTCGATCGTAAGACTATAATTTGTCGTTTCTTCTTCTCTAAAAATACATAATCTATGAGTACACAATTCGTGCTACTCGCACTTTGAATCCACTGGGCCCTTTATTTTCGGAGTTGTTGCTCCTCAAAAAAGGCAACGATTTTACATTTAGACAAATATAAAAAAAAATCCACAATAAATCTCAATATTCTTGATTAGCCTAGACATATTTTTCAAATATAAAAATCTAAAATCGTTAAAAATATATTTAATAATAAAATAAACGTTTATTTGATGTTACTAGCAACAGTTTTGCGTTGCTAGACTGCGCTATTGTTGCCAAAAATAACAACGATTATAGATATTTATACATAAATTCGCAATTCACTACGTAAAATTACAAGTTTTTTTTTTATGTTTATTTCTTAAAGATTATTCGAAATAATTAAATTAAATTATATCCTTAGTAGGGTTAAAAAAGCATTACTAGAATGCTATACTAATTGAAGTTTTACATATATAATTAGCATTTTCTATTACGCTAATTACCCGAACTAATTCTTCTTTCATTGTATATACATTCTATACAATCTCATTTAAACAATTATTATAACTTTATGAATAATATATTATTATGCATCTAAAAGTATTTGTAAATTAGTTAATCATTTAATATTGCTATGTTTGTACACGTTTCTTATGTAATAAACGTTAAAAAATATAATGCGAACATTTCGCAATGTTGAACGACGTTTGCAGAGGTATGCTTCATAAATTTGTGCAACAATGATGAGGAAACGCTTTCACATGAAGAAAGGGTTGATCGCTTTTCAAAAGACAGTAAATTAATTTGTGACCAACCATAAACATATGTCCGAACGCATGAGTGGCATAGTTAAATACAGTTATATTTCCATAGTACGCGTATGACTTGGAAAATAAATCGCTGCACATGTAACGTAACACCGGATATACGATTGCAGTCTCACCGGTATTCACCTGTTTGTATATTTTAATAACAACTGAGCAATTTAAAGCGAAACTATAACCGTAAGGAGTTAATAACCGTTTTATTATTTACAATTTTAGACGTTCATGTCACAATATAAATATTTTAAAATATTTTTTTCCCGTTTTATATTTATATATATGTTTCTATAAGCATACTCTATACGTGAAGCTATTTACAAGAGTGAACATGCGCTTCCGTTTTAAATATTATTTTCACAAGTAAACAATTTTCTCAATATCACAAACCTTAAATTAATAAAAGTCAATAAGAAAAAAAAGCACATATGCATTTAGGGATACTACAAAATACAGACGTCATTCCAAAAATAGTCAGAATCGATTCAGGGAAGCTCAAAATGTATATTTTCATTACAATCTCAAGATCGAATTTTTTCATGACTATAATTACGTCGTATAAGAAAGTAACAATTGATAAGAGTTTCTTTTTATTTGCAGCGGCTCTGCCTGGAACCACAGCAGCTCATCAACTTGTAGTTTCAATCAGACAAAAATGCACCGCTGAAGAAGTTCTTGGCGTATTGAAAGATCTCCCCAATCCACGATCGGAGGAAGAAGCTGACAGCAGATTTAATCCTTTAAAGATCGATGTATTTGTGCAGACACTACTAAATCTTGGCTCTAAAAGTTTCTCACATAGCTTTGCAGCCATATCGAAATTCCATTACGTATTTAAAATTCTCGCCGAATCCGAAGAAGCCCAAATTTGTGTATTACGCAACATGTTCGAGCTATGGCATGGCCATCAGCAAATGATGATCGTGCTTGTGGATAAAATGTTAAAAACGCAAATTGTTGAATGCTCAGCTGTAGCAAATTGGATATTTTCGAAAGAAATGACTGGTGAATTCACGAAGTTGTATCTCTGGGAGATTCTTCACTTGACAATACGTAAAATGAACAAGCACGTTATTAAATTAGGAGCGGAATTAGCTGAATCCAGGGAAAAATTAGCTAGGGCTGAATCTAGTTCAAGCAGCTCCGAAGATGAGGATGCAGCACCCGTGAAGAAGAAACCAGAAGATACTGAAAAACCGACCGAGGAGATGGTAGAACGAATGGAAGAACGACTTGAAGCAGCCCAAGCTGATCAGAAAAATCTGTTTTTGATTATTTTCCAAAGGTTTATAATGATATTATCTGAACATTTAGTCAGGTGTGATACAGACGCTAGAAATTATAATACACACTGGTATAAATGGACGATTGGTCGGCTTCAACAAGTATTTTTAGCGGTAAGTTTTTTATTTTATTATATATCCAAACTCAATAAATATAAAATACGAGAGCCTACAGCTAATTCCATACAATTTAAACTCAATAAATTTCCCGAAAGCGACACTTTGCGTAAATTACAGTAGCACAACTACGATAGAGAGCCATTATGATGCAGATTCCTGTTAATAAACAATATACTAAGCCTAGAATATTATAAATTTAATTTGTACACGTTTAGTTTCAGAGTTATGAATTTTCGCAATTCTAGGGATTATGACGTCACGATACTTTCGATTCTTAGATCCTAGCCTTATATGTTCGGTACACTGTTTAAAGTCATAACGAGAGTGTCTTTGCTTACACACACAGTTACTCAACCAATCACAGACCTTGTATTCTAAACAACATGTTGATTAAATGCAGAAAGAATAGATAATATATGATTTTAGATGTTCTTTTGGGCGCTACTAGATGTAGTTCAATATAGTTTAATGCTATTTTATTGTATATTATTATAGTCCATGATATCTACTAAAGGTTTATACCAACTAGACAGTTAGATACCTTTGGTAGTTTTTTTCCGTATTTTTTACAATTTATGTTTAAGTATTTTATTAATATATGTTTATAACTTTTTTACAGCACCATGAACAAGTACAGAAATATAGCTCAACGTTAGAAACTCTATTATTCACGCAAGATCTCGATCCCCATATTCTAGAAGTGTTCCATCAATTTGTTTCCCTTAAATCATAAAATAATTACGCTAGTTATTTAATATTTGTACTATAATCTAATGAAATTTTAGCGTTTTAATTAAGATTTAAATGACTAAAAAAACATCAAATTATATATAATGAATCGTGGTAGAGCTAGCGCAGAAATTCAATTGGAAGCTTTACCGAAATATTATAATTTGTTAGAAATTATAAATATGAAATTGTAATTTATAATTTCTTCACAAATTTATAATATTTGGAGAAACCTTCGACATTGTAAATTTCAGATGTAAGTTCTTCGCTATAATAAACATAATAATATGTTTTTTTTTGTATTAATACTTGCATTGTTTTAAATTATAAACGACAAATATATAGCAATTATTTTTGTAGATAATAAGAGAAATGATGTATTTTGAAAATATTTTTATTATTAATATAATCTGGAATTCTGTTAACATTTAATATAATAAACAAACAATTGTACAGTTTTTTTTGTACTTAATACTAAGTTAAGAACATATGACGATAACTTATTAATTGAAGTAATAATTGTGTAACTTATTAATTTACATTATATCAACACTAATTTCATAAGATGTAGTTTGAATGATGTTTTTATCGAAAAGTGCATTATGATATTGCTTTTTAGTAAAATTAAATATGGGTTTTAAAACGTCATCAAAGCTTGTTTTTGGGGTTTCCAGTGAACTTAAATTCGGTGAAGAATAAACGGAAGTATTTCGTGGCGAATCGACCCATCGATTTTCTTTATTTTCATCTGCATAATCATAATTTTCTATATCGAATGATGACGGTTGATCAACTAAATACGTTATATTATCATTGTCGGTGAATAAAGAAGGAAAATATTCTAATCTATCGGTGGACTTAAAATTTGAGAAATATGGATGATTTTTCAGATTTTTCTTCTTAGCAACTCGTGATGGTGATTTTGAGTTTAGATCCTGTTTGAAACTACAATTAGAAGCGGAATGTTTTTTCGTAGTAAACATTTTCTTAAACGGTTGTATACGTCGATGATTTGGATCGCATATATGTGAAAAATCATTATTACGCTCATTTTCGACAACTTGAGAATAATCACTAATTTTTTTTACGTAGGGTGAATTTATATTTACTGGAAACATATTTTCATCTGAATCCTGAGAAGAATTTTCTACAAATTCTGCCCCAATTTTCATGAAGGTAGAGTCTTTTTTATTAAAACAATCAAATGAAGGTTTTGATATATTTAAATTTGATTTAATACTATCGAATTCATTCTCCCGGCGTACTGTTCTAGATACGATCATGTTTAGCGGTAGTGAATTCGGATCTTGTTTTTCTTTTTTATTCGGAATAAATGGTTGCATAAATCGTGTTTTATAGCAGCTATAACTTGATTTTAAACTTTTTCTATTATAATATGACATCCTGGAACAATTATTACAAGAACAATGTATCGGATCATTGTTGCGACAATAATATTTAACATTTCCCATTTTATATACTTACGTGACTTATTAACGCTGAAATATATATTAATAAATATATTTTAGTAACTTATATATAATATTTAGAACTTATTAATACTCGTACACGCTTTTACTTTTCATATAGTTAAAATTTAAAATAAATGAAAATTGTGCCATAACCAATTTTGTGTAAGCTCGGTGCACACTATCACATCAAAAATAATAAATATGTTTTTGTAATTTAAATACGAAATAAATGATTTTTATTTGAATACAAATGAAAATGTCTTGATTAGTATCTATTAAATTTATTTATATTAATATTAAAAGGAAGTAATGTTATGAGATGATGTGAATTGCATGTGGTGTGAATCACCCTTAAGTAACAAAAACATGTTTGATGGTGTCTTCAGTTATTGACAGGAAATATTATTTTGAATATATTTTCAACTAAATAATCTAATAATGCATTTATGTTCTATGTTTACAAAACCACGTTTGGCAAACTATGTTTACAGATTAAGTCATACGCATCAACGATTGTTAAGGACGACAAATGTGTCTAATCTAACCAAAGTTTCTAGAACCTTAGAGCGTGAAAATTATTGTAATTTTCGGTTATTTAGTGATGTAACGAGTAGGCAAATATTGTCAACTAGCAAAAATCAAGTGAATCGTTTGGCAGCGAGTACCAGATTTTATTGTTCCGGCAAGAAAGGGGAAGAGAGTGATAATGAACAGAGTGCAACGCCGCAGAATGAAGAGGAATTTAACACACAGTTACCAGCAACGGTGGCTGTTCCGGAAGTATGGCCCCATGTGCCTGTTATAGCTATAACCAGAAACATTGTCTTTCCACGGTTTATCAAACTTATTGAGGTAAATCTTTGTTTCATCATGTATGTATAATTCAACATTATAGTATAACTAATATACTAGTACGTGTGCTATGGGTGTTAAACGTCTTCTGAGACCCCTTTGCTGTATTTCCTAACCTCAATTGAAAATAACCTAACAATTTTTTTCTTATCCATCGCTAAACTATTACCTCATTCGAATATTATCTAACAAATTTATTTCTACTCTATCGTCAATTGCAGATGAGATTGCCTTATGGTGGCCCTATTTATTAGTTTACGTAATATTGAAGCCATAAAATTTGTTTATTTTAATTTATATTGATCATAAATATTACCTTTGAAATATTACATTAAACTTATCTGAAACTATTGGTAATATTATCTAAACACATATAACCAACCTAAATATAACTTACATATACCTTTAACTATTCTAAAGTTGAAAATATGAAATTACCCTCTAATTTTAAGCAAATACTCAATATCAATGTGTACTGCATAGACATAATTTGGGTTTACATTTAAATACATTTATATTAAACTATTATTTATATAGTTTTTAGATTATGCAATGGACCTTTTAACTTTCCCTGAATTTCTTGCGTGTGTCCTGTGCGGAAAACGTTACACGTACCGAGCTCGATCCACACGAATTTACGATGTTCTAAGCCCGTAATTTACTCGGCGTTCACGTTACACACACGGTGGATCGCACATGCGCTATATATAATATTTACTATGTTGTAGCTAAAGCACTTTTTAGATATTGCACCAAAACTTTCATTTTCTCTGTCATCCATTATAAATAAAACAATATTTTTATATTAATTTAAAATAAGAGTAATTTACTCGGCGCGTAAACGTTTGACAGTAGATCGCGCATGCGTCTTGAGTTCAAGACGCGTTTTGAGACGGGAGCGACGAGTGAAATACACGTAATAATCCCGGTTTGCTCGAAACTGGTTTTACGAGCTAAAACCTAAACTGTTCTAGATAAAATTACTAAGCTTAAGATTTAAATATGGTGGACAAAAATGCCTCCTATTCTCCAAAAGAATATTCAAACCCGAAATGCTTGTATACTTATATACATAACAATCTTTTACTATTTTACTTTATCCTTATACACTTTCGCTTTATTCAAATTTTTTATACACGCTTGCTCACTCCCAAAATTTCTTCTCTCAAAAAATTAGGATTTACGCATATATTTTGAGAAAACTCATAAAGATTGATAATCTTTATCAATATAGTGACTAGAGACTATTATAAATATTATTCAGATGATATTGGCGCTTGAAAATTTACTCGGATTCCTCTGAGAGAATATTCGAAAACTTTACAGTTTTCAGTTGTTAAGAAATTTTGTTTAAATTGTAAATTGAACGAGGGTTTCAATTAAATTAACTTTCGTTCTGAATGTATAAATATAGCTATTATTTCGAAAATGTTTAATATGTGGAACAAAAAACCTATAAACATGTTTGCATTTTGGAATGCTAATGAATGATTTTGTTTCTTTAGATAACAAATCCAGTTTTGATTGAGTTAGTTCGCCGAAAAGTGAAATTAAACCAACCCTATGCCGGTATTTTTCTGAAAAAAGACGGCGAAAATGACTCGGAAGTGGTTAAAACCATGAATGATGTGTATCCAGTGGGTGTGTTTGCGCAAATCCATGAAATGCAAGATCTTGGTGACCGGCTTCGCCTTGTGGTAATGGCCCACCGACGTATCAAAATCACAGGCCAAATTCTTGATGATCCAGCCGAATCCGACAAATTGCCTCGCGGTAAGTACACACAATTGCTTCTCTCAATACTTAAATACTTTTTAAAAAAATATCTAGTATTTTTCACAGGATAATATTAATGATACATAATATAATTTATCTATTTATGTTAATAAACGAACTATTTAAAATTATTTTCGATTGTAAACTAAATTTAGACAAAAATGTTTCAACTCAACGGTAATTATTTATGCGCGCGCCTGGAGATTTTTTTTTACATGGGAGTGATTTGGAAACTATCATTCCGTTATGCTTGAGAGTACATACTTATATACATACATACATACAGATGTTTCCACATATTCAATTGTGAGTGCCACCACTCACTTGTATTTTATTTATACAAACTAAATACATTTTTCGCATTGATCAATTAAAGTAAAATTAGTATATAATTTATATATTCAAGTATAAGTGAAGAGCGAAAAGCAGTTTTGTTTGAATTGGTCAACTAATAATGTTAATAGAATCATCAAACTACTAATAAGTTATTAAAACGAGAATTTGAACGTCGCAAAAACTTAATTAATAGCAATAGTTATTAATTATTTAACATTTAGAAATGAAAATCAACTTTCCCCTATTTAAAACATCTATAAACGTTAATGTAGAAGAATCCGAATCGGACAAACGACGTAGAAAACACCGAAATACGCGAAAGAAGTCAACTGAATCAGAATCAAAAGCCGTAAAAGTCGAAACCAAAACCAAAGCGGATAAAAATAGTGAGAATGAGGCCACTAAAGAGTACCCAACGAAACCCAGCACTTCTGAGCCGCTGCTGATGGTTGAAGTCGAGAATTTAGTGCACAATAAATTTCGGCAAACAGAAGAGGTGAAAGCTCTAACACAAGAAGTTATCAAAACCATTCGCGATATAATCAGCTTGAATCCATTGTACCGGGAGAGTTTACAACAAATGATGCATCAAGGTCAACGCGTCGTCGATAATCCTGTGTATTTAAGTGATTTGGGTGCAGCTCTCACTGCTGCTGAAGCAACTGAACTGCAAGAAGTCTTAGAAGAAATGGATGTAAGTATATAAACTCAAATCAGCTATTTAATGTTTATCTACAACAGTTTAGGCTGTACACACACACACACACACACATATATTTATTTATTATTATTTTTTCAAATTTATTTGTCGAGAATTATGAATATTTGTTATAAAGTATTTACTTATATGAACCAAACAATTCCTTACAGATACCTAAGCGATTAATGCTATCCTTGTCATTATTGAAAAAAGAATATGAATTGTCAAAATTGCAACAAAAAATCGGTCGCGAAGTCGAAGAAAAAGTTAAACAACAACACCGTAGATATATCTTATTAGAGCAGCTAAAAGTAATCAAAAAAGAATTAGGACTCGAAAAAGAAGATAAAGACGCCATCGGAGACAAATTCCGGGAACGAATCAAAGACAAAACTATACCAGTTGCTGTACAAGCGGTTATTGACGAAGAATTGAATAAGTTAAATTTCTTGGAGAGTCACAGCTCAGAATTCAAGTAATTATTTTACATAGTAGTAAACAAGAGCTTGTCTCATGAAAATGAAATAATAATTGTAATTTATTCACAGTGTGACACGGAATTATTTAGATTGGTTGACATCTCTACCGTGGGGCTTGCAAAGTGAAGAGAATTTAAATCTACAAAGAGCCAGTGAAATTTTAGATCAAGATCATTATGGCATGGATGATATCAAACGTAGAATTTTAGAATTTATTGCTGTGAGCCAATTAAAAGGCTCTACTCAGGGCAAAATTCTTTGTTTCCATGGACCTCCAGGTGTCGGTAAAACCAGTATTGGTAAGCATTTATAATAAAAATTGATCAACTACTTAAATATTTGCAGTGTATTGCTACATACATGTATTTATGTATAGGTATATTTTGTTTGATAGAAAGGACATTAAAATACATTTTAAACTTTTGAGAAATTATAATTATTCATTACTCTATATTAAAAATAATTACAGCCGGACGGTTTTTATTTTTCAAATGCTCTTAAAACTTATCAAAAAATGTATATATAATATTTTACTCACCTTTAAAAAGCTTTTTCCCTAAATCTATAAAGAATAGACTTGATTTAGTGAAGGTCATAAATTCCAGTTCATTTTTGTTTGTTTATAATACTTATTACTTCGTATAAGAAAGTAAAAACTGGTTACAAAATTAAAATCACTTCTTAACAAATTATGGACCGAAAATGATAGCAACAATTTTATTAGTAATTCTGAAACTCGTGCACATTTTAATGTTAGTGTGAAGCGAAAATACGTTTCAAATATTCAATTTCAATATGTTTAAAATATGATATTTTATAGCTCGATCAATAGCAAGAGCACTAAATCGAGAATATTTCCGTTTCTCCGTTGGTGGTATGACAGACGTAGCTGAAATCAAAGGACACAGACGCACATACGTTGGTGCGATGCCGGGAAAAGTGATCCAATGCTTAAAGAAAACAAAGACTGAAAATCCACTTGTGCTTATTGACGAAGTTGATAAAATTGGAAAGTAAGTAATCATATTGAAATTTTATCATATCAGAATAGGGTTGATACTTTTCTTAAATCGTTATTTAATTTTATAATCTGAAAAGCGTCGTATAATTTATATTTTTGGTGTATAATTAAGGGCTCTTTATTTGTTGCTTAACTTGTGTTACGTGTATCCAATTACGTACAATTTAAATTGAAAATTAAAAAAATAGCACTAATAAATTTATACATTTATGTCATTTTAAAAAGGTTTCTTAATTTAATTCATGTGATTTCACAAATTATTTCTTTTCTTAGAGGATACACGGGTGATCCAAGTTCGGCTCTGCTAGAACTTTTAGATCCTGAACAAAATGCAAACTTCCTCGACCACTATCTCGATGTACCAGTCGATTTATCCAAGATTCTGTTCATTTGCACTGCCAATATTGTTGATACAATACCCGAACCGTTGCGAGATCGTATGGAAATGATCGATATGTCTGGATACGTCGCCGAAGAAAAACTGGCAATCGCCAAACAGTATCTCTTACCTCAAGCGATGCGTGATAGCGGTTTAAAGAAAGAAAATATTTCATTACAAGATTCTTCATTGAACAAGCTGATTAAAAGTTACTGCCGAGAATCTGGTGTCAGAAACTTACAGAAACACATAGAAAAGGTAAGTACATATTCTATTTGTGTAGCTATACATTTACAAATTATTTAAAGTTTATTTTTTAATTGCAACTACGCATAATTAGTTATGAATGATTAGATTATGTCTTGGTCGATTGTTGCAATGTTGTTTAAAATATGGTTTTAACAGGTTCAGTGTCACAATGATTGGCATACGGGCCTTATAGGGGTCGTATTTATATTTGTTTTGTTAATAAAATTAATTCTTGTGGATGGAAAATAATTATTGCTCAGGCCAAATTCTGGCCGTCACCTTCACGGGCGTGGCTTGTTGTTTAGTTGACTTTGTGAGCTTACGCTATCGTTTTTATAAAGATATGGTGTGAGGTTACAAAGTGCAACAAAGAGCTACTTTCGTTTAAACGTGTTAGTCTGCAATTAATAAACAAAATGAATTGCAGGTTGTTCGTAAAGTAGCATATAAAGTAGTGAAAGATGAAGCAACTTATATAAATGTAACACCGGATAATTTAGGAGAATTTGTTGGGAAACCTGTATTCACTCAAGACAGAATGTATACGATAACACCACCAGGCGTTGTAATGGGACTTGCCTGGACTGCTATGGGTAAGCGTATTTAATTTTTCGTACATTGAATTTTAATAGAAAATACATTTTCATTTATTTATTTATATTATTAATTAAATGTACTATTATACATTCACACAAGCATGTAAATAAAATCCTGTATGACATTTAAAAGGTAACATTCATAAGTTACCAGTATTTAATATTGCCAGTAAGTTATCAATTGTTGGTAACTTACCGACGAAATTTACTTGCATAACTAGAAATCTACATAACTTTATTGCTGGTACTTTACTAAAATGATTTAATTTTTCAGGTGGTTCAACGTTATTTATAGAAACAACATCAAGAAAACCAATAAACAGTGAGAAAGAAACCGAGGGTTCTTTAGAACTTACCGGTCATTTGGGGGATGTTATGAAAGAATCCGCACGCATCGCTTTAACAGTAGCGCGGAATATCATGTTCAAAACAGATAAAACAAATAGATATTTAGAAATAGGGTAAGTTTATTCGGATAACTTGAACCTTTTTGAAATTTAACTTGTAATTGCTTACAGTCACTTGCATTTGCACGTTCCGGAAGGCGCCACCCCAAAAGATGGCCCCAGTGCTGGTTGTACGATAGTTACAGCTTTGCTATCGCTAGCCAGAGGAAAACCTATTCGACAAGATGTTGCGATGACTGGAGAAATTTCACTCATGGGGAAAATTTTACCAGTTGGAGGTATCAAAGAAAAAACTATTGCAGTAAGTTCTTTTTCTTTTGGTATTAATCATATTAACCAACCAAAAGAGATATTTTACTTGAAGTCATGAAAAATATTTCTACAATTTTGTTTAATGTTTTTTTTTTTATATAAATAACTGCCGATTTACATTCTGATTTGTAACGTATTATTAATTTGGAGTAATTTTGTGTTATTTAGGCAAAACGATCTGGTGTTAAATGCATTATTCTACCCGAAGAAAATAAAAAAGATTTCAATGATTTGCCGTCATTTATCACTGAAGGTTTGGAAGTTCATTTCGTTCGTAAATATGAAGACATAGACCAAATTGTTTTTGCGACTGCACCTCCTCCACAACCTATAGCTCCGCAACCTGTAACTCCACCCAAAAAACCTGAATCTACACCGTTGTTTAAACCCGGCCCGTTGACGTAGTGTTTTGCTTTTGTACATAACTAATGTCCATAGTGGTTACGAGATATGAATGATAAGGTACAGTTAAATACAATTTGACTATGTTGTATTTTTTACAAATTTTGTTTTGTTGTAACGTTTTTTTCCTATGTTATTAATAAAATTAATCGATATTTATTACTGTGATTTGTAGCAAAATCCGTTCGTTATTAAATTAATTTTCACTGATTTTTGAGCTTTTACTTAACTACCAATCTTATGATACTTTTAAAATATAATCGATGTGCATAATAAATGCTTTAAAGCTTCGTTAATAAATGTAGAGGTGTAAGTGCGTGTAGAATGACGATATATACTAGAGCGTGGTCAATCGACAAGGAACAATAAGATAGTATCTTATATAAAAAATCATTTTGACAGAATCTACATATATAAACAGGCACGGTAAGCAGTGCCAAAATACGTATTACCAATCACTTCCGGTTTAGATATTTTTTTCAAAAATAAGTTTTCTTGCCAGGCTTATATAAAGCTTAAGTTTAAAGTTTCATAATTTTGTCTTTAACCGTTTAGGCTATAAAACGCACACACACACACACACCGACAGGTGTCATTCTCTTGATTCAGGGACATTTAAATCTCGAGCTTGATTTTTTTTAATGATTACAGTACTTATATGTACTTCGAATAAGAAAATAATAATTTTTTAATTAAAATAGCCATAAATAAAGGAAAGAAAAAGTTTAGATATCACTGGAATATAATAGAATTCGAGCTTTTGAAACGTTTCTTCTAAACCAGCACTAGTACCATCTCTTGCCGTTTAATTTAACAATTTATTGTGTGTATAACTTCATATTTTTGTACACTACGCATAGCACAACTTAAATAGATACTAATTTCAAATATCTCAAACATAATTGTGTGTTAAATTTTAAGTGAAATGTATATTTAAGAAACTGATAGCATACGTTTATTAACAATTACATTAAGTACGTGGATAATTTTTGTGTTGTGAAAGTTTGACGTATCATCATGGCTGTATCTGTCACATTGGGTGTCAGGTTAATTCCGAGTAAATTTCAACGTATTAAAATAGAGAATGTTGATTTAGAGAACAAAGTTGAACTGTTGAAAGATGAAGCTGCCAAAAAAATCAATGTTCAGAAACAAGCAATTGGTAGTTATTGATATTTTGTATGGGAGACGAAGAGCTAACAAAGACATTTGTCCTTAGAATTGATTTATTGTGGCAATGTTTTGGATGATGATGCATCTTTATCATCATATGGAATCAAACCAGGTGTAATGGTGCATGTGTTGAAGAAAAAAGAGCCAGAAACACCTGTTCCTGTGCGATCAATGTCTGAAGCTGATGTTCAGCAGTTGGTCGTTGCTTTCAGAGCTTTTACTCTATCGTTTGGTTACCGTACAGCTTTACAGGTACGTTAAATTTAAACTTACCTAATTAAACTGTTATCACCGTATATATAGAAAGTTGCCAACTATTTAAAATGAATTACTTATTAATAAGTAGTTAAAATTAATTATTGGTACATCATAAGCCTGTATTTATTTATTCGCAATTGAAATTTAATTTTAAAATTAAAAGCGTGACGTCAAAGGTTGGCAATCAATGGTTTCAACATTAGATTACATGATATATAGTTGGTTTTCAATAACTCTGTAAATTTTATTGGAAATATACATTCCCTGAGTCGATTCCGACTATTTTTGTATATACGTTGTAAGAAAATTTATTTGTGAAAATAACATTCAAACCAGAAGTGCACGTTTACTCTAGTCTTATTTTCCGATTTCTGCAATAACTCAAAAACGGTTTCACTTACAGCAAAAATAGTTAGAATACAAATTAGAGATTAATAATTCAAATAATTTGTGGTTTTTTTTACAAAAGGTGCACTGTTAACAATAAAAGCACCATTAAAAATTTCTCTTATATAAACAAAATGCGTATAAGTAAGTTCAATGCAAACCATGACGAATATTTGCTAAAATTGTGTGTACTTATGAAATAATTATGTTGATTTGTTCATGTTTAGAGACTATCTCGTCCAGATGTCCTTGAAAACATAATCGCAACGACTCCAGGTCTAGCTGATGATCCGGTAGCCATAGCAATGATTCAGGACCCCGAATTGATAGTCCATATGTCAGATCCTGATACTGTACGTAGAATCGCTGAACTACATCCAAGTCTAGCAGAAGCTGCGAACCACATTGCGGCCGCAGTTCACGAAGAAGCAACAACAGTAAACCCTAATCAGCCAGGCACTAGTTCCGGGTACTCATATTCGTTAGAAGCGTTATCAGATGACGAAGAAATGGACTCCTCTAGTAGCGATGGTACTCAAGGGCAACCACTTTCGCGCAATCAGTCATATTCAACAATAACGACAGCGCAACTAGCAGCAGCAATTGCAAATGCTACCAATTATCCCGCGTCGGCTACCGCTGCAGGTAATAATTCAGGAAGTGTGATTACCAACGAAATGCTAAGCAGCGCCATGCAGCAAGCTTTCGCGAATGTCACCCCGTCCACAGGGAATGCTCCTGCAAATGTGGCGGAAGATGGAGAAAGCCTTGAAACAATAACGCGACGGTTAGCGCCGCAGTTGCAGCAAATGCGTGAAATGGGTCTTGCCAATGATGTTATTAATGTACAAGCTCTGCAAGCCACTAGTGGTGATGTGCAAGCTGCTATTGATCTAGTTTTCAGTGGTGTAATATCTTAAATGTATTGATTGTACACCTGGTTTTAACAGTAATTGAAATTCTTATTTTGAAACTAAATTTATTATTGTATTTCTTTTATTTAGGTATAATGTTTTTTTTAAATTCATGTTTATAAACCATCAATCTAGTTGTAATTAACAAACCAATATTTATTTCAAGATATGTATATATTTTATTTTTCAATAAATTATTCCTATTACATATTAACAGATATTTTATTATTAGAAATATTGATTTTATAAAAAAGATTTTACACTCTATAAATGATTTCGTAAATTTATTGCTAATAGAATCAATTAAAACACGTATTTTGTGGCGAATGACATCACAACCCGTAAAAGCAAAATTATTAAAAATTTATTTACGAATCTACACGATTAGAAAATAAAAGATGAGTAGTGATAGTTATAAAATTATGTAAATGCTTATAGAACAAAATTAAATAAACAAATAAAAGCTTGTCTATTGGCTCATTTAAAAAGATAATACTATACAAAATATCTGTAGATTACTTTTTATATAAACTAACTTTGACATAACGAGTGGTACGATTCTGAGAAAGTCTATAACACTGTAATGAGAATCGGTACAGTTTTGAAAGATCTGGATTTCTTTAATTAATAATTATTATATCATATTTTATTGCAAAAACACGAAAATATATTTGATGAATTCATCGATTTTAGATTTGCAATCCAATTAAATTATTCCTAACGCATCTTACTTATTCAGAATCGCGCCACAAGTTTGTTTTTGAAGCGGGTAGTGGAATATTTTGATGTTAATTTAATTATCGGTTATTATTAAATTAAAAAGGTATATAGTACGCCTTGGAGAAATTTTATATTTAAACTTCTTCTCGAATTTTGCGAATTTGAATCTTTCCTGCAGCTTTCGTATAACCAAGGTCATTTGTGGCTGTGCATGTATAGACTCCAGCGTCGCTCGAATGAACTTGTACGATTTGCACCCAGGATGTGGTCATGTAGTCATCAGGGCCACCACGTGATTGGACGGCAATGTGCGATACGTCTGCTGGTAGTTGCTTCTTCTCTTTATTGTCACGAGATGTGAAATCCCACGTGACTATTGGTATAGGATACCCTTTGACCTCACAGCTTAACACTACACTTTGACCAACATCGACTATTGCATCAGTAGGTCTGCTTGATATCGTTGGTACTGAACATAGAAGATGTTATTGTTAATACATAATTCCGGAAATGTTTTTGATGTAAAAACATTTATGGGCGCTTCTAAAAAATTATTACATGAGAGTGAATTGCAGCATTGTGCATGCTTGAGCTGTCCCGTTACCAATGTGTGCCAGCAGTTCAGTGTATTTGTGCGGCTTTTTACTACATACATACATATATTTGCATACATACTGGTATATACCGACATATACCGACCTATACAGACTATTTATGCATCTTCAATCGTGAGTGCCGCCACTCACTCGTATTTTTCAGTTATATAATGCATGATACTAAGTGGTGGTAATTATTATCTCAGGTCGCATATGGATAGGCGTTTTTATTAATAATATAAGGAATATATACAAAAATGTAAAAGTAAATTGATATTTTCTTGTCTTACTTGCAATGCAGGGCCCATAATTCTTTATATAAAATACATCAGGCGACAGATTATTTTTGATCGCTTCCTGGTTTAGTTCACATGCGGAACTGAATGTTTGATTAGTAGTTGCGCATACCATTCGCGTATCTTCGCAAACGCATATTGCATGTGGTATATCCTGCAAAGATTCGACCTTTAAAATGAATACAAGATAACTGTTTCCTCGATACACACACACATTGCAAATCATATTATCGTTCCCGGAATACATTTAGGAGAATTTTACTTAAAAATATATATAGACAACAAGTACATTGTTACGCTCTTTTCCTTCTAAATTAGTTGCGGAATTTCCTTTTTAACGTAAAACATATATACTAAACTGTTCTCTTTAGATAAAACGTTCGTGTTATATATTATAAAATAAATAGTATAAATAAAGAAATATTGAAATATTTGTAAATTATTCTTATTACCTTATCTAAAATTAATTTTGTTGATCTGACTAAACGCAAATTCGCTTATAAAATCTTAAGCGACAGAGCTAAAAATAGCGTATTCTTACAATATATGACGTCACACAATAAAATAACTTGCCATTTTGCATACATCATATACTAATTTGTACTTGGCGTGCACTTGATTTCAATATCAAACGCGGCGCAAAAATCAGGGTAAAAGATATTCAAACGAGTAATCAAATTCCCCAAAAATTTTACTGAATTAAATAAATCTAAAATTGTAGTTCAATAATTTTAAATAGCATACTATTACAACTTCGTATATATCTATAGCCTATAGCGTTATAGAATCTTTATAAAAGATATAGTATAGCACCATGATACAGAGATTCTATAATTACTGCGTTAAACCATAAGAAATTCTTTCCAAGCTTATAAAACTACATAAAATTGCACATAATGGTAAAGTTAATAACACTATATAATTGTATGTTGAGTCATAGACAGTTTCAAATGTGAGGAAATAAGGATTTAAAGACGTCGTGTTAATTAAAAATATGCGACCAATTAATGGTAATCATCACCGGTTGCCTGATGACCATTAAATGATCGAAGCCGGTCGGCATTTCCTTTGAATACAAATTCACGTAAATGATCTGATTTGTACATACCCAATTGACTGCATCGTTTGTATACAGGCAATTCAAATCCTTGCCGCATGTGCCATATTTTTTTGTTTCTATCGAAGGTGGAGGTACCAATGTACTGTTGTAGCATTCTTCGCCTTCGATTTTGGCACAAACTCCTTGCGAACAACAGCCACAAATATCATTCACTAAGCCCAGTGGACATTGTGATGCCACTTTAGGGCATCTATGCTGAACACATTTTTCGCAACCTTCTATATTGAGTGGTTGGGCGTAGGAAGCAACTGCGAACAGTGCAACCAATGTCAATGCAGTTAAATTATTACGATGCATTTTGCTTGTTCAACTGCACAAATCGAACTGAATCATTTTTTATTCTTAGATTTAGAAATGTATGCATCGCAATCCCACTTATCTAAAATTTATCTTGCATATGGTCTATAATGGAATAGTTTGTTCTTGTGTTCACATCATTATAATTTTAAACATTACGTAAATATATTCATATGTCAATGATGTTTTTTACTTTTTTATACAAAGTATAAATAAGTATTGTAAAAAAATTCATTGCGATATTGTAAAAATATCATATACATATGATTGGAAATGAAATGCTTGAAAGTCGTAAGTTAGCGGAATTCAAGAGCGTGTATAAAGAATTACATGAATTTGAAGGAAGTGAAAGAAATATGTAAAGATAGAATGACGAAAGATTGTCAATATGTGACAGAATGTAAAGGGTTTTTTTTTTGCTACATATAGACATAATATTATCCATGATTTCTCGCAAACAAAAGTTTCTATAAAAAATTACTAGAGAAATGCAACTGACATTCTTAAATTTCTAATTTATATTACCACACTTACGTATGATATTATTATTATATTTAATAAATAAGATCCATTATACCTGTCAATATATTCGCAAGAAAACATAAAAGGCTAAAATAATTTGTAACTATATAATAATCTACTTAAAATATAATTATTCGATTAAAAATTTCTGGGGTGTCAGGTAGGGTTAAATATCTTACATACCTTTCAGTGCTTAGTGGTAGTTGTTTTTTTCGGAGTCGAGCTAAATGGGGTAACAATTTCTTTATTATATTGTATAATAGATAACAGATTCATTGTCTATTTATAAGTTTAATAATAATGACTAATCCGAAGAAAATATATTAATTGATATTTAATTAAGTCACCGTACGTAGTACAGAAGAGCTAAAGCATTCAGGATGAGTATCTGTAACTATTTCGGATCAAAAAATGTCTTCAGCGAAAAGACCTTCTTTCATCGTCCTGAATCCAAAAATATATATCTCATGTACCTATATAGACGTTAGTTGACGTTCTCTCATACGCTCTCAAGACTAAAATTTGTCGCTCCTATTCCTTTGAAGATACTTAACAGATTAACAAGAAATATGTTATATAATATCTACGGATGCACAATTTGTACCATTCTCATTTTAAACCCACTAGCACTGATTTGTCCCACTATTGTCCCGTTATTTTCGCATAATTAAGAGTTAAACCATTAAAGAATATTTTCCCAAAGTCCAATTCGAAGTATTTTAAAAGATATAGGTCCCGCAGGTAAACAAGTTCCGTATATTTTCTATACCGGAAATTTTAAACGTGTTTATCTCGAATATAATTTTCGTATTTTCTTAAAATTTACAGGAAAAATAGAGAAAATTAAAAATGCGTTAGCTAGAGAACAACCATTCTATGTGAACTTCAAACATTGGTAAAAACATTAATTTAAATAATTGTTATTGCATTGTAGAGCACTCACACACAGCCAGACACTCACACACAGCCAGTCGTACACACGCACAGTCATACACACGCACTGGCAGATACACAGCATTAGATGCCATTCCCAAAGTGGTCTGACTCAATTTTTCCGTTAAAGTATCGGGATCGATTTTTTTCATAATTACTGCGTATAAGAAAGTAAAAATCTTTTATTTTTGAGCCTTCTAAGTTAAATCTTCCTTTAATATTTGTGCATGTCTGGCAAGAAAACCTATTTTCGAATAGAATATTCAAACCGGAAGTGCATTTTTTAGGTTTCTTTAATAACTTAAATAGTATTGCACTTGCAGCAAAAAAATATTAGAGATATTAATATTCCGCACAAGTTTGTTGGTTTTTTTTTTCAAAAAGGTACGGATTGTAAGAAAATAGCGTTTAAGTTAAAAAATAGTGTTTCATTTCTCCACCCAAACTTAAAAAGGTTACAATAACATAATTAACATCTCAATTATACCTGATTCCTTATTAAATAATACTACACAAAGATTTGTCTTCTTACGGTACAAAAGCTAAGAGATTTAAATAAGGAATATTTTATATGCATTACCTTAACAGGCATTTGCATTAATTTAATTGAACTACATTTTTAACATGAATATAACAAATAAAATTAGTTTAAGGTTGAACTGCGCGAATATGTGCTTAATTAGGAATATAACAAATATTTAACTTGTCTTCACAATTTATTTGTAAAACGAAATGTACTTTTTGGCTACCAAGTAGCAATCGTCAGTCGACAATGAATCGTTCATGGAGTACGACTACTTGGCTATTTGGTGGCCGAAGTGAACATTTTGTTTTACAAATAAATTGTGAAGAAAAGTTAAAAGTTTGTTTTTTTCTTAGTTAGTTTTAAGATATTTTATAGTTTTTTAACAGCTTGGAGATAATAGAATACGGATGTATCAGGAGTTTGTGTCCATATTTGGTTATTGTAGTCGTATTGCCAGCCATCGACTTTTCTGACTTCACAATTACCTAAAAAAAAAATAAAATATATTAGAATTGGCCCTATCTTTATTGGTATTGCTTATGATATGCATTTATTCAAATTGATGCTCCATGTTTTTACAAATCAGTGATGAGTCTACAAGCAACAATTTATTTCATTTTTAGCAATTGATCAAATAGGAAAATTTGTTTTAAGCTATTTTCTCAAATAAAATGACAAAATTTGATTATGCAAAACGATTTGACTTTGTTACACGTGAATTGATTTCTTTATTTCTTTTGCTTTTTAATTTAGACAATAAATTCAATGCTGATATAATAAAGCTTTACTTATTTTATTTAAAAATAAGTATGTTCAAATACTATCGCCATCATTGTAAGTTGATACTTACATTCCTGTTCTAATACCACTGTAAGTTCTTCAGGTTTAACAAACTTATTCCATTCATGTGTGCCTTTCGTAATAACCCCCACAACATATTCGTACCAAATAATCGCTTTCAACCACGACATCATTGTGCGGTTGATTGTTGTTATAAATATGGAACAACCAGGCTAGAATTGTAATAAGTTATTATTTTACTATTCAATAAAACAAAATTACACAATTAATGTTAAGCACTTGCACATAACAAACAATTTTATTAAATACGTAAAAGTGCGAGAACTATTGTTTTATAGTGTTGAAAAATATTTGATATTCATTTGAGGTTTCTTATACGAAGTATAAATATGTTTAGGAGTCATGAAATTTCTCTGAACCAAGTGTGACAATTTTCGGAATTCCATCCTTGCATGTGTATGTGTTTGTGTGTTTGAGTGTGTTTGAGTGTGTTTGAGTGTGTGTGTGTGTGTGTGTGTGTGTTTGTGTGTGTGTGTGTGTGTGTGTCTGTGTGCGTGTCTCTGTGTGTGTGTGTGTATATGATTTTGTTGAGTTGTGCGAGAAAACAATCTGAAAGTTCATAATGTTACTATAGTGTATGTGATCAAAAAAAAATTTTTAATGCTATTTAATTAATATTTTTACTCAAAAAATAACAGAATTATTATTTGTGAAATTTGGAATAACTGTAAACTGTACTTAAAACGGTACAAGTCAAGTAGTTCCTGAGTCGCCAACATGTAGCATGCTTTTGTGTTTTTACCTTCAACGCTTTGACGCATGACTTGACAAATAAGTCTCTGAATTGTACATGTTCAACTGTTTCGGAAGACACAACGGCATCAAATTTCTGATAGTTTTTTTCACAGAATTCTTCAATTGTATCGCAAACGTATTCTATATTATTGCGAATGTCTCTGTTTTGTTCTGCATGCAATTTAGCGCATTCGATGACTTCAGGTGCGGCATCGAGTCCAGTTACGTTTGCACCAAGGCTCGCCAAAGCCTAAATAGGAATTAATATCAAAATTCAGTTCAGTTTAATACGTAGTTTAGTTAAATTTTTCGTTTGAAATATTTATTTTTAAATTTTATTTAATATTTTGTACATCCCGAATACGTTTTAGTACCTCGCTTAAAATGCCTCCACCGCATCCAACATCTAAAATATTCAATCCTGTCAGTGGTTTTCTGCTTTTCGCAGATTCAGGACCGATAACTCCAGTTTCCACTAATCCATTCACAACAATTGGTACACTATTAGAAACAATACAATTAAATTTATCGACAAATAATTAATATTCACGTATCTATAATTTCCACTCCACGTGTGTAATTTATGGTACGTTAAAATTTTAAGTGTCATACTTTTTAACAACATAATTTTAACATGTTTTGATAAGGGTATTTATGACCGTGAATTGTTGAATTATAGTTAGATATTCGTTACTGAAACGATCAATAGATAATTAATAATAATTATAAATAGATAGCAGTATCGTGAGTGTATAATATTTTGAAATAAGACTTACCGCATTTGATTCATATCATGTAAGATTTTCAATCCATTCCACCAGACATCGACCATATTTGAGAAATGTATTACTTCTTTATTATCAACAGTTGAATGTTTGGCGTAGGTGGTCCTAATAAAGATTTTACAAGATCGATCTTAATTTCGTTTCATTTATATAATTTAATTATTAAATAATAATGCTACTCGTAAACTAATATTGAGGAAATAATCAAATAAATCCTAAGTCATACTAAGGAATTGTTTATCAGATTAATGTAAGGGCATCAAAAAATTGATATATTTAAAATATTTGATAATATTAACAGAAAATATTTACAAATGAATACGGTTATATGATATAAATAATCTATTTCTATTTTTAAAATAATTTTTTTAATTTGCTTCTAAGATAAAAAAAAATGGAAAGCAAGATGTTATGCTGCTCCTAGTATTTAAGGCGGCTCTTTGATTTATACGAACACCTTTGTAGCATTATCTAAATGATTTAGAATAAACCATATTGAGCGTGCATATTATATTTTATGCATTCATATACATACATTATATGTATATGATAGATTGTTGTTATTTAGATAAGAAAATATGAAATTTATAACGAATTCGGTACTATAAATTACTAAATTTAAAATATTTCTCATAAAAAATATAAGGCGTTTATTTATAAAAGTTGTGCCAAGTTTACTTTCTAAAAGGTTAAATGTAATTGAAATCTAAAATATAAAAATTCAAGTTCTATTTATGTAAATTCATTTAATTGTTAAAATAGTCTAGTTATGATCCCAAAAGTTTGAAAATAATGAAGAACACATGAAAATATCTGGCATGTCTGACACTGAACTTTCTTATGCGCATTTTAGTTAGATTATATCATATTTTTATTATTTTTCTAATTAATAATATTTTACTAACCTTTGGAACCTTTTTTTACTTTCTTATACGCAGTATAGGTAAGTATTGTAACCATGAAACTTTTCGATCGCGAGATTTTCACGGAAGTATTCGTTTTGACCTTCCCTGAATCGATTCCGACTATTTTTGGAATGATGCCTGTCTGTGTGTGTGTGTTTCTGTATGTATATGTGAGCGCTCTACAGCCTAAACTTAAATAATGAAACTTTGTATATGCCTGCTAAGAAAACCTCCTATTTTTGAAAACCCAGACGTATATTATTCATAAGTTTGAAGTTTCATAATTTTACCTTCAACCGTCTAGGCTGTAAAGCGCTCACATACAAACACGCAGCCAGGCGTCATTTCAAAAATGATCAGAATCGATTCAGGGAAGGTCAAAACGTATATTTCCGTTAAAACCTCGAGATCGAAAATTTTCATGATTACAATACTTACTTACTGCGTATAAGAAAGTAAAAGTATTTAAAATATCGTTTACAACAAATGAATACATTTTAAAACAAAATATTCGTAGTAATTCTTGTATATATAATAAATAAATGTTTACTTACATGGTTCAAATTGAATTGTTAACTGCTTCAAAATGATCTTTGATTTTTGAGAAATGTGTAATAATTTCCTAAATTATAAAAATACAATTAAATGTAAGTTTAGAAATATACACAAACAATAAGCAAAAAATTTTAATAATAGATTGCCGATCAACAATTTATGTCTATATAGACACCTAGTGCGATGAACGTTTAGAATTTGAATGATCTCTTAACTTTAATTTTCATATCAAGAAAAACATAACTGTGAGGGCCCGCACTAGACTTTCTTATAGGTAACAAGTAATCTTCTTAGATTACACGTTTTATTAATTTTTTACACTAATAATTAGTCTATGTGAAAATTTACTCAAAAATGTGAATAAATGGTGTATTTTTAAATCATTATTTTAAAGAATTTTTATTGATATATGTGATTTAAAAATACAACCAATATTCACATGTTTGCGTAAGTTTTCACATTGACAAATTGTGTATAAACCATATACAATTTGAGTATGTGAAATTTTACGCTTAAATGTAAATATTAGTTGTATTTTTAATTCACTAATTTAAATAATAAATGTAAAACATTTGCAGTGGCTTGCACTGAACTTTCTTATACGCATTTTGGTTAGATCGTATCATATTTTTTTGTAAGTGCAACCATTTTTGAGTAATTTCGGAAACCGCAAAAAATGACTAGAGTAAACATGCACTTAAGTTTAAAGTTTCATAATTTTACCTTCAACCGTTTAGGCTGTAAAGTGCTTACACACACAGACACACACACACACACACAGATGGACGTCATTCCAAAAATAGTCGGCATCGATTCAAGGAAGGTCAAAAGATATATTTCAATACTTACTTATTACTTCGTATAAGAAATGAAAAAGAAATGACTAAAAGATTTGGTTAAAAATTATCGTGACTTTCTAAACGAGGAATAAATTATTACTAATAACGGCATCTCATAGAAACGCTATACAAAATATATCCTAATTATTAGTTATACATTTGTTAGACTGAATAGAGTTTCAAATCTCTAATGGAAAACGTTATGAGCAATAAAAACACCGTTATTTTGTTTCCTATTGCAATATATTAAATATATTTTATCGGATTCACATATGTCAGTGATAGGTCAGATTTCCTTATATTCTTGCACATTTATATATGTATCTCGCTGTATTGATAAGTAAGCATGGTAATCATAAAAATATCTTCAATGTCTTACACTGAACTTTCTTATACGCATTTTGGTTAGAGCATATCATATTATTATTATTTTTCTAATTAACAATATTTTACTAACATATGGAACCCTTTTTCACTAAATCTATTTCTTAAAATAAATATTAAATATCAAACTCCAAATTTATGCGAAAATAATTTTAATAAGAACCAATTTCAATTACCATTTTCTTGTTTCCGGTACCTTTTTTGAAAAAAAGTTTCAAATATAGGTTGTACAAAATGTTAATATCTCTAAATTTTTTTAATTATATTTTTGCTGTAACTACTACCATTGCTGATTTATTGCGGAGACCGCAAAATGTTTAAGAATTTTTTCTTGCGAGACATATACAAAGCTTAGGATTAGAGTTTCATAATTTTACCTTCAATCGATTAGTCTGTAGAGGGCACACACACACACACACACACAGAGAGAAACACATCCATACACGCCTGTCTGTACACGCACACACATATACACACACGCAGATGCAGTAGTTCTAGTCAGACTCGATCCAGGGAAGGTCTAAATGAATATTTCTGTTAAAATGTCGAGACTGGGTTTTTTCATAATTACAATATTTCCTTATTACTTCGAATAAGAAGTAAAAATAGAGTTATTTGTTAAAATATTTTTCTCACAGTTATAATTATTGAATATGAATCATTGCCTTATGCTATTCAACCAGTAAAAAATGTGAGAAACATAATTTAGTTTTTGACAACAATATAATATTAAAAAGTACGGAAAAACACCATGATATACGTAATAATATTAATATTAATTGTAAGTAATATAATTAGTGAAAAGTGTTTCAGACTAGTAAAATACTACAAATTAATAAAATAATACAAATATTATATGATACATATAAGAAAGAACAGTGCAAGCCATTGCGGATATTTGTATTAGTCGTATTGGCTATAAATGATCATGTATTCATGGGGATGCAGCTTTTCAGTCAATAATATTAAATATAATTCAACTAGTCACGGTCGCAAATAAATCATAATTAATATAATTGTTGATAAATTATTTATTATAATACCTACTCGTATAGGAAAGTTCAGTTGAGGACACCGCAGATATTTCCTGTTTAAGAAATATCGTTCATTGGATTTGAGCGCGAAGTAGAACGAACACGCACTAGATAGTTAAATTTTATTAAGCATTTCTTTATGTAATCTAATATTCTTCTTTTGATATTCCTTTCACTTTGATATTTAAATTCTTGAGCTACTTCTAATTACCGATACACTTAAAGAATTTAAAAATATTCATCCCAAAAAGTAAAATGAAATATCCGCAATGCCTAGCACTGAACTTTCTTGTACGTATTTTGTTAAAGAATTTAAAAATATTCATCCCAAAAAGTAAAATGAAATATCCGCAATGCCTAGCACTGAACTTTCTTGTACGTATTTTGTTTAGTTAAAAATTGTAATTATCATTATCTCTAATTTTCCTTGTAACTATTTTTTCTGTAAATATAACCATTTTTTGAATTATTGTGGCAACCGCAAAAAACGACTACAGCTTACATGCGGTTTGAATCTTATTTTTAAATGTCCGCAATGGTTTGCACTAAAGAAATTAGAATTAAGAATTATTCTTATTTCACTAACACTTTTTCACTAAATATGTTTCCTAAAAATAGATGTTAATTTCAAATTTTTAAATTATATGAAATTAGTTGTATTCATGAAAAGTTTCGATCTCGATATTTTAACGGAAATATACCTTTTGACCTTCCCTGAATCGAGTCTAACTAACGTCTGATGTAAAAATAAATAAAATATGAATACATATCAATAGCCATTTTCTTTTTTTGATAAAAAACTACCGATTTAAAGTTGTACGAAATATTAATGTCTCGAATTTTTATTCTAACTATTTTTGCTGTAAGTACAACTGTTTTAAACTAGAAACCGCAAAAAATGGCTACCATTTCGGTGATTATGCAGAAACCGCAAAACACGACTGAAATAAACATGCACTTCCGATTTGAATATTCTTTACAAAAATAGGAGGTTTTCTTGACAGCCATATACAAGTCGTATAAGAAAGTAATAATTGTTCTTATTGTTTTTACACCATGTATATCTTCTGTGCAAACTTAGTTAAGCTTAAAGGTACTTACCAAAATAGAAAAGAAACGTGACAGGGTGCACTCTCTTATAAATATAGCATTGGTACAAGAAAAAAAAATGAAATAAAATTCTACACCAATTTATTTATTTATAATCAGACAGTTTTAATGATAATATAAGTAACGAATGCATAATAGCAGTGGCGTAGCTACAATCTCCAATAGATGCGGGCGTGTGAGACCTCTGAGTTCTGAGTCCTTGCATCTTTGTATTTCATCAACAAATTTCTGTTTGACAATAATTATATTTTATTCGTAAGGGGCTTAACAATAAATTTGCACCAATATATTTTGTGAGTAGCAACGCCACTGCTATCATTTTGGTGATAGTTAATATTTGAACGTAATTTACCTAGAATTATATATGGTTTTAAAATAATATTATCGTTTTCAAATTACTCGTTACGCATGGCTCACTATATTTTCGATTATTTTTTTTGTAATTTGTTCTATATATGCGTATACACAGTATAAGTAAGTATTGTAATCATGAAAAATTTCGATCCCGAGATTTTAATGGAAATATACGTTTTGACCATTTCTGAATTGATTCCAACTATTTTTAGAATGACGTCCGTTTGTGTGTGTGTGTGTGTATGTGTGTGTGTGTGTGTGTGTGTCTGTGACTGTGTGCGTGTGTGTGTGAGCGCTCTACAGCTAATACGGTTGAAGATAAAATTATTAAACTTCAAACTTTACATTTGTATATGTCTAGGCAGAAAACCTCTTATTTTTTAAAACGATATTCAAACCGGAAGTGCATGTGTGGTCTAGTCATTTTTTTGCGGTTTCTGCAGTTAGTCAAAAATGGTTGCACTTACAGACAAATTTTTAAATTATAGATATTGGCATTTTAAACAACTTTTATTTGAAACTTTTTTTCAAATAAAGGACCGGAAACTAGAAAATGGCTATTGAAATTAATTCTTATATAATTATTTTCACTTAAATCGTATCAATTGTTTAACAGAAAAAAGTTTGACATTTAATATTTATTCTAAGAAATATATTTAGTGAAAAAGGGTTCCAAAGGTTAGTAAAATATTATGAATTAGAAATATAATAAAAATGTTATAAATCTAACCCAAATGCGTAGAAGAAAGTTTAGTGCATGATACTGCAGATGTTTGTTTATAACTTTATAACAACGATTTTATTAACACAATAAATGGCTCTTTTCTTCTGAAAAATTAAAATATTTATTTAAATTTTTGCATAAAACGTGCATTCGTATATTTGCAATAATATGTATTAAACAAATATTAATTAGTTAACGTAATCAGCAGATAATTATTAAAAAACAAAAGAAAGTTGCGAATTCTAGATGTCGTTTTAACATTTGTTTGGAGTTTCATTTTCTGAGACCGTTATACATTTATATTCATATAGATAGTTTTTATTTGAAAATAATTTCTCGATTAGAATAATATAGACATACATGACATGCATGTATGCCTATATAAATAAATATTCATGGTGAATTGTTGATAAAAGTCACTTATTTTTATACACATACTTTGTATATTTCATAAACAACAAAATGCGATACTCAAAAATCTAAATCTAAAAATCTTATGTTTGAAGTTTCATCTTCTACCGTTTAGGCTATAGAGCGTACACATACACAGACAGACAGCCAGCCACACACACACACATATACATACACACAGACGGACGTTATCTAGTCGATTCAGGGAAGGTCGAAAGATATATTTCCGTTAAAATCTCGAAATAATTTTTCATGATTACTGAGTATAAGAAAGTAAAAATCGAAGATATTTAATATTTCGTACAATTTTGTTTGATACTTTTTTCCAAGCAATATACAGGTTACAAGGAAATTATTATTAAAATTTATCCTTATTTCTTTTATTTTTACATAAATCGTATCAACCATGGCTATCAATTGTTTCACAGAAAAACAAAATAGACTAAAATAGTTTGGTATTTAATATCTATTGTAAGAAAAATATTTAGAGGTTAGTAAAATATTAAAAATTATTAATATAATGGAAATGATTACGAATATTTTTCAACTGAATGTTTGCAAAATAGTTTCAGTTGGGTTTTTGATGATCTCTCAGAATCTAATATTTATTCTGATTAAGGGGGATTTCCGGTTCAATTGACCTAAACTTTGGATTTTTTTCCAAGGAACTGGTAAGAGTTAGAGACCTGGGTTTTTTGTCAAATCTTTATTCATTCTTGCTCTACAACTGGGAATTTTTTCAAGACCAAAAATCCAAAATGGCGTCCAATATGGCGGCTGCCCGGCGGTTACTTCCCAAAACTGCGAGCAGCCTAGAGGTCGCAAATCGTCACCTAGAAAGAAAATCGGCTCAGTTTCTTGAAGAGTATAGTTCAGAGAATGGAATGAACTAGAATCTTTGAAAAATTTCAAAATTTGACAAAATGGCGGGCATTTGAAAAAAAAGTCGTTTTTTTCGGTCGATTTTTTGACTTTGACAGGCTGTGAAAAATCGAAAATTGCACATTTCTCCTTGAGTCTAGTTCATTCTATGAAGAAAAGTGTTTTCAATAAGGGAAGCAAAGAACGAAGTCAATTGGTTGAACCGTTAAAAAGCTAGAGTGCTCGCAGTTTTGAAAAATGTAGTTTCGAGAAAAACGCGTTTAAAGTTTGCGAAACATTTTTTCTGTGTAATTCAAAGTATTCGGCGGAAATTTCGCAAACAATAGTCAATATCTAGGTTTTCCGGGTCGCTGAATACGAATCTGAGGTCAAATTTGAAAAATTCAAAATGGCGGATCCAATATGGCGGACCAAAAAACTCATACTCATCAAAATTTATGAAATTTGAGATTCAAGGGTTTTTGGGGTAGTTGAATACGAATCTGTGGTCAGATTTGGAATTGTTAACTAACATTCAATCAGCAATTCCAGCGCCATAAAATATTACTTCATCCTCGTAATCCTCCATTTCCGCATTGCGCTGACTGGCGGTGATGGCTGCTCTCGCACCGCTACTAATTCGTTGAATATTATATCGAAATATCCTTTTACCCACATATTCTAGACAAGTTTAGCTTTGATTTCATGCAAAAAAAAAATCGATTTTTTGAAAATATTGTAGCGGAAATCCCCCTTAAGGTTAAAGTTACATAAGGATTACTGATGATATATAAGCGTTTCTAATATTGAAACGTTATATATATATTTATATTTTCGGAAATAATAAATTTAAATGATAAACTTATATTTGGTCATTTCCTAAATAAATTAGATAACTGCAATAAACACAACTCATATTAATCATATTACAGCTAGATGTTTATCATAATTTATGTTTATATTATCACTAAATTGTTATTTTTTTAATCAAAGAAAATAATTGTTTTTACTTTTTTATACGATATAATAAATAAGTATGGTAATTTGTAAGTTTCATAATTTTACTTTAGACTGCAGAACGCTCACACACATACAGATGTCATTCCAAAAGAATAATCAGGCTCGATTCAGGGAAGGTTAAAAGGTATAGTTCAGTTAAAATTGATTGTTTTTCTCATGATTACAATACTTACTTATTACTAATAAAAAAGTAAACAAGCGGAATATAAGAGCGTGTATGAAGAATTTGATAGATGCGAAAGTAGTGTGTAAGGATAGAGTTAAATGGCGAAAGATAGACAAGATGTGAAAGAATGTAAAGGGTTTTCCGCCACTCCATTTGGTAGGCATGATGTTATGAATGTATGCTTATTCCAATCAATAGGGTGACGAAACACCTTCTCATTCTTTCACGTCTTGACAAACTTTCGTCATTCAACTCTATTCTTACAAACTTATTTAGCGTTCCTCTTATTCATCAATTCCTTTATACACGATTTGATTGATTAGTTTTTTGAATATTTTCTATAACTATATAGTTTGTATTTTTTTTTGTTTGTGGTCTCGATTGCACTTACTGCTAATTACTTATTTGAAAACCAAATTAACCTAATACATTTTTTTATTACTAAAATACAACATAATTAAAGATCTATTTAAAATTAGTGGTCAAATCAATTATTGTTTGAATATGAAAGCGACAGGAGAAAACTATACCTAAGTCAAGTATGTATGTTATCAAAATTTGTACCAAAATGAAGATTTGAAAGGAACTTTCATTTGATTTCTCTTTATGTATACTAACAATTTGAATACTTGTTTTCAACTAAAAATTTTAATTCGTCTTGAGTGATGAATATAATATATTCACGTATCATAATCAACACAAACTATGACTTCAAAGTCCTATTTATCGTGAAAATATCCGGGCTTACTTGAAACAAGCATACAAAGCAAAATAAAATATCTGCAATATCTTACACATATCTTATATAATTTATGTTATAATATTTTCTATATCTACGTAAAAATGGCAGCGTAAATAAGATTTCAATAGCAATTTTCTTGTAAGCCGTACACTATTTGAAAAAAAATAATCAAACAATAGTTGTGTAAAATATGAATAGCTTTTATTTTTATTTACTATAAGTGCAGCAAACGCCATGCTAAAAATAGTCAAATTCGATTCAGAGTTTATTATTTTGTGTAAGAAAATTAAAATTTAATGGTTATTTATTGGTCTTCTCAAACATGTTTTAGAGTGAAAATACTAGAGAGCATATTTGTTTCTAATTGAATTTTGCCTAAATAGAGGCTATTGGTTTTAAATATATGTTTAACCATTGAATTATGCATGACATTATTTTATGACAACAATCGACATTTAGTACCTACTTTAAACATTCGTAATATATTTCTTTTCCGTAGACTAACTAAAGAAGTGCCAATTTTACAACAAATTTCTATATACAATTTACAAAATATCCGCAATGGCTTGCACTGAACATTCTTATACGTATTTTGTTTAGATAAGAGGGATATTCAAATACAAATTTTGAATAGTTCAAGAAAATATTAATTTTTAAATACTTACCTACAATATATATCATATTTTAATTATTTTACTAACCTTTGAAACACTTTTTCACCAAATATATTTCTTACAATAGATATTAAATTATTTGAGTGAATTTTATTTGTCTTTTAACAATTGACATCTGCAGTGTCTTGCACTGAACTTCCTTCTACGTATTTTTTTTAGATAGAAGCAATATTAAAATGCACATTTTCATTCAAAAAACTAAGTTCTTAAAATAAGGTAGACTAGATAGCGAAATCTTATTATAATTAATAGTTTTTCAAAACAATCTCTGTCTCTTTAACTATGTACAGTAACAATTATAGTCGACCAAGCTTAAAATTTTGCATCATGATGATGCCAACAACAAATGATTAAAATAAATAATATTAAATCGTAACTATATGTATAATATAAATAAAGTAAAAAGCAAGTGCATTCTTTTATATAGATTTTTCAGGTATATAAAATATATAAATGATATACATACATAAAATTATTTTACATTTTTACAGCATGTAACGCAAAATTAATAGATGTATTTGGTATCCAATACCACTGATTACAAATTAAATTATAAAACATTCCATGGACGAGATGTGTATTGCAACCATCTAAAAAAAATATATATATATTAGCAATTTATATATATATATATAAACAAGAAAATAACATGTAGTTTATAAAATATGTAATTTACTTATTTCCAGCATCTTTTGAACTGCGTGAGGAGCAATAAATTTATTCCAATCATGTGTACCCTGTGGGACAATATTAAAAATATATTCAGCTCCAATAATGCCACATAACCATGAAACGTTTGTTTTGTTTAAAGTTGTTAAAAACAACGACCCGCCGGGCTAAAAACAAACAAAATAATAGATGAACACAATTTCAAGTACACATTGAATTATTTTGTGGAGAATCAGGATAGAAAATAGTTCAAGTTGCATGAAAATTAGTTTCATATGAGTTAGTACAATCCTGATTTTCAATTTTGTAACTAGCATTGCTTTATCAACACATTCTCAATATTTTTTTATGCTTCTGCCACCACTGATTTATAAAACCATATTGTACAAATTATCTGCGAGCAATCTAACATTTTTGTTAATATTTCTTTGGTACATTTTGTACTAAACACTAAAACAATAAAAAACTGATAATATATGAATTTATGTGTGCTGGAATAATATAAGCGGCTCGGAATAGGTTGAACCGCGATATGCGCAGGAAAGTGAGCGGCACTATGATAAAAAAAAGACATGAATATAAATCGCATATATATTGTGCAGAGCCGGTGACAGTCATCTGCACACGTTAATGTCGCGGTTTAAGCTATTCCGAGTAGCCTATATATGTCGAATCGTAAATATATGAAGAGTAAAGATTTAAAAAATTAATAATAATAAAATTTCCGTTATGATTTTTACAACATATATATATATATATATATATATATATATATATATATATATATATATTTATATATATATATATATATATATATATATATATATATATATATATATATATATATATATATATATATATATATATATATATATATATATATATATATATATATATATATATATATATATATATATATATATATATATATATATATATATATATATATATATATATATATATATATATATATATATATATATATATATATATATATATATATATATATATATATATATATATATATATATATATATATATATATATATATATATATATATATATATATATATATATATATATATATATATATATATATATATATATATATATATATATATATATATATATATATATATATATATATATAGAAAAAATTGAAATAAAGTGTATAAATTGGAAAGCTTACTATTTCCAGATATTATTTAATTGAAATTCTATATGTATTGCAGTTTTGAATAAATAAATATTTACAAAATTAAAAAAAAAATTCTTTAATCATGTAAGCCCAAAATGGAGAAATCATTGCGACAGCTGAAGCTTGGCAACATTTTTGTAATTTTCGGTTACTAAGGTTTTTGAAATTATAATTATCAATCATTTGAAAATGTTGCTATTTTGAACATTTGAGTACAAAAATAATGTGCCTACATTGGCGGATAGTAGCATCCTGATTTGTAAATCAACATAGGCAAATATATAGTTTTTAAATTTGTTCAATGGAAAAATGAGTAATTATTTTGCATCGCTTCGATTTTATCACAGTAAAATTTGTATTTGCAGATAGATATGCATAGTACGATAACTTTTTATTTCCTTACCTTTAAGACATCCACACAGGATTTCAGAAATAATTCTTGCGAAGTGACGTGTTCAATAATTTCAGACGCGATAACAGCGTCAAATTGATTTGTATGTGATACACTGAAATCTTCTAAAGTACCATAAATATAATTAAGTTTTTTTTTTAGTTGTGAATCATAAATGGAATGTAATTTCGCGCATTCAATCAAATCTTGGCACGCATCAACACCAGTTACTTCAGCTCCAAGTTTGGCAAGGGGCTTAAAAAAATATATACATTTTATGTTAAACGAACGATTTATATGATTATAAATGTTATATTACTTCGGATAAAATACCACCTCCACATCCAATATCTAAGATTTTAACATTCACTAAAGGGGTTGATGAATTTATAAAATCTGGGTTTAGTTTTCCTTGATGTTTAAGACCATCTCTTATAAATGGAATACTGAAAAGTACAATGCTCAATTAATTATTTACATAGAATCTAAATGCATATATTATCCTTATATAATTATCATTATATATTTTATTTCGTGATATTATAAATGGAATTTGTAACCATACAAAAAGAATTGGCAACAGGTCAGATGTAATATCTCTAAAATGAATTTCTCTACCAATGATGCCAGTATTGTTGGCAATGGTTGATTAAAATACAGGATTATTAATTAATGTTTACGGCCTAACACTAATTTGCAATAAACGCTCTAATGGTTAGCAAACATACAGCATAAATTATACTAAATATAGATAAACTTACCGCAGTTTATTCATTGAATGTAATGGTTTCAATTCACCCTGTTCATCCCACCAAGTTTTAACAAGCCCTTTAAAGTGCGAGATTTCTTTTGCATTCACCGTGGATGATGACCCCTGTTCAGCTTTGCTATCATTATGTAAAGTTGTAGTTTCATTTAAAGTACTGGTTGTACTCAAATTTCTATAAAAAAAAATGTTATAAATTAACTCTTGCATCTTTCAATATGTAAATAGTCGATAGGCAGATTAGTATAATAAAATGCAATTAGCTTTACATAAACAATGGTTAGTGATTAAATTTTAAGATATCTATTTTTATATCTTGAATATTATAAAAAGTACATATTCGGCGAGCATTAGTATATAAACAATGTATGTACTATAATAAAAATGATCGCAGTAACAACCAAATCGACAATAATATAGTAATCAGTCTAAGATATTAACATAAGCACAATCCATAAACTTGGAAACATATTGATCGCTCGGTAATCGTAAGACCTAATTTTGTCGCTTCTTCACCTCTAAAGGTACCGAACCGATTTCAACCAAATTTTGCACACATAATATGTAGGAACCCGATTGAATCCGTTCGCATTTTTAATCTAATCAGTGAAGATATTGAACCCCAAATTTAAAAAAAGGCAGGCGTTAAATAATAAAAAAATACGCATATATATATATATATATATATATATATATATATATATATATATAAATTATAGTTTTTGACCGGTACTACAATATCCGTTTTCCAATGGTTATGCAAACATACTAAAAGATAATAAATGAAGCAAAAATGTTTTACGATTGGTTAACATTACAAGAGAAAAGAAACATACGAAATAGGTATGTACCATAAAAACACTGATATAATAAAAACAGGGGCAATAATCATTTTAAGTTCAAATAAGTCAATAAAATAAGTCATAGAGATTGGTCAAAATACGTTGATTTTATTGGCTAGTATTATCACGTGACGGCTACGTTTATTGTGGATCATAGATCGTACGCGTAACGAGGCTAGTGGATGCGCACATTGCCCAAGAACATAATTTTCATGCATGTATTGTTTGACTGCGAAAGTCACCCGTGCATATATAAATATAAAAAAGATTCGTATTACTCGCATGCGAAACAGAAGTACACGATTTCCAGAATTGTCCGCTTGCTGAATTTAACCTTAAAAACCATTCGCAAATTTAAAGATTATATAATTATTCGCCCAATTTATGGTACCAAAAACTAATTTCCGCCTGTCGGGCGGAAGGACATTTTACCCGAAAAATATTTACAATGAACCACTGAAGTTGAGCATTCTTACCGCTTTTAATTTTACATTTTAATTAACATTTACAGTTAGATCTTACATATATGTTGTACTCTATTTTATTACAAATATTCTGAATAAAATATTCAATCTTACCTTATTGTTGAACGTCCGAAAATTTTTCTAAGCATGATTACAGGTAAGATATGCGATTAACCGTAAATTACTGATACATTGAACTCATTTAAATAAACCTGTTTGAACCTAATCCTTGAATGTTAAATTCAAAATGTCAACACAAAAGCTTCAAATGAGAAATTTTGTATTCAACAGCGGTATAAATCAGTATAAATACATGGATAGAATGTATCACTAGGTAAAAATTCCATATCAATCCAAGAGTATAAATATCAATGGATCACGGCTGGTTGAGGATTATTTTAAACTGTTCCAAGTAATGTTAGGAACGCTTTCAAATCGGTTTGAAACCGTACGACGCATGCGCATTATTAAAATAGCGTTCGTGTTTGCGTCGTACAGTTTCAAACCAATTCAAACTTTAGTTTGAACAAACCTTATACCTAAATTTAAAATTCTATTTCCTGCATTATCTCATATTTGTTTTTTGATTATCCTTAATAATTATTGTTTTCCAAAAAATAAAACAATTAATATAAAAAAAATTATTTTATCTTACTTCTATCTAAAAAGCTATTGGCTATTAAGAAAATCATTAAAATAAAACGAGATAATGAATAAATAAAAATTGAAGTATTACGTCGATATTTATATGCAGTCCCAAAGCACATTTTAATCATATTTGTACTACAAAGTAACATTTCTTGTACTAACACAATGAAATAACAATAAACTATTTAAAATGGGTTTTTACTACTTGATGGTTGGGGTGCTGGCAGGTTTTGCATTTTTTGCTCTGCGATATTGTTATTCGTTCATTTCATCATCATCGAATTCATGCTATAAGTTTCGTTTCACTCTAATACCCGTATTTTCTTCTACGGCATTTACGAAAGGAAGATTTAAATTTGAAGCTCTTGGTAAAATATAATTTGAATCTGTATCACTATAAATAACAACTAACTCCTCTTCACGACTTTCAGCACCATAACTTTCTTGGGACCTGCTAGTGTAATCTGGATTTCCGGTATGACTATAAAATCAATCATGATCATTCGAAAAATGTGTTTCTGGCAATTCACCTGTATTTTTAAATGGTTCTAACTTTTTTAGACTTGCCCCGGCTGCTTTCCTAGTCCGATCAATTCTACAAAATAAGTAATAATATAACGTTTATGAGAAACCCCTGTAGTTACATTATATTTACTTTGGTGTTTTCTGATTTATTTTTATAGAAGGACCAGCATTATGATATTGATTTTCTTGCATTATTTTATTTTGGTTAGCATTAGGTGACTGTATATACCGCACAACGTGAAAATCATGTCTGTAATACACCAATTAGGTTTGATTTCTGTTTTTTTTTTTTGGCAAGTGTTATAATTCAAGCAATTTTGTTTAGATACAACTAAATATTAAACAAAATCGTCAATTCGACTGCCATTCATATCGAAAAACATGTTGCAATTACGTAAAATTTCTAAACTTATTAATAATTCATCACATCATTAGGCAACATTTTTTTCGTTTCACAGTCGATGTGACGTCACCAGTTTTTTTGCCTAGTGCTGGGATTCTTGGAACGATCTTGGCTCAAATGTTCTCTATAAGATCTTTGATCTAAATTATCTGTTAGGTTGTTTTTCACAGAACAAGCCCCACCACAGCTATCTTCATTTTGTAATTTTATTGATTCCTATAAGAAATATATGCATATAAAATAAAAATTATTTGCAACTAATCTTTAGTTTTTTCAAATATTATTAATCATTTGATTTCCTTTCTCTGGGAAATAATCAAAATTTATTTCATAGCCATATATCAGTTTAAGTTAACAATTTTTAATTATTATATTAATTCTTAGTTATACAAAATGTAAAATCAAACTGGTCATCATGAAATAAATTTTGATGATTTCCCAAAAAATCAACCTATGTAAAATTAAACAACTCAATGAGATATAAATGCTTCAAAATTGAGTATTAAATTCAATTTAATATCTGAATCTAAAATAGTACCTTATATATTTTTAGATTAGAAACGATCTCTTTTTTTTAAACTGAATGTTTTGATAATTGATTTATTTATAATTTCACCTAATTAAATGTACATATTCTTGTTTAAATTAAAATTATTACGCACCGTATTCTTTCTTCTTATTGACCCACTAGGAATAGCTGAATGTGGTCGTGGACAATGCCAACAATTATCCTTACGACATTGCACACTAAAAATATATCAATAGATTTCACCTATAAATATTTTAGCATATATACTTAATATCGTCGAGAGAATCAGAATTTTCAAAAGAAAATGCGCCGGGAAATCTTGCATGGTACGACCACATTCTTCGTAATTTTTGGAAATCTTCTTCCCAGTTATCCGACCATTGTTCAACATGATCAAATTTTCTTAAAAGATTACAAGGACAGTTTTTAGAATAGCGACATTTCTCAGCGCATGTGTTAGGGCGTTGTGCATTGCAACAAATAGAGTTTGGTTGACATCTTGATGCACTAAAAGAATATCGTGCAATTAAAATATATTGGTCAAAGATCAGTTTTGCTCAACATTATGACTACGGGATCATATTCATTGTGAAACAATGGCGGAGAATGTTAAATAATACAAAAATAAATTAATGGCTCTACACATTTTCTTCTGGTGTTTCGAGCATATCTGTTGTGCCTCATGAACTGATTACTGGTTTTACTGAGCAATTAGGGTGTTAAATTCAATTTATATTCAATTGGTAGTCGATCCGTCATAAATTAAAAAAAAAGTAAAATCTAATACCATCCACGTCGACAACATGAAGATGAATTAGCTGAATTGCATCTACGATCACAATAATCAGGTTTTCTTGCCATTTTGACACTTGAAAATTTTGTATTAAACTGTCAAATAATTGACGACCGTGTAAAACCAGCATTTTGTATCGAATAAGCCGTGGATGTATTCAATTATTTGATATTTTGACTGAAATACAAAGTTAGAGTATTAAAAAAATAGTTTCAATTTATTTTATCTATATTATATTAATATTAAACAATAAAAATCATTATTCTACTTTTTAAACATATGTATAAACAATTTTTAACGTTTATTTGAATTCACTACAATAACAAAATATATCAATTAATTAAAGTCTCATATATAAACATTCAGGTTATATCAAAATATTTTGTAAACGAACACGAAAAAAAAAATACATACATTTTAAAATGTATTTCTATTATAATAAAAATAAAACTCAACTTATTTGGTTTCGAGGAGGCTTTTTTTAAAGATTAGATGACTATCTTCGTTAGAAAAATAAATATTCGAGTCATATGGGTTTCTGATTATTATATTGCGTACCAATACCATGAGACTAGAACATATGTTGCTGTTAACAATAGTCGTACAATAATAAAATTTAATCAACAAATTATGTTCTAGTTTGGATATTTTTGCGGCATTCGCTAATTTTGTTGCCCATTTGTTATATAATTCATTGTACGTTTTCCAAACTACAAATCATAAGTTGCTCAATTGGATATTATTCCAAATTACATGTTATTATATGAAAAAAAAAAAGATCATTTATGATCTTATGAAAGAATATAAAGGAATTAATGATATATTTACTGCGTATGCATTATTTCTTTAATGTGGAGAGTTTTAACGAATCAATTTAGGCATAAGTATATCAAATACAAAGATACATGGACAAAATCGTTGAATTTGTGTTTGTCCAAAATGCACCAAGATATTACGTTATGGTCATGGTACGATGAACAGGGAATTTTAGCAATCTGAGTAAGATACTAAATGCAGATAGTAAACGAAATATTTTTTTATTACATTACTAGTATAAGTAGTGGTTCTTATAAATGGTATTTAGTTTTCATATTTACGCAGAACGCTCATAACTACTCATACTATATTTGCCTATTGCTTTATATCAATAAAGAAAAATGTTTTGCCGCACTGAGATTATAACACGTATATGGCGTTACTATAGATTATTTGACGATCGATAAGCAATGTTATTCTGAAGAGGGATTTGTGCTTTTACAATTAATTGTGAAACATATTTATATATTAACTTTGTTCTGTCACCAGTGACTCATATACATACTCCAACATAATGCAGATATAAATTATAGACAAGATGTATTGCATTTTTATCTAGCATGTAAGATAAGTCTATGATTTGTATTGTATTTGAAACGTTGTTTTCATTTTATGAACAATTCAAGCAGGTGTAACACAGCTTTCGAAATAAACTGTTTGTTTTTCAATTTATGTTCATTTAAATATCTAATATTTTTTAAATACCTCCAGTATAAACGATTGAATATCTTAATTTCTAAATTCAAATAATTATTTGAAATATTTAACTTCAAAATATTCCCTAGTCTTAAAACCGTAAAATTAAATCTTTTTTTAAATCGATAGTAGATGAAGAGGAATAAAGATAGAGACACGATTTTTGGATATGTGAAATTTAAGTATTGTTATAAAATTTAAAAATATATATATAATTGCGATCGGGACGGCCGGTTGATAACGCGCGCTCGGCAGAATTTCTTCATCCACGCGGCACAGTGCAGGGATCATAACTTTGATCTGCAAAAAAATACAAACATTTTTCTGTTAGTGAGCAATAGTATTGACGGTAATATGTTTTCAAGAAAATATAGATTTTTACTATGTTTTTTGGATTGTTCAAGAAGTGATAACGGTTTCGTTCGGTTTTTTCAATATATAATATTTTTTTAAAGTAACTAGATATACCTATTTTGTATAAAACTCAACATATTACCGTCAATAATATTGCCCACTAACAGAAAAATGTTAGTTTTTTTTTTGCAGATCAAAGTTGTGAACCCTGCACTGTGCCGCGCAGATGAAGAATTTCTGCCGAGCGCATTTTATTAACCGCCATTCCGACCGCAATTTTGTATATTTTTAAAATTTTATAACATAATACTTAAATTTCACATATAATAAATACGTGTACCAAAAATCGTGCCTCTATCTTTATTCCTCTTCATCTAGTATCGATTTTAAAAAATGATTTCATTTTACGGTTTTAACACTAGATAAATCCTTTAGGGTTTCTCTACTTTCTAAATTTATCGTAAGCACCTGATTAAATGTAGCTATATTCAATTTATACATAAGATCAATCAATCTGAACGATTTTAATTTAAATTTTTTCGAAATTCCAACTTTACAATGAATGGTCCGTTTATGGCATATCTGAATTGATTACTTTAAAAGATCGTTTTACTGAATTTTAGTGATATTTAAAAACTGTAGCTCATTGAAAAAGCTGAAAGTAGTAAAATAAGTGTCTAGATATTTGGAATATGCATCTAATATTCAATTCTCAATTTTGTTTTTATCTAAAATTGGACAAGCGCGGTTCTTGTAACTTTGGACAAGATACAACCACCTAGTTCTCGTAGGCTACTAATTCTATTTTTATCATATATGAACCTTGGTGCCATATGTCATTTCTCTAGTATTATCTATTTGATAACGTCAAATACAATACTTACTAATAACGCAAGTGTGTTAAACGTAATTGATTATGAGTTTTATAAAGACCAGTTAAATTTACTACACTAATAAATACAACAAAATCAAATTCAAATTTTGATAGATAGAAACATAAATTTGATTATATTTTGTTTTATATAGTATAGTAAATTTTACTGGCTTTTATAAAACCGGGAATAAATGTGTTAAAAAAAGATATTTTTAAAATAATAGGGTTGAACCTCTAAAAATTTAAAAAATATATATATATGAATGATTTTTATAATTATTGTTAAGAATTTAATATATTTAAAGATATTTGTATGCCGTTAAAAAGAATGTATATGGTAGTTTTTATAACATACGGTTGGAGACACTTTCTTAGTACCCACAACACTTCTACGAGTGAGTTTATTCTGTTGAGACTGTTATTTTGTCGAATTTTGATCTTATTCTATTTACAATTGGTGATTATCGTATATGGCATGTAATGTGACAAACAATTTTAAACAAATTTTATATTAACAGCTTTTTTTAGAATAAATTTAAGTTAGTATACTTGCTTTCCTCGACGCTCATTGGTCATGTTAAATAGAAGACTATTGCACTCATTTCGGTTAAGTAAGATAGTCTCTATCTGACGGCACCATGATGATGAAAAATACGAAACTTTAATTACTAATAAAGAATAAACGATACGATCTCAAAATGAATAAATGCGAAAAATACGAATTGAATTACAATCTAAATGTAATGTATAGGCTTATATTTCATTTGGTGACTGGAGGTATCAACCTTATTGTGCATAGCTCTAAACTTATTTAATTTAAATTATACTTGAATTTAGAACCATTAAGATTACGGTAATATTTTTTAAGTTACCGGCAATACTATCTAACTATAATCTCAGCGCGGTAAAAAAATGTTAAATAACCAGCTAAAGTTGGCAGATTGCTCTTATTTATTGCAAAATAACATACCTATAAATCAGAATAATTGTTGGAAAATAAATAGCCAAACTCCAACTTTTGCATTTAAATTTATCTACAAGAAATAACGCATAATCGCGATTTGAAAATTTAATATAAGAACCGGAACCTTAAAGTTACTTCTAAAAGATTTGTTTTTCCAAACATATTAAAAATTATATTTAATTAATAAAATTTGATCCATAAGAAAATGGAAGCAAATTTGGATCAGTTGGAAACTGGTGGGAACAAGTGTAGAAACGTACAATAGATAATATTACAAATGAGCCAAACGAAACTGTGTATAATGTATGGTCTCCCACTTGTAGCCATAGGTTTAAAGTAATAAACTAACGCAATAAATTTGATTAATCCCTGAGTAGAGCCCGAGCGCGAGGCGTAAGTTTTCTAACTCTGCCACGACTGCTGATACTAATAGCGGGTTCATTGTTAGTACTATTATCACTGTCATCGTTTGGGTATCTTCGTTTGGTTGCGCGAGTATTCGCAGCCACAGCACTGTCATCCGAATCCTCGTTATACCGAGGTCGCTTACCACGTCTAGTCCGTAAAGTCGGTTCGTCAACATCACTATCACTATCACTAAGTTCAAGCATTGCTCGATAGTTCAACCGTTTCCCACGTGCCATTCGTTGCGGCTGTGGCTCGTCTTCGTCCTCATCATTAAGTCCTTCTGGGACACCAACTTCTTCATCATCGTCCTCACTCCCATCTGTTTCCTCGTAGTTTTTCTTCGGTGATCTTGTAGGTCGAACTTCGCTTCCTTGGCTCGACTCATCCATGCTCACAGGGTTTGCGGAGCGTAATGAACGATTGGAAAAATCAAGTTTCTTACTTACAGCTTGCAACGCAATTGTATCACTGTCACTACTAGCTTCATTCCAGTTGGCTTCATCTGATTCTATCGGACCTTTACAGTTTATTAAAGGTTCGTCATCACTGTCAAAATCGTCGTTTCCGTTATTACGTTTCGATTTTGTCCGTGTCCGAATTTCGTTTTCACTATCATCACTACAATAACTCAGCTTCTGTTTGCCCTTGCTTCGTGTGTTGCGCACTATTTTCTTACCGCGACTGTTCGGTCTGTAACTGTCCTCTGAGTCGGAATTGGGTTTCTTTTTGGTACGACTACCTGCTAGGAACAAATAAATCATTATGCATAATGTAATGTTATATTTTTCAACAATTAAAACCTGTCTAGAGTTTATAGAAAACAGATATATGAAATAAATCATTATGCATAATGTTATATTTTTCAACTAATAAAAGCTGTCTAATTACATACATTGAACCATTGGCACACTAATTGGTAACGGGACAACTCAGGCATACGCAATGTGAGTTACCAAATCACTGCCAAGTTAAATATTTTTTCTTCAAGAGCGTGCATAAATGATTACACATAAAAAAATTATACATACTAAAACATTATTTCGGTGTTTTGTATCAAATTATATAGCCATCGTAAATAGAACTACCCAGGGTATGCCCGCTCACCGTGCTATCCCATTACATCACCAGGAGGGCTACTATAACTACATGATACTAGCTTCTGCTAATGCTGATGTAATGTGATAGTAAGATGAGCGGACAGAGTACCAGCGCAGGATGGATGTACCATAAAATAGTTTGATTACAATTAGGACATACCTTGTGATGCAAGAACAGCAGTATCCGAATCGCTGCTCGAGTTCGCTTCGTCACTATCCGATCCACTGCTATCATCTTTATTTGATTTGCTAGGAGTGACGCGAGAATTATTTGCTTTTACGCGCATTACCGGCCGCGCATTGTTTGCTTTGACACGTATAATTGGTCGTACAACCGGTCCGTTTGATTTTGAAGTGCTCGCGTGGCCATTCTGAATACAAGCGGTTTTGCGGGGCGTCGTACTTTTGCGCACTGGACTCGGTGTGGATGGAACATCGTCACTACTTGTCTGTTGCGATGAACGGGTGAGTCGTTGCCCGTCACCGCGTGTTCGTTGCCGACGTTTGGCTTTTTTCTTTATCTTTGCCATGTCTTCACGTCGCCTAGCCGATTTCCAATTGTATGTTATCCTTCGAATGTGTTCTTCAAACATCGCCGATAAACGAATTGTCATTGAGTAAATCTATAAATAATACACATCCTAATTTATCATGAAACTTAAAATTATACATTTCATCCGAATATTATGTACTAAACCTATGAAGATCGGCAAAAGTAATATAGGCCAAAATTATTAAATTATAATCAATTCTGTTAATAGATGCGATACGAACTATAAATGGGGAGTTGTACTTTTATTTTCTAATTTATGTAAAGTTTGCGCTTATGTTATCTTTTGTCGAGACCACTACTCATCTGTAAGTATAACAAAATACATAATTAGACTTGAAGGTACAATCAAAGACAGACGCGCTTAACACTTAGTTGCTCAGTAAAACGCAATTTTGTGCTGCACTGAATACTTTCTATATAAATGTATTTGAAAATTTCCAATAAGTTTAAAAGTTAAATGAACAAACTTCGTTATATAATGCCAATTGTATACTACTAACATCGCTAATCTCAAAAATATAAAATTTGCAATTATGAGTGGCCATAACGTATATTTAGCGTGATACTGTATTAAATATAAGTCTTAATAAAACCTTTGAATAGTAAAATAATTATAGAAATTATTTATTTTTCGAATTGATTAAAACAAAATTATATATTATTTAATTTGAATAAAACCACACTCCATTAGTTACTTTAACATTATAATGAGAAAAATGAACTTAAATCATTTGATATTAGATAGATACGGGTCGCCAATTAATACTGATTTCAATATAAGGCAGAAATTCTATTAATATAAGAATTTAATTTATATATATATATATATATATATATATATATATATATATATATATATATATATATATATATATTCATATAATTCTAAATGACATAGCGCAACTCCCCTAATATTCTACTAATAAAATATATAATTTGCAACATAATACATCAATGTTACAAAATGTATGCTGCATAAATGTACATGCCAATCATACCAAAAATACAATCTTTATAGTTTTATATAGGATCCCATTACATATCACCGTTTGCATCATGCAAACATAAATACTAACTATATATATATTCATTTTATAAAAACGCATCGCATTCTTTTTCTATGAGCATGAATAACTAAGGCGGTCCTTTTATTATTTGGTGCATTCATTAGTAAATACTAATTGGAATAAGATTATAAGCAGATCTTCAACAAAAAACTACCGTATAGAAATTCAAACCTAGTTATTAATTTAATATTCCAATAAAGCAAATGATTATTATTTGAAAATAGGTGGGCCACCTTAATTTGTAAATAGTTATTAATTAAAAAAATTGAAACAAAACCACAATAAGACAAACCAAAATTATAAATCATTCAATATTTACAATAATTTAACAATATACGTATCTTTTGCGAGTATCTTCTGATTTGACACATATTTGTAAGCGAAAATCACTTACCAATATCTCTTGCTGCTCAAAGCATTTACAATTTTTGTTTTATTATTAAAGCTTTTCCTGGCGCAATATAATACAATTATGATTACTTACCCTAGACCGTTTGTTGGTGTTGTAATTTCTTGAATTTTGAAATATCAATCGAATATCTTTACAGAATTCCATCGGAGTTTCGTAATTGCCGCCCAGTAAATCCTCTTTCACCGCTCCCAAATCCATTGGTGTATCAATACATTGATAGTAATCTAGTAATAAATAAAAAATATATCAAAATAGGTATGTACCCATTCCGGCACTCACATCTAAGACATCTTTATCTAACATGAAAGATAAATGGATGATTTGCATTCTATTAAATTTATTGCTTGAACTTACCTGGATGTTCTAATCTATCGACCGGTTCGCGGAATGGAGAACTATCTTCGCATTGCCATAGAGCGTCCAGAAGCGCTCGTGCTTCGTTTCGCCAATCAGCAGGTTTCTCCAGTCGAACATTACGGCGCTTATTGAATGATCGATTTTTGTTTCGTGACGATCTGCTAATACCCGTACTTGTAGAGGGACCTGGTTGCTCTGTACCGACATCTACATCCGAATCGGATGACTCGTACGTGTCTACCAATTGATGATACATAGCACCAACATCGACTTCGTCCGCACCAGCCCTTCAATCAACACCATATTATATTACCATTCCAAATTAATCTTAAAAAATAGGATATTAAATAATATTTTATAATAATAGAAAATGTAACGCACAATAAAATAAAGCATTATTTATAAAATTAGAACAGGATTTCTTGACATGTTTGAGAGGTACAATCGTAGGAAAAATTTGAATTAAAGTAAAAGATCATAAACAAGTGGCCACCTACTTGATTATTCTTAAACATAATTCCGTAACAATTCGTGCATGTCGTACAATCGGACTATGAGGTTCGTTGTATTTCTCCGCATTTGTCGCCAGGTATCGCACGTCGAATTGTGCTGAATTGATACGCCGATAGAAATGATTATCGAAACGTGCCTTGATCGTTGACAAATCTATCGGATATTCAACGACGAACGCATATGATGGATATCGATTTAGATCGACGGGTGCCACGAAAGGTTCAGCAATTGCGAGACTCATTACAACATCTAGGCCAGCAATGATTCGGCGACATGTAGCTTCCCGGTCACCACGTGGCCATTCTTCAGATACAGGCTGGTATAAGATCGCACGGAATTCTTCTGGAAGTACAGGTACCGCACTGCCTATATATTCTGGCAAACCTAGAAATATGAAAAATCAATTCCATAAGCTCAGATTCACAATCTTATAAAAACTTAAATCAGTATTTTGTTATCGTGGTATATTTATATTATACATTCATAATTTGAGCTTATATTGATTCTATTCTATATAATTATAGTACAAAATGTTAATATATTTATTTAACAATCAAATGTCTAGACAAAAAATTACTCTATAGCTGGGTAATGACTTAAGCATTTTTACGCGCACGAACGCTCTCCGACGGTTGTTGGTTTTAGCGAAAAGATCAAAGAAATGAACGCGCACATAATAGCTGGAATACATGTTTACGCGCAAGCAATTCGACAAATCTAAACATTTTCGCGCACGAATATATGTATAGTCTGGTTCAATTTATAGTAGAATCTACCTGCCTCCCTATTGACAGGTCAGACCCCTACACAGCGGGCGCTTCGGGCTACGGAAGAAGAGAGCCGGATTAAACGAAAATTTAAACTCTGCTTTAGTATTAACATATATAATACACCTTAAGAATATTTCCGAATTTCTCTTAAAACCAATTTAATTGTAATTAACTTTGAGTGTTTAATATATATACCGTTAGATAATCCTATTTGTATACTCTATATAAAGGTACAAAAACTAATTTGAATTTAGTTGCAAACAAATAATTGTGAAGCGAACACCAAGAAAACGACTATAATGTGGAGACCATGGTTTGTTGACGAAGTTGAAGAAAGCGTCGTACATAAGGACGAACAAAGAACGTTTTTGTCGGATGACGCAAAACAGATCATACAAAATGTGTGTAATTCTTTGAGTGAGAATAAAAATGAAATATCGGCGATTCGAAAGACATCTGAATTAACCAAAGTACCCTATAGTACGGTTTATAAAATTGTTAAAACGAAAATAGAAAAGAAGAAACCTAGATGTGATACTGGGAAAATACGAACCGTGAGTGAATTTGAAAAAGACGTTATACGTCAAACAATTTATGAAATGTATAGAAAAAAAAAACATTGCCGACTACAAGAAGCTTACACCAACATATCACCAATCAAACTGACATTAACTGTTCTCGTTCAACGTTATATAGATCTATCACTGGTATGGGTTTTAAATAATAGTGATAATGGAAAGCCGAAGACTATGTGAATGGCGACACAAATTCCTAGTCAACATAAAAAAATATCGCACTGAAAATCGTCCAATAATTTATTTGGACGAAACGTGGTATGATTCACATGACATTGTCGATAAAGGTTGGCAAGATAATACTGCTGCTTCTTCGCTAGATGTACCTGTATCTCGTGGTAAAAGAATCATAATTCTGCACGCCGGATGTGAGGATGGGTGGATCAAAGACGCGCTTCTATTATCTGCTAAAAATGTTAAAGATAGTAGCCTTGATTATCACGATAATATGTCTGCAGATACTTTTGAACCTTGGTTTCAAAACAAATTAATTCCAAATTTACCACCGTGGAGTGTAATTGTTATGGACAATGCGTCATATCATTCGCGACAGAGTGTTAAAGTGCCAAGTACTAGTAGTAAAAAGTCAGAGATAGCAGATTATTTATATGAAGAGGATTTGTATTTTGAAGCCAATTATTGGAAGTGATGAATATGTGTGTGATGCTATGGCTGAAAAGTTTGGGCACACTATTTTACGTTTGCCGCCATATTATTGTATATTTAATCCAATAGAATTAATATGGGGACAAATAAAAACAAACATTAGAAGAAAAAATAGCTCACCGACAAATTGTCCTAATGTAATTTTAGCAATTAAGAACGAAGTAAATAATATATGTGCAGAAAAATGGTCTAAATGTATACTTCATGTTGTAGATATTGAAGATAAATATCTCAATGTTAATAATATTGCAAATGAATTCATTATTCATGTCAATGAAAATAGTTCTAGTGATAGCGATTTCAATGTAAGTAGTGACAGCGATGTAATAGATGTAGAGTTTTAGTTTGGTTTTTATTTTTTGTATATGTTATGAGAACTAATTGTTAATAATATATTTTGATTTTAACATGTTTATATATATTTTTACAAATTTAGGTTTTAAGAACATGATTTCGAAATAAAATTTATTCTAACCCTGGAAAACATGTCATTTTATACAGCCATAAATATTCTTAATCCGCTTGCGGTATACCTGCTATGAGGTACTAATGGAGTCAGTTCTACTATAAATTGAACCAGACTATACGCGCAAATCTTTCGTGCGCGCAATGACGCTCAAGTTAGTACCCAGCTTTAGAGATTTTAAAAATTCAATGTAATAAATTGACCGCAGCAAATACGAAATTTGAGAAGTGAAGAAACGTATCAAGAGCTATCATTTATTCTAGGACAACCCCGCATTCTCAAACCATTTATTTATTGTCTATTATTATTTTCGTAATCATAGTACAAACTAGTATAGTCAAAATTAATTTACTTTAGATTTTAATATAAATCTCTGAATAGATATTTTCGCAATTATTGATTAAATAATGAAAATACTAGATTTCTTAGTTAGTTTAATTAATTCTTTTGAACAAGAAAATATATTTTCGACATTTTTAGACGACATATGATAGTGACCTCACATGCCTAATTATTTATTATTAAATATATCATTAGTAAGAACTGTAACACCATATTTTGCTATTCTATTCATGCAATAAATAAAGCTTAATCTATATATTAATAAATAAAAATACGACAGAAATGTGAGTAAAATATTTTACTGCTATCGAAGCATGCATAAAACAACAATAGATACAAACAAAAAAATTACCTTATTTATCATATCCAAATGCAGGTGCAATAAATATTTTAATATCTTTAACAACTTACAAATATACTCTAGCGACAGATTTAATTCACTAAACCCAAAATAAATTTTGTTCAACAATAAAATATTTCTTTTGAAGTACCAATTTATTGATAATAAAAATAAGCAATCACGCTTTCGTTACCATTATAATATTGTTTATTTTAACTTACGTTCTTCATTGATTGGCTCCAAGTCCCATGGACTCATATGTTCATATTCGCCATTATCCCAGCGTACTTTATAACACATAAATAGCGATTCGGCGAAGTCAGGATGGTTTGGAGTTTGAGATACGATTTCGCCGATCCACCAGCCATCGTCGATCATGCAACGAAATCTATTACAAAACAAACAATATTTACTTTAGGATTCGAAGTAAAACAAACTAGCTATTCTTACGAATCAGTTATATAACAGCAAAACTATTCATCCGGTTATCATACGAGAAACGAACTAATTTGAAAATGGTGTATATTAATTAAATGACGCATAAATGAAATGTTACTATTGGTAAATCACCGAAAATGAATAACTTGCGTTACCGGTAACTTTTTTAGAAATTGTGCAAATTCTTTATTTCTTTTTAATGTAGTATTTATTTGTAAAGAAAGTGAGTTTATATAGTTATATAAAAACCTTACAAAGTATTGTAAAATAAAAAAAAAATTCATACTTATCTCCCGCCGTCCAATTTCTACCAACTGCAGTATCATACGTCTGTTTAAGTACTATGAAATCCAAAACATCCGCCATATCGTGGTATTTGATAGTGAAGTTATTGCCTGTTAATCGTCCGTCTGCGTTCATCAGCGCTAACTTCAGACAGCACAATCGCGGCGGTCGTATTTCATATTTAATACCGACAACTTTGACTAATTCATGAGTCTAAATAAGAACAAACAGATTTTCAAACTTAAATTCGTATAAATGGTGTTATTTGTACAACGTACACGTAAGCGGGTTCTAGTCCATGGTTCATTTTTAGCGACTATTTCATATATCTTCTTCGCTCGTACAGCATCCATGTACAATTGATGTCCTTGTCGAAAGTACACAACTTCATCACCCATTTGCGGATAATATGGTGCTTTGCGAGGTACAACTTCTGATAGCCAATCAGGTGGTCGAAATAGCTCAGGAATTTCACCACCTACTAATTTTGTTTGGTGTATCTAATTAATAAATATAATTTAATATTAATTGGTAACACATTTTGTCTTCTTTAGTACATGATTGTTTTTGCTTTTTTTTGCACAAAATTTGGGTAAGTTTACTTTAAAAATTTTAATTCTGCAAAAATTATGGCCATTTATATGATTTTATTTGCAAATAAAATTTATGTGGATTTTTACCTTTTTATTCCGTACTGCACGTTTTTTACTTTCGTCATCTGTTAATGGTGTGAGTGGTCGTTTTTTGACCGGTTTTCGTTTAGAACGTTTCGGTGGTTCGAGTGTGAATCCATGATCAGCTACCCAATCCGAATATCCAGACGATTCGGTATCCGAACTAGAACTGCTTGATTTCATATCTTCTTCAACCTCGATTGCTGTTGACTCGCTGCTACTACTGCTGTTGCTTGGACTAAGGTCATTTTCATCTTGTCTTTCTTGCTAAATTACAAAAATACTTTATCGATAAGAAATATTTCAAATTGATTCAATTCGTAAAATTAATTGAAATGACTAGAACATAATTGAGGATATGAAAATACTGACAATGTTCTACAAATGGATATCTTTGCAACCGTTACTAAGTCAAACAATATCGATTATTTATCAGGGAATACTTTTACTCAATCGGACTGGAGTTGTAATTGTATTTACCGCATTCTGTTCTTCTTCCTCAAGCTGTTCAGTACGTACAGCTCGTGTTCGATAAGCAGGTGGCACTCGACTGCGACGCCTGGCTAGTGCTCGGGATGATCGACTTCGATTAGCTGATGATGCGACTGGAGCTGTCGTTATCATTACCGGACGTCGACGCATTTGACGCCGATATTCTTCCATTTCAGACTTATCTATAGCATCACTACACACAATATAAAATAATACTGTAATTCGTAAAGTGAAGTAGGTTAGTAGTATAAACTATAGGAAGAATTCATAATAAAATGATAAAAACGTTACATTAAATAAATAAGTAACAAACATAGTAAAAATATAAACTAGTAGCTGATTTAAGGGTGTAATTTAAAAAAATATACAAAAATTGAAATCGATAAAGAAGAACTTTAACTCCTAAATATTTAAGGATTTTGTTAGAATTTAATGAAAACGCAACTTAGGCCATATTGGGAAGATATTATAAACTGCAAAAAAATAAATATACTTACACTTTCTCTTTAGCCAAGCGTATAGCATAAATGTTTAACGGTTTGACCAGTGTTCTCCGGAACCATTTGTAGTTGACATCTCTTTGCCAGTTTCCGCTTGTTTGTCGGACACCTTCCACATCGCCATTTCTTCGCATACCCGTACGTAGTCCACTACGTGGCGACGACAGTTGTCTCATCAAATATTGGTTATCAGCTGGTCCACCTTGCTCCTGACCCTGTTGATCCTGATCTTGATTACCGCCATGATCAGGCTCGTTTGAACCATATTGGCGTTGTGCTAATGCAGCAATCATACGGTCAATATCAGATCTTGGCTCAGTTGGAAGACCTTCGATTACTTCTTGCACACCTTTAAAAACAATAGTAAAATAAGAAATAATTACAGATTAATCTGTCTATTTGTGTGAGTGTGTGTTTCTTCAAAAGATGAACCGATTACAAGAAAACTACCATTGAAATTATTACATTTTATTTAAGTTACCATAATTACTTAAGTAGCACATATTCTTACCTCCAGCACCAACTGCAATATTTGGTATCAGTTGATCTGTTTGACAATATTCACGTCCAGGCACCAATTTCTGTAAATGCGGTGGGTACGGATTCCCATCAACATCTACTAAAAATGGCGGTGGCATCAGATTAGGTGCAGTTTGAGTTTGCTCATCCAGCACCCAATGATTTGCATCACGAACTAGAGGCCGATAATCCGTATGGAAGAATAGCTCCTTTGGTAGCTGTAATAAAATAGATATAAATCATGATATCTATTTAAAAGATATGTCCATAATAAAATTTGGACCGTTGCACAGTGATATTACTGAGTAGCATATATAAGAAATTAAAATGTATACCGGTCCAAATTTGATTACATGATAAGATTATTTGAAAAATAAACTAAAATCAATATTTACCCTTACCATTTGAAGTCGAGCGTTCCCCGTTCCAAATCCAAACATCAAAATATGCCCATGAGAGTCAGTGGCTGCAAACATACTACCGTCCGGTGACCACTTTGCATCAAACACTGCCCCATGGCCTTGTCCTTCGATATTATTCACGTATTGAGCAATCGATTTTCCTGTTAATATATCCCAGATAAAAATATGGCCATCATGGCCAGCCGATAATAGAATTCTCGGATCAATCGGATGCGATTCCAGAACATACACTTCATCTTTATGGCCGGTAAGTACTTTACATAGTTTACCGGTGGACGCATACCACACTTTTAGACAGTGATCATTCACGGCAGTTATTACCCAATGATCGGAACAATCCCATGAAACCATAGTTACTTTTAATTTTTTGTTCTCGTCTTCTGGTGCTGGTGCACTAAAAATAAAGAAACTCATTTTATTCCCTAGATATAATTTTTTTCACAAGAGATAATGAACAATTTCATGCTTGTATGATTATGTCAAGAATCAAAACTTACCCGGGTAATCTAGTAGTCATAAGTAACTGTTGACTCTTCCACTGTTGTGATTCAAAGTGCCAGACATGCGCGATACCATCTTTACCACCAGATATGAAACGCACGCCGGAGTGAGCCCAAGCAATACTGTCCACTGTATCCGTGTGGGCTTCTGTTTCTAGAATGCGATGTGGACCCTCGTCACCATGCATCATATACACACGCACATGATGATCTGCTGAGCCAGCTGCTAGAAATGCACCACCGGGACTAAAAGCCGCACATATCATTTGAGCTTGACCCGGTCGCATTCTTTCATGATATTGGATCGGTTTTGACCTTAAAAGACAGAAAATATATGTTAATTTTTACAATCACTATACTATACGATTGTCAATAATAAAAACTATATACACTAAACACACTAGTTTGAGACTTGCGTCTTCGTTGTTTAACTAAATAACAGACGCATGTATACTATGTTTATTTCATATAAATTGTGTAAGGGCAAAGAGGATAAAAAAAAGTGTTATTATTTTGATTGTTCCAATAGCGATTTTTTTATTGATATAATCAAATGTGGGTAATAGGACCTGCCTCATTTTGAAGCAAAATATCTCTTGAAGTATGGGACTTGGATTGGATTTAAAATGCGAACAGATTCAATCGAGTAGTTACACAATATGTATACCGAAACTAGTTGAAATCAGTTTGGTATTTTCAGAGAATAAAAAGCGACAAAACTTGGTTATACGACGTAACGAGTAACTAGGGCAATGCGAAATGAATTCATGAGATTTTTTTTGTATCCAAAAATGAATAAAAGAATAAAACCATTATTTCTTTGATAACGAAATTATTTTAAATAAATATCTCGGCATGCTATGCTTTATTGTTCATAAATACACCTAAGCTAATAAAACAAATTCTTCTGAGCAGTGACGTAATCACAATAACTAAGCCTATTTGAACTCAGATATGTTTATTTCGTGATAGCAAGAATGCTGTCGTATAAAAATGGCAAGTGTATTATAAAGTGTAACTTACATAAAACTGGCCTTGGATCCTTTATTATATGTATATGTCCAAAACGCAACCGATCCATCAGTACTAGTCGTTACCAAGTATCTGAGATCCCATCTGGAAGACGGACAGAAGTTGACTGATGTGATCATACCTGTATGGCCCGTAAGTACAGCTACAGGTGTCATCGTTTGCAGACACCATACTCGCAGTATTCTATCTAATGATCCCGCTGCTAATAGTGTATTTTCTAGGTTAATCGCTATATCAGTAATTTCCGCAGATGCACCACGATATGTTGCTAGTAATCGGCCGTCAATTGCAGACCAAACTTTTACTAATAAATCATCTGCACCCTGTAAGTAACATAATCATGTTTTATATTTTAATCTTTCAAGTAATAAAAATGAGTACAAATTATTTGTGTAATATAAATCCGAATTTAATATTATATCATATATAATATAACATTAATTTGGGGTTGAGTGACGCGAGGGTGTGTTTAATTAAGAATAAAACAACTTAACTTTCCTTCACAATTTATTGATAAAACGAAATATAAATTTCGTTTTATCAATAAATTGTAAAGGAAAGTTAAGTTGTTTTATTCTTAATAATGTAACAATTATAAGAATATAATATACCAAAATTGAAATGTGGTCCGACAAATTGTATTAAATCGTTCATTTCATTTTTACATTAAAAATATATACAAATTTCGCAATGTTTTGTTTTTGTAGAAATATGTAAAAAAATACGTACAGTGAGTATATATCGTCCTGTGTGATCAAATAAAATACAATATACTGCTGATAAATGTCCTAGTGTACGTCTAAGTAATTGTTGTTTTTCATAAGTAATTGGCGGAACAATGTGTCTTCTTTGCACAGGACCCGAATATTCACGTCCCGCAAGAACTTTCACTGAAATATGAAAAACATAAAGTATAATTATATATAATTAACAATTTAAAAAAATATATTTTACCTAAACTATATTCTGGTATTTGATTAAACGGTTCGGCAAGTGGCTTTTGATTTCGCCTTGCCGCATATGTAGATAATTGAATATAAATCCTTTCTACATTCGCAGTACGTAATAAAGACTGTTTTCCAGCACCGAGTAGCGATAATACCCCCGATACCACTGGGGGTACTTCCTTGTCTAGAATTGGAGCGATGCGACTGCATATTTCTAATAAATGCTGTGGTCCGATATGCGTATATTGTCTTTCCTATAATACATTCAATTACTTTATAATAAAATAATATAAATAAAGCATTGTTTAAAATTAGAATTACATTGTGATTTTTTGATAAATTTCAACTAAGCAAAGAGATGTAAGAATCGAGTTAAATTCAAAGGGTTTTCTGCCATTAAATTTGATCGGAATAAGCATGAAGCTATGCATGTATGTAAAAAAGTTTTAATTGGATATAGTACATATAAATCATAAAAAATAGATATAAATTGTGGATTGTAGAATTGTTTTAAAATTACTTTAGTGTTCAACAATAACGATATAAAAAATTAATAAAGCAGTTAGGGAAAAGGTGATCTATTTATATAACGATTCTCCAGACATAACATAAAGGTCAGTTTTATGAAATGTCATGATATATCTAAATTAGAATCATTAAATAGGGATCTGTTTCTGAATTCAAGTCATGAACTTATTGTTGTATCTTGAGAATCACGGATTGGAAATATTTGTGTGTGTGTAATATCGTTCGTAGAAAAAAAATTAAATCCACTGAAACATCCGGTTTATACTTTTATCTGATATGCTTAAAAATAAAACCAAAATTTAAAACCGCATATATCAATAATCTCTTCTATTATTATATTAAATTAGTAGATTTTTATTATTGGTCGATTAATGTATATAAAAATATTTTTCATATAATTGACTGCATTTTCAAGGATATACCTTATTATTATAGTACTAATTTAACCACAACAAAAAAATATTCATAAATAATAAAAGCAGCTAATATATATTTAAAATGAATCACAGTAACAAGAAAATTTCATATATATACAAAGGAAATAAAATGTAAACGTTGGCCAACGTTACCAATCAGAAAGTACGTTGCGGTTTTAGTGTTGCTTATTAAAAACCGTTGGAAACAACTACGTAACGCGTCCTACAACGAATCATAAGAAGCTGCAACGAGTTTCAACCAATCGCTGCACGGCATGTATTATTTATCGATTGTACAAGGACTTGCGATTCGCGAATATAAATTTCTGGACGTATAGAACACGTTTCATTTCTTTCTAACTAATGTGATAGACAGAGCGATGAATATGATTTCTTTCTTTCTACTACACAAGGTTAGAAAAAGAGAACACCAACGTAGTTGGTTGATTCGACGAGTCATCGCTAGCTATCTCATTTTAGTGAGTGAGTTAGAGAAGGATAAGGATATTAGTGGGTGAGAGGTCAGGTGCGCAAGGACAAACTGGGCAAAATGGGGTACCTTTTTGAACCCTTCTTGCATAATTAAAAAAAAAATGATTTTTGTATTTCGTATTTAAGCGTGTTGTAGAATTTAGAGATGTAAAAAATGTGATTTTTTAATTTTTGTAATTTTGGGGTAAATTGTTTAAACATATTAATTACCAATTCATCGAAAGTCCTCTCGTGTTCATTCCCTTCCCAGTCGATTCGTTTCGGAAGAATCTAAAAAAACATTTTTTTTTGTAATAGTTAGACTTGGGTGATTTCTGACACTTGGTGTAATGTTTTGACAGTTAAAAACCACGTGTTATGCCATGTGGAGTGTCTGACACTTGCTCTAAATGTAAACAATAGCAATTCATTCAAAAATTGTTACCCAGGTAATAAAGTCTGGCACAAAAAAATCAGATATTTCATTAAAGTCCACTCATTTACCCGTGATTTAACACAAAACAATACATTTAACGTGTATTCAAGACAAATAAATGAAACACACAAGTACGAGAATCAGAAAACAAGTGTTTTGCACTCACCTTGAATTTCTCCAATTCATCTCTCAATATCTATGGAACATAAATAAAACACATATTTATAAATATAGAAATGTTTGTAAATCATTAAATTGCATTAATTTTTACCTCCCCGATGCCTTTTAATGGTCCAGCGGACAAAAACTTCGCGATCAAAAAGTATAGTTCTGCAAGCAAACAACAGTGTTCCGTTATGGTGTAACACTTTCCCGTTTTTATCACTCATTTTCGACGTTATAGAGCCGTATTACGTACCTGGAGTTATCACAGAATTTTGTCGTGATGTCCCTGCTTCCATTTTCTTTGATTTATAATACTTCACATGAGAAAAATCAATTGCTTTTGATAAACATGACTAAAGCTTGGCAAATACATAGCACTGCGCTAGTCATACAATTAAATGGCGGCAACTGTTGACGAGAGGGGCGCGCAGAGCGGACGGTAATAAGAAAATGGCGACTTCTGAAAGTAGGTGAATACGTCGAGTGAAGTCGAGTGACATCCGACGGCTGACGGATTTTTAGGCCATCTGTCAATGCACGCATATTTGTTGATTTACGCAAATTTATAAATTGATTGAAATTTTTTATTGTTTTTTTTATAAAAATATTAAGAATGAACTAATACATCATAATAAAAGATAGTAAAAAGTTAAATTTTTATTAAAATTGAACAATATTAAATATATTGCAACTGTTTATTTTTCATTCCGTTAAAAAGATGCACATATTTAGATATTTCTTATGTATTTTAATAAATTAATGAATATAAAATAGCATAAAAACTAAATAGAACTAATAAACATATTAATTTTATATCCAAATATATTTTTTTATATTTTTCTAAAAGATCTTTACTTAAACATAACCCCAATAATAAATTTAAAATAATTGGTATTTGATTTTTATATGCGAATTTAAAAAAACTACGCACTTTTGTTTTTTAAATAAACCTTATAACCCCAAGTACCTTAAAATACTCATAGATGTCGATAAAAAATTAAACGTTTTACAACGTTGGTAGTTTTTTATTTAGTAAAATCATCAAACACGAACGTTTATTTGTTTTACCGTACTTTATTCAATTAATTCATGTTTTAAGCATTTAGTTATATAATTTTTAAATGTGATTGTACTTTCGGATCTTATTTTTGTGAATGTATGAACAAATCAGTTAAAAATACGAGCCGATGCAAGTTGTGTTGTCAACGTTTTGCAGTGGGGAGTTCAAGGTGGCTGGAGATATAAATACAATATGGCGGTTTTTGATTTCAGCTGATTTCAGCTTACTAGATCAAGTGTCATGTGATGTGTTAAACCACCCGCCTTTCGACGTGTCATTAATGAATGAAAGAAAAGGTAACTATTAGCTAAGTAATTAAATATGATACCTGTAAATCAAAACTTATTGTACTTAAAAGTTATACATTAAAAATCAATATAATTGAAAGTTTTTGTAAACATAAATTTATTTAAATCATAGTACATAATAATTATACAACTATATAAATAGATAACAATCGAAATATTTGCATTTGCAAGAATTGCATTATTTTAAATATGATTTGTTTTAAGTTATGCTTAAAATAATATCATATATCGAACGAATCTTACATATAATATTCAAATTATAATTGATTTGGTTACTTTTTGACGATCAGCTTTTTAAATTATAATTTCATTTTAAATTTCTCTGAGATAGTAAACATAAATGATGAAATAATAAGCCGAATTAAATTTTATAGGTTAATAAAGCGACACGTCGTTTTCGGTTTGCTCATATGACATGTGAAATAAATTATAGTTTGAGTATATATTTGCCACTAACTTACATTTTAAAAATTAATTTTGTTAACATACTTAGATATGATATTTTTAAATAAATATATATTTCTTTCAAATATTATTTAGTAATCAGTGTTCATTAATCAAACTTTCGAAAAAGTAAATGTTCGATATTTTTGTTTTAAATTTATACTCAATATTATGATTTACGATTGTTTTGCTCTTTGTATCTTGGAAACACGAACAATGATTCTAAAACAATATTGTAATGATTTTACTTTGCCACGATTACTATTTATTTAATAAAAGTAATAATATACGATATTTCATATCTAATCCTTAACCATATCGAACGTATATCTCACTTAAAGTCATTTTTTTGCCGATTCACTGATTTGGAGTCGAGTTACGTAACTTAACGTCACTGGTTACGTTATAACGTTATATCTACCAAAGACTTCACGTATACTCTATAGTTTAAATCGTTTTTAAACCATGTTTTCTTTGAAATTAATACTGTCTAAGTACTTACAGTTATATACTGCAAGCAAAACATTTATTATTCTAACGCATCTGATTACCCTTTTCACATTTGTTTCTCCTTCATGCCCAGTTAATAACCATTTTACACAAAAACACAGCCTTGCTCAGTCTAAACTCATGTTCTTTATATGTTAGATAAAGAGAGACAAAACACGAGTTTATACTGAACTAAGTTGAGTTTTTATGTCAATGGAATATAACTATTTAGTCGCATGTAATATCTAAGGAACATTTGAGAGATGTAAAGACCCTATGTTACGTCTCCGCAATGTAACATATGTTACAAGCGACTAAATGATCACTGGGTGCAATGATTAAAGTGACCCTAGGTTTCTTCCAACTAATGTTAGAATTAGTTTGAAACTGCATGACGTATGCGCATTCGTTCCAGCATAATGCGCAAGCGTCGGATTGTAACTGATTTTAACATTAGTTGATACAAACCAATTATTTCGATACTAACAACATTTTGAAATTTAGGGAAACATTTATTTTTCCAATCACTGATTCTTAAGATACAACAAAAAGTTTAATTTATTTTCAAATCGCATGATACATTTTATTTAAACTGATTTACTAATATATAACTATTAATAAAGTAACTAAAGTTAACAAAAAAAATAATGAGAAAGTAAAATCTAATTCATGCCAACTTATAGTTATTTCGTAATTGTACCAACATAATCGGTTACAGATTTTATTCGTTTCACCTCTAAGTTTTATGGCTACAATGAATTTATTTTCATTGTAACAACAAGTAAATAGATAGTTATTGTCGAATTATATGACAAATATTTACCGAATTGAAACATTTTCTACGTAACCGGTTGCGTTGGTTCAATTATGAATTATACCTAAACGGGTTAATATATACATTTGTATCTTAAACGCAAATTTTATTTATCAGCTAGATAGCTAATAGCGCATTTTAATGTCAGCTACTTAAATCTAACATCCGTATTCATAAATAATTTAACGAGAAAACCATATAACATTTATTATGTGATTGAAATATAATTTTTATTTATAGATACTCGCGATTCGAAAATATGTCGTGGATTATCGATAGTTCTTTAACGTGGGTGCAACGATTATGTGTGAAAATATTAAGAACCGGCCCTATACCACGACATGTAGCATTTATAATGGATGGAAATCGCAGATATGCCAAAAAGACACATGTACATAAAATAGAAGGCCACACAAAAGGCTTTGACAAACTGGCTGAATGCCTGCAATGGTGCCTAGATCTTGGTATACCGGAAGTTACTGTTTACGCATTTAGTATAGAGAATTTCAAACGTAGTAACGATGAAGTTAGCAAGTTGATGGCGTTAGCGAAAGAGAAATTCGAGAAATTGCTAGAAGAGAAGTATTGCAATTCATTTATTTAATTTTTATTTTGTAATAATGAAAGAATATTTATTTTTAGAGATAAAATAATGGAGCAAGGTGTTTGTATTAGAGTTATTGGAAATCTGTCACTTCTAGATGAAGATTTAAGAAGAGTTATTGCTAAAGCGATCGTCATGACTAAAAATAATAGTAGAGCATTTTTAAATATTGCATTTGCATATACCTGTAAGTATACTATTTAATATTACATACCGTGTTTTAGATATAATTTTAAAACTGATTTAATCGAATTGTCTTGAATTTCTATGGAAACAATTTGCGATTACTATTTATCTCATATATGAAATAGGGAATCATTATGATGTAGAATTTTTTCCTGTTAGTAAACAATATTCTAAGCCAACTACTTTTTAATTAATTTTTCTAGTACGCTTAGTTTTAGAGTTATGATTTTTCGCTTCCAGGGAATATGACGTCAAGATCCTTTTGATAAGTCTAGTTCCTAGTCGCGGCGATAGTGGTTTTGTTTGCACACATAGTTACACAAACCAATCGCAGACCTTATATTCTAAACAACATGTTGACTAAAGTCCGTTTTGGATTACACATTAAATTGAACAATAGATTGTACAAGAATTTGCAACCCAAATGGCGTAGTACCAAACGGAAAATTGTTTGAATTATTGTATTCCATCATGAATTGTTGAAAAATGTTCTATTTTCAAGACAATTTGTACGCATACCCGAACTTTGTTTATTTAGTCAACCGTATTAGTATTTTAAAACTTCTTAATCTATAATACAATTTTAATTTATTTCTGCTATTATTAAAACAATAATTTCTAAAGAAATAGAAAATATTTTCGATTGTATTATATTTTTTAAACAAACTCATTATATGATTAGATAAACACACCATAATTATTGCTTAATGAAGACGAAACAGTAGCGGCAAAATAAACGTACATTCATTATTTGTATAATTATTAATTTAACACTTATTAGTGCGTAAAATTACCGAAAATAGGTCATTTTGACTTGCTTACACGCACTATTAAGTATATATACTCATTACCCATACGAATAATTGAATGATTAGATAATTATAACTGTAATCGACTAGTATCATAGTATACTTCTGCATTGTGCGTTATAATCTCGGCGCAATGAAAAAAGGCAATTGTGTATGGGCATGTGACGTCACAATTTCCTTTTATACGTTCAAAATCATTTGGTTCCTATAGAATGGCAAATTAGTAAGCCTTGACAAATTTAGTAAAGTACCACTGGTTTATTGTCTTCATGTGAACAAAAAGCATATTTATCCTTTATTGTCTCTTCGCCAGTCCGACGAAGTAAGCCATCTTATAGTGCTATTCTGTATAACTGTATAAGTCCTATAGGTGCTATAGGCTATATAACGTAAAAAAAAACAGCATTGTATGTCTATAGGCACTATGGGTATTATAGAATTTCTATCTTAGATACAGAATAGCACCATTTGATGAAATTTCTAGATATATAATTTACAATCGCACAATTATTGAATTAATGACGTTTTTGTACACACAGAACATTTTTATATAATTAGTTTTAAATGAAATTTCATTTTAGCGCGTGATGAAATCACAAACTCCATCAAGTCAATTATTGAAGGAGTAGAATCTGGTTTAATAGAAGAAACAGACATCGATGAGCAATTAATATCAAATTGTTTATACACAAATAAGAGTTTCGATCCGGACCTATTGATTCGAACTTCGGGTGAAGTGCGATTTAGTGATTTTCTTTTGTGGCAAATCCAAAATGCGCAAGTGTGCTTTGCTGATGTTCTGTGGCCCGAGTTTTGTATATGGCATCTACTTGCAGCTGTTTTTAACTATCAAAGACATTACCAAAATATGCAAAGTGTGAAAAATATGCGAGTTATGCTAGAAAACAGAACAAGTAAAAACAGTCCTAGGGTTGCGAAGTTTTTGGAACATATGAACCAGTGTCGAGCGAAACAAATTGAAAGTTACGCGCAAGCGTAGTGTCTTACTATTTGTTTTTCGTTTAAACACATGAGTTATTTGCACAATCATGTTTTTAAACTGATCGAAAATGTTGAGGATTCCTTCGCATAAACATCACCATTTAATATAATGAGAACAAATCCTTGACGTTTTTGTGCTAGTTCTATTCTGTGATACGAGTTTCTGTTAAACAATTCAAATAATACACATAACATTCATTTGATAAACATTATATTGATCATAGTCCTTTGAGTTACAGTAAAAATATATTTATTAAAACATAATTGTATTTGTTTTATTTAAATAATCCTCCGAGTTACATTGTTTTTTAGTAATCGTATGCATTTTATTACATTTACAATATTTATTTTCAATATTTTCGAATGTACAGTTATCTAAGTAATTCGACCAAATCTTTCCGCTTTATACTTTATTAAATAAATACGGGATACAAAATATTGGCAATGTTCAAAATTGTCGATAACAAAAACGTGTGACTAAACGGGTAAAAGTTTTCTTGAAATCGCAATTTAATTATTTATCTTTAAAAAAAAATCAGATAACATATCATATTCGCATTAATTAGTATTTTAAATTATTTATCATAAAGCAGCTTACACAGCATAAACGTGGCGAGTTTTTTAAAAATAATTCTAATAACAGATAGTGATTTACATACATATAAATTTTTCGCTAGTTCTTAATTTGTCAATACACTTAAATAGATTATATTTATATAATTAAATACAATTTAAACTTGTAATCTAAAAAGAATAACTATACAATCTTTTAATTCGAATCCATCATTGCTTCTGAACATAGGCACCGATTATTGATTTGAATGATATTAATTAATAACAATTATTTGTCTGCTATACTAATCGTGTATGAGAGTAACAGTATCTATATAAATACAAACGTACATACATAATTATATAACGTTATTCAGCAATTAAAAATTATATTGGTTGAGAATTAGAAGGATCTATTAGCTCGATTTCGGTGCGACTTCTTTTTCTTTGTCGTAATGACGATAAATTGAAGTGATTTTTATACTTTTTTATCGCAAAACTACAGATTTTGAAACATATATAACAAACTAAAATCACTAATAACACGTTTATAAACATATCTTTTGTTGTCCTATCATTAAACTTCTGTAGTTCTGTTAACATTTTTAAATTCACTTCATTTGGTTTGTTAACTGGATAATCATTGTTTATTTTACCCGTCATATATTCCATTGAATTTGTACTATGTTTATTATTTTCGTTTCGATTTCTTATTTCTACTAATTTTTCTAATAGTTCATTTATATTTGAAAATTTCTTAAATCCTTTATTTATATCTTCTAATAATACATTTGTCTTTAAACTACTATCAGCAATTTTTTTTACTGAATCTTTATCAAAACTATCAACAAATGTTTGAGAAGTACCTGACAAATTTATATTGGTTTGTCCAGACTCATCAATTAAATCAATGCACTGTATTCCTTGAATGTTTTCACCATTAAAATAAGGTGAAAACACATTTACATTTATATTTTTTGATTGAAAATACTTGAGAATTAAAGTTAGATTATGACATGACCACGGATTTCCATGTATATCAATCTCTCTTATGGCTGTATGTGATAATAATAGTACTGGATTCAAATTCTTCAATTTATTGTGATTGATCTTCAGCGTGTTCAAATCCACCAAGGGAAATAAAACAATATGTTGAATAAAAGTTAAATAATTATGAGATAAATCTAAATACTTCAAATATTTTAAAGCAGAAAACGTACCGACTTTTATAACAGTTAAGTTATTATTTTGTAGATATAAATAATTTAATCGTGGTAATGATCGAAAAGCATTAACTGCGATATTTTGAATTTGATTATCATCCAGAAATAATCGAAGTAACTCATTATTTCCACCGAATAAATCATAAGAAATATTTTTAATATTATTCTGTGAGAGTTTCAACAATTTTATTTGCCGCATACCACTAAATATGCCTTCATCCATTGTTTCTATATTCATATTATTATTACATAAATTAAGAACAATCAAGTTTTGTAATCCTTGAAATACATTCGCTTCAAGCGTAGTAATATTATTGTTGTCCAAGTATAAATATTGGAGATTAGATAGTCCGACAAATGCTCTAGTTTCTAAAATTTGAATATTCAAACATGATAAATTGATTGTGTTAATTTGTGTTAAACCTTCAAACATGCCGGTTTTTAAAATTGTTATATAATCATAGAATATTGAACGAGCATCAAACGTTTATAGTTTCTCCAAACCAATAAATGATCCACGTTCTATGTAAGATATTCTATTATATGTCAAATTTAGATTTTGAAGTTGCATACTTTCATTAAAAACACCTGATTTAAGCGTATTGATTCTATTATTTTGTAAAAACAAATTTTCTAAAGAACGTAACCCGTGAAACGCCCCCAAATCAATGGTTTCAATGTTCAAATGTGACAAATTTAGTGTTCTCAAATTCGAGAATCCTTGAAATGAGCCATTTTTTAAAATTGTTACTTGTTTAAATATCGAATGAAAATCAAACGTGTGAAAATTTTTTAAGCCGTAAAACATACCAGGAGTACACGCAACAATTGGATTTCCTGTTAATTTTAACGAAAGTAAACTTCGCGTTGTATTAAAAGTAAATGGTCTTATTTGGATAATATTATTATTTTCAAGATTTAAAACACGTAACGCGGATAAACCTACAAAAGCATTAATTTCAATATCGCTTATATTCATATACGCCAAATCAAGTTTTAGCAATTTTGTCAATCCGATAAAAACATTATTTTCCAAAGTCGCTAGTGAATTATTACATATATAAAGTTCTTCAACATTGCATAAACCAGTAAATGAACCAGGTTCCAACTTTCTAATACCAGAATTATTCAAATATAAATACAATAATTGTGTCAAGTTACTAAATGTATTTGATTTAATCATAGATAAATCATTATCATCTAAATAAATTGTTTGCAAGTTAGTAAGACCTGTAAAAGAACCAGGTTTAATATTTTTTATGAGTTTGCTCGATAAATTTAGTTGACGTAAACCAGAAAAACCATTAAACAAACCAACGTCAAGTGTATGTAAATTTTGAAAAAGTGAATCAAAAGGAACATCAAAACAGTTACCCAAACCATTGAAGGCACCTGCTCGTATAGTGTTTATATCATTTTCATCAAAATCGATTTCTTTTAAACTACCAGTTCCATTGAAAATATTCGATTTCAATTCGAATATTTTATTATTTCGTAAATCAAGGCACTTTAATAATAACAATCCATTAAACGCATTTTCTTCAATAGTTTCTATACTCAAATTTGATAAATTAAGACGCTCCAAAGACAAACCGCTGAACATGTAACTTCTAATGATTTTTGTTATTGAAAATAATATTTTAGCATTAAAAGCCACTAAAGACTTTAGCCCGAAAAACGAATGATTTTGTATAGTAGACAAAGGATTTCCTTCTAAATTTAAAATCTGCAATTGTCGCAGACCACTAAACGCATTTGCTTCAATCGTTTCTATTTTTGAATAAGTCAAATTGAGTATTCTAAGCGATTTGAGTTCCGCAAACATTTCCTCATACAATGTAACTATTGTATTATTATTCAATAACAACGTATTTAATTTATTAAGACCTATAAATGCACCTTTTTCAATAGTATCAATATTGAGTTCCATTAAATTCAAAAACGTTAATGCTGGCAAATCTTTAAACATTTCAAATTTCAATGTTGTTATACGAAATGTATGTGCGTCAAAAGACTGTAAAGTGTTTAAGCCAACAAATGTATTCATTTCTATATTTGTAATTGGGTTTCCTGTTAAATTTAACAATTGTAAATTGTTTAGTCCTAAAAACGAGTTTGTTGTAAGTATTGAAATCGAATTATATTGAAGATGTAGTTCATGGAGCGATGTGAGTTTATGAAATGTGCCAGTTGCTAAATTAGTTATTTTATTGAATGCTAAATCTAGTGTAATTAGTGAAGGCATTCTTTCAAAAGTACCAGGTTCCAATGTGACTAGATTTGTAAATGAAATATTCAAATATTGCAGTTTTTTGAAATTTGTAAATGCGATAGTATCAATTTCTTCAATTGGATTATTTGCAAGTGTTAATCGAGTTAAAAATGATAAATCGGAAAATATATTCGCAGTGATATAAGTTATGTTATTATTATTTAGTGACAAAGATGTTAATTGTTTTAAACCCTCAAACGCATGACTTTCAATCATCTGAATACTAAGATGCGATAAATTTAATGATGTCACCGAACTTAAACCGTCAAATAAACCAGCTTTTAATAATTTAATGTTGTGGAAAAAAGTGATTGGCGTAATTTGACGTAAATCTAACAAATCATTAAATGCGCCTGGGTCGATGAATTCCATTTGATTGTTTGTGAAATTTATATAATTAAGATTTTTCAGCCCTATGAATGTATGCGCTTGTAATTTGGTAATAAAATTGTCTTGCAAAAATAAATAGCGTAAACTATAAATATTTTTAAAAGCACCGATTTCTATAGTTTTAATGCCGGCATTTGCCATAAACAGCTCATTCAATTGCGTTAAACTATAGAAAGTATTTTCTTTCAAAAGTGCAATACTGTTATTCTCTAAATATAAAGATCGCAAATTCGAAAGTCCAGAAAAGCTATCAGTTTCCAGTGTTTTAAGGCCAAGAGATGTTAAATTCAAAGTAATTACTCGATGAGCACCGTTGAATAGTCCTTTTTGTATAACTTGCATTTTATGGCATATCATGCGAATGTCAAGTATATCAAAATTTGGTATATTTACGAAAGCGTTTGGTTCAGCACTAACAATCGGATTATTACTTAGTACCAGTTTGTTTAAATTCGGTAGATTATCAAATGTATAAGACCGTATTATTGACAAATTGTTATTATGTAAATCGAGGTAATACAAACTGGTCAATCCTATAAATGTATATTTTTCTAAAGATTGAATATCGAAATTTGAAAAATTTAACATTGATATACTAGATAAACCATTAAACATATTCAATTTGAGATGTTTCGTTTTTTGGAAAACATCGCGAATATCAATATCAGTTAGTTTTGATAATCCATTGAATGCGTTTGTTTCTATATGGCCAATAGGGTTCTTTGTTAAATTAAGTGTGTTTAGTTTGTTAAGATCAAAAAAGTTATTAGAAGTCAGTGTTGAAATACAATTATTCTGCAAGTACAGTTTTTCCAAATTAGTTAACCCTTTGAATGTGTCAATGTTAATTATAGAAATGCTGTTATTCTGTAAATGAAGTTCTTGCAAAAGGTTCAAACCGTTGAATGGGTTTGTTTTTATATGGCCAATAGGGTTCTTTGTTAAATTAAGTGTGTTTAGTTTGTTAAGATCAAAAAAGTTATTAGAAGTCAGTGTTGAAATACAATTATTCTGCAAGTACAGTTTTTCCAAATTAGTTAACCCTTTGAATGTGTCAATGTTAATTATAGAAATGTTGTTATTCTGTAAATGAAGTTCTTGCAAAAGGTTCAAACCAACAAATGCTTTGGTTTGAATTGTTGTTATATTTATATTTGTCAAATTTAATATTCTGATGCCGTTTAACTGTTCAAATATTCCTGATTGTAATGTTGAAATTTTCGAAAATATATGCCTAAAATTACAAACTGTAAGCTGTCGCAAACCATTGAAAGCTCCTGGTTCTACAGCAGTGATTGGGTTATTGTTCAAATTTAGAACTTTTAAATAGTTCATAGTATTAAAGTTTAATTGCTTTAAATTTGAAATATTATTGTTCTGAAGGAACAATACTGTTATAACATTTCTGCCATAAACATTTTTGAAAGGACTTATTATAGATGAAATATGATTATGACTTAAATCTAAAGATCTTAAATTTCTCAATTTTAAAAGTGAACTAAATGCAATACTATTTATATTATTATAACTAACATTAAGATGAATTAAGCTTTTTGGTCCATTACTTATAAAATCTAAGTTTTTTAATTTGTTGTGAGCTAAATAAAGCTCTGTTAATTGAGTAAAAGTATTAAAAAAGTTTGATTCGATTGTTTCTATATTAGAATTGCAATTAGATAATCGTTTTAGATTTTGACAATATGTACCTGAAAATAATACGTTTGTCATCCTACTAAATTGATTATTATTTAGTATCAATTCATTAAAATATCTCGAATATGGGAATTTAATTGATAATTGCTGAATATTATTATTTGTTAAGTTTAAAAATTGCAATTTAGGTAGGTACGACACAAAGTCACCGGTAAACTGTACTATATTATTATCGCTTATTTCTAAATATAGTAAATTGATAAAAACTGACCAACTATTTACTTCAATAGATTCCACATTACACGTTTCTATTGTTAAAGTACGTATGTCTGCATATTTGCCTTTGCTAAAGAGACTGTAGTTAATAGTAATTAAATTTACATTTGAAATTTTTAGTACAGTTATTTCTTTATTTTCCGAAATAACATTTATTTCTGTTTGAAATAGTTCACGAGTCATATTTTCGCACTTATATTTTATGCCATTTGTATAATCTCGTTGTTCTGAGCAATAGCTAGATATTTGCGCTACAAATGACAGAAATATCAATAATATTGATAATGTACATCTATGATCCATTCTACAACAGTATAAATATTATTACAAGTAAGGAATAGAAATGTTTATTTATGACAAAAATAGGTAAAACTTTACTATTGAGGACACACCGTCTGAAACAAAATTTATCAAATGGCACTATTAAACTGTGCTACTAAAATTATGACGATTTAGACTTCCGGTGTATCACTTCAACACATCCCTTATAGTAAAGTTTAACCCAAAAGTATATCAATGCTGATGAGTAGTATACCTGTAGAGAAATATTTCAGGATGACTTTAATATGTGATTTTCGTTTGTATCTTCGTGGGCTCTTCGTATAGGTATACAATATATAAGTTATGGACTTTGTAGAATATATTTTGCTAATTGATAATTAGTAAATATTAGAGTTCTGTGGAGCAAAGATTAAAAATATAATTTTGTTCATATTCTAAATAATAAACATAATTGCATTAAAGTGAAAGATGTTTTATGAAAGAAATATATCCGCAGTGTCATACCTACGTATTTTGTATAGATGGGAGAAATATATTTCCTACAATAGATATTAAATGTGGAATTCCTAATTTTTTGTGTCTAATTTGTTAAACAATTGACAGGCAGAGTTGATAAGATTTATGTAACTTGCGTAACTTGCAGCATAAATAAGATGATATAAAAATTATATAGCGAAATTCTTGCAAACCGTACGCTTTTTGAAAAAAATTTCAAACATAAATTGTGCGAAATATTAATCTTTTTCAATTTTATTGTAGCCGTTTCGATGATATTGCAGAAACCCAAAAAAAAAAAGCGGAATGCGTGAACTTCACACAAGTCGAGGCACAAATTAAAAAATTTTGTCCCTATTTCTGCCCAAAGAATTACTTTTCTATTCCTACTGATTTTCGAGTTATATATAATATTTTACAAAATTGATAGCTAATATTAAAATATACCATATTACGACCACAGAACTGTATTATAGGAACAATTTCCTGTATTGATTATGTAAAGTGCAATACTAGTTAGAAAACTCGTTTTATAATATTTTGAAAACAAATTCAAGCTAACCAACATTGCAATTTAAATGATTGGCAATGGAAAATCCTCCTCTAATACTGTTCCCCGGTCATATTATGTAGATTTTCACAAGTGCTCAAAATTAGATTACCTAAGTTTTTCTTTACAAACGATAGCAATACTGATACATCTATTTGCTAATTAAATAATTTATAATTAACATATTATAGGTACTTACAATTTTTTTTTTTGTCGTAAAATACTAAATAAACTTCTATAGACGTATTTATATGCGCAAATGAACAGTTTTATGTTTATCATTTGTTAATATATTATTATCTATATCCGGATAGAACATCCACAATATATGTCAATTCTGATATAAATTGCAATTTTTTATACCAATAAGCAAAATTGACTTTTGATTCATTCCTGTGGAATGCACAGAATTTTTATTCACCTTATACGGCTTTATTAAATACAAAAGAAGAAATGATTAAGAATGATTCAATATCGGTATAATTTTCGTTTCAACAAGACTTTTATACGCAGTAGATAAGTTTCAAAACTATTAGGATATTGTATGTGCAGACATACATATCTACTACGACATATGTATACATAAGAGATTAGATTTATAAGTTGTTATCCGAAAAATGAACTACAGTTAGTTTTAATCGCTAATATAATTATACATTTGTAATTTAATATTTTCGTTTTGCTGAACTTAAGTAAAGTGATTTTTAGCTTTCTTTAACAGACTACAGCTTGCATTATATTTACAATGCATCTAATACTGTTATTATGATAGCGTGGTACAAATAAAAGGAAAAAGAATGACACGTTTAACAATATCTTTTATTGTGTTGAGAAAAATAGTTATTATTGTATATTCAGTTGTTTTGTTGCTATGGTTACGTCTCGTTGTGATGAGGTGAAGAGAATGGAATTAATCTCCAACACTCTCCCTTAATTCGAGCAGTCTTTACCTCTCATGGAAGTGACGCCTAGTCCCCGCGAACAATATTCGTGTTTAGCTCGTGGTAGTCCTTTGGTTAACACGTCTGCAATCATAAAATCAGTAGAAATGTGTGATAACCTGATAGGCTCTTCGTAAAGAACTTGACGAATGTAATGATGTCTCATATCTATATGTTTTGTTCTCGAGTGGAAACTTGGGTTCTCGGTTAACTTGATGGCGCCATTATTATCGTTGAATAATTCGACGTTTGCGATCGAGTCAAATCCTAATTCCTTCAGAAATCGGATCAAGTAGACTGATTCTTTTGCCACAGTAGATAGCCCCAAATACTCGGCCTCGGTACTGGATAAAGCTACGGTGCGCTGTTTGCGGGATTCCCATGTGATGGAAGCTCCAGCCAATAGGAATGCATACCCCGTATAGGATCTGCGATCACTGGGACAGTTGGCCCAATCTGCATCCACGTAGCCTCGTAGTGCGAAATCGTCTGCTGCATATGAAAGTCCCTGGTCGATTGTTCCTTTGAGGTATCGCACAACCCGTTTTGCGGCAATCCAATGGATGTTGGAATGGTTCTCATTGAATTGAGATAGAACACTTACCGCATGCGCGATGTCTGGGCGCGTAGCTACAGCAAGGTACATGAGTGCTCCCACCAGGGCTCGATAGGGTTTCAAATTTGTGTTGTCCTCATCTGCAGAGAAATTGTGAAGTTTTGTACCCACGGCGAGAGGTGTTGACACGGGCTTGCAGTCGGTCATATGGAATCTATCCAATATTTCTCGAATGAAACCTGGTTGAGAAATATGTGTGCTCTCCCTCGTCTTTTTGATCTCTATACCCAGACAAAAGTTAGCTTGACCCAGATTTTTGATCTTGAAGTGTCTGGATAGGGTATCGATGATGTGTTTCTCCTTAATTTTGTCTTTTGTAACAATCAGAATATCATCAACGTAAACAAGGATGAAAGTTTGCTTGATTTCATCTGTATACATGCAAGGATCGGAATTTGTGGGCGAGAATCCAGCTTCTTGCAGTACGTTGGTTAACTTTTGATTCCACTGACGTCCAGCTTGTTTTAATCCATAGATAGCTCGTTGTAATAAGCAAACCTGCTTGCCTTTCTTGAGGTTTCGTGACATTTCACGGGCTTTCTTCAGAATAAGTGGATCTTTTTCTTCCCTCAGAATTGCTTTGATGGTTTCTTCGAATAATTCGGGTAGTTCCATGTATAGTTCGACATCTATATCTCCGTATAAATATGCAGTCGTAACGTCAAGTTGAGCTACCTCAAGGTTATATTTTGCTGACAAAGCCATTAGGATTCGAAAAGAACTCAGTCTTGCTACTGGAGAAAAGGAGTCGTAGTAATCGATGCCAGGTAATTGCGTAAATCCTTTTGCCATGATTCTAGCCTTCCGTCTATCAATAGTTCCATCGCTCTTGATTTTGTTTCGAAGAATTGTTCGCGATCCTATGACTTTTCGATTTTGTGGTCGATCGACAATCTTCCAAGCATTATTTTCGAGAAGACTTACAGTTTCGTTGTAAATCGCTCGTCGCCACTCGTCGCTGTCAAGGCCGGACAAGGCGACAGAAAGTGGTATTTCGGAACAGAACATCGCCATTTCTGCATCATGCCTGCTTGTTTCTTCTCGGTTACTATCGATATTGGGAACTCGTTCGAATCCTCTAAACGCAGGTTCATCTTCTGAATCAGTGTTAGATTCATGAGTCGTAGTATTGATAGTTCGTACTTGATTAGTATTGTCGATATGATATCCTTTTCTTGGTCTTCCGGGTCTTCCAGTCTTGATCTTGAAAGGACGTCCAGGGGTATGTTTCTGGCTACCTTTTTCGTTGTGAACATCGGTATTGGTGCTGGAGTTTCGGATCGAATTTGATTGTGATGGATTTTGATTTTTATCCAACAAACAGTTTTCAGATGCTCTGGATACTGTGGATGAATTTTTCGCAATCTTGATTGGAAGGTCATCGCTCATTTCTTGTTCGATTGGATTCGACAGGTTGAATTGAACGTTAACATCAAGTAGTTTCTTGTTTCCGTTGATCGTATCCTCGGTGATAAAATCAGAGAATTCGTGTTTTGAATCAAATTCCTCAAGAAATTTTACATCTCGGGATACACGGATCTTATTTTCACTCGGGATCCATATACGGAAAGCCTTTGATGTCTCCGAATACCCGACGAATCTTCCTTGAATGGCTCTGACTTCAAATTTTCCTTTACCAGGTCGTTTGTCAAGCACAAAAGCTTTACATCCAAATATCTGTAGGAATCCTAGTTTCGGTCGACGACCGATTCGCTTCTCGTATGGAGTTCTTGTAATCAAACTCTTACTTGGACATCTATTTCTGATGTAGTTAGCAGTAGCAACGGCCTCTGCCCAAAAAGAAGGTGGCATCCCCGATTCGAATAGCATACAGCGAGCCATTTCTATTAAGGTTCGGTTCTTTCTTTCGGCTATACCATTTTGCTGTGGAGTGTGCGGAGTTGTGAGTCTTCTTTTGATGCCGCTATGTTTCAAGATAGCGTCAAATTGAGAGTTACAAAACTCTTTGCCATTGTCTGATTGTAAAGCTTTGATTGAATATCCTGTTTGATTTTCTACCTCATTCTTGTATTCGAAGAATTTTTCGCAAACTGCATCTTTGTTTCGCAGGAAGTAAACATTCGTCCAGCGACTGTATTCATCTGTAAAAGTAAGCAAATAACGAGCACCTCCGTGTGAAAAAGTACGCATCGGTCCACATAAGTCCGTGTGGACTATGCCGAGGGGTGTAGTTGACGTTTCCGAACGTTTCGGAAATGGTAAGCGTGTCAACTTGCCCATGATGCAGATCTTACAAGGTGATGGATCGTTGATCTTGTTACTCGGTCCTTTGATGTATCTCTCGTTGATGAGTCTCTGGACATCGTGGAAATTCACGTGACCGAGGCGCCGGTGCCATTTTTCAACTTGGGACGAATCGCATGCCGCTGAACAGGCGTGCTGGTTGTCTTGGTCCAAGTAGAATAGATCGCCAACGCGTTTGGCTTGTAGTCGAATGTTATTTTGCTTATCCTTGATAATTGCGCCCTCTCGTCGGAAGATTACAGTATTACCTTTATCAACTAGTTTTGATACGGATAACAAGTTCGTGCGTAAGTCAGGAACATGAAAAGTGTTCTGTAATGTGATCGATTTGGAATAATTCCCTACTTTCGTCGATATTTTCACGTTGCCTATAGCTTGAATGGGTGTCGTCGCACTGCTGGCTAAGCGCAGTCCAGTGTGAACTCTTTCAGTGCTAGTGAAAAGTGACTTGTCGTTACACAGATGTGAAGTCGCGCCACTGTCGATACACCATTGAGCGGGTACGTATCCTTAGTGATGAGTTGGAGTCGAGTCAACGTTGCGTGCGTCGGCGAAGTAGTCCTCTTCTGTCAGATTACTTCTTTGACTGTCGGCTCGTTTCTTCTTACGACATTCCGATATCACACGGCCCTTGATTTTGCAATAGTTACACTTGAAATTCGAATGTTTTTCTGGTTGCGTCAATTTGTTGTCTTTTGGTCTCGGTGGTTTTGAAAAACGTGGTTGAGAATGTGGATGTTTGGAATAGAATGCCCCTGTGCTCCTATTTTTGATCTTTTGCTGTCTGGCCTCATTCTCCTCTATAATTTTTATTTTCAATGAATCAGCGGTAGGCAGGTTGTCGCGTGCTTCTATTGCACATCTGAAATTCTCAAATGAGTCAGGTAAACTATAAAGAAGCATTATTGTCAATAGATCGCCGTTTATTTCTATGCCCATTGACTGCAATTTGTCGACGGCGTCGAAGAATGTAGCGAGATGTTCCCGTACGTCGTCTCCGTCGTTCATCTTTTGTTGTGAAAGTTGTTTCAACAACGATGCTTTGCGAGCAGGACCCTTCGAAGCATAAATCGAATCAAGTTTGTCCCAAACGGCTTTTGAGGTTTGGCAGTCTCGGATCTGTTTCAATTCACACGGACTAATACATAATATTAAATCTGATTTTGCCTTACGATCTTGTCGCGTCCAATCGTCGAGAGCGGCTTGTGCTGCATGTTGCTGTGTAGCGTTTTCGCCAATAACTTCGGGTTTTGGCTTTTTGCCGCAAATGTACCCCCACATGTCATTTTTGATTAAGAGAGCCTCTGCTTGAATTTTCCAAGTGTCGTAATTCTCCTTGGTCAGATTCTCAAGACGTGTGTTAACCATGTTGTGAGTCATGATGATTTTTGATTGATTTCACTTTTATGGTTTGATTCACAGAACGTCGAATTTTCCTTAGATTTTCCAATCTGGGCCCATAACCTGTTATTATGATAGCGTGGTACAAATAAAAGGAAAAAGAATGACACGTTTAACAATATCTTTTATTGTGTTGAGAAAAATAGTTATTATTGTATATTCAGTTGTTTTGTTGCTATGGTTACGTCTCGTTGTGATGAGGTGAAGAGAATGGAATTAATCTCCAACAAATACAACCACTCAAATAAATATTTGCAGCACCCCGCAATGCACTTTCTTATATGTAGCAGGTATACTTGTTTAGATAGCATGGATAATAAATTAAAAATTCAAAAAAGAAATTATCCATTATATATTACTAATTATAACCAGATATTTATTAGTATTCAAATAAATTAAATAGTTTATAAAATATTTATTTTGTTATTTTATTACAATTTTTTTCATATATCACTAATACTCAATCTATTTTGCACAATCGACATCAAATCCCAAATTATTTTAGTCTAATAAACCAAGTGATTCAATAAAAAAAATTACGGGTGAGTGGCGGCACTTACGATTGAAGATAAGTACTGTACACGTCGGAAAGTGCGTAAAAAGCCGAGAGTGCCCGACGCGCACGAACATACTGAACCGTTGGCACACCGATTGGTAACGGTACAACTTAAACATAACGCAACGCGAGTTGCCGATACACTTCCACCAAAATTACAAATAAATGTTTTATACTTTATAATGAGAACTGATATGTACGGATCCAATCCCACAAACCTTGTTCTGGGTATAGAGTTTACTTTTCGAATAGATCTAATTAATTGAATAATACTTATATCGAATAACTGCATTATTGATATAAACTCAAAATAAGTAATTTATTTAATTAAGAATTAAACACAATACACGTAGTCAAAGTAACATTTAAGAACAAATTCAGAATTGAAATTGTATTTATTTAAAAATAATTTATTTTATCATCGATCCATTCACCAAGGTATATAAATAAAATATGGTTTATAATTACATTTACGTTTTTAATTTTAAAGTAAATTACTTTTTATTAGAACTACAAATACCACATATTTTTCCTGTATAAAAACCAGGTATGGTAACAACCATATATTCCTTTGTATAATAAATATTTATTCCTAATCCACCATATTTACTTTTCGTTAATATAACATCATCTTGAAGTCGCTTCACACTGAAAATAAATATTCATTTAGTAAATAGACAACTTATTAATATAAATCAACGCGATTAAACATACAAATAATGTATTAAAACAAAACTATAAGTTTATAATAAAAAGTTTTTTATATTAAATAAAATTAACTAAATAACAATTTTACTACTTTACACATACATTTGTGAAACTACATTTTTTCCTCATATTTTCTCGTTTAACTCCTATATAATCATTTTGTTTTGGTAGCGACATTTTTTTTTTACTTAGGATGAAATTGAGATAATACTTACTTTATATTCATATTTTCTTTGTCTGTAGCGTATTCGTCGTCATTCAATGTAACAGTAATGTTTTTATCATTCGGTTTAACATTTAAAATATCCGAACCAGCATAAAACGTAAATGCCAATTCGTCGAAATTTGTTGAATTATCTAAAAATACTGCGAACTTTGGATATTGAGTGCAATCTGCTGCGATTAATGTGTCTTTTGTCCTTATCTTTATCTCATCTATTGGGATTGTCCGATTGTCTACTGTAGTTATGTAATTTGGAGTTATTAGACATACTTCTGTATAAAATAAAGAAATTATTTAAAATACTGTAAAATCTACGCATGATGGAAAATATATTTATGTAGATAAAAAAATAACAATTTCTTGTAAGATATAATATATCAATTTTCACCATAAAATAAATGAGAATTATGATGTATTTGATAATGATAACCAGTAGTTAACTATAATAGTTTTTGTTTTCAAATTTAACGTTTTTATTGTTTAATTCAAAGTAATCACGAAATAATTCGAAAACGAGGTAATAACGGAAGTGTATTTGTTTTGAGGATATCTTAATTCATTTTGAATGTTTGTTTATATGTATTGTTACTCAGATATGAATGAAATATGTTATTTTGAGATTATTATTAAATTTAGACGTGCAATACAATTTTTGACATTTTTCGATTTTTAACATATCTTTCAGTTTACGTGTTAAGAATTTATAAAAGTTGTGAAAACTATTCTATAAGAAACCAGAAAAAAAAAAGTCATAAATACTTACTACTCAATCCTAAGTTAATATTCCAGTCATCTTGTAGTAAAAATCTGGGGTTTACAAGAAATGTATCTATAAATTTGAAACTAGAATAGTCTATAACGGCTTCTTTGCTATTTAATTTAACTGCAACTAAAGATTCTCGTGCTGCGAATTCAAGTGAGGTGTTTACATTCGTGATATTTAAGGATTTGGTAATCATGTCATTTGATGACGAACGTTTTTGTATCAGACCTATAAATGATTGAAGTTTTTGTGCAGTTGTTATGAACCATTCAGGCATCTACAAGAAAATATAAATAGGTTGGTGCGTTAAATATTTTATTTGATTACTCATGGTATATCTTACATTACTGAATTGCATGTCGGATGTATATTTTCGATATGTCGCTGCTTCTTTTGAAGCCAAATAACATGGTAAAGATATTGGAGTGAATTTGTGCTCAGCAACACTGTCTCTGCAGTGTTTATACGGCCATTTATCTGATGTAGACACTATTTCATTCTGTTCATCGGTTACCTAAAATATTTACACGAGATTTTTTGGTAGAATAGTCTCGATACTTAATATAACAAATATTACTTTAATAATGAAATAAGATTTGGGTTTTTCTAAAATTTTAATTGCCATTTGCACCATAGATCAAAAGAATTATTACACAAAATTTAAAATTGCATTTTATTTAAATTAATTAGAAATTGGTTTAATAACACAAAAAAAAATTAATTTTTGTTAATTGATCACAGTTACAGATTATTAAGTAATAAATAGTTATCAGAATTAAAACGAAAAATAAGTTTATAATTTCAGCTTGAAATACTTACTGATGCTGTAATAATTGCTTCAATGGAAGCTCCATTATTAGGGCATTCGCTTGCATTTTGATCAAGTTTACCCCAAACTGCTTTCAAAGTAGCAGAGGTTGGTTCAGAAACTTTCAACGAAAACATATCTGCTTGTATTGCTGGTAGATTCAATTCTGTGTTCAAACAAAGCTAAAACAACTTATTGTCAAAACAGTCTTACGGTTTCATTTCATTTTATACTTTTTGATGTTCTTCTGCCGCAGTTACATGATTGATTGTTAAACTTATATTCATATGTCTTTTATCGGGATTTAAGAACGATAATGAAGTGGCATTCCAGAATTGTAACTGGGGACCGTCTGGTAATTTACGATGCGTCAATGTTAAGATATGAACAATTTTCTTAGCTTCTTCTTCGGAAATATTGGTAGCGAGACTTACTGATTGAGGACTATATAAAGTTAGTTTCAACTGCAATAAAAATTCATGCAAGAATGTAAAATTTAAAAAGAAATGATGTAGCAAAAAATCATTTACATTCATTCCCATCATGACAATCTTTTATCATTCAATTCTATTATTACATTACTTCTTTTGCTTCATTCAAATTATTCAAACACACTTTTCAATTGCTCACAACTTTCACGCAATTCATTCTCAATCATATACACAAATTATTAATAAATTGGTACCTCTGTCGGTTCTTTGTACAAAGGCTTCAAATTTATCGAAATTCCGCAACTACCTTGCGATGGTATATAAGTTATATAATCTACTACATGAATAGCATACATTACAGGTTTCAATAAAGGTAAAATTCTAAAAAGAAAAACTAAAATTATAAAAGACCCTAAAGAAGATTAATGACCAGTTGCGTCAACAGTTATTTATGGTAATCGTGGATTAAATATTATTTAATAGAGTAATAAATATAATTAATGTATTAAAAACAACGACAATTAATTAACATAAAACAATTTTAATCAATTTAAACTTCGAATTTTATTTTCTTAGTGAAATAAAACAAAAATACAGCAAATTTTTCTTGGTGTATTACTGTTGAAATCATAAAATAAATTTTAAACAGGAATATATTATTAAAGAATTATGTACAAATGTAATAAATTAACCGTAGTATGAATACAATATTTGGTTGAAATAGAAACAGTCGTGTTTCGAAATTCAATGTAATTCAACTACTCTAACGTGTCTATACTTACTTCGTATTACTATAATGTGATGAATATGTATCCAATAACAATCGTTTAATATCTTGATACTTTTCACAGTCGAAAACTGATATTTGGAATCGGTTTCCAAAATTTTCAAATGGAACGTTTATTATATTTTTCTGCAAACATAATATTAAAGAGAAGATATAGATATTGTTGTACCATTTAGATAAAACATACGTTAGTTTTCTTTGCGTCGCCATTTACTATGAATGCATTTGTGCATGTGGGACAGTGGTATTTTAATGCATTTGATTGTGAGCTGTTATTCATGATGTAAGTTAATATTTGCGAATGTAGTAACACGCCGAAATATTCATTATTGAAGCGCACTTCACTCAATTCGATGAGGTACTTGTCCATATCGATATTTAATGTTCCATTAAACAAATATCGGCCCTGTATGCTTTTACTTTTATGGACACCATTCCATGTGCTACTTATTGGATTATATAATTCCAGAAAACTTGTTGTATAAGTATAGTATCTAAGAATTAATATTAAAAATAAAAACTATGATACAAAATAATATCAATAATATTTTTATATACATAACAAAATGATTCTGTGGTTGTTAGTTTCATAAATCTTCAATTGTATATTTGTGTGTCGACGCTGATATATTTCATATTATATGTAGTGTAATCATTTTAAGTAGATATATTTACCTGAAATCAATTTCAATGTTATGCGTATGTAGCTGATTCGTAGCCTGTGTAAAGAAATTGCCACGTGTCGATGCAATCGAATTTGATACAATTCCTCGAATTACCAATGTACCAACATCCGACGGTTCAATATATTCTCGAATATAAGGCAGAACAATACTCTGATAATTCACATGATATTCCAATAACATTTTTAAACCTGACAAAGCTGTAATAAGCAAGTTCTACAGTTAAATTCTTAATAATAGGTGGTCATATTACAGATCACATCATGGCATAAGATTTGGCTATTAATACAGCAGATTGCAGTAATTAAATATTATACTGAATTGTGCATAAACATACAATACTGTTCAGATATAAATTTACACCCAAATACTAGCACAGAAAAAGCTGCAACCCTCTTCTCACTTTTTTCGAACGTTACAAGTTTTACGTGCTTAGCAAAGGATTGTTATATCGGTCTAACCACGTAGGTCTTGTAACGTTCGAAAAAATGAGATGGTTGCAACATTTAGAGCTCTTTTACACGTAGATACTGTATCTGAGATACAGAAACACGAAGAAAAAAGGCGGCTACTGTATCGGATACTAAAATAAGTTCGGTCAGTTTGCGAGTACAGTGCAGTGCATAGGGGACGTAGAAGAACATATAATTATGTTGTATATCTTATAAAAGAAAAAATCAAAAGAAGGAGGACTATGTGGATTCATCCAATAGTGGAATTAAGAGAAGTCAGGGGAACCTTTATCCTACTGTTTGCGGAATTAATGCAAGTCTCATCTACATTTTTATAACGACGGCCTATGATATGTTGCGCAGACGCTTGAAAAAGTATGCGTGTCTGAAAACGTACATAAAGCATCAAAGATGCGGAACTAGTCGCCGGCGGCTGGAGAAACTAGATACCGAAATTTTGTATTTGGATACTGTATGCGTCGCTCTGCTACGTGTGAAAAGCACCATTTGAACGTATGTAAAAGCTGTATGCGAGATACGCGTATCTCGCATACAGTATCTACGTGTAAATGAGCTCTTAGGTGTTAGTACTAGGGTGTGACTTTATATCTCAACAACAATACATGTCACAAACTAGAGAGTAATATTTTGTGTGGCATTTTAGGAAGGACACAAACACGCTCTTTTACTAAAAATTAGTTTGGAAATGTATTTTCCATTACGATTTTATTTTATTTAGTAAAATCATTAATCATATATAAGTAATTAATATATTCTTAAGTACGTTATTGTTGTTTTTTCCTGTATTAACTTTCAGTATGTTATACTTAACTCGTACAGAGAATTTTCAATAATTTCTCACAGTACTCACAAATATAAAAACAGCACTTACCATTACTAGTTTTCTTGAAATTTCTGCCATCAATATGAAAGCAAAACACGCTCTTTCCTTGCACTTGGACAATTAACTCAATATGTATTTCTTCGGGTGCTATCAATTTTAAATTTGATTGCTCCAAAAGTTTGATCAAATTCTCGATTTTGGTTTTATCATTTGTTTCTGTATTGAACGCTTCTCGAACATGGTCTGCGACTCCTTGTAACTTCAAATACAGTGAGATTTGATTTAGATTTTTTCCAGTTGCATAACTATTCAGTGTTAGGTAAACGACATTTGGACTATTTGTAACTGGATTACCAATAAGTAATAGCTGTACAATTGCACCAAATGCTCGTTCTGTGTTGGCGTAATCAACAATATAATGTCCTGTCATCCAGTGTTGGTTGTTGCGCGGTGCACGCAAAAACCTTGTAAAATGCGCTACCAATTTACCCCTAGAAATATAACGCATATATTCACATTTAATTACAACAATAATATTGGAGGAATAATAATGGAGAAAACCTTATTAATTTTAATCTTTAAATTTATACGAATAATTATAAGCATTAAATATGAGGACTGGATAAAATTGCTTTCTATTGAGATTTTAATAAATGAATTCGTGTTTACTTACAAATGTTTGTAACATGGATATTGTGTATTCTGCAAAGAAATTAAAGTCGTGTAGAAAAAATTGTATAAATGTGGATCGGTTTCTCCTTGCATGTACCAAAAGAGAGTAAGTAAGCGTGATCGCGTTGGTTGAGCGTAAAATAAAATAGTAAATGCTGCTACTCTCATCTCCAAATGTTGAGCTCTATCGGTAAGAATTGGCCAATTGTCTTCATAAACCTTCAATTATAAAAAGGGTAAAACAAAAAGCAGCATTTTTAATTATATCGTTTACTTGTTGTGGCCTAGTTGGCGCAGTGTAAACTGCAGCCCAAATTGCTAGGAATCGAATATGTCGGGATTGTTCATTATTTTGGATAATTGATGATAAATAACTAGCTACGGACCCTAATTGCAGATTATTTAATCCCTGTAGGTACAACATACGTTTTTCGTAAGTATTGCTTTCTAGAAAATATGGTGAAAGTAAATATTTTACAAGTCAGCGTGTGTGTTTAATTTTACATATTTAAATAAATCATAATTACCTGAAAACCAGTTGAAATATTTTAGTGTATAATCTTCAAATTGTTCCAATGTGATTTCACCTGCTGTATATGTTTGAAAGACTAAAGTAGCAAAACTTAAAATCGCAGTATTTCGTACATTTTTATCATAATTATCCCCCAAACTCAACAATGCTTCCATATCTGTTAATAATTTATTGCTGTGGTATTTGACATAAAACGGATACATTGATAGCATTTTAATTCCTATTAAATCTTTTAAATCTCTTTTCATAATCAATTCTTTCATGAAATTCACGCTAGCATCAGTGCCAATTTGCGGTAGTAATTCAAGAAATAAGTTTCTCTTAGTTTCTTGATGATAACTTGTGCCAATCGCTATATCAGCATAAAGTTGTCTTAAACTATCTAAATTTAGTAAAAATGAGTTGTAGTATAACATGGGCAGTTCTTGTTGATGGAGTTTTATAATGTTTTGCTCCAAACTTTGTTCTTCCAAGTTGTTGACTACATCATCTAAAACCATGTCGATATAATTGATTAGATCAATTTGTATGACATTTTTGTTTCTTCCGTGAGTAAGTTCTTTGTTGTTGTGTTCGTAAGTAAGGGATTTTCGTATTAAATTTGTTGGAATTGTAATGTTTTCTGATATTACGGTTGCTCCAAGTAATCCATATGATTGACTAAAATACATTAGAAAATCAGTAATGCAGTAGTTATGTACATTTTCTTATAAAAAGTTTTCATTTTCAATCTTGTCATTTAATTAAATTTATTTAAAAGAAATGGTATATTTACTTAAATATAAATAAGTGTATATGAGTTAATTGAACCAATGTTTGTATCTGAGCTGATTCTTAGGTGTAGTAATACGAATATTGTGTTATTTTTCAGTGGATTTGGTATTTTGCGTTTCTTGTTGTATAGAATTATATAAAAACTTACTATTGATACGTTTGTTGTACTTCGCCATATGCTTGGAAAGGTTGTACGTAAAGACGTCTACTGGATAGGACATGTTTTAGCTCAAATTCACCGTCGTTGTCAGCTAAAGTATATTCTCTTGTCGTACTAGCCGAATAAGGATCTTCACCGACATCAGAACAAGGAAATTGAGTAACACTACTCCAATCTCGGACTGGAAAATTACGACATTTCAAATGATCAATCACTTTTCTTACATATACGTACTCCGTATTGTTCACAACACTATATTCGATTTCATCGCAGTTGCCATAAATATTATGCTAGAAAAAGATATACACATATATAATTATCAAAGCTTGTGGTATAAAGGCTTATGATTAGTCGTCATTTTTTTACAAATTGAGTTCATTAATTTTAAACAATTTTAGGGGTGGAAAATATGGTTATTTTTGCTCAAAAGGGTAATCTTTTACTCTTAATATAAGTAAAATATCGGTATAATAATTTCATATTACTGGAAGTAAAAGTTTAATAGAATAATCAAAACATTTTTAGTTAAAACAAATTTAAGACAAATATATGCTTGTAGAAACTATATGCTAAATTTCATAAATCTGTTTGATAAATTGTATGCAGAGTATTTCTTTGTTCTGGATTTCCTTACTCGGTTACAGTTAGTTGAGTTAGTTACGTAATAATGATTTAATTCTACAATTATTAACGTGTGTCACCAAGTAAAAATTATGTGTTTACACAATTCTACAATCACTAATTATTACTAGATTTACATAATTAAAATAAAAATGATCGTAGATAACTAAAAAATATAAACCTTCGAAGCATTATATTATCATAGAACGTTGTATTTTTTACCATTACGCGCAAGGTTAGTTCACTTACTTCGGAAATATATGAAGCTGGAGTGTTTAATTTTTCTAGGTTCACTTGCAATATACTAGCAATCGCTCTTTTAATATTCACTGACCATAATGCATCACCTTCACTGACACTTATCGATTCCACATATGTACCATTGTAATTTATCAAAAACGGTATTGTAATATTTGAAGCATCATCAGGTATCGGGGATGGCTTTAAGTCTTGCGGCATCCCTTCTCGCAATCCATTGTATAAACTTGAATTAAAGTTATCCAACTTAAAATAGAAATAAGCATATCATCAGCATTAAAACTCTTTAGGTGCAGTTTTTCAGACAATGTTGTAAGACATTCTAATCTATTCCAGTATAATTTTGTTTTATTGATTAATGATTGAATTTAGTTTTTTTGAATCAATCTTGGTTTGTCTAAATACATCTTATATTTTACCTGAGCTAACACTACATTATCAGTTGCAGTGATAGTTAACAGTGCTCTCATGTCCCATTGCGAATAAGCTTCAGCTGGTAAAAATGTTCCAGACCTCAATAGTGCATAATATGAGTATTGCCATTGATGACCTTGTGGAAATAGTTCACCATCAACTTGCAATGACAGCAAGATGATTACTAAAAATATTATAAGAATTAATATTAGCAATATAGAAAATATATCGATGTGTGACAAATATTTAAATTTTGTATCAAATTACTCAATTTCGTTTAAAACATTCCAGAATTATACATCTTTAAGGGAAGAGTTGACCAAGCATTAATAGTGTAGAACTGTTATTTAAAATTGCCTTGGTAATTAAGATAAGTTTTTTTCGAGAAATAAATTCATCAAAACACAAACGAGGAATGCGAGATAAATAGCACACGATTCCAATCTCTACTTTTATATGCTCCATATTCTTTAAATAATAAGTCATACACAACTTTGAAGAATATTATTATATTGTATTAATCGATTATCAATACATATTATAAAATAAATACATTTTTAAATATCAGCTATAGTAAAGTAAGATATTGAATTAAGTATAGAACCATCTAATATTGTTTAAGGTAATACTTTGTGTGGCATTTTTCGGCTTTGGATACGGATATTAGTTTTATAAACCAATGAATATTTCCATATTGACTGCTTAATGTATTTAATAAGGGTTTATAACACGCCTTCGAAAATTTACTATAAACACTATTATTACTTCTCCAAGATCTCCCGCCACGACTATCATAAGGTGTCTAATATTAAATTTTAGTTACTCTCATAAAATGATAAAAATATTTAAAAAACACATCCACCCACATCCCACTCATACACACTCACTTATACACTCCCACAAAGAGAGACATACATTCAGAATATTTTGCAAAATAGATTCAAAATAAATTGAGTCACTCAAAACGTGTATAAATAAATAAAATTTATAATAGAGATGTAAACTATTTAAATTTGATACACTATTTCAATTTGATACACAATTTTAGGGTTAAACATATACAAATAATAATAATAAATGAATACTCACCGAAGATACTAAGACGTAGGACCATTATTCCCACGGCACAAACTTACTCTATATACTTAAAATTTTATCATTTGACTTCTGACTCTGATCCATGTCTCCCCACTAAAATTCTACAATGTACCAAGAAAGAATTTTATTTATTTTGTGAGACACGAATTCATTCATTGATTTATGCATCTAAAAATACATTTTTATCTAACGCACATATTTTTCAAACCATTACTAAACTAAAATATATATATATATATAGTTCTTATGAGGGAAGTAAACAAATTTTTAAATAAATTACTTTATATTTTTATCTTCTTATAGGATGTAATTTATTTTAATATACATACATATAAAGTTTAATGTCATCATATATTTATAGAAGTGTTATCGAAAAACTGAGAAAATTATAAACATAAACAAATCTGTACTCTTCTCAGAATGAATAACGAATCTCAATGAACATTTCAGTATTTTAGAGAATAAACTGTTTTATTTACAATTTAATTTAAATTTACTCATCTTGATTTAATTTAAAACCATTTATTTCTAAGATTATATTATAATTTGACAGTGTTGTACCAATTTATTCAATTGTCTTGTAATGCTAATTGTAATAAATGCACTCAAATTGAGTGTTTTAAATCGGTGTAAAAATATTTTAAAAACATTTACATTTCAATAATTAAATGCACTTTAATTAATTGCTATTTATGCAAGAATGTTTCTGTTAATTTATATTAGTTTCCATGCTCTTATTGCAAATAAAAATGTAAAAAAAATCATACGCTGGTCTTTATCATTTTTATTCTATATTATCAAATAAAAATAGATATTTATTTTTGTGCATAATTAGTATATATAAGACGGTAAAATTATGTTGTTGGGTTGTTATATTTGCTTCCTATTGCCAATATAAAAAGCACATTTTACCGCGAAGGTGGCTCAATTTATTGATAAATTAAATTTAATCTTTTATAATTTTTGAAAATGTTTCAACAAGTGCCCACCAACGAAAGTGTTAAATTAATATTTTTTACGAATGAAAATTTCATAAAGAACCTTTTAAAATATAATAATTGTGTTTTAAATTCAATTATTTATATACATATTTTGAACCTATTCAACTTAATTTGTTTATGAATTTTATATTTATATGCAAGTAAAATAATTCTGAACTCACCTTAAATGGTTATACACTATGGATACCACTTTATATTTTTACTTTCTTATACGAAGTAATAAGTAAGTATTGTTAATGATGGAAGCACTTATTTATATATTGCTAGACCATTTATTTAGGGCAAATGTTTCACATTAAATGAAACGGGAAAATTATTTGTCGTACTTATACATATAAAAATACAATTAACAATGATAAATATATTTTTATTTTGTTAATTAAATTATAAAACGGATGTTAACATGTTGACAATAATTTTTTATTTAAAAATAGATATTTTTATAAAAAGAACATTGCAAAACATTTTAGGCAAAAATATGTTTCTACGTAATATAGAAAATGGATCGGTACTACGGTTACTTCACACGTCAAATTTTAATGGTTTAATAATTAAATGATTGTTTGTTTTAGATGATTTTCAAGGTGAATTCCATTAAAATTTTTTTTTTAATTATATACTATTATTATACGGCCAAGGTTAATATCTAATTCAACAATACATTTTGTTTCAATACTTTTTAATAAGCATTTTATAAGAATTATGTATAGAAATCAGTAATGTGTTCCTTACTTCTATATTTTTATTAATGCTACAGTGTTCCTTGCATGATAAATAAAAATTATTATAAGAATAAGACATTTTTTCGGTGTTGAATAATTTATTTAATACAACTTATTACATAGATCTGTTTTTATAAACTAATTATGTAAGAAAAATCATTCTATGTCCGACATGAATAGTTCAGTATTGCAATGTTTCTCGTAATAATTTTGGTAAATATAATTTATTTAAACATAATTTAAAACTAAAAAATGTAAAGGACACATTTAGAAAACACTAGTTTGTAATAAAGTTATTGAAATATAATTTCAAAAAACCTTCTAAAATAGAATATCACACAACAAATCAGTATTCTGCAAATTTGACTTCGAACAAAATACAATTCGTATAAAATGACTTAGTGGAAAACCGCTTAAATATTTAATACCATAAAACTATCGTATACGAATGCTATTAACTTTTACTTGAACATAATTCATAATCAATAGCGCAAGTAATGATATAAATATTTATTGTTTTATGTTTTTAATAATCTGATAAGTAAAGTGATTCTAAAATATTCGATGCGATTACTTCATCAGAAGAACAAGTACCACACATATCTGGAATTAACATGGACTTAATATTAACAGACACATAATCCTGGTTGTAATATAATTCAACTTTTTTTGTAATTATTACAAATGAATTTTCATAAAACTTGAGGCTGTAAATAAAATTATTAAATTATATTGATATTGATTAAAGAGTAAATTATAGTTAATTAATGAATCATTTTGATTTCAGTGGCATTACCCAATTATACAAATAATATTTAAATAATAAGTGAATAATTTACCTATATAAATTATTTTCTTGGTCTTGTGTGATTTTATTACCGTTAACTGTTAAGTTTTTACTTGTATTTATTTCAAAAATTTCATCATCGTACCAAAAGCGAAAACCAATTTGATACTCCTCAACTGTTGTGACTAAACCAATTCTTGTGTTATTTGAGCATAAAATTAATGATACCATAGATTTAGTGAACATGCTTTCATATGGAATATTTGAATCTGTGAATGTTTTTACGTTATAAGGAGTGATAATACAGACACCTGAAATCATAAAAATATTAATATTGTTATTAAATAATTGACTATAATTCGATAGGGAAATATAATAGTATAATTAACAATATTTGTAAAATAGTGGGGCGAATGAAACTTACTATTTAATCCATATGTATTGTGCATTATATTATGTATAACTTTATTTTTCGCTTGTAGTTTATGGCGATATAGTTTAGGAATTAATACTTTCTTAATTTGCTGTTTTTCTGAATATAACTCGAGCAATCCATTCAACGCATTGTACTTTATATGAAAATTGGTGGTGGACGTTGAGCTTACATTGTTGTATGTTGATAATAGTTGTATTATTTGTTCAGTTGCAATTTCCTGAAGAATATTACTTGTCTGAAATAAATAATTGTCATATTCTTTTTAATGATACAGTGGTTACAAATTTTAAGTTTAAAATTTCGACATTTTACTTTTATAGATCGCTGTTTCTCTTTTCCACACATACACACACACACACACACACACACACACACATTTATGTACAACAGACAACCTTTCCAAAAATAGTCAGACTCGATTCAGGGAAGGTCAAAATTTCTGTTAAAATATAGAGGCAAATTTTTTTCATGAGTACAATAATAAAATGATTTATTAAAATACAAACATTATTAAACAAATGCTGCCGATGGTAAATTTGTCATTTAAATTTACCGGAAACGGATGCTCATTTGGCTAGTACCGGCACTGATAGTGTTTAATGTTTATAGATGCGTTTACAATCTTTGAGATCAAAAAATTTGAAAGAATATTTATCTTGCTTTTATGAGTTAGGCCATCTAATATCCTACATATTATTGTTGATATACCCATATAACAAATTTTTGTTACTGTTCAATTTCACTTACTTGATAAAGTTCAACATCAACTGAATAATCATCATATTTTGATATTTCGTTGGATACATCAAAGCAATTTTTTGTGGGTGCGTTATGTTTCATTGTATCAATAGATTCAGCTTTGCATTTCATATATTTTTCGTAGCTTTTTATTACTTCCTTATTAGCTTCGGATACCTTAAATTTAATATGATTACAGAGTGTAAATACAGAATTTCTAATTCTAGAAATCTGACTTTGTGTACACACGCAATGTTATAGTAGTAAAATTTATTTCAATACTAGATTCTTTGGTATTTTGTTTCGTTGATTTTGTTATTGAGTAGCTCAATTTCAAAAATAGCTTTATCCATTATTAGGATTTTTATATGCAACCAAAAATATTATATTGCTTACAATCAAATTAAAACAAACGCTTTTAAAATTTTCTTAATATTATTACACGTGATCATTTTCATTTTATGTGTTTTTTATTTTTATTTATTGACTCAAGTAATGCATATGAAATTATACCCTGGATAGATGATTGTTTTCAAATTTAATTCGTCTTCTCTAATAAAGATGAGAAGAATATGTTTAATATTGGAATTCTTCTACTCAATTAATAAATTCTGTATTTAATAGGAATTTATACGGCTAACAAAAATAAACTAAAGATGTAATTTATAAGAGTAGCATTCGTTTAGTTAGCATAAAAATGTAGAAATGACATTTTTGAGAGTTATTTGTAGTGTATCTACAAGAAACAGAAATCAATAATACTTACTTCAAATAATGACTTAATTATAAGCTTATAAGCAAGTGTGTCATTCTTGTAGACATATATGTCTGTGTTACCTGACATTGGTGGAGGTGCAGATAGTGAAAACATGTCATATGCAGGCAATTGGTGATGAGTTACAAACCAAGAATCTATAACCATCTATTAACAAAACATATGTTAATATAAAACAACTCATGGATTATAAGAATTATATAATTATACACACATGAAGTAATTTTTGTTTATCATCTACAATTATTTTAATCGTATCTTTGTCATAATTCTCTTCTTTAACAAACTGTATATACCACTCATTTACCAATTGTTTATTTGATAAATTATGTTGGTACAAGTTCATCGAAATATTCCAATTCAATGAAACATTGTTTGATTCGTTTTCCACATAAATTAGACTTTTAACATATAACGAATACTAAAAAGAAAAAATGTGATTTAAAAATCAATAATCATTGACCTGCATATTTCAATATCTAAATCTATAAATAATCAGAAAACATGTTTTATTTTTATATGAATATATCTAATAACAACCTCATATGAAAATCAAAATGTAGTTATTAAACAATTGTTGCAGTGTTTTGTATTATTATTGCCAGGTGTAAATAAGTAATAAAATTATTGCTGATATTACCTCTTTCGGTGCTTTTTTATTAGCAGCTAAATAAAACATTCCACTGCATGTATCATACGGTGCAACATTATGAAAATAATCACGTGCATATAATAATGATATTAATGGAGTCAATAATGAAGATCCGCTAGAAATATCACAATAAATGCTATTAGTGAAACTAGTAATATAATGACTAAACTATACTAAATAGATAATAATAATCTCCCAAAAAATACCACATGTGTGGTACATAATGTAGAATTTAATGATTGAGTCTATGATTTCACTAAATCTTGTATTTTGTAAATACTGCAGAAGTCATAATTATAACAAAAATATTGATTTTGTATCATCATTTAAACAATTTAAATAGATTTACAAAAACGAAAACTTACGTTTAAAATAACAATTTAGAAACCATTTTGATACTTACGAATTAACGATACGGCTCTTATAATAAACATCGGATGACGGAGCTTCACTTGCTGTACAATTAATTGTCTTCATTTTAAATAGCAATAAATCAACAACCTATAATGAAAAGATACAAATGTAGGTAAAATAATTGCATATTCGATTCTGAACTTGCACTGCTTTCGCATAGAGTATTAGCGTCATTACTCTCCACAAATGTTGCTCATACAAAGTAATTATTCAATGAAACAAGTATACGAAATTTAAGTCGTATTCTTAAGTTATTAAATACGTTACATTTGCACAAATTATTTTATATTAAAAGTTTAGAATAAAATGATTTCTGAAGATGCATAAATTTAATTTATTTGTCATTTATTATGTTTATTTTGATAGGTTTGCATCAGCTTGACTAAAGAACACGTCTGTATTCAATCGTATTAAACAACTGTAGTTAATTGTCCTAAAGTTGTACAAAACACACGATTTTTTAAAAATATTTCGTCTATATATGATAAAATTAATAACAAATGAATTTTACTTTTTGATTATTTGAGTGGTTTTTAGTTTTCATATTATTTACTTAAATTAAATTGAGTGTAACGAAAATCTAAATATATCATCATTTAAAATTCTTTCATATATTGCATTATATGTTTGCACGCTCAATTTTATGAAATTGTGGTAAATAAGTAATAAATTGAGTTATTTTTTTTAATGATGTTATTACTATTCTTATCACAATTTGATCCGGAAGTGTATTATTAATTAAACTTACTTGTACATCCATGGGAGCTGTTGGAAAATAAAGCAAACTGCAATTAGTACAATACTTTTTGATGTTAGTATTATCATCTGCGTAAATATAAACTGCATCTTTAAAATCCACCACATGTTCTAATATATTATTTTTATCACTCCATCGTAACATTAAGTCGTCCATCAAATTATGTTCGACTTTGAATTTTAAAAGTCGCTGTAGCGAGTAAATTGATGATACACCATGTGTTATATTCGTTATTGGATTCAATGATTTTAAATCAGTTTTTTCTACTGCCATATACCTTAAACATTGGCAAAATAATTCCTTTCAACATAATTTCTAGTATTTTTTTATATAAGTTAGATGCAATATTATCCTCAGTCGAATTCATAATTACATAAGAATAATCTACATACTTGAACTTTCCCGAAACATAATGTCCTGTTTTATTTCCTTTTGAAAGAAATAATGTGTTATATGTGTGAAAACGTGCGCTGTACAGATTTTCATTTTTCAATTCGGAAATAACGGTTGTGCCTAGATCCGACACAAATTCAGTCTGGTCTAAATATTCAAATTTCATTGTGTCAGTTTGAATGAAATATGCAACTAAATCATCTAATACTAAAACAGAAAATAAGTATAAGTTATTTTCGCGAAATATTTATGTTGCTTGCGAATTAATATGGAACATTTTGCATTTGGGTTTATATCAACAACAATCTGTTCAAAATAATTGAGCAATCTTCAAATTTAAATATTAGGTCTCAAAAAAATGAAGTCGCATCTAAGATATGTATTTCATTACTTGAAATTGGTAAATAAAATTAATATGTAATTAAGATATTTCTTGAAAATATTTGTATACAGCTGACCTAATATTATTTTTTTTTAATTTATTATCTCCCCAATTTAGTAAAATGTAAGTTCCATTAGTAATAGAAAACGAAATTCTATATTATACCACTTACGATATAAAAATTCCGAATCATACGTCGATGACCCCCAAGAAAACACCGCTTTATCATTATAATAAACAATTACTTCAAAATAAAATTCTTGAGGTGTAGCTTCTAATTCATATTTCTTCAATATGTTATATAATTCTTTGATTGGCATATTAAAATTAATCTTCGGTTTTAATAATCTAGAAATGCCTTCTGCTTTTACATACAGTGCAAATGCATTAAGCCTATCATTTTGGTTGATGTAATCACTGAATGTAATACGGACAACATTTGGAAAATTGCTTATTGGATTAGCGATAATGTGTGTGTCGAGACTAGTTCGAAAGTTTTCATCTACATCGGAATATTGCGCATAATATCTTCCTGTCATAAGACCTTTGGTTGCCAGGGGTGGTTGGAGATCAGCTAAAAATATGTCCGCAAGTTGATTGCTAAAATCACATTTAAAAACAATTTCTCATTATTAAATGTAAGTCGAATGAAGACGAATTTGGCTTTGTTTATATATAAATTGTGTCTAGAGATTCCTAATAGAGATTACCGAATACAACAAGTTTTACACCATAACTCTAAGAATAAAGATATATGTTTCACACTCATATAATCAATATTTTGTTACTTTTCAAATGTATAGCAAATAGGAATACAAAATTTTAAACATGTTTGTTAGTGATACCTTATTTGACCCAATTATCTTACTGGATCGGACCGTGTTTTAAATATGTGAAAATTTCCAGCATGATTTGAAGTTTTCTCGTAAATATTTTGCTTATTTGTTATAAACTTTAATTAGTCCACAAAATAAATAAAACGTTTTTTCATGGCAAGTATCTTACATTTGTTTCCAAAATTTATCACAATTTAATCGGGTGTAAAAATAACTATATAAATGTAGTTCCACTGAATTATCAGTTATCTTTTTCATATACATAAATATGGCATAAAATTGTGCTGAATCTAAATATGATTCGAGTAACAACGTCAAAGCTGCAATTCGAAGCTCATACGGTTCACAAGAACTTTTCACAATTGGCCAAAAGATTTGGAATGCCTAAAAATATAATATGATGTATTAGTGAGTGATAAAAATAAATAATAAGTTTGATGAATGCATGACTTTCAAGTATTACCGAGATCTTAGTTTTCTGATCAATAACAAATTGTTGTAAATCATTCAAAAAATGTTCTAATCAATCTACCTAAACTTCAATAAATGTGTTTTGCTAATGGATATTTAAGGTTTTAGAACAAAAAATCTGGGTTTTGGTGGCTCTTTTATATTTATGGCTTACCATATCTTTTTTATCGACTATAAGTGGTTTCATAGTATACGTGGCTAAAGAACGAATATGCCTTGTCTCGGTTTCATTTTTAACAATTAATATCAAATAATCGATAGCTCTTGGTCCCATATTCCCTAAACCAAGTAGGTAGTGTCTACGAGTGTTTGAATCATTAATTGCTAAAACATAAAAAAAATCAACAAATACATTTTAAAATAAAGAATTTTTAGACTTTACCGTGAAAATTTGTATAATAATGATCAACATATCGATTTACAATATCAACAAGTTCTTGTTGCGGCTCCAATTTATCAATCGAACTTTCAAATTTTGCAACTAAATTCGAAAAGCTTAAAATATACGTATGATAAATTAGTTTATTTAAGCTGTTATTTGGTGATAAATAATCTTCCATATCCATTAGTATTTTGTAATTTATATTCTTCACATAAAATGGAAAAGTGGCAATAATTGAAATTGCACGATTATCACTAAAATGCTCATTACTCATTAGTTCTTTGATACACTTAACAGAACTATCACTTCCAATAAATGGCAATAGTGATGCGTATATATTTAACATTTGTGACTTAGAATGAAATCTATCAGTTAAATAATCACTTAACATTTCCCAATCCATTGCAGACACAGTTGCATATAAATTTTCGAACATGTTGAATGTTCTTTCTGAGTAATATTCGGTTCGGTTTTGTTCTAGAACCTTTTGTAGAATCCAATTATCGATCAACGGTGTCCCTTTGAGATTGCTTTTTATTTCAGATCTTTCAATCTCATATACAGGAGTTTTAATTAGATTGTGTGATGATATATCGAAATTTTTGTCTATTTGTTTAGAATCTTCCCTAATTAGTTTTATACTGTAAATAAATAAATGGGCCTAGATTACGAATGAATATGATTGAGAATGAATTGAGTGAGTAAGCGGAATAAAAAAGCTTGTATGATGAATTGATTAGTTTTTTAATGAAAACTAATATATTTTATACGTTGGTTTTAGATCAATGCATAAAAAATAAATATTTTGAGAGCTTACGTTTGTGTTATGGTTTGCCCAAATTTCTTACTACGCATTTTTCTGTATTGCATAGTTGTAATTGATACAATTTTATCAAAGGGCACTGTGCTATAGTCAGTGATATTTTCTACTTTATTGTAAATATAATTCCGTATTGTTTCACTAGTAAACTGTCCGTGATTTTTATTCTTCCAAAGTTTTCTAGTTGTGTTTGCCAGTTTGCACTTAGAAACATCGATGTGCTTTACAATATTTAAGGTGTTATTACCATTGTTAATCTCGTATTTTAATTCACATCTTCCAAAAATATTTTCCTATAACATGGTAATATTGAAACGTTAAATTCAAATAGAAATGTATAAAATAGAATTTTGCTTGTATTCCAATTAACTAAAAATCTAAAAATTACTTCTATTGACGTTTGGTTATTTTCGCTTATTATATCTTCTAAATCATTTGAATTATGATTAAATTTATAATTCAACTGATAGACACTTGCAATTGCTTTTTTAATATTCCTCGACCAAATTGGTTCATCCATTAAAAACTGTACCGATTCAAGGTTTTTATGATTTTGGTCATAATGTGCCACAAATGCTTCTGTCAGAATATTTGTATAGTTGGGAATTTGGAATTCTAGTACTTCTGGCAGCTGATCTTTTGGACCATTGTACGAAGATGTCATCAAGTTTTGAAGCTTTAAAAAGAATGAGTTACTTTTAAAGAAGTAGAAGAGCAAGTATTCAAATTTGGGATAATAATTTTTAAAAAAACTGTATATTTCGAATACTAGTAGATGGTTGGTATTTTAAGATGTTTATTTAGATTGTAGAAAAATTAACATTTCAAACCTTCATTATTTTATGCTTTTCAAAAGACAATATAAATAGATATCCTGATAATGTCCATTGTGAGGATGCCTGAGTTAATAAATTATTTCCAATTGATGTATTTGCATTAAAATAATACGTCCACATTTTTTCATTTTCCGATTTAGTATTTCCACATTGTTGTAATATTAATACAAGTACTAAAAATAAACAATTTTATAATTAGTTGCTTTGTATGCTCTACAAAATATCCATCTCAAATATAAAATATAATATATTTATTTGCATTTTCTTTATAAGTATATTTATTAATCTGTATATTAATGTCAAAGTAAATATTTAATCGAATTTGAAATTAACGGTTTATTATAATTGTTAGTGTAGAACCAAATTAGATGTGCATTAGTTACATTTATTATCACATTAAAATCCCTACCCTTACAAAAAAATTAAATTTAACTAACCCAAATATGTGTACATCTTCTTATTCAGCTTACGTTATAATATAGACTGTATATAATAACATCTATATTAAGACTAAATCCTATTTATATCTCTTGAGCTGTGAAACAGTCAAAGGTTACATAGGATTTGTATTTTTTCCTCTTTAAAAAATAACTAACTAATAAAAACAAAGTTCATTCCAGATCATGTATGTATTGTGCTGTTACATTTGATTAAATTGTTCATATGAAACAAAGCATCGCCTCAAATATTACGAGCAAATAATAGGCTTATCTTGTATGTTAGACAAAAATCGTTTACTTTTCCCTTGTCTTAGAGGAAAAGAATCCTTATGTAATTTAGAATGAACTCTATAAAATTATTAAAAATATAATTAATTGCTTCAAAATTAAACAAAATTAAACAAAATTATACAAATATAATTTTCAACTTTTGGATGTAACTAAAAATCCATGATAAAGTAATAGTCATAAGAGGGGAAACATATGTATATCTTTACTAATTCACATTAAGGTTGCCTTACGACAGTACAGAACTTAAATATTCGGTGGTAGTAATCTTGCAAAATTTTCGTTTCTTATCGTAAAATTTTGAAATATATAATTTACTTGGATGTGTGTTAGTTATTTGTATGAGTAAAGTTTGTCACTTGTCTAATCTGATCGAACTTAATCAATTTTAAATAAATTATAAAGATGTGTATTTTGTGGTCAGTGATGCTTGTAATTCCGACAGACCCTAATCCTCAAAGGGTATTAGTCTCAAAAAAAGCAAAGTTGTTAATAATCAGACATTATTGAGAAAAATTAAACATCGAATAATCAAATAACCAAGATATCGATAAAAATTAAATAATTGAAATAATTAAGCATCGATTGCAATCTAAACATTTAATCATCGAAATATCGATTATTTTTTGTGTCACAACTGGTAGCATGATTAGTCGATGGCTACCATATTATTAGCAGAGTCTTACTAATCAGCAACTATTCGTGTTTTATATATGTAGGTACTTACGAAAACAAAATTTCGTCTCACTGAAAAAACTTCCATTCATAGCGTGATTATAAAATATGAATTAGAAAATAAAATTGCTGGTTGATACAGATGATACACCTACACTGGTGAAAGGAATACAGAAACGCAATTTCTGACCAATTCCAATTGCAAATTTCTAACTTCCTTGTTATGTGAGATGATATATAAGATAATTTAACTTTAATTGAAATGATTTGGTTAATTAATTCTAAGATTTACTTACATTTTGTATCTATGTTGGTAGATGTGTCATAATTTTGATTCATATTTTTCATTTATTACAAGGTCAATATTAACAAATAGCTAGAAATTTTTAGTTACCATAAATTTGTTTTATAACATTCATTAAATATCAGTAGCATAGTAAATTATATAATTCATAAATATAATTTAATGCTACGAAGATTTTTAATTTTTCGTGGCCACTTGAATAATTGCAAAGAATGTTTATTTCTATCGTCAAAAAAAGTTAATCGCGTTGCTGTGAAATTAGAAAATCAAAATTTAATTACGGAAAATAAAAAATATTTTATTTTCAATTTTGTGTCAATTTTTGCTGATAAAAATATAAACTCGTCTATTTGTTTTGATATTTTAATTATAATTAATGATACTTTCGTATCCAATCATATAGAATTTGTGTTTGTCTATTATACGATAATTGACCAATGTTACCTATTCTATAGGCAAAATATCTTTCACGTTAGTAATTTTATTGCCTATATTTGCTACGTTGAAATCGTAATCCAAGTGACATTTGACTGTATGCACGAGTATAATGTTCTTTCATTCCATCATCTATCGATTTTTACGTTGTAAAATTATGAATACTGATTGATAAAACTAAATCATTAGGATTGCATAAATTAGTACCCTCAGTAATGATTACAATAAAATATGTTTTCTTTTGATGCAATTTCTTAATAAAAGATCTGTCTACTAAATGAAAAATTATAAATCTGTATCTTATATAGAACTTCTATAAAATGACACCTATAACATTATAGAGCTAATATAGCACCTATAGATCTTATTGAGTTGTAAAGAATAGCATCTTAAAACATGGGCACAATTTGTATGCTGAGATTGTCAATAAATAATTATAATAAATTGATATTTGATGTTTCAACAATAAATATTATCTTAATGTTTTTTAATCAAAATTATGATTTTGTTCATGACAGAAAGAACAGTTTTGGTATTTTATTGGGGCAGATAAATAGGAGCAAAAAGTATGGATATTGGTTATTTTGCAATAATAATTCATGTAGAATTTGATTGCATGAAAAATAAATTTAAAATTATTTATTTATTTATATATATATATATATATATATATATATATATTTATTTATTTATTTATATATATATATATATATATATATATATATATATATATATATATGTATATATATATATATATATATAAAAGCCAAAATATAAATATTTATATTTATTTATTATATTCATTCATTAGTAACAAACTATAAATATTTATATTTTGGCTTATATATATATATATATATATATATATATATATATATATATATATATATATATATATATATATATATATATATGTATGTATATATATATATATATATATATATATATATATATATATATATATATATATATATATATATATATATATATATATATATATATGTATATATATATATATATATATATATATATATATATATATATATATATATATATATATATATATATATATACATATATATATATATATATATATATATATATATATATATATATATATATATATATATATACATATATATATATATATATATATATATATATATATATATAATTAATTGGTATATTAAATAATAGAATGGCACGTGCATTTCAGAGATGCGTTTTAAATAAATATGACAATCGGCAATAGCATAACATAACATCATTTCGTAATACACAAGGAATGTATGCTGAAATATAACTTTTTTCATCTTGTTAGTTTTACATTGGAATTAGCTGTTTTATTGTACCAGGATTAAAATTCCAACCAGATTTCTACATAAGTATCATTGCCAACAATTATATTGTTTGTTTAAAACGGGGAATAACAATTCGCGTGTCATGTTTTATGTGTATTTGCATGGCAGAATATTTCAAATTCTTAAACGTGAATCATGTTGATAATGAATTAAAATTTTGTTACTTAAGTAAATTTGTATTATTTGTTTTGCATTTTTATCAACATTTCTTCAGAATATTAGTTATATAATATAATGAATAAATATATATATCATTTTCTATATTTAATATATATGTAGTTTATTTAAGTACTCATTTTGGTGATTATCAAAATTTATTTTTTATGTATGCAATAATAGTTAAATAGTTACTTGAAGGGTGGTAAACAAAATAAGGAAAATTATTTAATAATTTTATATTAATAAGTTCTTATTTATTGTAATTTCATTTTCTGTAATGTTTAACATCTTGAATTTTAGTATGTTATTTTCTATTTAAGCAAAATATATTAACTACCTATAAGAAAGTCCAGTGCAGATACTTTGTTTAATAAATTTGGTTACAAACCTACTGATAGCAATAAATAACAAAATATAGAGATATAAAGAAAAGAAAACAAATCCGTAGTAACAAAATTGGGACTATGCGAAATGTATCGTAGTCAACTAACATTGAATAGATTGAGCTATTCGCAAAACAACTTGTGAAATAACGAATTCATTTCTACAAACTATACGTGATGCGAACAATTACGATCACTTCAAGTACGAATCGTGAACACCAATTGTATTTAAAATTTAGTCTCAGAGTGAAGCAGTAGTTGTGGTGGCTGTTGTATTTGTTCTTGTGCTTGTACCTATGTATTAAAAAAGAAAAGTAACACCATGAAAAGAAGGTGGTGGATGATGTCGCTTAACAAAAGTAGAACAAAGAGTGTATATCTCAGGACCGCATAACGTGAAATACTGACAAATGATCTGTGATTCGCCAAATAATGTTTCTCTGTGTGTTGTTTGCCAAATAGCAAATAATTGTCCAAATTGTATATCCATTCTAGTGCGAATATCACACATTTTCCATTAAGCATTGGCCAAATAACTCAACAATACGCTACAATACTATGTGATGATATATAGATACAATTAATAATTAATAAATACAGGCGCTCGTAAGAAAAGTTAACACTGTAAAACTAGTAGAATCTCTGAAATTTGTTCTTTATACAAGATTATAACGAATTTTTAGATTTAGGAAAGCAACTATATTATCGAAATATAAACTGTTTTGAATCAATAATTCTTATTAGGTACTTTGTTTTATAATACCAAAACTATTATTGAAATTTGTTTATTATGTTAAAAGTCTATTTTGTCTAGTTTGTATTAGTAATATTTCTTTAAAAAAATCATTCTATTGTTTTTATTTGTCATCAAATTTAAAATACACCAAAATAAATACTTTCCGTACGCTACTGATTTATGGGCGTTCGCCCTCACAAGGCGCCTAAAAGAAACCGCGCGTACTAACACACACATGAACACAAACTCACACATTCACACGCATCTATAGTAAAACAGAGAAACAGTCGTTGTTGACTAAATAACAATAATACTTTGGGTGTTGTTCAGATAGCAACACGAAAAAGGGGTTGTTACCGTTCTCTCTTCCGCATTATCTCACAAGATTTATCGTTAGTTTTAGGTTTTTTTTTTTGAGCCGTCGAAAGGGTAGGTGTGAATAACCGATGTTGAGAAAAGAATACAAAAAAATTACAATGTTATTCAGAGTACTATACAGGGCCAATACTCAAGTATTTTCACGTTTGTTCAACCATCCATGAATTATTTTCGGTTTTATTTTTAACAAAGAGGAGGCTGGGTACGTTCAAGAATACTTATGTGCTTTTTGAAATAGTTTAGAAAATTAATGATTAGAACAAGAATACAATTTTATTATTAGATTATCTTCGAGAATTTCTAGAAGACTGCGATGTTCTACAAAATATTTTAGTTTATAGACATTTTTTCAATACAACTGAGCTGTAATTTGAAATGGACTTTGAATGTATTAAAATTGAATAACTAAACGACAAACTTAAAAATTGTAAAATTTGTACTAATTTAGCGAATTATTGAACAATAATAATGATCATAATATGTAATTTTCACTGTGAAATAATAAGCTCAAATACTTTACTTACCTTCAAAATAAAAACTATTTTGTGCATTTGCATTATTTTGCAATATTATTCAAACACGGGTTCTCCTGCTCTTAATAAATAAAGAGTAGGCTAGTAGAAATATAATAATTTCAAAAATAATTCACTGAATAATATTTAATTATCGGGTATTATAATGAATTTCATATTATTCTATGGATGCATCAGCAAGATATACAATAAAACTATTGGTGGTTTTTTGGTCAGTGACTTTAAAACAGCTCTTGATTACCAAAATGTATTTTTTATTAACAATTGTGCTAATTACACGCTAAACTGATCAATGTTTTAGATAAAACTCTAGAAACGCTGTGGGTATTGATTAGAATTTACGATTTTTTAATTACTCCTTGTCACTTATCTATGTACCATAACTTTAGTCATATTAAATATAGGGGTCAAAAATATAAATGTTTCTTGCAACCGAATCCATCATCACAGAACAACGTTATCAATATGAAAATTAGAGCGTTATTTTTACTTTTTAATACGAAGTAATAAGTAAGTATTATTATCCTGAAAAAAATCGATCTCTATATTATAACATTTTGACTTTTCCTGAATTGATTCTGAATATTTTTGAAATGACTTCTGTATTTTGAAGATAAAATTATGAAACACTATACTTAAACTTTCTATATGCATGAAAACAATTTTTTTTCAAAAATAGGAGTATCCTTGAAAAAAATATTCTAAGTTCATAAAGTGTACTCTAGTAATTTTTAGTGGTTTCTGCAATTACTTAAAAACGGTTGCACTTATAAGAAAAATAAATAGAATAAAATTAGAAGATTTTAATATTTCGTACAACTTTTATTTGATTTTTTTATCAAAAAAGGCACCGGGTATACTTCAAATGTTAGTAAAATATTCAAAATTAGTAAAATAAAAAAATATGATTTTTGATAATTTCAGTCAAATTTTAACAAAATACCATTTGTGGATATTTAATTTAAATTTTTACTTTCTTATACGAAGTATATGTAAGTATTGTAATCATGAAAAATTTCAATTTGGAGATTTTAACGGAAATATACGTTTTAACATTCCCTGAATCGATTCCGACTAATTTTGGAATGACGACCGTCTGTGTGTGTGTTTCGATTTATGGCACACATTATAGAAACGTAATATGCCGTAAAAGCGATTACTGCCTGTATATCACAAAATATTAAGGCCTTAAATAAAATGAAATTTAGATGTAAAATTAAAGTGAAATAATAATTTGATTGTGTGGAACGAATCCAGTGAAAGTTGAACAGTTGATATTAAATAAATTTATTAATTCTACGATTTACCGTTATAAGTTGAGTTTTATTGCAAAAATTGTTTTTATTTTATGGTAGTTAAATAACTACAATTTCATGCCAGATACCTGTAATAAAATAAATGATTGCTTGATAGACTTATACGAATCAAACCAATAAATCAATAGAAACCATTCAAAATTTAGCTAATTACTTTTTCTACAGTTATATTACAGTGACCTTATAAATATTTTAATTACTTATTACTTCGTATAAGAAATTAAAAAATGTCATTAATGTCTTCGCATTTTTGTAAGCAAAATATTCTTGATTTTCTTTACAAGTTCATATATTTATAGCCGATAAAAACAATATTAAAATATAAAAATAATAAATAAGATTATGTTACGTTAGCAACAAAATGTACTAGAAAATTCAAGAATTTTAAACTAGATACAATTGCGGAATGCATATTTAGAAATATTTTTCTAATACATACTCGTTGAACTTTGGAACGTTATCGAAAAATCATGGATTTCTATCAACGCATCCAATCAGATATAGTATATACAAATATTTGAAATATATTTAAAAAAAAACATTACTACAATACATGTACATCGATGTGTAAAGTCCATTTTTTATTTTCTCTACCAACGGAACGTATTGTTTACATTTTCACATAAATTGAGATTATGAGTGTATACACCTCCGTGTTTATCGCTATAAAAATCCTCACGTTCGGAACGTTTCTAACCAGGCGGCACGTATATGGTAAACGGTATACATGGTTGAATTATTTGAGCTGTTCAATTGAACCACTAGAAAAGTTGCTACGTTTTTAGTCTTGCATTTGTTATTGATAATAAACAAGGTTTTGTCAGGTAGAAGCAGATAAAATCAGATTAGTGAATTTTATTGATGTTTTGAAATAGCTATAAATCAAAGATCGGATTAGAATAATTTAATTGTTAAATTGAAAATTATCGATTTATATAATCGTAAAGATAAAATTGTCATTAAAAAATGCTACTGATTTTTAATCGTTTAATTTTAAATTCAAATTTATTGATTTATAAGAAATCTCAGCTTAAGAATAAAAATTGCATCAATCTGTTTTATGGTAAAATATTTTTGTACTCTACGCCTATTTTAGTGTATTTGAGGAAGTATTAGAATAACAATTTTCGAGAATATATTGAAATCTAATTTCGCGTTGTCGTATGACGATAATTAGTCATGTCGCCTAACTTTTATTAATATTTCTTTTAATTTTAATAATTTTTCTCTAGTATCAATTTAAGAGTAAATATTAAATTCGGTAAACAAACACAATGAATCTTACATCAGTATGTTCGAAATCTATAAGTAACTACTTTATATATGCTACATAATATTAAAAATTTACAGAAGAAATTTATTGGATGATCGATTTATGAAAAATTCGACTTGCATGATGCTGTAAAATCGGGATGTTCTTCCGTAAAGAATAGTACTGCTAGCGAATTACAGATGGAAGACTCTGTTCATACAGAACAAAACTGTTATAAAAGTTCTCGTGCTTGAAAGTAATAAAATATCCAGTGTATTTTCAAAAAAAAAAGTAGTTTTATTAATAATAAAAAGCAGATATTAATCTCATAAATGAGTTTCAATCTCAATGTATAAAATAGTTATTAATTATAAAGTTTATAATAAAAATTTCAAATTTGTACAAAATTAAAAACTAAAAACAAGTTCTGAGCCGACAAAATTTCTTAAAACGTTATAAATTTGATATATAAAACTGTTAAAATTTTATAATGAATATTTTGATATTTTAGCAGATTTTTTAGATTGGGTTCACATGTATGTTTAATTTAATTTGAAAGCACAAATAATGTTTATTAAAATTGATATTACTATAAACGTCGTGGACTAAAACAATAGTTAAAATGATATTTTCTACTGTATAGATAGAACTTGTAGAGAGACCTCAAAAACAAAAAAAAACAAAAAAATTTGCAAAAAACTTATCAACATTATTTTTTAAGTAATCTTTATAAGAATCTTAATACAAACGTTCATGCTTGGCTATGCTTTATTTAGAGCTGTAATAGCTTACAATATAAACTAGATTTTTTGCATGGTACAATTAGTTCCACCGTAATAAAAATAATAGATTGAAAAAAGTAGGTTATATATATATATATATAGATTTTTGTTGCGTGCTAAGAATTATGGAAGAATATGGCCGAATAACTTTTTAATAAAAAAAGTGCAAATTAACGGACAACACTGGCTCCAATTATAATAATTTAATCAATTAAACCCAATATTTTAAACTTGGTTTTAATTAGACATTTAATTAAAAGTCGGACGGATAAGTTAGATGCACGTTCAAATATCTCTACATGCATGCAGACGATACAAGTGATGAGATGAATTCTGGTGGTCCTGTATATCTTCAGTCACACACCGTATAGTCTGTAGACTGATTTCCTTTTATAGTAAACTGCTTGTTGGAGGTTAACCATACAGGTTAATTAAAAATATCTCAATTTCTCAGTCGGTAATTAACAGTTTGATGATTTATTCCAACCACTAACTTGATCAAATCCCAAAGTAACTGGTATAAGTGATAATGTTTTCCAAACATCTAGTACGTTTGTCAAAATGAAGACATATTCTATATACAAATTTATTCCATTTTAAATAAAATGCTATTAGTTTATTAAACCATATAAAAGTAATTTATTACGGTGAAATTAGAGTTAAAATGTCTTGTAATTAAAATATCTTATTACACTATGTATAAGAAAATTAAAATTACGAGAACAAACCAATTTAAATGTTCGACAAGATATCTATTAATTGGATACAAACCAATTCTATATTGCTTTGCCATATTTAGAAAACAATTAAAGATACTTAGTTGAAGTCACTTAACAATACTTGATATAAAATTAAAAGTAATAGCGATTTTTCACTTTAACGATCATTATAAGGCATATGCTTGTTTAGGATAAATTTATTAGATTATTATTTATTGCATTGTTACAAAAGATATAGCTTCTTATTTATAAGCATTACTGTTGTCAGTTTTTGCTTCCCTTTTACGTCATACGTTCATATTTTTGTCGAATTCTATACATATTTTAGAAAAAATGAATTTGCTGTAAATACATATTTTATTTATATAATACTAGATACTAATAATTATTTGATCAAAATCTTAAAGCCTAATCTATGTGAACAGAGTCGAATTTGAGGATTTTAGAGAACATGCATATAAGTTAGATATTATCAGTGGACACACCAATGTCTTTATCCTTAACACAAATCTTTCTCATTAGCTTTCGATACACAGTATGCACAGTACAGATTTCGGTAAGATTGGGAACTTAGTGTAGTGGTAACAGTAACCGATTTCAATCATCTGGTTACGTGTGAATTGACCGGTGATTAATATGTTTATTACCCGATCAAGTTATGTGTGTTGGCGATGGTTTTAAAAAAAAAGTAATTTAGATTTTAGATAAAAGATATAAATAGATATAAATAGGTATAAAATATTTAGATCTATTAATGTAATATTTTCAGGAAATTCTAGTTCAGAAAAAAAATGATATTTAAAATTTCAATTCTAGAACATTTAGATCATTCGCAATTTTTTTTTGTAATTCTATATACCAAACAAGAAATAAATGCCAACATATTTTGTTTCCGAACGAATTTATTGATTTGAATTTATTAAATATTATCTAGATAATATGCTTAGAGCTATCAATAATACAGACATTATTGAAAGCTTTCGATTTAATATAAGTTTATCCTTTTCATTTATAATAGTGTACTACTCTAAAAGTAGGTGTAACATCAATGTTTAGGCAAATACGTATAAAAATAAAATTCACGGCATTTGGATAACATTTTTGATAAAGATCAAGATCAAAAAAATATTGGTATTTATTGTAGATTTTTTGTGGTATTTTCAAGAAAGTTTTTAAATCAATATTTAAAGTCTTTTGTGTGTCCCAATAACTTTAGAAATCAAACGCCTAGTGGATATAAAATGATAGTAGCATAAATTGTGTATCCATTAATTACGTATAATAAATTTGGTGTCAATCCATTTAGTATCTTCAGAGAAAAAGAAGCGAAAAATGTTGGTCTTACGAGCGACAGTCCATGGCGATGATCAATTTCAAACGAAAAAAATATCAATTAAGATTTTAACACCAATATCAATATTAATTTTTATTTCACCTAAAAACTGTATGCATCGTAATTGTATACGATCAAATAAATATTCTATATTTAAATTGTTCGTACGATTTAATATTCGTATATAAATATATATTACGCAAAAATCAAATATAGGTAAATAAGTTATTTGAGATAGTTACATATAACTTTGAGTTTAATAAATATGCTACTGTTTTAAAATATTAATTACTCAAAATAATAGGTAAATATCAGATTTCTGTTATTGTACAACTTTTACTCAACAACAAAAATTATCTACATCAACAACAACCTAAAAAGATCGTGCTTCTAATATACAGTTCGGTTTTCCTTTATATCCATATAAAGAACTGTAAATTGCTTCACTATTAAGTGTTTAGACGAAATTAACTCGAAAATGGTTTTATATTAAAATCGATGCTATTTAATTAAATACTAATTAAAAATGGATCCAACAACACATTCTTTAGTCGAGCAATGTCAAGTTAGGAGTGGCACACACTTAGAGACTAAACCGACAAACAGCGAACAGAAAAGCGACAAAAAGATGTAACATAGAAACGTGCATGATCCATCATTTCAACATTGGAACCACGTGCTGAACTATCGATCAACACCTATATATGCACCATCCAATTAGCTTTTAGAAACAACACAGTATCCAGTATTTGTGTTAACTGTCCATGCATATGTGTGTCTACTTACGTTTATGGTAGTGATACGATAAAATCAATGAAAACTAACTTTGTTTTTCATAAATTCAAATAATTAAACAATATATCGTTAAACGACGAGACAATCTGTACTTTGTTGCCTAATAGTTTTTCTATCTAATATAGATTTTGTTTTATAATTCATTTAAGCATCTTAATATATTTTTAAATAAAATAAATATCTAATAGAAATAAAAAATATTTCTTTATCGGAAATTAATTAAATTTTATAGTTTATTTTTTATTTTTGATGTGATGGATCCCCTATCCAAAACCTGGTATTAAACAACGTTCTATCTGGTCAAGTTAATAATTGTAGGGCGCTAACGTACCCCACAAAGGTTACATTGATCTTAATAAAACAAAAAGTTGAATATTTCTTACACCGGAAGAACATATTAAAGAATTTTAATTAAATTGAATTTCACCTCTACCAGGTAACAAAATATAATCATAATAAAAATTTGGGATCTTACAGAATCTAATGTCATAATGATGTCAAAGTACGCTTGTGTTTAGTGTTAGATGTATTTATTAATTATCTAGATTTAGCATTGCTATAAATATATTTATAACTCTAAAGTATTAAATATGTGTAAATTTGATCATATTCTTGAAGAAATTCAATCATTTTAATTTCTTTTTCGAAGTATTGTAACAAAAAAAAATTGGTCACGAGATTTTAACTGAAATATACCCTTCTCTGTATTGAATCTACTATTTTTGGAATTACGTGTGTGTGTATGTTTTTAAATATTAAGCTCACGAAGACTCTTAAACATTCATTTTTACCGAATGGAGAAATTTTGGATATTTGATGAATAAAACTATTCTGCGCCACTGCATGCTAACAAGATATTGAATTAAAAATATCCTCACTCCCTTATTAAAGAAACACTTGTATACCCGCAGATGGTACAATTATAGATACAAAAAAAAATATTTATGGATCAAACATATAAAAAATTGTTAAAAACGGGGTAGATTACCCTTGAAAAGATCTGTTCTCAACGTTGTTAGAAAATATCAATTGATCTAGTAATATCTGACCGCACAAATATTATAGTAATCATCTATTATTAGTTATGAAGTGGTTGTTACGTGTTCTATAGGTACTATTTTTCTGTGGGTGGCCGGAATAGGGTGTCCTATGTTTTCACACCTGCATTTTATTTTTTATAAAATAATTGTTCATACTTTGTATTTTGTGATACAATTTATTTCATACGGTATATCTCTATTTAAATGCAACACTTCTTGAAGCACTCATAAATTGTTTGCAAACTTAAAGTATTTAATTACAATTACGGTGGTCGTCATAAATCAATAAAAATACTTGTTTATTTAAATAACAAGATGTCGGTTAATATATTACCAGGGAAACATATTAAACTTAAATAATTTGGGGTTTAACATTTCTCTTCGATTTTCGAAAATAAATTGAGAGAGTGGTGTTGGAAAGTGATATATTTAAACTATTATAGTATTGAAGAATATATTCTGTGAGGTATTTAATTTATTTGAAAACTAACAAATGTTTGGTCTGAATAACTTTTAATATATAATGAATAATTATATTTCTTTGCACCTTTACAAGTTTGTCTTTCATTATTCTTCCTGTCTAAACTGATATACTTACTCTGTACATGAAAGTTTAGTACAAATCACCACAATTTCTTTTCTAATGAAATATCAGATTAAAAAAATTAATAATCTGGTAATGCATTTATAAAGTTATTTTTGGAGATAAGCAGATAAAAGATTTTTCTTTAATGGAAAACAATAATTGTTATAAGCCTGTTATGCAATAAAGTCTTTAGTTTAATAGATATTTTTAGAATTGCTATAGTTTACTTGTAACAATTACAATTAGATTATGATAATTACGAATGTTGTCATAAATATAAGTTGTATTTCAAAAACGCATTAATAAAAAATCTTAAAGTTGCTTTTATTAATTTAAAATGAACCTCCTTCGAATTTGGGAATTAACTTTTTAATGTAGTCGATATTTTTAGACATATTTATGCGAATAACTAATATTCAGTTACTAATTTGCATAATTATTTTATTTATTAGTATAGTTATAGCCTATAATATGCTTTAGTAGGATATTAATTCTTGTTTTAAACTTCATAATAAAATATATTGCCTATAAACAAATATTATAAAAATACTTCAAACAGATAAAATTTTAATATAAATAACCCTTATAATTTTGGTGAAGCATTCAAATAAAATATGAATTATTGAATATTTTGGGGATCATAACGTCATCAATTTTGTCTTGATAAAAATCTGTGTTTTTTTTACTTTTTTCGTTACTAGCCCAAAGCTAACTCTAGTGTTACGCTGCTTATATATATAGAAGTATTTTTTTCGAATTGTGACAATATGGTACTTTGATAACACGTACGGATGACAATGGAATTTCTTAAGAAAATAAAGATATCAAGATTATATCTCTAGTTTGTTGAATAGTATCATTTTTTATTTATTGTTGACTTTAGACATTCTTTTATCAAATACGTATTTCGAATATAACATTCATGAAACGTGTAACAAATAAATTAAAAACACGGTATAGATTTATTTATATGAGAACAAATAATTAATGAGCAAATACAAAAAAATTGTAACGTAGTACGCCAGACCTTGTTTGTTCATGTGATAACTAAAAGCGCAAATATAGGATTATTTCGCAGAATTACTGTGTTTTAGTTTAAATATTTCGAGAAATTTAACTAATCTTAGAGAAATAAATGTGATCTTTTAATCCATAGATAAACTTTAGGTTCTCGAGAAACGAGTACCACATTTATTTTAATATTTCAATATAACATAATTTAGAGATGTAGGTGACCAGAGCAAGCATACATAACTTCATGCTATCATGGCAGAAATAAGCTTCTTGACAATTATTTCGTTTATAATTTTTTCCGTTTTATCCATCGAGATAAACGATAATACATGTAATTCGAATTACATAGTATGTGTATTTTATATTGCCGTACGTAGTATAGTAGAAAAGCTCAAGTGTTTGTTTGTTTACATATTTTGTATGTAACATTAGCGAATTAAAATTTTTCTCTAAAATTCATTTCACATCGCTTTGATGCCGAAAATGTAACGTGAGAACGTCTTGGTCGTACGCTTGCTATATTCCCAAATTTAGTCGGCTCTTCTCTGCTCAAGGTACTGAATCGATTTCACCCAAATTTAGCACACACATTGTGTAGATACCCGATTGAATCCGTTCGTATTATAAATTCTACTTCAGAAGATATTGACTCCGAAATAATAATTAAAAAGTTTTGATTACACTAAAATCATCTACGTAAAACCGAAAGCCGTATGAAAATCATTTTAAATTAAATCAATCAAGAATAATATTGAACTTCCTAATCAAATTTGTGCGATGTTTTGAAAAATATATATTACCTTACACTTTCAGAACTGACGATTAAAAAATATACCAAAACGGTATATTTTTAACCTATTGAAGACCAAATTGGCATTTTACTTTTAAACAGAATACTTTTATAGATTGAATAAAGAATAATATTTTCAGATTTATATTTGATCGATTAAAACATATTCTTCGATTGTATTAAAATTTTAGTCAAGAAGGAAATACGTGATATGAATTATTAAATAAACATCCATAATTAGGACACTATTCAACCTTTATAGATTGAAGTTGTATTATAATATATTAAAGACATTTTATTTCGCTCTTATTTGATTATATTTTTGGTTCTTCCGAATGATTAATATTTTTCGATGATAATTTAATCACAATGATTTCATTTAAATCGAAAAGATTAGACATTTCTTTCAATCCCGAAAAGGTAAAAAATCTTCTGTTCTGAAAGTGTAAGATATCGCATATTGCACTTTTTATAATATTCAAGATATATAAATAAATAACTACAATTAATTATTATACTTTTCATGTATGTATGTATTTTTATCTTTATGAACACAGTTCTATTATCGTTTAGTCAATATGCCTTTTATTTTATATCCAAATTAAAATTCTTACCATTTATAACTGAATAGAATATTAAAAATCACACTTAGCGTACATACACACATTCACATAGTAGATCTACCCTTTTACAACGTATATCACAATTATCATACATCCATGAATGCGGATTACCTAACTTACATTATGTTATACTCGTAATTTAGCTGTTAGCTAGGCGAAACTGTGGCAATGAATATTATCGGTTCAATAGACCATGCAAAGGTTGGTACTATATATCTACCTACTGTCTATTGTACGCTTCACTTTATGCCTTATGCCTTATAATATCTTCAGTAATAACAGTAATTGTTCTCCAAAAAATTCTATTGGCAGTTAGATAGAAATTAGTATTTAGCATAATTATATATGAAGTTGTTATGAATATTATTTTTGTAAAATAATTTAAAATCTATCTATATGATACTGATTCTTTCAGTGTAATTTTAAGAAAATATCATTAAAATGGCTATTAAAGATACATTTTTCTAGCTATAAAGGTGATGTAGACTCTTCTATTTCAACGGTATATGATAGGGTGACCACGAGAGCAGATGTTGTAGATTAAGCAATATACCTCCCTATACCCATTTCCATAATAGGGGATGAACGCGTGCCGTACTTACAAAACCCAAATGTGATTTTTAGCCCTCTTTCGATCATCACCCGGTGGAGAATAATAACCGTGGGTTACCGTTGCACGCCAAATCCTAGTGTTAAATAATAAATTTGTTGCGCATTTTGAGCCGACGTACATTCAATATTATTTGTCACTCCTTACAAGTGACGATTTATTATTAATTGTGACCTTTTCCCCGAATCTATTCATGTTCAATGGTTTGCGTAAATATATTGTGCAAAAAGGTCTGAAACCACATATTTCTGAACATAAATTGTACCAATGATTGCCATTGTTAAAATGTTTATTGTTATATTTAGGTTTAAGTGCATAGGGATACAATTGATATTGTGAAGCTTGTTATGTGTTCATAAACCGATTATTTTAGTCCGGTTTAGCTGGATTAGCAGATATTTTGTAACAACTGGTCGAAATGAATGTTTGCTTCCATAATTCATGACTATAAAGAGGAAATTGCAAAATTTGGTTTAGTATTTTTACTTTCTTAAGCAAAATAATTAGTAAGTATTGTAATCATGATACTTCGTTTAATAGAGTAAAAATAATTTATTAAAATCCAAACATTATTAAACAAATTACTACCGATACTAAATTTTAATGAATGCCATTTAAATTGTGTGTTTACCAGCAATGTATGAACATTTGGCTAGTTCCGGCACTGATGGTGTTAAATATTTGTAGATGCGTTAAATGAACGATCTGTTTGAACGTACAAACAATCCACACCAATCGAGAGTCTTTGTCAATTTAATGCAAAGTCACGTACGTTTCGTGTACTATACGGTTGTAATATTGATTCTATACCCTTTTCAGTGTGTAGGTACACCTAAATAGCGTTGTACGTACACCGCAAGACGGTTCAATTGTGTTGTATTGAACAGCTTATGGGTCAAGGGTGACGGGATTAATTTAAGAGTACCAGGAAAAGTGATCAAGTAGTCTGTTTAAAGCATAGGCAGCTGGTGTGCGCATATTGTTTCTTTGCAATTTATTTACACATGAATGACTTAAAACACTGAGTGTAAACTGTTCTTATAGCTCAAATTTTGATTTACTTAACCGAATTAACATATTTATTAATTTCGATATTACACTTAATTGTACCAATGTATTTAGTTTATTTGTTATTATTTGATATTGTAACATACGATATTAGATACACAGAAATCATTTATGGAATTTATGGGTAGCTTAAGAATGAACAATGGTTTAAGTTTTTAAATGATGAATTATAATTATAACGATTTTATATTTTTTTAGTTTTAAAATTTTGTTGGTTCATGAAAAACTACAATAACAATTTAAACAAGAAGATCACAAAGAAACCAAAGATATAGCATTTAGCAGGGTGGCAATAATGAGAACTTGAGGTCACAGGAGTCTAAAGATTTCACATGCAAGTTTAAATAGTGTGACGTCATCGTTATCTCACAGTTCAATTCCAATTTTTGTCCAATAGTGATTAGTGGTTTGAATGTGTTAAAGTTTGAAACTGGTAAAAGTAAGTGAGAAAGTGTTTGTTAGGTAACGTCCATGAACTCAAGTTCAATTGCAGATGATGATGAGAACAGAAAGAATTTGCATACCAACAAGTAATTGATTTTTCAAAGTTGTAACATCGTGTCTACATAAAAATGCAAGGTAGTAACAGCGTGTCAGTACAGTAATGAACATACCTGATGTGTGTTTTTAATTTTATTTTTTAAACATTTTTTTTTATTTTTTCTTCTGTTCTTTTCTGTGTGGATGTATGTATGTATGTACGTACCTACGTACATCCTTCGGCAAGTGTGCAAGATAATTAAGCAATCATGCAGACACTGTTTAATTGATTTACAACTATTAACTCAGCTCAGCCATACACAACGCTTCTAATTAATTAGACATGCACATTATTTAAGTTTTACGGTAGTTTTTCACTGACATCCCAATAACTACCACCCATTATTAAAAAACTAATGAACTGTCATCCAATCGAAGTACTATTCAATTACGATCCAAATATTAGATGAACCTATATGTTTTTAAAAGATTTAAATTTATAATCTTATGTATGAAATAAAAAAAAACGCGTTACTTTCGTAATTTGCAGTTTGCATGCAGAATGTGTTCGTGTTAGGAGTACCTACTACTAAATAACAATACTTAATTATTCATTAAATTGTTAATAAGATGTAATAAAGATGTATTTACTATAGAATATGTTTTTTAAAAAATCTAGCAATGTATAATTAAATTATTTTCAAAATGATGGTTGTCTTTTTTGTTGATTTGAACCAATATTTATATATGAACCGCAAGAAAAGTGTAAAGTGAACTCAAAATATATGAAATATTACGTTTTAAAAGATATGCATATATAAATTTATGTGTAATTATTATATTAGCAATCTCATTAATTTATAATTTTCCGATGTATTAAGTCAAGTTTTAAGGTAAACCTCATTCAACGGGCGAAGCATGGTTTGGCATTTAACATGACAAATTAATTAAATTTTATTTATTCCTTAAGTTGGTTCAAATGTTTTTATTAGATGTAACAGAGTATTTACTCATCATCCCTATATTGATGAATAAACACTTCATACATACTTATACACAGATGCACATACTTTACCTTTATTTAAGTACTAACCTTGGCACATTTCATCATATTTCTAGAAGTACATGTAGGTGAACATTGCTATTAGATAACGTATGATAACTATCAAGGAAATGCTGTTCTTTCGGTTTTATATTATCTATATATAACTCCGCGAAAGAAGTCATTCAATTTTACATCAAAAAAGTAATAAAATAGATGCACATTTGCACTATAGTAAAGATTCTTTACTACAATTAAAATATCTACACACTGAATTTTATATACATAGGAGATAAAAAGGAAAGTACAAAATAAAAAAAAATACACAAAATATATTTATAAACTATATATAAATAATTATTATGATTGGTCCTGAATTAAGTCGTTTGTATGCCTGTGTATATGTGTGTGTATGTTTGTGTGGATGTGTGGAAGCAATATACATTCAAATCAGTTGAAACTAACTCATGACTGTATAATTATTGGGTTCGCAAGAAAATCTTAAAATTTTGAAATGTATACTCAAACCAGACTCAAGTCAGTTTTTACAGTTTATGAAAAAATGACTACATATACAGTAAAAATAGTTATATTTAAAATGAAATACATTAATATTTGGCACAACTTTAATTTGAATTTTTTCTGCTTAAAGTATACATTAGTATTTATGAATGTTAAAAATCTTTTTGTAATTATACAAGAAGATTTCTAACATTCATAAATTTCTTATTTATTTTGGCATTGTATGTACTGTAGATATGGATAATAATAATTACAACACTAGTATATGAAATTACGGAGTCAAAATTGGTGCCAATGAAAAACTATTCACACGAATATTGCTAAATAACAAATAACGATTTCCTTATTTTTATGTAGAGGCTATTATTCCCTGAATGTTTAAAAAAAAAATTCCCGTCGTCTATGAAAGCTATATAATACCATGTTTGCCAATATGTTTAACGCCATCTAATATTACGCGAAGTTCTCGGGATGGCCGTTGACGTTAATAGTGGCGCCATAATCTTACATAAATTATTATGTATACACAGACAATTTACTGTAACTATGTATATACATTTACCTGTATACTATTGGTAAATGACTTGACAATATTAGCGATTTAGATATGTATTCAAACATCACATAGGATTTTTTATAGTATTTACAAAATGACATGAATTTTTACATCCTAGCAAGGAAATAACTATTGTTATTTACTCTCTGGTAAAAAGGGAATGCTCTTTGTTATTGTATATGTATATACAATATACTTACAATAATATTTGCGTTTTAATGCTTGGTTATTAAGAGAAAAACAGTTGGAATTAGGTGTAATTTGCTGCTATTCAAGTACATAATTATATATACAACAATGAGGTAAGTCTGAACATTTTACATGCTAATAAATAATCGAAGTCAGTATTTAATATGTGTTTCTATATATAGAGATAATTTCCCAAACCGTACATTACCATTCTACCTAACATTAGTACAAAATATATTTTTTACGCTTATCTGTATATATCGTTAATCTAATTTGACAATATACAATGATAAATCTTTTGTGATATGAATATTATATATATATTTAATCTTATAATTATATTTCAGATTAAATTCCTATGGAATACTGTAAGTATGGAATTACTATTATATTCAGTAAAATCTGATTATTTCCTGTTTGTAATAACCTTAAGACTAAAACAATAGCGTCACGTTATATATATATATATATATATATATATATATATATATATATATATATATATATATATAATTTGTAGAGTTTGAATGAAGCGAAAGATAGTAAAGATGCGAAAAAATGTAAAGGGTTTTCTGCCACTCCATTAATGGGATTAAGCGTGATGATATGTATGTATGTAATACGTGCATAATATTACATAAATATGCTATTGCTATGTATGAATGTCATGTATTTTTTAAATACATAATTCGTTGATACGGCCCTGACTACAGATGTACTTTCTTACACAGACGTCATAGATTTTTGATAAAATTCCACAGAATAAAAAATTGTTTTTATTTGTGCATGAAAAATTATTTAACTTGTCACTTGACTTTTGAAACATGAATTTTAAATTTAAAGAAAATATTTTTTGAATAAATAATTTGGATATTTTGGGATGGAATTATAATTGAGGTATGTGAAGGTTTTTGTTAATTTTTAAAATGATTGACCATTTAGCAAATGGAATTTGAAAATATCGGTTTTTATTTAAAAATAGATATTTTTTATCCTCCAGTTCCTTCAAAATTATCATATCATTACCACATTGAAAGCTGTTTTTTGCACACAATTAAAAATAATGTATTAAAAACAAATTGTATTTTATTTATTAAAGATGCATTTATTATTTTGAGAAAATATTTGTATTTTTCTAAAGTCATCAAGTCATAAGTCATCAGTATTGAAGAGTTGCAATATCTCTTCTTGTTACTCTTAAAAGGATCATAGGGAAACAATGGTCTTTCTCTAGCATCTCTGAGCAAAACAAGATTTCTAGTTCTGATCATCATTTCCGCTAATTTATTTCCTTCTTTGTTGTTGTTGGGCTTTTACTTCTATTTTATCTCCTGTTTTTTTTATAATAATTATTAGGGGATAATTTCCCTGTACGAATTATTTCAATAGGGGATTACACTTTGTTTTTGTTTATGGAAATATGTCATATCCTAAGAATCTTTTTTCATACACGGTAATTGCAATCAATTGTGGCCACCAATCCCTAAGTATTGTCTCTGATGTATACGATTGTGTTTGCATTGTATTGTGACAATTATTATTAGTTACTAGTTATTGAAATATAATTGAAATTTATTAATAAATAATATGTAATCTCTAAATTACATAAACAACATATATCACGTGGTACAAAGTTATATGGATGCCTTGCGTGTTCTTCTACATACGGGGATGATACGAACATCATTCGTTTTAAAAGAATAATATTACGCATTTTCAAAATTTAAGTGAAGTAGCATTTGCAATTAAATATTAAACAATACAAAAGCAAAATAAGTTTATATTTTCATTATAGACATGATTATAGAAATAATAATTTGATTTTGAAAATATTTTTTATTATTATACAGATGGTAAAAATTAACTATGATTTATTATGTCTTTTTACTCGATAAACTGAAAACGATTCACATGATATTGAAATATACAATATTAAACTATTATCAAAAATAACGTTAAAATGCGACCAATAACGTCACGTTACGTACTTTATTTTAAATTCTTAATTATTCGTCATCCTAATGAGAGATGCTAGAACAATCTTTTTTTGGCAAAATTTTAAATTCTACAAAAAGTTTATAGACAATTATTTGTGTTCTATGTTTTTAAATATATTTAAACTTGAAAGTGTGAATAAAATCTTGAATGAGCATCAGCTGCTATGGTCTTGAATTTATGTTAGATCTCAGAGTAAGGTGATCTGATACACCATTCAACAACATATAAATTGTAATGAGCATCCGATGAAAGCGTGTGATATCAAATAGCTCTCAGCTAAACGCAAAACAAATTAATTACCAAACACTTATCGGAATGAATACCATACCAATATCGGATATCAAACCAATAATTAAGCACCACATTCAAGATAAATTTAAATAACTTATATGCTAAATCAGTTAAGATCGCATCTCTCTCTTCAAATACAGCTCCAAGGCCTAAATGGAACACCAACAGAGATTGGAGATACGAATCGATGATGTTGATATTTTATTAAATATAAACACACGCACCTTTTTATGGCTGACATTTGATTGTCGTTTGTCATAAAAATGCAAATACGACACACATTAAAATATCTAACGTGTGATGGACTTAAATTGTGACGTCCAAATTGGTAGTAAACTATCATATGTTAAGAATTTCGTAATTAAATGTATCTGTGATGTGTGGCGAGCACGTGGAAATTACATCTTTTGTTTTAAACCAGTGACGGTACCAATAATTTTTATTGACAAAAAATTTAAAAAAACATACACACACACACACACACACACATATATATATATATATATATATATATATATATATATATATATATATATATATATATATTTAAATTTTGTTGGATAGGTATAAATCTCGGATTAAATTACGCATCGTGCGCTGATATAGTTTGCTTAAGGCTACGTAGTAGATTTGGATAGAAATTTTAGATTTATTGAGATTAAATATCTCTGCATATAGTAGTGATTAATATTTCATATTTCGACATTTATCAGGTGTAAACAATCATCGATAAATGTGTGGATAACAGGCAGGCATATCTAGTATATTAATCGTACATCTAGTGGTAATAGCAAATTTACCTATTAACGCAAATATATCCTGGCTATGTAAATTTACGTTTGAAATGAACAACCGATATCAAGAAGACTGCAGGATTCTGAAGCAATAGTAGATTATTTTAAGTATATGATAGACACAGGGCGTAGGGACATTGTAAAATATAAATATAAGGATTTTGCTAAATAATATTTTACGTATGCTCTTTTGGAGTTTTTAATATAGTACTAGGGATTATATTTTTCACAAATTAGTTAGTTATAGCAACAACTGTTAAATATCTATATTTTTTGTCAATAATATTATAATAGTGTTTCAACAATATTTTATCAAAGTTAACAAAATGGGAGTTTAAATTTTAGAAGATTTCATGTTTCTGACCAGTCTTTTCAAGGTTTACGACAATTTCTTATTAATATAATTATTTTACTTATTCCTGATAATTTTCAACAAAATCCTGTTTCCAAATTAATATACTTGTGCTAAAACAATACGCGAGTTGTTCATATATGCAGAATTAATCTATTTTGGGTTGTCTGGTTATTAAGAATTTTCGTCACAATTTCCATTATTGTTTTGATTTACATAAAAATACGTTTAATATTAAATAAATAGAAGCAAACCATAAGATATATTTGTATAGTATTTCTTTTACATTATAATGGCAATTTTCAACTTTTTTACTTAATTTGCTCGAACTTATTATTGTGTACTCAGCTGTGGCGACATTGTTTAACCAATTGAGTTCTACGCCTCTGTTTTTAAAACTATCGATACAATCTTAAGCTGGAAGCTACGGTAGATAAATAATTCTTATTGCGTTCGTTGTTTGTATCAAATGTTAAATAGGCATTCCTATTAAATTATAATGTATCTGTAAGCCTGCGTACGCACACCCGAGTGTTTTAATATCTAGGAATGAAGTGCTCTATGACTACAGCCGTGTAGTATATCATAACGTTTTACGGTCTATATGGTATTCCATCCTACCCACACAACAGGTGACCCAAAAAGTAACTAACGCATCATATCCATACACGCACACACACACAATTTTATTTTAAAAAATACGTCTCCATAAGGAACCGTAGAGAATTTGATTAATCGTTCTTAGAATGATTAGCTGCATTAAATGATTACTGGCGCCGTTAATACTCAAGCAAATTTGTGGAGGTTCATGTAGGTACAATTGTCCTAATTAAACCTGCCATCTTATCAAATTTTCATCGTTAAGGATTCTCTTCAGGAATCCTAAAAATGATTACTCACAACAATCTGATAAAGAGCGAGGATGGCTTTAGTCTCGTTGTTTTAATGCTTATATATGCTTTACAAACGAGAAGAATATATTTAAATATTGTTTGTGATGTTTGAATTGATAATCTAAATAAACTACTACTCGGCCGATCAATGGGATGGCAGGAAACCCTTTACATTATTTAAGAACGAATCTCGATTACGATATGACCTAATCAAATTATAACAGCAAGCGTATAGTTAAATTTGTATACTTATATGTAGCATTTGCAGAATTATTTAGTAAAATATTTACAAAAATAAAATAAGAAAGATAATTGCATGAAAAACTAAGATCAAAGAAAAATAAAGAAATTTATTAGTTTGTAAAAGCTTTCGAGTAGATTTATTTGAAGAAATTCGTTTTTGGTAATGCACATTTCAATATAGTATAAATATATAAAACAAATAATAGTTCCTAATAAACTTTCAGTAAACTCGTTTACGATCATTATAATAGCGTTTCAGTGTTCATTAAGTTACTTCAATACTCATTTATCAGAAATTAAAACAATCGAATGACACAGTCAAGTCACGATGGCAACTAATACATTCTTTGTATACAATGGAAAGGAACATGAAAATAAATGATTTCCCCATATACAGAGGCTGGCGGAACCAAAAATAAAAAATACCTGAAACCGTTAACAAGAAACAACGAAATAAAAATAAATAAAATAACATGTGGGACTACACGAAACTAAATAGTTGTCATATTATTGTCATCAAAAGGCGCCTCGTATGTTTAAATATGTGCCCGTTATAGCTACTAACAAGATATATGTTTACACTTTCTTGTCTTAGTTTCAACCATTTATCTTGTGACGTAATACAATATATAGTGATTTTTAAATTGTTGTTATTTTGATTTGGTCATAAAAATATAGTATATTTATTTGTAATTACAAATACATGAAAAATAATACAAGCAGTCACAAGAAGAAAATGGATAATTCATATATTCAATCCTAGTGTATTATTTATTTAATATATTATTACACCAAGACTTCTAACTATATTAAGAATTATCTTGTCCTTTGTAAATTTTATACAAATTAATTAAAACATATTTAGATCTACTTAGAAAAGGAGTTCTAATATTTAAAATAAACGTTATTATTTAAATATTGTGATTTATAATTGCGAAATGTAATATATATTGTTTAAGATTTTGCAATAAAATCGTCATAGATTTGTATTTTTAGTGGTAAGGTATAATTAAAATAAGAGTGCTATTGTGATTTTTTTATATCTGTTAATAATAAAATTACAAAACAAAATTACAATACATTTGGAAGAAACCAATAATTTCGTGGCACACCGGTTGAAAACCACTGATCTAGATAAACAAATTAAGTTGTATGTTGAATCATATTTTACTTACTTTAGTTGACATAGGTCAGTGTATCATATTGGTCACTTGCGTAACCCAAACATGATATTGAGAGATTAACAACCGTAATATGATTCTATTTTTTCATTGTTATTCTACGTTCTACTACGAGTATATGATAACACGGCACAGAATTGAATTAAATATTAATACTACTTCAAAGATATTATTTCCTATTTTGCCAAGTTTAGGTGAAGCCACTGCATGTCATTTCAGTAATAAAGGGTTAAAAATTTCAATACATGTAAATAATAACGTCTTCGAATTATAATTATATCGATACTTAGTTATTTTGTTTTCATCATGGGCGGCCACAATAGATCTGCTTTATATATGACGACCTCCTCGTATCCGACACAAACGGATTCAATTACAATTCAAAACAACTTCTTAAATCTCTTCCAACCACTACTACTATTATCTGTAGTTTCCAGTCTCGGAGACAGATTATCGAAAATCTATCGAATGCTATGTCAAGACCACTTAAAAGTCAATATTCAAGAATACCTATCCCTATATGTAATTTCAATGATTTCAAGTGTTGGAAATGCTTAAAAACATATGTAAACACTTGATTATTTTAGTTATATCTAATCATTTATATTGAAAAATATTAGTAATTTACATTTCATTGAGAATTTACAAAAACATTTATAGATATTAAAAAATAAATAATAATAAACATTCTCGTGCATTTATACAATTTCAATTTGAAAAAAAAAAATTGGGCCATATCGAAATTTAGTTTGCATATTTCTTATTGTAGAGACAGCATAATGGCACTGCATTGTTATAATTTCTATGGTTAAGAGATATTTTTCGTTTGCTCCTTGCTGTTATGGTTTAGTCAAGCTGTAATCGGTGATCTCTCTCAGGAATGTTGCAATATTGTTTAGTTGAGAAAGGTAGTGGGCCAAAATTGATCTAGCAATATCTTAAAGCAAACTATCTTTAGTAGACTAACATAACTATTATGCAAAACTCAACGGATCAAACAGTTGGTGAAGCAGAAAGTGCATTGTTGTCGTTCATGAATTAGAGAAATTAAAACATGTGGCTGATATTTGCTGTTATATTGTAAAAGTTGTACTTTTTAAAAGATAATGATGTTTTGACAAGCACTTCATATTATTTACTGAAGTGGTACGATTAACTGAAACACTACAAACGATGTTTAAATAAAACCTTCGAAAATAAAATATAATATAAATAAACAATGCATAAATAATAAAGCAACATAATGAAAACTAATTCTCTTTTGTAACGAACTGTTGAAAGTTATAAATTATAAAAAAATTGTTTAGACTTTGGAAATAGAATAGAATTATACCAACGTAATTTTTGTTTAAAAAAAAAATCAAATCGCATCTGTTTAATACAGTAAATTACAATTTATGTGATAGAAGATTGTATTTATTAGCAAAAGCATTTTTTGTTTCATTTCAGATACATTTTGATTACTCAATGTTAATCTTGTGCTTAATTGCTATTATATTAAAGTAGATCAGAGTTAAGGCGCCAAATAATTTAATAAATTTTTATTTTAAACTACCGTGATAAAGGTTTTAATTGCTAAATAACTTACTCGAAAGAAATAAATTACCGATATAGATAAACAACACAATAAATAATTGACACGGCTCAATTGATTAACTGATTACAAGAATTTAGTATCGTTTAAAAAATATGGCGCCAGACTTAGATACTCAACTATTTTTACTTTCACAATATAAATGTACGATATCAATTGCTCAATATTTACATTGTTTTAGCGTTAGAAAAATATAGCAATTTAAAATTCAAATTCCAAAGATATATAAATCAAATCGTGACATTGAATTAGTATAATTGTCTATTGTTATTACCGTTACAGTTTATTTATAACTTACCAAGCTAGGTTGGTTTTATTTACTGATTTTTAATAACCAAATTTCTAAAAATATATAAAACTGTATATATTTTCTTTAAAATTCTAAACTTTTTTGAAAGAAGTATGTAAAGGCTTATATTATAATCAAAATATTGCAGCATTAAAGAATATATTTTGCAAAGTATTTAATATATTTGAAATCTAACTAATTGATGTTTTATATATTTATTTAATTTTTTATTTAAACTTATATACCTACAACATATAAAAAAGTTCAGTACAAAATATGATTGATGTTTGTTTATTAACTTCTTTATATGTATTATTCAATTTGTGCTTGACATCATATGAGAATAATTTTCTTTAGTTCAACATTTTCGTGGTTACTCGTCATTAGCAAATAAAGTCTAGGTATGTACCAGCATTGCTTGTCAGTATTTTTGATTGATTTATGAAATAATTTATGGATTCAATTAATTGTAAGAGTAATATTGCAGAGTAATACGTTTTTAAATTTTGTGTATCTACGTACAATCGCTATTAATGTATAGCATATTAGAATTAATCAAAAAAGGCGTTGTGAAAGCTCAATATGTGTACAATTTTCGGCAAATTATTTATTTAGGAGGCGCTAAGTGCTTAATTTTATTATTTATTTAACAAATATAATACAAACAAAGATTAAACTTGAATATTGGCATATACTATAAAAGTAAGCAAACAAATATTATAATATACAGTTTTATTTTGCCGAATCTTGAAGAGTTTTCTTAAAATAATATTGTAATGAATTTTTCAACATTTATCTCAGTAATTATTATATTTATAATATGTTGATAAGTCTGTGAAAAAAATCAAAAAAATAACAATAAAATTCCTTCAAAATTGGGATGCATAAATGTATGCAAGAACAGTGTAGATTTTTATTCTATATAACACTTCAATCATAAACTAGAAACGGGAAGTAAATGCGAAAGACGAGAAACAAGATAAAAATATGTATCTATCTTTTGTGTGTTTCTCGACAAGCAAATGAGGGTGTATACCTATATATGCATAGATGTTGACATATTATGTTTGTATGCAGGTAACTCTCAGCTCACCCACCTTTAGTATATACAAGTGGCGCCATACCAACTGTGGGAATAAACTGAAACACATCTACCCAGCCGTATTTTATTTTTTATTTCCTTTTGTTTGTAATCCTGTTGCTTCCGGAATTTCTTGTACACAATACCGTATACATTTTTATATAAAATAACACTTAACACAGATAAATGCCATTGATAAATTATTAAGATTTAAGACTCGTTATATGACTTGCACGTTTGCTCATACATTCTTTCGGTTATCAACATAAAATTGAGAGACCTATTTCTTGATACAATCACATATTTTTTGATTATAATCATAACACAAAATACAATAGATTACCTATATTTAAATTTATATATTATTGAAGTGCCCTTCAAATCTATTGATACAATATATTTAAAAAACATTAATTTATAAATCTAATAATAACATATGCTGATTACAAGTTACTTAAAAAATAGTATTTTAACATTATTTTGCAGTGTGTAACTTTATGGAGAACGGCATTCATCAAATTGCATATCTTTAACGTGTGAGTGGCCGATATTTGCCGTGACTAGTGAACCTAAGCTAACCTAACCGAGCCGATTCCCTGTATTTCTCTGTTTAGTATGGATTTTGAAATTATCGTGTCGCATGTATGTGTGTATTTCCTAGACAAGAGAACCGGTGGACTCGCAGAATTTTACCGGTGCTCAGTCTTACTGAAGTAAATCACAGATGAAAAATTCCATTTGATCTAGGCAGGATTCGAACTAGAGATTATGAAACTTTAAAGCTAAGATTTGTATATACATGACAAGAAACTTCTTATTTTTGAAAATAAAAATTCAAACCGAAAGTACTTGTTTACTTAAGTCGTTTTAACCGTTCCGCAATATCATCGAAACCACCGCATTTATAGTGGATTTATAAAGAAAAAATTTAGTATTATATTTTCTATTAGTATTACTTTTATGACTACATTTACTAGCAAAAAAAAAACTGGTGTTTATGCTCGTGCAGACCGATGCCGCCTTTAACATTTGCAAGTATCAATTTGTTTTTGTTGTTATAATTTTTTGATTTTCGATATACTTTTTCTTTCTGTGATAGATATAGTGGTTTTTATTTGTTTTCAATAAAAATGGATTCGGAAGTCAAATAATGTACATTTACGCAGATGCGTTTTTAGAACTGAACTGATCTTATGTACAAAAAGAACGGTTAAGAGCCCTTTTTGCTCAGTTATCTTAGCAGAAAAGATAAAAACTAGCCAACTTCTAGAGTTAGTACTAATAGTTAATGAAGTTCTAAATTCTTTATAAACATTGGTTAACATGGTGTTTATCTTTTTCTTAGCCTTAAATATTATCATAATAGTAAATGTAATATTAAAATTTTCTGTATAAACCCACTATTACAGTAAATAAAAGATATTACTATTTCGCACAGCTTTAGTAATAATTTAGAATTTATTAACTATTGTAAGAAATAAATTTAGTGAAACTGTTTTTTAACGGCTACTAAAATAATAGAAATATGATTTGTATTAGAATATCCCTCATAAGTAAATAAAATACGTATAAGAAAGTTAAATTCCAGCTATTGCTGATATTTTTAAATTGAACCAATAATTCGTAACAAATAACTTCTATTGGAAATATAAAAACAATCAATTGTTGATACAACTGTTAAATAATATAAAAATTGTACTTTAATCAAATAATTTACGTTGTAAGTGATTGACAATGATATTGAATCCATAAAACGCCAATATCATCTAGCTAGAGCAACCAAGAAAATAGACAGGCTCTTCGAATGATGTTATTATAAAATAAGCACATTAAACTGTAATACTCGTTTAGAATACATCACACAGAGAAATTTACTTGAATGTACAAGATATAAAGGGCGCATTTAACAAACATGTATATACGAAACACTGTTAATGCTGTGAATTGTAAGTTGTTTTTCTTAAAAAACATATATACGTCCAAAAAAATGAGGGAGCCATATTAATCCTCATAAATCAGTTGAGGGTATAATTCGATTTAAAAACGCAGCGAATATACCAGTATTGTCAGAATGAGTGTAGGTAAATTGTTAAAGTGAAGTGATTCTGGCGTGTATGTGAAGTGGTGAACAACGCTGGAAGGCAGCATCAGCAGCAGTGTCGTAGTAAGGTACAGAGACGGTAGTAGCAGGCGTGTCGGAGGGCAGACAAGCAACACGCATGTTATTTAGACGGTCGCGGCTCATTACTTACGTGGCACGCCTCCGCCGACGGGTGCACGATGCCTGTTTCGCGAACAACTACACAGAATAATTACCATTTCTAGAGCGTGCATATTATGTTCATCTTCTCCATTATACTCTGTGTGTGCTTCATAGACTAGCACATTTTATACAAAATCACCAAGTTTGAAATATTCATACATAGATAATTTTTCATATTACTAATGCTCGAAATTTTTGAAATATTTTATTGATATTACACACAGAAATTATAATTCCTCAAACATAAAATTACATTCAAAATAGCAAATAATTATTTTGTCTAGCCGTTCCAGGAAAGTTCCAAGAAACGCAAGTATATTTCAAATGCTAATAAATATAAAGCTATCACGCATATTGTCTATTCTAAATAAACTTTAATGAATTAACCTTCAAATATGAAATAAATATTCAAATTTATGTGAGTAGATGTAGTATACCTACTCATGATTTTATGTAAGCAACGTCATTTTTTTTCTCATACAAAGTAATTAATGAGTATAGTAAACATGAAAAAAAAATTATCTCGAGATTTTCTAAATTACTCCATTTGCAATTTACTTATAATATATTCTTGTAATTTAATAAAAATTGCCGTTTCTAGTACAATAATTGCATCATATATTCTAGAAATAACGTATCTAATCTGTAAGATTGCCAAATATATAAGAATTTTATATATACTCGCACTACTGTAATTTTGTTTTATTATTATTGTATTATTATTGTATTATTTTGTTATATATTAAAGTTACATTCGTTGCTTGCACTGCTGAAATATTTATTAGTTTCTCTTTAAACTGATCTAAGCAATTTACTAAGCAGTATATTGAACTTTTTGTGTAAGGCTAATAAAGATTATATTACCAATATAAACCAAAATGATAAGACATGTTTACATGGAAAATTATTTGAATTGCATAAAAAACTACATATGCCTATTCAGTCATGGAAATGTTTAATTAATTACGCCAGTATTGTTATAATTTGTCAACAAGTAACTTGTAAAAAGTAGAAAATAAAAATTTGTTGCAGTTACAGTTAAATTTTTATAACTGGATTTTTTTTATAATTACATAAATAATTTAAAAAAATAAAATAAGTTTTGTTATATTACAAACCTTGAAACACCCAGTTATATTTACCCAATTTATTTGTCGACGGTAAATTACAATTTATTTGAGTCTGTTTTGTTTGTCTGCTAAAATATTAGTTGATACGTCAACCGTTTAAGTCAATTTGTTATTATTTTAATATTTTATAAATTATGCTTATTTAATTTAAATCTATTGCGTCAACCGTTTAAGTCAATTTGTTATTATTTTTATGTTTTATAAATTATGCTTATTTAATTTAAATCTATTTAGTTTTATAATATAACTGTTGAGATATGCGAGAGTATAAGCAAGAGAAAATGACAAATTGAACGAAAGAACGATTTGATAGAGTATGAATTGCGTGAAGTTGTAAGGAAATAGAATACAAGAGCGTGTATGAAGGGAAAGAAACGTATAAGGATAGAGTTGAAAGGCGAAAATTTATGAAGATGTGAAAGAATGTTAAGGGTTTTCTGCCACCCCATTCATGGGAATCGGCATGATGATATGTATGTGTATATGTTAATGAAATATAATTTCTCAAACTTACGCATCCATGGCAAAATAAATAAAAATATATGAATTTCAATAACAATTGCAACTGGTATACTTTATGAAAACCCTTTTTGATCAAAAGTAGTGCGAAATATTAAAATCTTTAATTTAATCATACCAAACTTGCTGTAAGTGCAGGCATTTCAGAGATATTAAAAAAAAAAAAAACAAGACATGTGTAGAGTAAACGTGCACAGTGTCTATTTGAATATTCTTTTTAAAACTAGAAGTATTTTTCATGATTATAGCTTCTGCAGTTTTGGCTATAGAGCGTTCAAACACAAAAACGTACACACACACACACACACTCCCATTCTACTCACACATTAGTCCTAAAAAGTTCATACTTGACTCAGGGAAGGTCATAAAGCTAATTTCTGTTAAAAATTCGTGTATAATGGACCTATAACTATAACTTAGTGATTCAATTTAAAATGATTTGGTGTATAAGAGAATAGTTTTTCCTGGTCTTATCTACCAGAGCATCATTTTTATATAACCTGTTCCCATACGAATACATACGCTCAACCACGCATGTAAATACAACAAGAAAAAATGAATATAGAGTAAACATTTCATAACAACTAGAATTACAACTAATAACAACTTTTATCTAAGCAAATTATGACTATGTAAACATACTAAACGAAATGAATATTTTAATATTATTATAGAGCCGAGTAGGTATAGCTAGCGGCTTGCATCTTCTGTCAGATTCTAAGATTCCATATCAAAATTCTTAAACAAATATTATGTTTGATTAAATATGACCCAAATAAAAACAACATCACTTTTATCTGTTATCGAATTTAGCACGTGTGTCTTTATTAGTAAAAAAGAAAAAAATACGGTAATCGCTGTTTACCTTATTTTGAAAAAATTTAAAATACGATTAATAATCTGCTTGTTAACGCGAAATTATCTCTACTACGGATATAAAACAGTCAATTCATTTTTGTAAACTTACCTGTTGAGTGTGGACTTTTTTGATGTACTGTTTTCAACTTACTTATCAGTACACACTTAATCAGTGCCGCGATTTCAACTTAGCCTTTAAATTGTACCCAGTTGAGTGCAAGATTTCTTGCACTCATGTAGCAAGTGCAAGTTTCAGTGCAAAAATGGCATTGAAATGTCAGCTTAGCCTAACTGTATCGCATTTATTTAAGAAATCATTATGACAAATCTTGCCAAAATATTGGCATTAGAGCAAGAATTCCTGGAATCATCATCAGAATTCCATAACTATAACCTCATTCGTTAAGGTCAATATTACACACTACACTGCACTCATTTTTACTTTCTTATATGAAGTATAAGTAAGTATTGTAATCATGAAAAAAAAAACAATCTAGAGATTATAACGAACATACACTTTTTGACTTCCCCTGAATCGAGTCTGACTAATTTTTTTAAATCGAGTGTGTGTATTATACTCTACAGCTCAAACGGTTTTACGTAAAATTATGAGACTCTAAACTTAAGATTGGGCAACAAATGTTTGACAAGAATATTCAAACCGGAAGTGCATGTTTACTCGAGTCATTTTTGGCGGTTTCTGCATCTACCATTTAAAATATACTTTCCAACAGCTAGTTATAATTTGATTAGTTTAAGCAAAACTCAGTGAGTCTTTTACGTTTAAAATATGATAATATAATTAAATTTGAAATACATATAAGAAAGTTCAATGCAAACCATTGCGGATATTACAATTAGTGCATGACGTCATGCCAAGCACTGAGTGTTGTTAAGTTGAAAACGCTGTTACGTGTATATAAGTGAACTTACCATTTTGATGCAACCTGGTGGCTCTAGTAGATTTGGTATTTTAAAATCAGGTAAGGTATTTGAAATAAAAGTACAAATAGTTTCAGGTTAAATAGTATGGTGATGTTTATTTTATATATGGATTAGTTTTAATGATTTTGGAATGTTTTACACAAGGAAAATGGCACAGATCTTGCAAAACGAGTAGATACGTGTCGACTTATGATCGATCAATCAGAAACGATGAAAAACGAAATGACGATTGTGTTTTTAATAATATACAAATATAATAATACTATCATGGCAAACGGATAAAGACGACAACAACAACGACAACGACGATAACGACGACGACGACAAGATGCGCTATAATACAAGGATTGGTGAAAATGTACGGTTTGATGATCATAAATCGACGCGCAACATCGCCTACTATAGCCAAACAGTATAGAATAATAATTACGAAAATATTAATTAATTAATTACATTTGGTTTGTTGTTTATTATTTTACACATTATCTAATAATAAAACTGGGGCAATTTTAAATTGCTGCAACAAAAATATAAGATAGCAATGCCAGAGGAGGACTCACATAATTTAATATAAATAAATAAGCTATTTGCATTTTTCACTTACAATTGATTTCATTATAATAATAGTTATTGAAACAATTATTAGTCAATATATAAGTTAGGTTATTTTTATTCTCAATTTCTAAAAATAATAATAATATTAAGAAACCCATAGGGTTTGATAGTTGCTATATCAGAACTCTTCCATCGATCATTTGTTTTTAAATTTAATAATATTCACATTTAACGTAAATATATGCTTCGTTTAAATGAACATATTTTTTTGTATATAAAACATTGCGCATTTACAGCATTCTGTCTTCTCAATCTTTCTCTTTCTCGTTCTTACTGCCATATATATATATAAATCAATCAATCCATGATTGATCATATTTGTAATAATAAACTTGCACGCACGGATTCGTTTGAACACATCACACACTTATTTAAGATGCACGTCAGTCATAAGCTTCTTGATCTCTTGAGGGGGAACGGGTTGCAAGGGTGAGCACAACGAATACTGATGATTTGCGATTGGGGTGGGGTAAATGGAAGCAACGACGATGACAAGACGAAGACGGCCGAACTGTACCGAACATAAACCATAGATGGTGTGATTGAATGTGTTTATTTATTTTTTGAAATAATTCTCAGTCGTCTGACGGAAAGGCACTGCTTGCTCTCCGGATACGTTTCTAGGCTTTTTTCTTGTTGCAATGCATTATATTGTTCTGGTGGCGAAACTGAGACTCGGATGACTTCTGATCGGGCTGCTTACACGACACCATGTCTTTTCTTGTAAACAGCGAGAACTGTTTTACGTATTTATTCTTATGCTCTTTGCTAATTCGGTACGGCCGACCACGCCTATTAAACGCTAACATTTGGGTCTTCCCTGTGCATACTGATTTGTATTGAAAGTGACCATTACCATCTTCTGCAAATGTTTCTTTAAATAAACACATCCTTCCCAACTGTTTCTAGCAACAAACAAATAAAAACACGCCATGAGACATACGAATCATTTATCATTCATATTCATGCAATCAGTTTTAAATATTTATGTCAAGTATCAACCAAATTTCAACAATCCCTCAAGGATTAAATTCGTATTCGTCTTTGATCCTTGATGGACTATTAAACAGTTCACGAATTATTCTGCAATTTTTTATAAAATTATCTAAATTAAAAAACATCTGCACTTCTATTACTAGTGCTTTTTAAAATTACTATATTTTGTCTCACTTAACATTTGTTGCTTATCGAATGTTAACTGTATAACGTTTTCCACTGTCATTCACTACTGCAGAAAATGCAATACTAAAATATTTCCCACCAACGCGCATAAATTTAGCGCCAAATTTTCCAATAATTAATTTAAAGCAAAGAACGCACTTAGCATTTTCTGTAAGGAAATAACACTGAGAGTATGGCATTTTTTTCTTTGATAACGTAGCATCGAAAGTTATGATTATTATAAAAATTCCGTCTTAGTATTTATTTTTGTTATTAAATAAAAAGAAGCGGCAAATATTTTAAGCTATAAAAATTGTAATAATATTTCATATAAATGAATAATAAACTTTAATACAAAATTTAACACTATTTCTTATAGTATCTGCATGATAAATTTTATGAAAGTTACAATATAGGAACATTACTTTACAGTTCTTTTATTTTCAATATGTATTAAAAATAAAAATCAGATAAAGAAACCACACTAGATATAAAAATTTGTTCTCCATTATTATTCAAACTTAATTATAATAGCGAAACAGATACCGCTATTGTATTAATTAATCGTTTTGGAATTTAATATTTTTTTCAAAATCACATATGATTATTTTTTAGTAAAATATAGTTTATTTCGTTAATTTGTTTTACTAATCGCTTTTTTACTTTGAGTTAACATATAAATTTATTATATATTTTTAGAGTCAGCTTTATCTCTTAATATGCATTGCTCTAGCACCTATGCGCTATATTTAAGCCATCGTTAGCGGAAAAATATTTTAGTAACTTTAATTGTACGTTTAACACTAAGTAAAGTTTAGAATTTTAAGATTTTCACCATTTATTAAATAATTAATTTAAATATTTTTGAACGAGTTCTATTTAAAAACCACACTTTTATACAATAAATAATAATTTGGTGAAGGAATTGAATGCTAGATAGAGTTTTCGTTTAAATATACAAAATGTTGTTATACACTATAACTAAATATGAAAATATCCATAAAATTAACAAATATAAATGCAGAAATTTGTAGCAGCTATAAAAATAAGTGTGAAACTAATATGACTGAAGGAGAGAATTTTAGTTCGTAGTTTGTGAAATATAAATAAATATAAAAACACCCACCTTAGGTTTAAGTTTCAGATCTCCTTTTCGATTGATGCACAAGTATTTTTCTATTGCAGAGTTGAATATTACAATAACATACTCATTTCCTACGCTGACGCTGTCCATTTCAAAACATTCTGCAACAAGAAAAATAAAATAAAAAACATTAAAAAAATGTTGCTTTTATATTTTGACGTATCAGAATTCAAATTAAATTCTCGGTATATACGCAATAGAGTATAATCGCCAAGTGATCCAATGGTACAGTGACTCTAAACAAAGGGCGGGCGGCGCGGCGGGAGAATTGTGTTGCTTTGTACAACAGCGGTAGTAAACAAACGAACAGCGCAATCAGTCGCAGGCACGCACACATAAACACTAAAGCATCGAATTACAATCGTAATAAACTGTCAGACATACATACATTCCAAGTTTGCAATTATTATTTTGTACTCTACGGTCATTCGAAATTGTTACCGTAAAGGTATGCGTTGATACTTCAACCTGCATATTACGAGAATTTCTATTATGCTTTTCACACTTGTCGCCATAGAATTTCTAGACGTTTTTAACGTCTCAGTTCTCAATGCAATGATTTTACACGGAAATATAATAAGATGTCGCATTCGGAAATTATTTCAACAGTGTTATATAATTGCCGATTAAGTAGCGATATTGTTCAAATTAATATAGTCAAACTTGTAAATAGAGCATATATAGGATAGTGAATCGAAATCAATAACTAGAATTTTAAACTCAGTCATTTAATTTATTAAATTTATTGTTTATATACAATTACTTGAGAAATTACGACGAAAAGATTTACATTACTTTTTTATCCTTTCTATGAACACCATTAATCTTATGCAAAATAAATATAAATTGTATACTTGCATCAGCTTTAGATATGAGTAACAATTTTCTTTAAGTTCTGTAGTGAAGATCAAACGAAGAAATGAAAAAAAAAACATTAAATCGAACCTGTATTGGTTCAGCAATAAATCAGGATAGACCACAAGGGTAGTTTCGGGGTTGAAAATTAGACGGTCAAAGATAAATGTTGCAATTAAAATTATTTGTAAGTATTGGTTATCGTTGTGTGGCAAAATATATGAAATACTGGAAACCATATCCGTCAATCCTGTGTCTATAATTATGACATGCTCAAAATTATGATTTCACTAAACGTTCTTGTAAATGACCACCAACGAGGTTAAATACCACGTTTCGATCACATTTCAAATCTGAAATGTCTTAATTATATATCGTTCTGTTTAGTTGCCCTCGTGGCCCGTTAAACATGTTTTGCCTTGTTCTCTAAATATTTTTAAATGTCATAATTGACAGTTACTAAACGTCCAGTTAATTATATGGTGCCCTAGGTAGTTAGTTATTTTTATATTGCTAGGTCAAAAGTTTGGCATATCATAATGAAATAATAAGACTAATCAAAGCTATTCTAGAGCATTGCACAAATTTATGTTATCACTAACTTAGTCAATTGTCAAAATAAATATATTTCAAAAGGAAATACAAATTAAAAAAATTACGGGTGAGTAGCGGCACTCACGATTCTCCAAACGTGTTTGCATGGATGCCACCGAAAATACATACGCATGTATACATTTTCGGTGGCGTATATGCATATAACTGATTTGATTTTGCGAAATGTAGACAACGGAAATCACTTTTTGTCCATTTAAAAATTGGCACTCTGCGGTGCATATATCTCTTGCGGGTTGCAGTTTATACATATAAATAAAACGATCGTTTTATTTATATATATGAAACGATGGCAGATGATTTCTTTTGTATATAATAAAACAATCATGAATGCTCGTGTTCGCATACTTTAATCAATCATCTGATCTGCTGTTCTGTCGCTACTCACACACACACACGTAAGTGCTGTACGCGTCGGAAAGCGCGTAAAAATCCGAGAATTCCCGACACGCACGCACCCAAAATATTTACACATCAATAAAATATTTTTAATTATTTGAAATATAACACAAATTAACCGAAAAGAAAAACTAGAGCAAGTCTATATAAAAATGAATGCAAACTCTTAAATATTCAAACATACTATATTATATCTGCTTAAATATTGATATACTAAAGATACATAAAGAACGCTAAAAACGGACAATATTAATTTTCCAAATCAATTTTTATCTAAATTTGTTGTAAATAAATATCATATGATTATAATACTGATTGTTTTATATTTACTCCTACTTTCTGTATGATTTTGAAATAAAATAAACTATCACTCATTTAGTATTAGTAATATATTTGATTTCAAGTTTAAACATAACCTATTTTAACCCTTTTCTATGAAGATGAACTCAAAATAGGTCACCAGATTATGTGATCCGTGCTGATAAGATAATAATAAATAACGGAAATACGTGTCCCTAAATATAGTACCCTTTAGCAGTGTATTATTAATGAAGTAAGTTCTATGCTAACATGCCTGTAAACTGTATCATGTCGGCATCGTTAAATTTAAAATCTATGACATCAAACTGATGATTTGATCAGCATCTCTAACCATTAACCAGTTTTGAACTGATTATATGACATATTTTGACCATGTATGGGTATGCAATGCATTCTTTTTCCAAGAGAATTTTGATTATCAAAACAGAAATAGTTTATACATTTTTGTATTAATTAAATTTTATCTATTATAATACGCACACGTTCACTTACACTTATTAAAAATTATATTCCTGTTTAACTACAAAAATACTTAAATAAACGACAATATTTCATATGTATATATACATAATAATTCTGTATAGATATTACTATAAATCTTAAACTTAAACAGTTCTAACGTTATTAAAATTAGACTCAAATTACGTGCGAAATAATATTTTCGAAAATTACAACAAGGTTCTAAATTTCATTATTTTTTATTTAAAGTTCTTGTAATGTTACATAAAAGTCTAAATATTGTCTAAAATGTATTTAAAGTTAAAAGTTGCGCGTTGTCAACCAGAAACTGAATTGAAGCAACCATTTGTTAAAATTGTTCACTTTACAATTTAAAATAAACTTTCCAACAGCTAGTTATAATATTATTAGTTTAAACAAATCTCAATGAGTTCTTTACGTTTAAAATATGATAATATTAATTAAATAAGAGTGGCCGACAATTTATTGCGATTCACGGTTTGGTTTTGATAGCTTTATAAGCGCATGACTGAAACTTAATCCAGCAGTTCATCAAATATATTTACATGTTACAAAACACATAATTAAAAAACTAAACACTATATTAACATGTGTAAATTTTGATTAAAAAAATATTGCTTGAAGCTAAAATTTGTATATAGTTAAGGCACACCGGGCGGTGTCCTAATATTATGACAGTCAAACTAACAGCACTAAACATGCTGTCTGTCAATATTTAACAGTACCGTTGCCTCCCATCATCTGTGAGTTGGTGTTGGTATGTTGATTATGCCCAGCACCTACGTTATTAATTAGTAATTAGCTGGACTAATGCCGAATGCGTGAAGTTAGACACGCTACGGTCTAATGGGATCAATAACAAACTAGTTATCAGCCAACAAAATGCTCGCTTTCGTTAATAGGAAACGACGTGCTTCGTTTTTATTTATTATAATCATTATAAATGGTGTTGTTTATAATAATTATATACACTGATACTACGGAATACTAACACCTTTTATCCAAAACAGTAGTGGGCTTATTAGGAAACACTTTTAAAAGTGTTAAGAGAAATGATTTTTTAATGGTTTCTGATTATTTTTTATATGAAGAAAAGTTATTAGATTTTGTACTTAAGAACATTCGAGTATTTTTTATTAGGCTTCCTGAGTACTTATTTGTTATAGAAACCTAAGCATCAATTCATGATTGAACTACTTTAAAGCTTTATACGCAAAATAAACGATTTCTCTATGTATCTATAAATTAATTAGGTATCGCAGAATAACAGCACCAAATTTCTAAGGGGTACAAAAATAGTACTTCGATAATGAAACAAGGTTAAGTAGAAATCATTGCCTTGCTGCAAAGAGTTTTCTCAACGCCTAATTTTTACTTTCTTATACGAAGTATAAGTGTTATAATCATGAAAAAATGCGATCTCGAGATTTTAACAGAAATATGATTTTTGACCCTGTCCGAATCGAACTAACTATTTTTGGCATGACATCTGATTGTGTGTATTTGTGTGTATGTATATGCGCTCTACTGCCTAAAAATGTGTGAGTGTTTGTGTGTGTGTGTATATATATATACATATATATATATATATATATATATATATATATATATATATATATATATATATATATATATATATATGTGTGTGTGTGTGCTCTACAGCCTAAACGGTAGAAGGTAAAATGAGGAAGCTTTGAACTTATGATTTATATATGACTGGCAAGAAAACTTCTTATTTTTGAAAACAATGTGCAAACCAGAAGTGCATGTTTACTCTAGTGAGTTTTTGCGATTTCTGCAATGACTCAAATACGGTTGCAGCAAAAAAGGTGACAGGAAAAACAGTAAAAATAAAAAATACAGTTATTAAACACCTATTGTTAGAATTTTTTTCAAAAAGTATGCCGGTTACAATGAAATCGTGATTGAATATTTATATTAAATATTTCTCTTATCTAAACGAAATGAGTATAAGAAAATTCTTAGCGGATAATCATTGTGCTTTAAGTGAAGATATCGATATATTGATATAAATAAAAGACTATTCTTTCCTCATACGAAACGATATGTGAGTGCTTTCTATTTTATACATTAATTCCGAGTCAATCTTTACTCGTGTCACGATAATTCATGTTATGAATGTAATATATATTTAAATAATAAATGGTGGTGTTATGAAATAAAAACGGTATATTTATTATTGGATATTATGAACGTATCGTCGCAATAATACAGAGACGCTGGCAGTCGTGGTTTGGTAGCGTTAGAGAATAGATCGATACTGAATTGTAACTAATAGAAAATATGAGGTTTGTTTCAGATGCAGTATGAACAGCGGCGCCCAACGATAGGCGTATTTAGGGCCTTGGCATTTTATGTATTCTATGTATATTTATGTTATCATGGTGCACCATTGATTTGTTTATGTATGCAATTATGTATGTAAATCATGTATGAACTGCCATTCTCTCCTAGCACTTTCCAGTATGGGAGACGTCCCATACTGCGGGGTCTCTTCGGAGTGCCCAAGGAACGTGTCCGAAAGGATGCGTTCCAGTCGTAGACTACGCGGTCAGTCAACTGTCGTGGCTGACAGTTGCTACTGCCGTTAGGCATGGGTCTGATCCACCCTGCAGCTGCCTCCTGGGGGCTGCCGTTGGCCACGGAGCCCCAGTTGAGAAGAAAGCTATGCTTTTGGCGTCGGTATACTGCTACTACGATATCCCGTCTGAGGACCGATGTGCGTAGAACCGCCGGTGGGTGGGGACACGACACGGTGCCCGGGGATGCAGGTTAAACGAACTGATTGGGGCGCCTTAGTGCTAAATGGACCCAATCAGAATAGAGTAGCTGGGGCGCCTTAGTGCTAAATGGACCCAATTAGAATAGAGTTGCCATTATGCCTTATATTAGGTCGAGTTTCAGGTAATGACTCCCGGTTGTGAAGGTTCTGGAAGGCAAGTAGCTATGGACTACTGGCCATGCAGGACCAACCGAGACGGAATGCCATACTATGCTTTGACTAACGGGTGCGGTATATCCGAGCTGGGTCTCTTGGCGAGTCCTGTTAACTGGCAGGAGGTGAGGGTGCGAAGCACCCCCGTAAGTATCGCTAATATGACCTTGATAAAGCTACCATAACTATGTGAGTATTGTTTATTATATATCACCGTGGGAGGGGTTCCAACCCCTTTCACCATTGTGCCGAAACGTTTGGGACAAGCCTGTACTGCCAGTGGTCACGTAATAATATATTTATCTGATTGAATGTTTATTACGTAGGTTTAATTATATTGTGTCTTGATCATTGATTGTGATAATACGTGCATCTAGAATAAAAAAGTGAGAAAAATCTACATAGTGCATTATTTGCGTCAACCTCCACTTCCGTTCTTCACATATCAGAAGTGGGATCGCAACTCACGATCATGTACACCAATCCAACTGAGCCCCGGGATCATGCCAACGATAAAAGAGTTCGTCATTACGCAATGAATGAGAGCAGCACACCTGACAATTATCCCGATTTCACTGGAGGGCCACCCCATCAAGACGTGCAGGTGCCTAGAACTACGAGTGATAACGTGGTGCGTAATACATTGAGCGGAGCAGTACACGCTGGTACAACTCGTGAAATTAGATCTTGTTCGGTTCCTCAACAAGTGCCTACATTGAGTGTTGCCGATAACCACAGTGATGTAGCTGGCAGTAATACTGCATTTGCTACAACCTACGGGCCTGGTAATAACTATGCACAACGCCGACGCGAAAGTATTTCCTCGCCAAGCTCGCCATAAACGAGCCCGATGTTCCCATTCTACGGAGGCTTCGAAAACATCTGAACAGATTAGTGAATTAGCATCGATAGTAAAGCAGCCGCAACCGTGGACGCAGATGTTGTTCCAGATGAAGTGCAAACGATACCACTACTCATTGGACAGCCGTTCACTGAAAAACTTCACATCGTAGTCAACAAAGATTCACTAAATTTGCACATCTACGAAGTGCTACCAAAAGAAGCAGTATCGGTAACGAATACAGAGCATCTGGATGCCAAGAAGCTGTGGGTAAAACAAGCTACAGTTATTCCTCCACATTATATTGGACATGTTAATGTTGGTACGCGGGACAATCACCTTGGTGATTTCTATGTTGAAGGTATTCACCAAACGCAAGGCGATCAGGAGTATTGCATTCTCGATACGATACTAAATCTTAACAACGAACGAAATGCAATTCTACCTATTTTGAACTATTCCGAAGAAGAACTCACACTACACCCACACAAGTTAATTGGTCGTGGTTGGCCATGTCAAAAAGAATTAATATTGAACCGACAGGAAACAAATATCTTGAGACTAACGGAATATTCAAAACTTGACCTAAAAGGAATCAACGTAGGAATAATACCACCCAACGAGTTAGAAAGACTTACGGAACTACTTCAAAGCTACTACACTTGTTTTTCGGCCACTCTAAAAGAGTTGGGGCAAACTAAGTCAACAGAAATGGATATAACTCTGACCGATCAGACGCCAATTACTTATAGGCCGTATCGTCTCTCTTATAATGAAAGAGAAAAAGTAAGGAATATAGTCGGCGATCTTCTAGAAAATGGGATTGTGAGAGAGTCAAATTCACCGTTTGCATCTCCGATCTTACTAGTGAAAAAGAAAAATGGTACCGACCGTCTATGCGTTGATTACCGGAAGCTGAATAGTAAGACTATAAAAGAACACTATCCTCTGCCAAGGATCGATGACCAACTCGATAGATTATACAGATGTCGTTATTTTACCAGCCTTGGCCTCAGCAATGGCTATCATCAAATACCTATTTCGGAAAAGTGCAAACACCTTACCTCGTTCGTAACGCCCGATGGGCAATACGAATACAACCGAATGCCATTTGGATTAGTGAATGCACCAAGTGCGTTCCAACGGCTAATCAATAAAATACTGGGACCACTACGATACGACTCGGTAACTGTATATCTAGACGAAATTCTCATACCCAGCAAAACGATTTCGGCTGGTATAGATATGCTCGAGAGGGTATTGATTGCGATAAAAGATGAAGGGCTCACACTCAACCTGGAGAAATGTTCTTTCCTGCAACCAAAAATTAACTATTTGGGATATGACATCGGTCCAGACGGAGTGCGACCCGGAGAGCAAAAACTGAAAGCCCTTAAAGAATTTCCGGCTCCAACAGACGTACACAGTGTACGACAGTTCGTAGGCCTCGCGTCTTATTTTCGGAAATTTATTCGAAATTTCGCGATCATCGCGAGACCTCTTACTAGCCTTCTCAAAAAAGACCAGCAATGGAAATGGACATCTGCGCAAGACGACGCATTCTTAGTTCTAAAAGAAAAACTTTCGAAACAACCCGTCTTAGCATTATTCAATCCTCAAGCCATCACGGAGGTGCATACAGATGCAAGCAAGAAGGGACTTGGTGCTATACTACTACAAACACAAACAGACGGATCATTACATCCAATAATTTATTTCAGCCGACAAACCACAAACTGCGAGAAAAGATACCACTCGTACGAATTAGAAGTCCTGGCAATTGTGGAAGCTCTAAAAAAATTTCGCGTGTATCTGTTGGGGATTAAATTCAAAATCGTAACCGACTGCAACGCAATAAAAACAGCACAGACCAAACGAGACTTGGTACCGAGAATCGCAAGGTGGTGGCTTCTCTTGTCAGACTTCAATTTTGATGTCGAGTTCCGCCCCGGACAACGTATGGCACACGTGGATGCTTTAAGCCGTAATCCAGCAGCATCAGAAATCCCGACCGATACGGTTGAAATATTACACGTCCAAACTGCCGATTGGGTATTGGCGGGACAGATGTCGGATAAAAAACTTCAATACATTCACAATATTCTATCTAAGCCACCAGAAACGGCTGAGGAGAAAAAAATTTATAAGGACTATGCTCTCCGCAATGGAAGAGTATATCGAATTACCACACATGGAATACAGTGGGTGGTTCCCCGCGGAATGCGTCACCAAGTGGTAGGAATGGCACACGACGAACTTGGACACTTCTCTACACATAAAACCATAAAGAAGCTCATCGAAAATTATTGGTTCCCACGAATGCGCACTTATGTTGAAAAATATATAGCATGTTGTCTCCCATGTTTATTTAATAAACGTCCATCGGGGCGTAAACCTGGCTTCCTACACCCCATCGAGAAAGTACCGATTCCGTTCCATACGGTACATCTGGATCACTTGGGACCATTCACGAAAAGCAAGCGGACAAAGTCTTACATCTTGGTAGCTGTGGAAGCTTTCACAAAGTTTAGCGTCTTAAAAGCTGTCCGTAGCACCAACAGCAAACCCGTCATTGACATGCTTAAACAGATTGCTATAACGTACGGAATACCATCACGCATTATTACGGATCGTGGCACGGCGTTCACTTCAAAAGCATTGAAACACTACTGCGAAGAAGTAGGAATCAAGCACGTGATGAACGCTGTCTCTACGCCGCGTGCGAATGGACAAGTAGAGAGATTTAATAGCTCTATCCTATCTGCTCTGAAAGCTTCATCCTTGAATGAAGAAGACTGGGATTTAGTACTGGATAAAATACAATTCGCTCTCAATAATACAATACACCAAACCACGGATAAAACTCCCTCAGAGATACTATTCGGGTTTAAACCACGCTCTAGCGTCGATGGTTCGTTGACTGCAGAAATACAGAGCATACAAGAAACAATAACTGATATTCATGCGTGTCGAGAGAAAGTATTGAATAAAATAATAGCGGCTCAGGCTGCACAAAAATCATATTTTGACAGAAAACGCGCTACACCTAGAAGATATATCAAGGGCGACATCGTACTTGTAGAAAAGACACAATCATCGGAAAGCGGAAGTCGCAAACTCTTGGCAAGCTACGCTGGCCCACTTCAAATAAAAGACGTTCTTCCTAACGATCGCTATCGTGTAATCGATTTGCCAGGAACCACTAGGACTCAGCGTGCTCAGTATGATAACATTATCGCGGTGGACAAACTCAAGCCATATGTACCAACTGGTGGAATCTCGGATGAAACGAGCGATGGTAGTGGCGAAGAAGAAATTCTCAGCGAATCAGAGCCAGGGAACGAATCAAATGATTAAATGAATTGGAAGAATAGGGGTGAATCTCCTCGAGGACGATGAGGAAGCAGGACGGCCGAATGTCACGATAATTCATGTTATGAATGTAATATATATTTAAATAATAAATGGTGGTGTTATGAAATAAAAACGGTATATTTATTATTGGATATTATGAACGTATCGTCGCAATAATACAGAGACGCTGGCAGTCGTGGTTTGGTAGCGTTAGAGAATAGATCGATACTGAATTGTAACTAATAGAAAATATGAGGTTTGTTTCAGATGCAGTATGAACAGCGGCGCCCAACGATAGGCGTATTTAGGGCCTTGGCATTTTATGTATTCTATGTATATTTATGTTATCATGGTGCACCATTGATTTGTTTATGTATGCAATTATGTATGTAAATCATGTATGAACTGCCATTCTCTCCTAGCACTTTCCAGTATGGGAGACGTCCCATACTGCGGGGTCTCTTCGGAGTGCCCAAGGAACGTGTCCGAAAGGATGCGTTCCAGTCGTAGACTACGCGGTCAGTCAACTGTCGTGGCTGACAGTTGCTACTGCCGTTAGGCATGGGTCTGATCCACCCTGCAGCTGCCTCCTGGGGGCTGCCGTTGGCCACGGAGCCCCAGTTGAGAAGAAAGCTATGCTTTTGGCGTCGGTATACTGCTACTACGATATCCCGTCTGAGGACCGATGTGCGTAGAACCGCCGGTGGGTGGGGACACGACACGGTGCCCGGGGATGCAGGTTAAACGAACTGATTGGGGCGCCTTAGTGCTAAATGGACCCAATCAGAATAGAGTAGCTGGGGCGCCTTAGTGCTAAATGGACCCAATTAGAATAGAGTTGCCATTATGCCTTATATTAGGTCGAGTTTCAGGTAATGACTCCCGGTTGTGAAGGTTCTGGAAGGCAAGTAGCTATGGACTACTGGCCATGCAGGACCAACCGAGACGGAATGCCATACTATGCTTTGACTAACGGGTGCGGTATATCCGAGCTGGGTCTCTTGGCGAGTCCTGTTAACTGGCAGGAGGTGAGGGTGCGAAGCACCCCCGTAAGTATCGCTAATATGACCTTGATAAAGCTACCATAACTATGTGAGTATTGTTTATTATATATCACCGTGGGAGGGGTTCCAACCCCTTTCACCATTGTGCCGAAACGTTTGGGACAAGCCTGTACTGCCAGTGGTCACGTAATAATATATTTATCTGATTGAATGTTTATTACGTAGGTTTAATTATATTGTGTCTTGATCATTGATTGTGATAATACGTGCATCTAGAATAAAAAAGTGAGAAAAATCTACATAGTGCATTATTTGCGTCAACCTCCACTTCCGTTCTTCACACTCGCCTCATTCAAATTACATTTTCATCGACACTGCCTTTCACTCCATGCACCCTTCAAAATCGAAACTAACGAACACTGTCACCGATTTAAAGATCACATACATGGTAATAAGATAATTAACGATAAAACTAGGTTCAACTATTAAACGTCGAGGTTTAAATCATTTGATAGACCAATACACGTACCACAAATAATTGGACATGACATACGGAGTTGCATAATGTTGTGTCGCAGGCGCCTCACGTCAACACACACCTAATTGATCTGATACGAAAGGGACATTATATATATACATACATACAAAACATACATACACAACAACATACATATCATATAGAATAGGACATACACACGTGTTTGTGTGGGATAGCCGCGGCATCAACTAACTAGAGAACTAACGTCACGAGTCTTACATTCTTGTCACTTGGTTCATATCACGCGTGAGAAAAAAAAACCGAATAAAGAAAATTCGGTTATGATGTTTACGAAAAACTTATAAATTAATAGTAGATTAATGAGGGATTAGTATAATATTAGATGTACTTACGGTATGGTAAGTATTTCTTTTCTACAGCTGGCATTGTAATGATTGTCTTATTTCTAAACGTTGTCAGGAAATTCTGACTGATATCGTGATATAAAAGAACAACCCTTTTTGTACACCACCCCTGCTCCAAGTGCATCACCTGACAAAAAAAAAATAAAAACATATTTTAGAGACATTTATTGTCTGCTACTTTGCGAAATTCTTTTCCAATTGCTAATTACAAGTATCAAATTAGAATAGTGACTATGGCAAAGCTATTATCGGAATAAATAATTTTATATATTTTTTGGAAAGTCATTCGCAATCTATAGTTATCTTAAAAATTAATATGTAGGTATGTTGTCGCAATGAACTTTATTGATTCATAACCAAATTATTTTCTTTGCAATCTGTTATTTGATAAGATTGGAATTTCATTTTATTAGAATTTTTATTTTTAGAATTCTAAAGTGAGCTGTTATTATAATTAATAAATTGAAGTATGTAAACTTACAATTTAAGCAAAAATCTTTAAATACACAACGTGTAATAAAAAATAAAATGTAAAATAAAACAAAATTCAATATGTTTTAGAAATGAAATTCAAGAAAAGATTTATTTCTATTATTATTTATGTCTTTAATAAAATTCATATTGTGCATACTTTTAAAAAAATTTATTTTACATAAAAATATTTGAGTATATATAGAAGTGATTTTCATTAAAAATCATAGTTTAATAATTAGTAAAAGCTTTCGGTGAAGCTTATTGTATAAAGCTATCAATTTCAATTAAAAATTATAAATGTAAAAATGATTTATAAATTAGCCTTTAGTTTAAAAATTATTTATATAAAAAAAAAATCCAATCAATATCACTACCAAAAATATCTAATATTCATTAGATAGTTCTTTTTTAAATATGAAAATCTAAAAAAAAAAAGAAACTCCAGTTATTTATGTACTTGAAAATGCTACTGATAATAAAAATAAAAGACATTTAGTGTGCGAAAATTCTAAAAATTATCTACTTTAGAAATATAAGAATTATGTATTCAAATTTAATAATTGAAATTCTGTACTAAACTTAATATTGAATATACTTACAATTAGGAGGAATGTAATCGCGAAGACGGTTGGCTGTAATAACCTAAAACAAAAGAAATAAAAATTAATAATTATTAAATTTAAATATCTATAAATAATTTGTATCACATATTGTAAAAGTTTCTTTGTTTAGATGAAATTAATAGTACTTTTAAAAATCACAATCAACTAAATAGGACACAAAAATACATTTTTCTTATATATTTGTTTTTAATATTGCTTAAAGCTCGTTTTAAACATTTTGTATAAAACTCAAAAATGTCACCTTGAAAATAAGCAACCAATCAAATGCGACGATTTTTGCCTTCGTAGAATTATTTCAAAGATTACTGAATGTTGAATTAAATTTTGAGAAAAAAGATTTCTCGCCACACGCTCACGGTTTTTCTAAACTTGTTGGTTTCATTGTAAGTGTGAACACAGAGCTTTGTTTCTGTATATTTAGCGGCAGTTAATTTATTTTTAATAACATGACGTAATATTTGAAAGCAATTACCTATTAATTTATATTTTGATACATTAACTGTTCATTAGATGTTAATACTCACAAAAAATGTGCATTGCTTTCCATTAGTAATATGAAGTAAATCGTTGGCCACAAAAACAAACAAACTTCAATTGTTGAATGTCATGCATAGACTAAACTATGGGGGCAGGACACTAGCATCGTATGTCATATCTTATCGACATCATATAAAACCAGTAAAGTTTTATCATTCCATCAAAAATAAATAATTATCTAAAATATTTCATTGACTCATACAAGTATGAATTACCAAGAAAAAAGACTTCTTCCTGTTATTATACTATTACAAATATAACTTAACTTTTTTAATTTAGATAAGCATATAGGTGTAATTATTATTCTTATCAAAATCAATTATTAATACCTTATTTATATTTATAGCTTTTTTACTATTTATGTCAATGCTTTTTTTAGAACCAATTCTTTACTCTTACTGTTTTTATTTTGTCGATAAATATAAATATTTTTACTATTACAAAACATTTTATTTATTTAACATATAAGTAACACATTTTTCATATATTTAAAGCTAAATATTTATCGATTTCTATAAACATATACGTAAGTTGGTTTAACTAGAATTATATTTCGTTTATTGGGTTATTTCTATGTATTCATTGATTGATTTTATTCACCGTATATTCTATTAATTTCGAAAATCTCTAATATTTTCTTTCCTTTATAATACAAAGAAGACAAATAATTTAAAAACAGATAAACAGCACGAATGATACACTGAGAGAGATATTATAGAAAAGGAATGCTTATCACTATCACACAGATTTTAGCAATTAATATATTTATAGCTGTAGTAAATATATTTTTATATCAAATTTTTTTTATTATAAATGTTGACTGATGTACTACTCTTAGAGTTTATTGACAAATATTGTTTTGATAAAAGATAAGCACAGGCAGTCAGTGATCTTGGTAACGAAGTTAAATGATGCGTTAATGCCCTTATTGCTCTATTTTTATTTCAACAATTCAATATATGAATTAATAACCTACATAATTATCACCAACTATCACTTTCCTCCATTGCACCAGACCACAAAAGTAATGTAATATGATAAGAAAAATAAAATAAAATCTCACTATGCCACAAGTAACCACTGTACAAACAAATAAAACTAAAATACACAAAACAAGATTTGAACCCGGCAACCGCGGACAGTTGTACGCGTATGACACCCGGTGTATATTTACTAGCAAATATGAGAGACGCATGGGTTTTAAATCACTATAAATTAATGAAATGGCGCGTGTTTTAAGTAAATATATGTATGTAAAAAAAACGTCGACGCCGTGTTCGGGAATTCATGTGAGTTAGTAAGTGCACACACTTCACTGTGACGCCGTGGTTTTATGAAAAAAAAACTATCGGATACTTTGATGGTGTGAGGAAAAAATAGTATAGACATTTTGGTACCAATTGAACTATTTTAATATAGATATGTGAAATGGTGCTTACGTTATACTTACAATTGAGATTATAAAGCAGAGAAACAAGTGCTCTGTTATCAAACATGAAGAACGTAATGTCTCTTGTAGAAGAGAAATGTATAATACAATCTATTACGAAATAAATATTTTATTACAATAATTTAATGTTGCGTGGTTTAATTACTATAAATCAATATATAACAAATTCTACAGTTTTATGAGATTTTAATAATCATTTTTAAAGAAAATATTACTAATTTTTAAATATGAATTTAATAGGGTAGTATGATTTTTGGCTCCTACTATAAATAGTATACTGTTGGTTATTCAACAAATTCTTGTTTGTATGTTTAAAAATAAAAATAATATAGAAATAAAAAAAGAGACAGTTTCCTCAATAACAGGCAAACAAATACAGATGATATGTCCATTGGTATGCAAATAAAATGTTCATGTGTACGAACTTGCGCGAAAGTAAATTAATTATCTCATTTCAGTCAAATAAAATCCGGATTTTATGCGCAGCCATATTGAAATTACAGGTATTTGCTGAAAGCGCATGTCATAATAATCTCATTTACCTTGTAGTACATATGCCGACATATGTTGTGTATAAAAATATCTACTTAATTCAGATAGAAAATATTCACTTATTATATAAAATAGTTGATACATAATAAAAAACAAAAACATGCCAGTTCTGTGTGGCCCTATATACGCCATACATAATGTCATTTAGTCTTACGACTGTCACTTGGACATAGTTTTTATTTAATTTATTACTGAGTATATTGAATACTTAAGTAAGTTTATAATACGTCTAGTTAATTTTAAATCTATAGCGCCTGTCATCCTGTCGAACGCTTTTCTATGTTATTTACTTTAACAATCAATTAATTAATTTCCAGAAATTTGTAATCTTGGTTTAATACCGTAACACAATAAAACATTCTTGTTATATTTCTATGTATTGATAAGTAATAAAATTCAGTTACACCATATAACAGAAGCTATTTTAATTAGTTAATATTGGTTTTTTTAGTAGCTCGTAAGACCAAAATATGTCACCTCTTCTTCTATGATGATACTTAATCGAATTTAATGAAATTTGTTACACATATTGTGTGAATACCTAATTAGTGCTAGTCGCATTTTAAATTTGATAGCTCTTTTCCTTTATGAGGTACAGAGCTCCAAAAAAACTACCCCAAATATTAATATTACAACATGAATATACTGAATGCATCTATAAAAATAGGTTTTTATTTATATAAGGTTCTTTCAGAGTAACAATAATTTAATCATTTTGAATATAAAAATAAAATAATAGTTTGCTTTTTTTATATATTTAGTAAAGAACGGTTACATGGATAATATTACATAGATAATATTTGTAAATGCCATAATTATTCTAAGCTAGAAAAATAACCGAATATGTGTACTGGAAATAAAAATGTATAATTCATATAAAAATAAGTAACATTATAATAAAAAAAGAAAAAAAAAATCCTCGTAAATAATTTTATGTTCATTAACAATCACAACAAATATAAAAACATTCACTTTTTCCAACATAACTCATAGTATATATTATAAAGATAATGAAATCAAATTGACCGTGTTATAATTGTGACCTTGACCTATGACCCCTCAGCAGTGCGATGCGCATAGTTTACTCATTTAACAGGCAATATGTCATGGATTGACAGACCAATGTCATCCTCATCCTATAACTGTGTTGTATGTATGTTTTGTCCGAGGCCCACACGCCGAGAATGTGTTAACACACGCTCACTCACAATATGTTAATTATTTTTAGTATTTTTTTTTTAATTGTATGAACATTTCTCTTTCCATTTCTAACTAGAAATTATGAATACCACATCGCAAAGTATCGAGTCATATTTTATATATTTTGTCTAGTTAAAATAATTGGGCACAAATACTGCTGGCATTTATTAGTATCTAGCTGTTTTACCTTATATTAATTTTGAATAACTTTTCGAAAGAATTTAATCATATTTGTTGCTGAAATAAGTTGCGGAATAGTTACGTAATCACTATAATTTAAAAAATTGACAGATTTTATTTATCAAAATGAAGAATTATTAAAACTAGACAAACATACAAAATATCCCGATTAAGTACTTCACATTTAATACATATATCTCATTTTGTGTTAGTCACTTCACTTTATTTAACTATCCATGTATTAATTATTCTGTAATTCTTAATCGAAGGATGAATTTTAAAGATAGCCCATAAAATAAGCCTTTCCTTGATTTTTAAATGGCAATAGGTACTGATTTTTCTTTAGATAATATTAGATAATTTGTGCTATTTTAAGCCGAACGTTCTAAAATCTAATGGATTTGGTAAAAAGTTTCGATTTTACCTCGAATTCTACTTAAAATAAATTTTGCTATCGTCCACAGTTCAATTTCGATGTAATATCAAGCAGTAAGCTAGGATTATAAATTAATACTAGTTCTTATAAGAAAAGATTATTCTAAAATAAGAACGTAGTATTATGGAGCCGAACATACATATCAGTTCCAAAGAATTTCATAATATTATAGAATTATCATTGTTTCGCATAGTTTTGTTCGCGTATTTCATAGTAACAAATAATATTATTTTCACTGCAACGATTGATTAATTAAATACCGTAAATTATCGAAATTACATTATTAATATAAAATGTTCAGAAATACATCAAAAATGAGAAACCAATTAATTTGTCTTTCATTTTATGATCGGTGTGAGGTTTATCTATCAATAAAAAATACGTAAAAATTGCATGGGTGCGAAAATAAACTTAATTTCTGTATATTATTGATAAAAATCTTAAATTTGTTACAAATGCAATTTCCAAACATATAGAAATACTGAGCGGTACTTAAGGGTCAATTTCACCAACGCCAGTTAAATTTATTCCTCCATTAAATAAAAGTTTAATTGACAGTTATGTTTCCATAAAAAATGTTTGTTTCGATATTGATTATTTTAATTAAGGAATAAATTTAACTTAGTTTAGTGAAAACAGGCTTAAGAGAATCGGCCCAGTAATAGAGAAAAAAAAACCATAAATAGCGATGGAAATTTTACTACTATAAAATAAATGTATTTTGTACTAGATAATGTCGAATAACTTATCGCAAGTAAGAAAAAAAAATTATATTCTAGATTTTAGTAATGTTATTTTAGGAATATAAAGTAAGGGCACTTTACTGAAATAAACACGCAAACCTTGAAGTTGCACTATTAACCAGACAGTATCATAACAGTAAAATGAATCCATACAAAGAACAATCCATAAACTATATTTTTAAGAGTGGTAATACTGCGTTGTCAAATAACCGCCGATGACCATCATGAACAGCGGTTAAACAACGTCTTAACCACTTCAGACACATGTCCGCAGCCAAGCGCGTTCTACCATACGGCATTACACCATTCTGATGTCTGCATTGCACACTCATCCACAGACAGGCACCATACAAGATATATGGTCACCGTTATAAATTAAGATATCTCTACTACTGTTTGATATTTCAAAAAGTTCCGCTTGCCATCAAGACGAAAAAAAAGCAGTTGCTTTAAGTGACACTGCTAGTATTGATCAAAATGTAAATATTTTTTTTTGTAATTTTTATTTTTGTTTGCCAACAAACTGTTTTTGTACCGTTAAATACCTACATGGGCATTAATTTTTTTTTAAATAGTTAATATTACGTGAGTTTAGAACCGAAAATAATATTTTCATTTTATTTTTAATTTTCTTTAATTAGAATAATAAAATCATGCATACAAATAAATCATTTTTAAATACAGCACTAAATAATGATTATTAAAATTTCAACACATTTGCGTTTAATGATGACAATATAAATGATAACATTAAGGCTACATATCATATGTGTAGTTTCGGTTTCATTCCCAAAGATAGTAGCACAATCAATCATAAGAGACAAGTCACTGCAAGCGAATAATAAATAATTCGACAACTACTGTTTGTTATATTTAACACGCGATTTCAATCTGACAAATGATTTAGCTGAGCCTATAATGATGAAGACGAGAAGTTAAACTTTTATGTAAAGCAAATCAATCAAAAAACTAATTTTAAATAAAGTTATCACGCTACCAGACAAGATATGCAAAATATCTGTCTCCGATCATTGAGTTAATCATTAATCTTGATCCACAAGTAGATTTATGCAAAGTATTGATCTTTTTTTTTTGTATTAGATCTTTCTAATTGTAAAGAGAAATGCCGTGATTGACAGCTGTGAAAGTTGGTATTAGTTTACACCTTCAGGACGTATATAAATCATGTAATAATTAGTTGTGATCAATAAGATTATGATTGGAAAATATGTATTGATTTATTGAAATGAACTGTTCATTAAAAATAATTAGCATCTATTAATTTTTGGGCTATTTCATATTAATAGTTATTATATTCTACGATATTACAGTGTTTTCCAGTAGACGAAAACATATTTAGACAGTTTAAGCTTTATCGTAAAAAAAAAAAATATATATATATATATATATATATATATATATATATATATATTGCAATTTTTACTTTGTTTATTCGAAATATATTACGGAAATATTATTACAATAAAAAAATTACATCTATACTAAATGTTCAACCCCTGGAAACTATTCACATCAAAATAGTAAAGAAGATTTAATTTATAATAGAGATTTGATGAATCTTGAAGAAATGTACATCGACATCATTGATATTTAGGTTTGAACGCCGTGTGAGAGTAAAATAATAGTTAAATTTACGATTGTAAATAACATGATCATTGACATCTAACACCAATACAATCTATGCTAAAAACATGTTGCATCTAATTGGCTCATAGATATTTCCTAGAATATAAATAATTCAACAAGAATCACCTACAAGCAATCATTGCAGCCCACACTTTTTCTGTTATAGATTTGATTCATGGGTCAAGTAGCCTGATGTACTCTCACCATTCAAAGCCTACGTGTCCGTTTAAAAATACACAGGACGCGTGACAGGTCGCAGACGGTGGCGCCATCATCTAGCGGTGAGTTCATCTCTCATATGATTCACATTTCAGCGAATCATTTTTTACAGTGTACCAATACATCTTGCCTAAACGGGCATAGAATAATAGAGAAATTAAAACCTATTGTTATATATCAAAGACCTACGTCGTAATATTATACCGGTGTAGAAACGTAATTGTCCGTTGCTTATAAATCATAGATTTTTTTTTTTCATTCATTTTTCTCTCGAATCATGATATTACCCAGGAATAAATTGCAGAAGTGGGTTTATAAAGGTGGTATATAAATTTTAACACAATGGATCGATTTCGAGTATTCTAGTTGTAAAACTATAAATTCGTAAATACCTAGCTTATACAAATCTTTACTAGCCGTATATGTTTAATGATATATGATTAAGAAAATTAAATATCTACGAAAAACTTGGATTTCCATAACAAGGAAATAATTAAATGTACTAAGAACTTATAGACATTGTGAATATTTTCGGATACCGCTAGGAATTGAACTCAAAACTTTCAAATATGGAAGTTCTGGATTTGATTCCCAGTGGTATCCGACAAAAAAAAATCTCAATGTCAAATATTTAATTTACATCGTATTTACATTCAATACGAATATTTGACTTTAATGTACATATTTGTTACTTTAATATAGTAAATATAACACTAAATTAATATTTATTTAATAAAGTTGTATTGATATTAATTTCCATTAAAATATAAACAATTATTTAAAAACTAATAAAAATAAACAACTTATGTCTGAATTCGAAAAACTCTGCCCCAAATACGTTCTTGATACTGTTATATTTAATGATATTTACCGCCTTCTTCATATTTAGTTATGGCGAAGCAGGCAATAAATCTCCCGAAATATATCTAAACCTTGTAGTCCACGTGTACTTATTTCTCTTCTTCGACATTTCACAATCACGATCATTCATTAAGTCGTCATACTACACAAATTTACTATCAATAATCAAATACTTATAAGGACACTACCAAAGAAATTTAACTCATATTTACTATTAAATATGGAATCTGTAATTATGACAGTACTGGTTTAACTAATTATAAGTTGCATAAAAATGCTTACCAATCAGTAAACTACAAACACATAATATAGCACCTTAGAGATATTTTGGTCCAGGAGTGCATAGATATCTCTAAGGTGTAATATATTTGCTTATAATTGACGCAAACATTACATATAGTTGCACCTATACTGTATATAACAAGAGCTTTGAACCGGGACACTTGAATCATATCCCAATTTGCGTTCAGCCGCTGCGGCCGTCAGCAATTTATTAGCTAAATTTTGCGCGAGTTCGATTTACGTGCAGTTCTAATGCCGTATTTAAAAAAATATATATGGTCAAAAAGAATACCAAATGAGAACGCCCTTGTTAAAAGTATCTATTGATATAATTGTTTCCAATTTGTGAATTTCCGCACCTCGGTTAGGGTTAAAATTGAATTTCCTAGAAAAACCTTGAGACTCCTTTCACGACCCATCCTTTTCACATATTATTATTATTATGTGGTGTTGTCTCATTCATGCTTCACGTCGATTCTGACGGCATGGACAGATATTTGACGTGTACACCTGGTCGCATGTTAGGCGGTTTGACACCTTTGCCATAGTGAGGCGAATGCCGCAGAGCGCGCAGACTTAATCCCTGCAAAGGACACCGGTATAATACTGGCATAATCGCATTACTATGTCAAATACGATTTACACTACATGATGAGCCTTCAGCATGAATGGAGTTACTTATTCTGCTTTATTTACTCTGAATAGCAGTCTGTTAAAAGATATTTCCGAATTCGACATGCTTCATATCACATTTGGTGAAATTATAAACTAGGTCAATTATTTACCGAATATGATTTGTTACACGTAGTTTATATTGAAAAATATTTTATATTACATTCTTTTCTTAAATAAAACGGGCAAATAACAATAATTAATCTACAACGCAGAATGAGGAGGAAAACTTGCTAAAATATATTCGTACATCTAATTTTGTGAAAATACGGATAGTTTTAAGAGATTTAGAATAAGAATTTTTTATAATTCTCAATCAATTGGTTTGCGAGTTTACGATACTTCTATAATATTCCCTATATATTCATGTATAAATTAATCAATTATTTAAAATATATAGCAATATTTAAATATGGCGTTTTTTATTCCAAATTCATGTCATTTTAAATAACTATAAACAATGTATAGAACATTAATCAATTATATGAGTGGGGATGCTTATATTAATTAATTAATTAATTATTAATTGTATATAAAGTATCTTGGTTGTAATAGCATTTCTTGTTTATTAGAATTAGAAATAAAAGCTGACTTGAAAGTTATTAAAAGATGTTGAAAATGACATAAGCAGATATTTACTAGCACGGTAAATAGTAGTGTATAGTAAAAGATTGAATTATGAAGATAAAATAATAATTTTGTCACTAAGATGACGACTGGTTAAATCACTTTACTAATATGTAATATTAAACAAGGAAATTGAAAAGTGACAATCAGTGCATCAGTTCATTACCTAACATGCAAAAAGGTGGATTGATGTATCAGCAAAGTGGAATAAATTTGTTAGTTACGGTGATATGTTATATCGCCAGTATTTAATAGTTTTACACCAGCTTCTGACTTTAATATTCTGGAACAGTCATTAAAGACGAGAGAGTTAATTAAATTTAAAAGATAGTTAAATAAAAAACGGTGCAAGTATACTAATTGAATACAGGTGATAATTGCTACAAGTCTGAAATGTTACAAATTAACTTCTTCACTCGCATAAACGTACTGTAGATCGTTAACATTCTTCGTTTTTATAGAAATCATTTATTATTGAAAATTATGTTCATCTGCGCGTAAAATATACATTCAAAAACGCTTAATCAAAGATTATCCTCATTTCCAGTGTTGAGAAACGTAATTTAATTAATTTTTTCATTTTTTATCTATTTGTCACAAAATCGCAAAAATCTTTCAGCTGATCTTTGCCAATGAACAATCTCGGTATAAATTAATAATTATTATCTCAATTAAACAAAATACGTAAGAAAATTTTCTACAAGCCATTGCAGATATTTTAAATGAAATTATTTTGATATGTAACTAAGGAACTAATAAAGTATATTTATTAAAAAAACGCTTTTTCTAAGAAACATGAAAATATTGTGATACTTAAAGTGTGTGTGGTAGAAATTATGATGTATTTGAAACAAAAGAGAAGCGAGCTTTGGAAATATACTCATAAATAAGCTAATGTAGTTTCATTGAAATATATAAATATATTTTCAATGTATTCCAAAACATGTTCACATGTTAATGAGAAGTAAGGCGCCTTGGATAATATATAAAACAGCCAATAACAAATTGAGGGATTGCATTTTATGTAGTTGGGAGGAGTTATTTAACCGTACCAGTGTTGTAAGTACATACAAACCAAACGGGTCGTCTTTCGTAAGTCCTGTAGTTAGCATAACGATCATGGGAGGTGCAGCCCAGATTGACTTTCTCATTTTCCCATATATGGTTTCAATATGATGTTCAATTTTTTTTTATCATGTACAAATAACACCTTATTACACCGGTGTAAACATCTTTCTCTAAAATAATATTACAACACCTATTTCAGTTCCATTTTCTGATTAAACGATCCAAATGTAAACAATTAAATATTGTTCAATATAAATAACAACAATTTATTTCTTAATAAAAATCAGTTTATTTGCTTAAATATAACATTTATAATTAAAAAAAAAACATATTAAATATTAGTCAGCCATAACGCAAGATACAGAATGCTCTTATATTACTTAATAAATGTTTGGTATGCAATATCGATTTATTGGTTTGAAAATACAAACATAAACGACTGCATTCATAGTTTTCTATTTTAAAAACTAATTAATTACAATCTACAATTTTAAATAGGTATAAACAAAGAACTATATAAATTAAAATTCATATTACGAAAGAAATATGTTATGTTCGTCATCTATGTTGTATAACTGGCTTACTTATCAAAATATTTCAATTTTATTTGCAATGCATCATTAATCAAAATATAATAACACATTCCACGTAAATAACTTCATATTGCCTGAATAATAACATATAATAAAACGCAAGGTTACATTACTAAAATGTTACTCTTTTTCATGACGAAAAATAACAAATTTCACCTCGGAAAAATGCACGGGTGGTTGATAATATATATATTTTTTGTTCTCGTTTCAAAACGTAGGTAACTTGTTTTTAATGTTCATCTTTCGCACTGGGATTAAGTTCTCAAAGAACATAATGACCATGTCAGATAGTAATTGTGCAAAAGCAAGCCGTTTTCCAGTAATTACGGGTATTTTGTGTGGAGATGTTTCAATTTACAGTTGGGGCAGCATCAGTGTGTACCGCAAAGTAACAACGTATAATAAGCGGTATTACAAATTATTTGTGTACCAGCCTACTTCGTTTCTTTTCGAAATGTGTAGACTAGATGATGTATATGCCGTTTACATAAAGTCGACTGTTCTGTAATTATTTCACACAGCCAAATGGTTCACGGTGAAGAAAAAATCATTTATCATACACCCCGACAGAAAACAATATTCTCTCACTTAAGGTTTCTGCTTTTGGAACACTTCACGCTTATTACAACCGAAGGATGAACAGGTATTCAAAATGGTTATGACAGAACAATACAATTTTATTTTTGCAAATTTAATACAATGTTCTAACTTTTGTCACGCAAAAATCGTTTATGTTGAAGGAAGTATCAACTTTCTGGCTGCTAACACTACCAAAATGCAGAAAACGGGGAAAGTAAAACAAAAAATAATCATATTATTTCAACTCAATTATTATTTATTTTTTAAATAAAATACATATTTCTAATTTAAATGGTATTTAATGGTATTTAAATGGTATCTATTGATAAAACATATATGCATGTTAAATACTTTGTTATTATAATTTTCAATAAAAGTTAAATGTATAAGTACTTAGTTTTATTTCTGCACAAAACTAAAACAATCACGTCACCGTATAGTAAGAATCGCTTAACTCATAATTGATCACTCTACATAATAATATAAAAACATAATTGGAACACTAGTTCTCATGTTTACGAGTATTAGTGGTCATATAACAAAAAAATATTTAGAAAATGTATCCAACAGTATAAATTGCCTTTATTTACAAAATTAAAATAATAATTCTTGGTAACCAGTAGAAAAAAAAATTTAAATAAATAAAAACACTTCGTAATTTACACGAATTCTTACTTTATTATTTAAAGAACTAGTTTCGACTTCTCAGTCATCTTCAGGGGTTACAATGGTTATATATACTTCGCGAAAATTACCAAGTGTGTTTATTTATTTAAAAAATTTAAATATGTATCACCAAGTGCCAATCGCGAAATTAATAAAAAAAATATTAATTTCTTCGGTAAGGGGTAAAAGATTTTCGCAGTTTTGATCCGGAAACTATACATAATTTTACGGATCTCGTGAGATACAAAACTGACTAAGAGCACTATAAAATTTTATTTTACATTCCGTAATTAGGCTGACAAAAACTAGTACTATATACAGATCACTATTAATTGACAATATGCAAGCTGTACACAGACGTTTTAAATATCGAGTAATTTACTTAAATAAAATTATTTTATACTCTAGGGATGCACGAATGCAACTATAAAACCTTAGTATTAAATCACTTATCACAAATATTGTTGTGGAAAAAAGATATGGAAACAATTTACGAAATTTTGCATAAGTTATTTTGTTAGCTCACACCATGCGATCAAATTTACGTCTCACCAAGTGCGAATTCGATGAAAAATTACATAGTATGTTAAAGCTATTCGATGCACGCTGAGAATTTTAAACTGTGCCAGTCTGTTGTAGACTTAAATGTAACCAAAGCGAATGAATTCTTATTGCATTGCATGAGGTTGGTCTACAACAAGCTTTAGACGTCTTGCTGTTTATAATGATACATCTATTGAAGTACATATAGTCCGTAATAACTCGTATATGTATCATAATTTAAATGACCACCGCTGCGATGCGACTACCTGATCAGTTTCGGTCAATTCAATTCTCAATAAATCATAAATCGATTTTGGTATTCTCACAGTACAACACTACGAAATGGATCAAATTCAGTCATTTTAATTTTTATTAATCACTCGCATATCAATTTGTAACACGATTATATAGGAAAAACAACGAGATTAATCGTCGATTAAAATTGAAAAGAATAAAATTTTGAAATAAAATTATGCTCTGTATGTTGAAGAAAGTAAGAATGAGTGTTGAAATAATTGTGACAATATCTTCTTTCCTTGGTACATACAAAGATACGTATAACAGAATGCATCACATTGTTTAAATGTTTATACATATAAAAGTATATATACAGAAAGTGTACATAGAGTTTTCGTTAGCAGTGACATATTTAAGTAATGTTTATCTACCTCAGTGTTGACACTTGGAACAGTTAAGAGTTTTAACCTCGCTGGAAGACGAAACTTGGCTTTGCTGAGAGTTTGCTTGGTTTAAGATTACCTACCTTGAATGCACTTTAAATTCATGACCATTTAAAAATTCAGCCGACCAGCCGCGTTTCGCACGCTTTTATTTCATACGATTTATTTCAATCTATTTTATATTTACCTATTTTTATTTCTATTTAATCGTCAAGCTATATACATATTTATAGCATAGCAGTTACACTTTTGTTATTTTTCTAATATAAGTTGATAATATTCCTAAAGATATCACGTCTCTAGCAATTTTAAGAGAAGTATACGATTATTACTAGTTATTATTTTCAACATACTGAGAAATATGTATTTATTATAAAATATTTGTGATATGTACAAATTAGTTTTGTGCAATATAACATTTTTATCTGCCAATAAGCATAATAAAAATCAATAAATAATTATAAATAAGCATATAATTTCTTTTCAATCATATCAACCCGAGCTTCCATGGAAACAATTAGTGATTAAATTTATCTAATACCAAAATGCGTATATGTTCAGTGCACGCCACTGCAGATGTTTTTATTGTGTTACTATATCGATTATGATATGTAGGTAAATAAATATATAATAAAAGATCTGAATGTGTTGTTATTAAACAATATCCAATTCACACAATAGCGTTTAAATATGATAATAAATAGTTCGATAAAACATTAAGTTATTTATAGTTATTTATTTAGAAATAATATCATTCATTAATTTTTTTGTTTGATTATTTAGTTCGATATGTTTCAAGATAATTAACAGGAAAATTAAAATAATATTTGCATTTTCTTTTAAATGTCTACCGTATCAATAACTATGTTTAAGATAAGGTATCTTGATCATAATATTTTTAGTTATTGTAATGAATTCAATGGAGAACAATAAACACGTGGGTCCCATCGCTCATATATAATTATTGCAGTCGGTAGCTATTTAAGCTGTCCTCTAGTGTTGACAGGTTAAAACAGACACAATAGATTTATAAATGTAAGGAAACCTACGACATACGAATATTTAAAATAAGAATATTTACTAGCCGCTCACACACTCACTCATGAAAAAGTTGAATATTATTTATCTTTTGTTTCGTCGAATAATAAATTATGTTGGAAAAAAAAAATATATATATAAAGTTTATCGCGTTAAGATTAAAATTAAAACTAGCGCTGAAACTATATTTGAGTAAATTAATTTTAAAATAATATTTGTTTATTAATTAAAAGTTTTGTAGTTTAAATATTCATGGATAATATTTCGGTTAAAAACTGTTTAAAATCTCATACACTTGGATACATTTGCAATTTTGTTCGTTTGATTTTTACAAACCAGTTCAAATTTTTCTAAAATTGCGTTCTATATTATTTTACTTTCTTATACATTTAAAAATTTAATTTGATTGTTGATTAATTTGGTAGTTAGATGCTGCTCGCCGTAAGAACAAAATTAGTCACGTAGACGCATATCAATAAAAGTAATTTACCGTGTCTCAAAATCACTAAAAAGCGCAAAATTACTTAAATAAAATTAAATTTCGTATTTAGTAACTAAAATAGACAACTAAGACTTAAATATCAAATTCCAATTTCGAAAATGACAATTTAATGTGTAACAAATTATATTAAAATAGTGAATATACAAATGAGATTATTGCCCTTCAATTATCAGTAGTTCTAAACATTTTTCTAAATAATTATGCCGAGACTGATCATATCTTGATTGTTTACATATGATTGATATTTTGATAAGTGATTTTTGCTGGGATCGCGATTTTAATTATCGTATTGATTGTTTAATATTAAAAGTCACAGATTTATCATTGTTGCTTTTATTATATTTTTTACTTCATTCAGTACATAAATATATTGTGGAATGCTTGTTCATTAGAAAATATGATAGCGTCTTATATATGTAGTTTCAGATTTGATTAAACTAATCAGACGATTTACATTATTAAAAAAAAAAACTGTATAGCTTAATGTCAGTGAAAGTAATTAAAAAAATATGAATAATAACTAAAGCATCAAGCTGTATTTAAATTATTGTTTTAATTTCATTATTTGTTTAGAAAAATGTTTACAATAAATAAGAAATAAATAAAAAATTAAAATATTAACTGTAAATATATGTATGTTTGTGATCAGCATATTTTTATTTTCGTCAATATAAAACGTTAAAATAATCAAAAAATAAAGATTAACTAAATATGTATATTCCGAATTATTAGATCATCATGGAATGGAGTTTAGGAGAAGTCGGTGGCATTAGCGCTATTAACAAAAGAATTCTTTGCTACTACGTGTGTTACAAATAATAGGTTAAGTACCATATTGTACCACAGAACTAAAATGAAAAGATATAAGAAAAAGTGGTCAGTTATTCAAAAGTCAAGCGTGGGTATGTCAAGGAGTTCGCTGCCAGACATATTTGAGTTGAGACAGTGAGCGAACCAAGGAGAAACCAATAGTAAATTTATGCACACAGACATCATACACATTGCCCGAACTTACTTATTCTGTAGTGGGCGAAGACAATAAAAAAAATAAAAAAATAAATTGAGAATCTTATACGTCTATAATTTCGCTACCAGTATACAGACATTTATTAAAACTATTTATATATGGCCCACGGGCCAACATTAACGAAAAAGTTGCTTGTTTTTTCAGATAACATTTATACGTTCGTTAATATTGACAATAGAACATTTATTCTCATATTCGGCCTACGTAGCTTTTTTTTGTCGTAAATATACCGTATTTATTCGCCATATAATTCGGTTAATAATTTGGCATATTTGAGATCATTTTCGTGATAAAATTATAAGGTTATTTGTTAATTAAAAAAAAAAATCTTACATTACATTCTACATATTTCATATTACCTATTCCATAAACATGTTCTATTAATATAAAATTAAAAATGATGTAACCAGTAGTTATTACATTTTTCTATTGTATTAGATTTTATTGAACAATTTTGTAATTTATTTTGCAGCATATAATGATTAAAAAATTAAGCCTTTAAATAAGTTCTGCAGGTAAAATAAGCAGTATGGAACATTGGGAAAATTAACTGATTATTAAATTAACCGATACCTAAAAATATGCTCCAAAAATATGTTTGCAATTTATTGCAATTATTATTAATTGATTGCGTGGTTGGCACTTGTATATACATTTTTAAAATAAATAAAAACATTTTTAAAATAAATAAAAACACTTGATAATTTTCATGAATTTTTATTATTAATCGACGAAGTATTTTATTTATTTAAAAAAAAATTATTGCAATTAGACTGCATATAATAATTCAATTTTCGAGAAATTTCAACCAGTCACGTAAACACAAGAGTGATAAAGCACACACTACCATATTTGTAATCAATGGTTAAATTTAGACCAAGACCAAACTTGATAAAAAAAAGTTAATCTTATGTTATATATGGATTAAAAAAAGATGGAAATTTAGTATATGTTTATTTTCTGTATGAATACGGGCGACAAAGTTTAAAGTATATTTTTATTATTTTGCAATTTCTCTTTTAAAGAAATACATAATAGATTGTTTTTCGTTTGTATGCTTACTGACACAGAAACGTAGCTTCGAAAACTCGACATTATCTCGTAATGTTGTCTGGAAGCTTGAGACTATTTCGTAATTTCAAAACGAGACTTGGTCTCTCGCGACAATATTAATCAAACCAAGCTGCGCTTAATTAAATAAATAAAATTGTGGTATCTTCAGCTTCCGGGCGTACACAAGGTGTGAGAATTTCAACGATATTGATATATTGCCAATGGTAGGACCACCATGCATGTTAAGGCTAGTCTAATACATAGCACTAAACACCGTTACCAATATGTGATAGGAATGACATTCATCATAAATAGACATATGTATATGATCCAATTCTATTCAAATCTCGCAATGCCATCAATTTAAGTTGAACATTATTTTTGTCGGTTCCAAAGTATGCTAGTAAATAAAATTGATACAGGGCGTGCGATTCGCGTGTGTCGTGCATGTACATACATTCAAGAATGAATCGACCTCACGCAAATCGTACCTCCTCCATCGTTTGCATATTCAAGCGACCGACAATTATTCACTTCTCGAATATGATTTATCGTCGTCGTTTATTTATTCTGTATTAAGTCTAATTACCCGTACAGTTAATTGGTTTTTAGTATAGTTACATCGCGTATAGATACCACCTTGACGATGCATGCAACATGTTAAATTGTTGTCGTAACATCACTGTATCAGTGATTTTTTGGTTTTAATCGCAGCTCACTTAAATTTGTATCAATAAATAATCTGCGTGAAACAAGTAGGGGTTTTTTTTTGTTATAATACGTATAAAATTGAATTAACATTTTTGAAGAACTCGATAAAATAAAACTAGATTGTTGTCCAATCAGAATTCAATAAACCTGAATAGTGTGTAGGAATCAAATAGAAGGATTCAGAATTCAACGAAATAATTCAAAATACAAAAAAAAATTTTTTTTTGATGAATTTTTAAAAGATTTTTTGATATTTCAAATATTCAAAGTTTATCAATATTTCACTACACATTAAGAAGTATACGAGTTTTAGTCAAAAATATATTTCCGTTAAGATCGAATTTTTTCTCGATTACGATACTTACTTATTACTTCGTATAAGAAAGTAAAAATGAAATTACATGGCGCCTAACCATTTTTATAAGAAAATGCATTAAATTAAATTTTATATCCGCTTAATAAACAACTACAATAGAATTTAACGATGTTTATGACAGAATAGATATTGCTTGTAATTGTAAACCAATTTTATATACGGCTGTTAAACTTTATATTTCTCTTTACAACTGATTAATTTTCCAGTTCGATTTCCAATTATATAAATATTATGAAAGTTAGATGCAATGAATGCATCAAATATGAAATATGAATGATTCAGTCAGAAAATAAAACATTACTAAAATTTACAACAAAATGGTGGCAGCAATCTATCTTTAATGATTATTTTTAAAATGAGAATTCTATAGATACATTTCATTTTGATTGAAGTAACGACTAATATATATGATTCTAGGAAAGATTAGCAATTTTATTTATCAAATGACATAAATCAAATATGCCTGACCTTAATAGAACTATAAATATTTTGATAAATAATACAAATGTATTATATTCTGATTTATTAATATTTTATAACTTTTATTTTAATGAATTACAAATATACCATCTCGCAGTTATCCATAAATAATAAGATAAATTATCTTTCCATTTTAATATATTTATTAAAACCAATAGATATTGATTGTAATGTATTTTAAACATGATGGTTTAATAAAAATTAATACTTTGTAGTTCACAGAATTATTTTGTCTTTTTTACATTTTATACTATAGTTCTCTGTGCAATGAAAAAATAATTTAATGTGAGGTTTTAGAATAAATTATTATTTAAAATTATTCGTCAATGAATCAAAAAATAAATAAAAGTGTTTAAAATGTTTCTGTTATCAACGAGTTAATGTCTTATTTCGGTTGATAAACCAACCAGCTTAATATCTTAATTACCATCTAAAATATTGAACGGTTCAAATGCGATTCGATTTTATGACAATTTTATTGAGATCCAGTTTCACCTTTTTGAAAATTATTGATCTAATTATTTTTTATGTTCGCCGTCAAGCTACCGGTCTTACTTAACTTGAAATTTATAACTTTTCCAGTTACACCAATGGTCACTTACATAAAACAACGTGATTTACACCCAATGCATTACAATACCAAATAAAACTACATTCCCTCATGAAATTCAAGATTATAACAAATCTAGATTCCAGAATATACAGAGTAAAAAAAACAAACCATTTCCATCAAAAATATTTTTAAATCAAACAATTAAAACAATGTTTATAGACAAAATAATTATGTGCCTTGCAAAATATAATTTTTATTCCAGAATATATACAGAGTAAGAAAATAAAACTATTTTCTTCGTTTTCAAAACTATTTTTAAATGAAACATTTTTATTGAAACTCAAACCATTAAAATTCATTATCCTTTCCTGTTATTTTAACTAAAGGTACCTACATTTAAATTTTTTTTATGAATTAGATCATTGGATTTGGATTATGCGATTTTATTAAAGAAACCACGCAAGAAGATGATTGATATACATCCAGATGTTGGCAAAAAAATATATATACAAATTTTAAAACTATTAAGATTTATAGTATATCGTTTTCTGAAAGGTCGAAACAATAACTAATTACATTGCTATAGTGAAATTAATACCCCAATAAATCATATAAGATGCAAATTCTAATTAATTATTGCCAATGTTATAAATTTCAAATTAGCATATGTAATCTTGTGGTAGTGTAGTCTATATATCCAGTTCAAGGTCGGATAACTTTTTGCATATCATTTGAATCGTAACATTACACTTGTACATACACAAAGACCTTGTAATTATCGATTACAATAGAAAGAAAAGTTTATAAAAAATAAATATTGTATATTTCCGATTAAACGTATAATCTCCGATATACCTATAGCTAAGGAGTAACCATAGTAATAAATGCTAGAGGAGGCTAATACTTTCCGCTATACTACTAAAATAGTATTATTTAATGATAATGTTGGATTTGTTAGTTTAAATAATCGTAAAAATAATTGTAGAAATTCATAAAACGTATGGAGTATTTGAAACTAAAAATAGTTTCGAAAAATAAACAGATCAGAATACAACCGCTAAAGTTTAGTTTCCAAGAAGAAAGTTAGTTTTACTACGTTTATAATTGTCACCTCTCATAGAGTTGTGTGTATTTGTGTACACATATCTATATATTAAATTTTGTTCAATTCACACTTCCTTAAAAAGAGTCGCCCACGTTTTGTAGCGGGTTATACCTACAGCATACACGACACAACACGACACGGGTGCTGCCACTACTCAAGAAAACAAAACACCAACGAACGGTGTAGTGTACGAAACAAACAAATAAATATAAGTATAATAACCAAACGGTGTAACCTGTTACGTGTGAGGGATCATGAAGGAATGTAGGCACTGCCGATTAACGCGTACAAGCAATTCAATTGCCACTCATACACGCACACACTCATGCATACGCACAGCACTAAACCACACACGCTTTTATATACCTATGCGAACATATGTACCTATACTAACATATATCACAGATGCAAGAAATATAAAGACATTACATGTTTATATCCGATCTGCGCATGTGTTATCGTTTCCCAGGAGTTTTATTATATTTGAAACTCAGCAGTCACTCTTAATGTAACATCATTTATTTAAAAATACGAGCAAATATACTTCAAACATACTAAATATATCATTCTTAATTATTGATATTATTTAGTTACGTTTTCCTTATATTATAAAATAAGTTACCTTCCCGATGAAAGTTTCCGGAAAGTTTCCAGAAACTTACGGGTAACTTTCCCGAAATATACCATAAATCTTATGAAATCGGAATTTATGAAATAAAAAATACTCATCTCCCATTATTTATACAATTTATATTATCTAAATTCAACACATTTGAAATATTTATCATTTTTCAAAAATCACACAATAAAATACAAACGCGCGTATTTATAGAGAAAGTAAACCTATACTAAAGTAAAGTTGGATTCCAATTTTATTTTAATCAAATTTTTCATAATATTGTCTTTTTTAATCAAGTTTAATCTCGGTTAAAAATTAAACGCTTGGCTTTGAATACGGTGGTAAGGTTCTAAAGGCTGTTACATAAATTTTGGAAATGTGTAACAATCTTTAGAACGATAATATGATGTAGCTATCAATATCAGAAAATTAGAGATAGAAAATGTTTCTATTAAGCAAACAATGAACTAATGTGCCATCTGGTGCTCAGACCTTGATTTTTAAATAATTTTACGCCTTTATATGTAACTCATTATCCGAGAAACAATAGCTCACTAAAATATAACACAAATGAGAATTGTATAGTCATGTGTTGTTAGTCGTTACTATTATGATAATAATATTATTAAGCGATAACAGACAAGCGTACGTATGTTGTGAGCGCAGATCGTAGTACCAATTTATTTATGAGTGCCGCGTGTACGCCTTTTTGCGTTAGCTAGCTAGCGACAACAGATGCGGCGACACCTACAGCAAAGCTACCGACAGAACAACGATTGGCTCGGTGGGTGGCTGTTACTGTCCTCACTACACAACTATATCATTCGTTACACAATTGATTGGGTATTGTTTTACAATGCCATTGACTTGTTTGTCTACGATTCAACGTACACTACAAATTATTTCATTTTTATGCAAACCCACTCTAAACGCCACATTATTTTAAAACCATATCATTATAATATTATAAGTGTCTTAAGTTATAGCTTATTGTTTTCAATAACCAATAAAATACTAATAGGCGCATTAAAAACAAATAAAGATGCTATTTATTAAAATTCGTTTGAATTATGAACTTAAAGATTTTCAATTGTCTTTTATAGAAATGTAATTTAAAAAATCATACACGACTCAAAAAAATAATATTCATTTCTCTAGTTGTCTCATTCTCAAAGGTTTATAGTTTGTTAATTTATGTTTTGCGAGAAGTTACGTTGTATCCAATTTTAGTTTATTTGTTTAAAACGTGTGAAATGACAAACCGTTTAATGAACGAGATCATTTTATGTATTAAAAAAAATGTGTAGGTATATGCTATCCGGAGCATGCCCCATTACTTGCGTAATTTAATCGAAATTCTTTAAATTCAAATCTGAAGTGATCAGGTCTATAAAAATTCTATCACTTGAGCTAATTACTAACACATACGAATCATTCTCGTTCACAGTGAGAGAAAACTGTCTCACGCGCCTACACGTCAATATATGCATATTAATGTGTCCAGTGGTACAAGTTCATAATTACATTCGTGCAGTTCGAAAAAATTTCAATCACGCGAACACACCAAATGCACTATACGCTATACCTATACGCTAGCACTTGCCTGTATTGGTTTGTGTGGGTGATCAATTAACTGCACGCTAGTAGCAATTAATACCATTACGTCATATAACATGTATATAACATCACACAGATAGATTGGAGATATATCTATTAAAACTTAAATGTTATTTTGTAGGTATTACATAATTTGTAATCCTATGCTTTACGGAATAATAGATGCATACGTAAATTAAAAGAACGGACACGAACTATATTGGAATTCACGTAATATTATCTAAAGCTGCATCAGCAGTTGATTAATTTATATATCTTAATTCAAAAAAGCAAAATGGTCGAGAATATATATCAGAAGCATGTGTGTGTGTGTGTTTATATATAAAGCTTAAATATTTCAATGTTATCATATTAATAAAATAACTGAAGGTCTCTTTTGATTAATTGTACCCAAAAGCATACAAAAAAAAAATAAAACAGAATTGTGAATTCAACTTAGTACCTAAGGCTACCGTTTTTGCGTTATTTTTTTTTTATGAAAATAAAATATTATAATTGTCTGGCCAGTTGAAATATATTGATGATTTTGCATAGAACGTGTTCGAAAATTAGGTAAACAAATTAGAATAACTGAAAACTATTAGTCAATTTTATATTCATATATTTTATACTATAAAAAAAAAAGTTGATTGAAAAAAAAAAGTATTTGCATACGATCGTAAATATTGAAAGTATTTGAAATATTCTGTTTGACTTTTTTTTTATCTATTATATAATTTATACTTAAGTTATTATCATAAACGTATGTATGATTAATGTTCTGTTTCATCATAGTATAGAATGTTAAACAATTGTAATTGTATAAAATTTTACGTTACATATCAGGTTTATCCTTTTAGTTATGTTTATGCACGTATAATACACTGTTGAGAAATTAGATTATTGCTAATCATTTGTGCCGTTTATACTTGAAAGTGGTTATTAATTAAATGCAATTTTGGATATTCTTTTGAATGAATAATAAAAACATGACAGTGTAATATCGCGCACTTGTCATTCTTAAACTTTTAATCAAACTTATTTTAACGATGCGATTATTTATTTTTAAATACTGTTATGATTATTCTAACTTAGCAATGATTAACGCAAGTAGATTTGCGTAGATAAGTCATTTTGTGTTCCATTAAACGTTTGACAATAATAAATTAATAATTTTAACGAAAAAAACGAAAGTGAAAGGTTTTTTGGTACAGTACAGAAAAATGAATCATAAACGTAAATAATCCAACTTGAAATTATTACCTGACGTTTTTTTAAAGCTCATTCCACACAACAAATACGATATCACACATTTTTAACTGATAAGAAAGTACATTCAACTCTCAAGAAATCATAATATTATATACGGTTCTTATTTATTTAGTGCATAAAGGTATATATAGAGCTTAGTCACACAACTATTAAACAGAAAATGTCCTACATACATATGTATAATGTGTTTATCGATCTATTACTACTATTAAATGAATACCAAAACAATCAATATTTTGCATAAATAATAACATTAAATTTGCTTTGAAATCTAAATAGAAAATTGGTAATATAGAACAATTGTAACGCGGGTTGCGGGACAGTCTATACTTAATTTTAAATAAAAGTATAATAACTAGTTGCACAAAAAGGGCAATTCTGTTTATTATAAAAATAAAAATTATTCTTGTAGATACATATGTATGTAATTTTCTGCATCGTTAGATACTTTAAACAGAAGCTGGTCTATTATTTGCGCCATAAACGGGCCACTTAATGACATACAGCTTATTCAACCTAAATAACTGCATTCATGTCATAATTCACCTGATAGTAAAGTTACGAACTACTATAATAAGCTCGAAACTATACTATTACTTAACACAATTTTTTATTGATCATGTGTAAGCAATGATGGATGTTATAAAATAATACGAGATATTTTATCGAAAGTTTAAGATTTTTAAATCAAAGTCGATTATTGAAATGAAATTATAAAAATGGTCTCATTTGAAATTCATATAATTTGATGTCATATGGAAAGAATGTGCAATGAAAGATTGACTAAAACGAATTACGTGGGCGGATTGAACGGTATGAGAATGCGAGGCCGTTCTCGGAATAAATGGATAAATATGATTCAGACTGAATTACGCGAAAAACTGTTGTATGGAAGCGGAATGTGTATGGAGAGAGTAGAATGGCGAAAGATTGTCGAGATAGGATTGAGGAGCGAAGGTATGATGAAATGTATGTATGTTTGGGTGAATATAATTAATTAAGAAGATAATAAATATACCGGCGCCTTAGAACATAAAATAACTGATTCACAACGAAAAATTCTCGAAACATAATGATATAAATCGTTATAAATCATACGAGATCAATTTTTATGAAGATAAATTTATTTTTATGTCTACCACATTATCTTATCTATATCGGCTCGAATTGTTGTATCATTCCAACCTAAGTATATGAAATTAATCAAATAGGTCTAAAAATACAAATCCGAAAATATCCACCATCTTAAACTCTCCTTACAACATGCGATACGCATTAATACGAATTAAAAACTACGTAAGAATCTATAAAATATTATTTATTTGTAAGTGTTTTGTTAAAATAAAAAATTTCCATATTTAATTAATCTAAATTCTAAAGGATATATAAAAATAATTTATATATTATACTTTATAAATGATGAATCAATGAATAGCAACTGATAATTTATTCATTAAATATATTTGTCATAAAAAATGTATGTTAGTGTATTAAATGGTTAGAAATTATAGTAAAACATGAAAGCCTAAACAATTCTAACGAGAAATAAATAACAATTCTAAATGCAGTAAAGTGCATTGGGTTATTATTTATAGTGTGCATACATAGCAATCTTGATTACAATACGGTCATAATGTTATTACTCACGATCGCAGTTTATATATTGCCAGGCCATATGCAATGCGATCCAATTTTTTATCCACGGTACAAGCTAAGCTCCGTCGATCACTCATATAAAATAATATGCTACTTGTTGTTTGTGCGAATAAGCGCGTGCGCAAACGCGAACAATTTGCTAGTAAATAATCGTGAAATTGGAACTGAATCAAATTATTTGAAAAACAAACATGATTCATATACGTATGGTATTTTGTTTTAGTTTTTATGTTATCCACTCAATGGACAGCACTACATATGTATAGTAGATTAAATGTTTGACTAAAATTAAAAGTAACTTGACTTACGTACGATTGCACGTACACATTCATTAATCGGATATTTATTTTTTTATTTACCTAATAAAATCATATTTTTATTATTCCTCGATTACAAGAGGTTTACTTATTTAATTAAACAAGGATTAACGTACATTTTTATTGGTACATTTATATTTATTTATATATATATACATTTATTTTACACCCAAAATGGGAGAAGAAAATGTATAGTAGAAGATATTTTTATTCAAGAAAATAAAATTGCGATAGTTTTAATTGTAATTAGTATTTTTAGATTTAATTTATCGTAGTTTAAAAATGCATATTACAACTTGTTGGTAACATCAAATCAACGTTAATATTAATTTTTTTTAAATAGAGATCAAAATTTATTGTAGATTTTTTAGTATTAAAAAAAAATTCTATAGTCAATATTTAAAGTCGTTGTTATTTTTAGAGTCAAATATCTCCAGATATGTATTCATAGATAATGTATACTAAATTTGTAGTAAATCGGTTCAGTATCTTCAGAGGAGAAGAAGAGACAAATTTAGTCTTACGAGCGACCAACTGAGCGCAGACTTATTTTTTTTATTAATAATCAAAGTATGTTAGAGTGATATATTTAGGTATAAGCCGATTATAATTAAAATAAAAAAATCATAAATATCAATTTCCGGTGTTCATTTATTGATTATTATTCATATTCTCGACAATAAAATATAATTATAACAAAATGACATGTATGCTTCCTAGGCATGAAATCAGCAACAATTACAGTGACAGTTTAACTATCCATGATTAAAACAAACAAAAAATGAAGAAGACTACAGATTTGATTACACGTGTTATAGGATTAACCCAAACGTGTGGAAGTTTTGTATATTGCTTTGTGAACTTTAAATAATAAACGTTGTTTATGTTTTTGTACTATTAAAATATTTATCTACGATAAGTTTACCTGATTTGACTTAAATTCTGCATTAATAGCTGATTACGTTTCGAAATATTTACCTAAACAGAAGATATCAATTTTCAATCAGTTGAAATATAGATGTATGTATAATATTTATTTATGTTTTTTTTTTTTTTTTCATAAATTACCTTTAACTTATATTTTCTACGACGTATATTTTACTAGGTTTTATCTCATATTTACTTAGATTTAATAAGGTATTACATGTCTCTTTGGTCATAAAGCAAACTTAATATGTTAGACAAAATAGCGACGAATATGTTTGTAATTCTCAATGCCATTGATAAATTTGACGCAAAACACCTTGGTGATTTATTTAAATATCGATGCAACAGATAGGTATTAGAATATGAAATTGTTTCTATTATTTCATAATATACATATTAATAAACAATTGATATGTCCTATGTTTGCATTGTTTGTAATCAATAAGTTTTACGAGATAAATCAGATGCATTGTAATAATTTTATTTTAACATTTTACCACAACAATTTTTATGAGACTGCCGGGACACATTGGCGCCAAATTAATGGCGATAATAATGAAAATAAATATTATTCTTAAAAGTCGCGCATTGTTAATTGACGAATAAATATCGATTTTTGCTTTGTAATTCCCTAGTAAAGAACATGTGTACTATTGAATCAAAAACAATTTTTTCAAGTTCAAACTATAGTATTTGCTAATGTATTTCCGCTATCTTTAAACTGTTTTGAATTATGATAAATATGTTCAGTCGGCGTTTAAATTTTAGCGACGCTTAACACAGTGAAAGTCAAACGCGATTAGTTTTGGAACTTATTTTATGCTTTAGGGATCCTAAATTTAATTCATTTGTAACAATTTTTTAGTGATATTTGAATATTAAATTTTTAGCACCACTTAAATTTGCAAAGTACAAATTTTCTGGTAATGAATGACAAAATAACTAATTTAATATTATTTAGAAACCTATTTATATTTGGGCAAAATTAAGCTTATATCACTGATGATAAAAATTAATAATATATAATATTTTGAAAACTTAAAATTACAAAAAATTTTCTGCAGTATGAAATAAAATTTTTCATTCATATTATAAATTTAAAGGAAAATTCACTTGTTATATTTGCATAAATAAGCATATATGTACATATATGATTAATTTGAGTAAAACATTTTTTTTATCGCATTATTTTTTGGATTGTGGTGGATGTATTTTTTTTTTGTAAAAAAAGGACGAAAAAAAAATGACTGTACTTACTTAAACGCACAGAGTTTCATCCAAATATATCAATATCCAGTGGTGCCCAATGAGCAGCCACTATTTCAAACATTGTCAATATCAAATTTGCATTCGAACCGTTGCCACCAGCGCAGTTAAAATCACCGTTGCACAAACCAAAAACATCAACCATAATATCACATACTTGGTTATTGTACCAATAGTTAGCACATACATCGCTCAAATAAAACACTGCACCCACATAAAAGAATCGTCATAATCGCAGTAGGTCCTGAAACGTCCGAGTCATTAGAGGGAGATTCTTTGAATCGGCGTCGGAATCGGAGCCGAAAAAAAAAGTCCAACTTTTACTAAGTAACACAACCGCGCGCACTATACAGTTGATAACATACTAAACATCACACTGAGCTGGTTCTCTCAACGCAACGAAGGCTGGCAGACTACTCGGGGCTCCACACTCACTCAGTTACACGGGTGCGCTGCGACGACACCTATACCTTTCCACCGTAACTAAGACCCCTACCCATATGACATAATGAAAGAATTGAACCACCAATATTGCAACTCACATCTCGGGATTCGATGCTCGTATCAACTATCCCACTTGTGCGTGCGATCATCGAATCGTTTTATAATTGAGAACGTACCGTTCATGGAATTTTATCTAGCTACTGATAACAGATTCATATTTTTATGCCTGCTTTTTTCTATTACTGCCGTTTATAGTTCATTTGGACTCATTTCTAACTGATCATTTATTTTACTGTTCATAACACTTTTGATCTGCTGCTAAATGCACATTCTTGATTGTTTGTCATTTAATGACGGTTTAACCCATCATTGAACCTTGACTTTAATAATAATTAACTTTAGTAAAACACATCTTTAGCTCAGCAGATACGTAAATAATGAATGTAATTTAAAATTAGATCAATTTTTTAAAAACATTAGGGAACCGTCTAACTATTATATAACCGTCGAGATAATACAAAAATATTAATTTTCTTACATACAAATTAAAGCAAAAATTTCATCTCAATTATTTGCTACTTCTCTTTTGCACAGAACGATCTATCCTTCAGATTACGCGTTGCTAAAGATTGGCACCATTATCTGCATTATCCGGTTTAAATAAAAAAAATTTAGAATTACTTCATGATAACGATTTGATGACGTCTGCCTTTGTGCATCTCTCTCTGTGTGTGTGTATGTGTGTGTGTGTGAGTGTGTATGTGTGTGTGTGTGTGTGCCTGCGTGTGTGACTGTGTGTGTGTGTGTGTTATTTTTATGAAAATAATAGGCAACCTCTGTTTATGTACAAATAATACATTGGTTTATGTTTGTTATTGTTATTTCAAAGTTACTTAAATTTGAGGCACTTTTAAATGTTTTACGCATATAATTGAATATCAGTAAATAATAGGATTTTTTTAAAATAGTACTTAATAAATAAATGATATTTGTTGGTGTTTAGATAGTATGATAGTTTTTGAAAAATGCGTTTGTTTTAATGCGTAACCAATTTCTTAAACATTGAGGGTAACAGGCCAAGTAGTGAATGTGTTAAAATACCGGTAGAAATATACGGAAAATGTACATAGAGTTTTTCAGAAAATAAATACTTTAACTAACACAAAACACAAACATATTTAACTTGCTAATTAATCACATATTTAAAATACAAGCATAGAAAATGTCGACATTTTTTTTTTCTATAAGTATAAAACTATTGCAAATTACCAAGTAATACCAGAACCACACATTTGCTGAATTAATATTAAATTTATTTAGCATATAATACGTGTATTATTTATATCAATATTCATTAAAAGACAAATTACATCCAATAAAAATGTCCAAGAAATTTATTATCCTTTAGTTGAGAATGCAAAATATGTAATTGTACAAATATATAAAAAGTAACTTAAAAATTCCATAAAGTGTTTACTGTCGAAATTATCATACTTACTAGAATTTTTATATATTTTTTTGCAACCACCTTGTCTGCAAAAAAATCGATATTTATAACTAAATAAAATAATTTCTAATAAAATTGATTGCGTAATTATTTGATTGAAAGTATGCGTCATTATATAAGCTGTTAAAATAACCTAGTTAATAGCTATCAAACAACTGTAATTTAATATCATACACTTTTTTTTTAATGAATTTACTAAATTATCAGATAAACGATTTAAATATAATTTTGTCTTGTTTCCGATATGTACCGAGTGATCCTTTTGGTGCATGTTCGTAGACACCCTAGGTAGGAAGTGTGCCAAACGCATCTGTCCGTTTTAGCCCTCCAACTAAACCCTAAATTAAGCCGTGTAGATATTTTATGAATATGTAACTGGTTTTTCATCCTGTGTAAATAAGTAGGAACATCTGATACGAGTGGTCATAAAAAGATGAGAAGTGAATTTGGGCAAAAGATTTTTATCAAATAATAAAAAGATTAAGATTCACGTTTTTTGAAAGTAAAAGTAACAATGAAAGTTTCCGATTGTCACTTATCGATTTATATCAATTGAAATATTTATTTTGTAAACAGATTAAAAAAATATGTCAAAAGAGATATGGGGAGTAGGACCCAATCATTATTAAGTATTTGAAATAGAAAATGAAATTTTACGATTTCGTTTAATTAATTAAGCTTCGCATTCCATTGATTAAAAATGGTAAATTATTAAGATTGGAACAAAGAATAGTTTCAATATTGATCAAACTACTGAATATATTATGAAGTCTTTATTAATAATAAATTTAAAATATTGCCAAAAAGAGGCAAACATTTTTTTCATCAAAAATACCTATATTTTTATATACAACTTTCTTTGACCTACTATTTACATACTATATGATAATACTTAATGATTATGTAATTAAATTGATTGTTTTTACACTATTACAATTACCTATGTTATTATTTTTAATTAAGTTGGGTGTACCAAATAAAAACCAATCTTTGACGCTTGTTAACTTGTTTATCATATGGTGCTGAAAGTACGGAAGTACATTGACGAAATATACAGGGTGTAACAGCGAAACGAGCTACCTCGAATAACTTCTATGTTATTAAAGATACAATAAAATCGTATATGACAATCTTATGCAGGACCAAGGGGGACACATCCAACTATAAAAGAAAATATTTTTTTAAACCAGTGGTTCTCAAGCAACAACACAAAGTTATGTTTTTTCAAATGAGATGCTATATATTTTTTAGGCCCATTCGATAGAGTATTTTTTTCTGAATTCTATTATGTATTCGTTTTATACCCTTACATAAGTAAAATATTGAGAAAAATGCGATTGAAAGTTAGATAAATTTTATTTTTATAGTTATTTTTCAGTAGGCTATGGAACAAAATTGAGCTTAAATACATGAAATTATTTGTTATTTACTTTATAACACTATTTATAAAGTAAATAACAAATAATTTAATGTATTTAATTTATGTTTCGTTGTATTTAAGCTCAATTTTGTTTCATAGCCTACTGAAAAATAAATATAAAAATAAAATTTATTTAACTTTCAATCGCATTTTTCTCAATATTTTACTTATGTAAAGGTATAAAACGAATACATAATGGAATTCAGAAAAAAATACTCTATCGAATGGGCCTAAAAAATATATAGCATCTCATTTGAAAAAACATAACTTTGTGTTGTTGCTTGAGAACCACTGGTTTAAAAAAATATTTTCTTTTATAGTTAGATGTCCCCCTTGGTCCTGCATAAGATTGTCTTATACTATTTTATTGTATCTTTAATAACATAGAAGTTATTCGAGGTAGCTCGTTTCGCTGTTACACCCTGTATACATACATAATGGTTTATTTGTGGTTGAAATGATTATAATTTTGAAATTGTTAACACATATTTAACTAAACAATAAAAAAATATAGAAATAATTACTAAATTCGATGATGAAATGCGAACCACATACATATAGTACAACAAATAAATATTTGATTAAATCACCACTTGAATTGTCAACAACAAACTGTATTAAAGTAAATATCATATGCAGTACACAGAATACCAAAATAAAAATCATTTATATCGATAATGTTGTGACCTATATATAAAATCGTCATTTCCGTTGCAATATCTCAGGGTTTCCACATTGCAATTTTCATTAAGTGAAAGCGACATGAAAATACAACTTTTATCCCACAATTTCATAAAAAAATACTGTGTAAATACTATCATAAAATAAAACATTAGATATCTCTATATAACATGCGATAAGTGTGTTTCTTTAAAATAACTCTTTTACCCGGGGGAATAACCTTCTCTGATAGGAAGTACCAAGAAAATGAATAAGGTATTTTTAACTCGCCATACGTACTATAAAACGAGCTTTATGCTTTGGTCTTATCTGTTCTAATTATTTGTGAAATCAGTTTCACACTACATACATAATTAGAGTTTAATAGTATAGGCTACGTAAATTTTAAACCTAAGTGCGGTTTGTTAGTTAAACTTAATTAGGGTATCTTAGGGAGAAATAAAATATAATTATTCACATAACATTATATTAGAAATGTGTATGGTCTTCAAATTAAATAAAAACATAACAACATTTTTGAAAAAGTTAAATTCCAAATTAATTGTCTATTTTTTACGATTTATTAAATTTAATTTATCAAGTATATTATTGTTATTTTTATTTAATATTCCTCTAAATAATTTGCACCATATTAATTATATATAAGCTCATTCGACATGACTATTTTAAAATATACTAAAATATCTAAATCTTTTCAGGAATTATAGTACTAGTTTAATGATATTCAATATTTTAAAACGATAAACTAGAGTGAATGTGTCCTAAAAATAATTCTGAATTTGTAACTCCTTAACTAAATAAGTTACAGTTAAATTTAGTAGCATTGAATTTGTTTTTTAACGATTATTTTTGCATTCGTTTACGGTAAATATTTGCAGCCTTACACAGAGCATTATTATGCCAACCATTAATCATAAATATATGCAAATTCCTGATGCGAAACTTTCAAAATGGGCGGGTAAGAAAATCGAATGAAACGCCAGTCTCCAATCAGAAGTTACAACGTTAATAAAGGTTAACGATTATAACGTACGATGTGGGATGATACTTTTTTTACATGTATTTTCATGATAATCTTGTAAATAAAGCCATGTAAATGATTATTTAACATGCCAACTTAATACACGCAATGTAACTACTATCTCATTGCCAGTACCGTACCTATGAACATTTATTTGTCACAGGATTTATTTCATTATTTTCGATGCATAATTATTTGTTTAAATGACGGCTATACATCAAGTAAACGTTATGATTATCATAAGTATGTACATTTGTACATGTCAAGTTTTCACAGTATGTTCACATATCTTTTTATAAAATGTATTTTAAATGAAAATTCGAATAGTGTTTTATTATTTCTACTTATCAGGATCATGTTTAAATTAAATTATTTGGAAAATAACTAGCAAAATGTCTATCTATATTAGTAAAATTTATTGAAAAAAAAACCTTTCTCATACAATATTTTAAATACATATTTCATTATTTTTCTGAATTATGAATAAAATTATGTAAGCCTTTTAGTCTTACCAGTAATATTAACTTTGCATCTCCAGACTTATATTATATACGCGCATATTAGCCTGTGTATTTATACAGTGATAATATTAATACTGACTTTTACTAATAGATTAGTTTTTTTTTCTTATATATTTTAAAGATTTTTTAATACATTGATAAACGCCTTATCGTAAAATTTATTATAATCGTAATGGCTTCTAATAATTTTTAATTTACCTATAAATAATAAACTAAAATCACCTGATTTTAATCAGTTTATAAATATATTATCTTCAAAACTATTTTATCATAAATTAATAAAGATACTACATATCGTTTATACGTTGTTTGTAAACAAATATTATGAAATTATTTTCTTTGGGTAAAATTGCGAATAATGCATAATCTCATGCACAACTGGATTTTCGTTTTCTTTCACACCTTTTGTCAAGGAAAGTGACTAACTTTTACAACTCTATAGCCTAGTACACTGAACGCATTTAGGGTACAAAGCTGGACAAAACAGCATGAGCTTCCTGACCAGGTAAATATAAAGCTTGTTCTAGACAAAGCATTATGTAGTTTTTTTTTTAATGTGTGTATGGGTACAGGCTACTCGGAATAGCTTGGACCCTGATCTTGATGTGCGCAATGGAATATTGCCACTAATCATGTATGAATATTTTTTAAATAGATTTGTGTAATCGCTATTATGAGTTTAGTGGAAACATCATATTATAAAAATTGAAATTTACAATATTTTTATTCATTGCGATAAATATTTCGAAAATAGTGTACAGTTGTTCAGTTATTGTTATTATTACTGTTAATATTTTTCGCATACACAAACTGAAATGAATGTGAAAATTTGAAAACAGCTTCGATATATATCACTTTGAGAAAAATAGTAAAATTGAGGGTAAAAGGAGCAAGTATTAATGCTAAATATCATATAAAGGAACCAGTCACAAAATATTATAAAATTGGACGATAAATACAAGTTTAGTTTTTAGATAAGATATTATTTTGTTCTTAAAATAGGTATAAATAAATAATTTTGCAATAATTAAGTAATTTTTATTTTACATATTGCAGTTTCAAGAATTTTAAATTAAACCTACTAAAAGCTTTGAAATTGCTTGTAATGTAATTGTAATGAATGTAGAGATTAATAAACGCATCCGTTCGAAAAAAAATCTTTTAATTAGATTATATGCAAATAGTTTTTACTATATGATATTTATCGTAAATGAGAGCAATTACATGCAAAATTATTCTTAATTTGAAGAAATAAATGTATAACATAATTATAGTATTTAGGCAGTGCAAAATATGATTTAATATGACTGCCTTTAGTAGTTTCTTGCGTTGATTATTACTCATATCTGCAAAGTATGAAATGTAAAATGAATTGTGGATTAGTGACAACTAACATTTGTTGCTATAAACTTACAGTTGCAATAGACTTTACTATAGAATTGATTGGTCATCCGGAGGCTTAACATTTTTGTTCAAATCATTTAATAGTCGTTTGAATTAATATAAATTCAAATTCTGCAGGTTACATGATAACTGGATTTGTAAATTATTTGAAAACTTTCATAATTAAACGTTCGAATATTCTAATCTTTAATACTAATACTTGTTGTTTATTCTTCGATTTTCTAAACTATATATAGAAACGTTTTAGGAACTTTGGTGGCTATCTTGCCATTTTATATTTATATTAATCCTTTTATCACATTCTTGTGCGTAACACGGTAAAAATTTGATCAATGACAATCAAGATATATTTCAAGTATTCGAAGAAAACATATTTTTGACAATCAACAATTTATAGCACTTCAAATAGCGAATTATTATTAAAATGGAGCATGCTTCGAGGCTAGCAAGGAATTTTTTATAGATAATATTATATTTATAAATATTTGCAATTTTTAAATATACGTAATCTATCGATTATTTTCATAATTAAAAACATTTCATGCGATAGGACTTTTTTATTTAACATAATTATGACCAAACCCTTAATACATACATCATGCCTATTCCTATCAAATTGGGTGGCAGAAAACCCTTTGCATTCTTTCGTATCTTGGCAATCTTTCGCCATTCTTCGTACTGTATCTTTACACACTTCATTCAAATTCTTCATATAAGCTCTTGTATTCCTCTTGCTCTACAAATACTGATGAAAATTTTAATTTCCACAGCTGTCACACGCTTTTTAAGATTGGATTGTCAAATCAAAAATTTTCTACCATACATTAACGATGGCACACGTACACATATGGTCTGGAAAACTTAGAAATGTTAAAATTTCTCGCAAACACTCTTAAGATTTTACAACCAGCCCGAACTCTCATTAATTTAAATAAAGAAATAAGAAATGAATTCCTGCAACTTTATTTTGTACGGTGAACTTAAAAATGATAAAAACCGTCATTATTGACGGATTTTTGATAAATAACTATAAGCGATCAATAACTCTTGTCTGTAATCAGCTTTATACTAAGTATCTAGATGGTTAAAAAAATTTCCAAGGATCGTTTGGTATAATTAATTTAATGATGGTTAAACGAAAAAGATAGCAAGTACCTAAGCGATAGAACAAGTTGGAAAAAAATGTGCACACAGATTCGGTCCAAATTCTTTTTAGGCTCGCTAAACGAATTTATTATAATCAGGTAATTGTGCTTAAGTAGCTGCAAGTTTTTCACCGTTAAAATACCTTGTAATTGGCGATTAAATTCAATAAAGGTATCCACTAAATTGGCCTATTAAAATATTTAATAGTATATTTATTGATAAAGAATGCCTCTGGTGTGATTGTGTTTATAAGAGATATTTAACTTATTTTACGGCAACTTAGCGAAGTGTTTCATAGCTTTAACGATGGTTTCAAACGTTTATGAGATAATTTCGTTCATTATCAATCGTTTGTTGTTTATTTAAAGACATTTTTACTACAAAGGAAAAATGTGTTATAGCTGTAATTTATATAGATCTAGCTAATAGTAAATTCATGTCATAAAATGAGATCTTATTAAATAGATTGTAATACAAATTAACACATCATTGACGGAGTCGATAGTCAATCTTGTCATAAAAGTTGATAGTTTAGTTTTTACTAAAGATGAGTTAGTTCTAAAAATACAAGTATTTTGCAGTATATCATAGACAAAAAAAACCCGCAGTACATGAAATTAATTGAAATCACGAAATACGAAAAGTCTCGATATTTTTAGTTCCGGTGAATTACAGGTAATGGATTAAAAATTAAATTAAGCACGAGTCTTTTCTTATTGCTGACATCGCGGTGCTACATAATATTACCCGTATTTCCACAAACAGTTTTGCTGCGACCCAGAAATCACTAAACATTGCATAATATTTTCATTAACATTTGAAAGAAATATTTAAAATCACGCAGACCACAGATGAAGTTATCAATGTTACGAAAATGACTAAACATTGATGATAAATCAAAGTATTGCAGATGTCATAGCATTTCATTTAGACTCCGTAGGAACTGTTATTACAATTTCATTACGTCTAACTTACCGATGATAGCAAAATATTTAAGAATTAAATTTAACGAAGTATTTCATACAATTACTTTACAAGAGATTAACAAACCTTGAAATTAACTCGCATTTTTCTAATCAATCCATATATCTGCCGTGCGCATTTGCGAACGTATTTGTTGACAATTTATTTTATAACTTTATAATGTTTATGATAGCAAAATTCTTGAACATAATTTATAGTTATTGGTAACTGTTAACACTCTTTTGTTTCGATTTTGTTATTGAGTCTGGGCGGAGTCATTCAATAAAATAAGATTTTTTTCGATTACTTACACCTGCAAGTCAAAATGTTTTCATATTTTCCTGCATTTCTTAGATATTATGTTATTAAATATATAGCCACATCAAAAGTGCATATTTCTGCATTTATATCAACAGCGATAATTTTTAAATAAAACTTGTGTAAATAAAATTCTCCGAATTATTTCATAATTTTATAAGAATTATTTTTAATTTACGTAAACTTTTGATGCAGAAAAGACAGTAATTTCAATTGTTTATATTGTGCAAATTATTTAGTTTTCAAAATTTTATAAAATATTACTATGCTATTATTTTGTTGTATACGTAAGTATACAACAAAATACCTACTGTAGATACTGTAAAGCAACAAACTTTTTTATTGACACAATTTTTACCACTAAAATTGATTTTAATTATATTGCTATACAACTAAATTTATATTCTGTACGTGAGTAAAGAAGTAAGGTAATTTTGTATTATATGTGTGTGATCTTACGCAAAATATTTTGTTATTTACATTATTTGACACTATTAATAAAATATTTATTTTTGTAAACATGACAAAAACTCCATACTATAATTCAAATATATAAACGCAATGTTCAATGTTTATACAGTTACGCTGATAAAATAACGATAGTATTAGGAATCAAAGCAGAATTATAAAATAATAAAGTACAAGTAATCGTTAAACATCATGATTATGATACAGTCCATATATACTAATTATAACTAAAATTGTGTGCCTAAATTTTTTGCTAAAATAAAGTGTAAACATTTTTTTCAGTTACATCGTATAACATAAACAATTAGTAAACTATATAACCAAGCCTTGTAGTGTTCCATGTCATGAATTTTAACTATTGTCAAACTATAATATATAGTAATGCAAATATATACATCAACATTTTCTCACATAGTTGGGATACAAATAAAAAAAACGTGCATCTGCCGTTGCACAGCATCCTAACTCATTAAATTCGTATCGTGGTTTTTTTCAGGTTTTAATACTGTACTATAGTTAAATTTTTAATTATTTGTAACAACACCGTAAATTTTTATTTATAAGATAATAATTATGAATTCATGAAGCAATCTCACGTTAAAATTAATTCGTATTGGTATAAGCGAAAATTTTTATATTTCTGATAATTCTTAGCAACTCAATACGTAATAATTTGATATATAATACCGAAGAATGAGGATCAAGAGATCGATACGGAAGTTTGAAAATAATAGTCTAATATCGAATTCTCGAAAAAAAAAACCTTACGCCCTTGGTATTTATTATTTATTAGAAGCGTGCTTTTTTTTTTGTTATTGAGCATAATATTTGCTGTCATGTTGTTTAAACCACAAAAATGACTATAAAAACATGTAGGAGTACTTTTTTTTTGTGGAAATCTAGAAAAATATTTACATAGCTATAAGTGAATTTCTGTAGAATCCACTATGAAATACCAAGAAATAATCTTGTATTAATTATCTCTAATTATCGATAGAATCACAAGGTGTACGCGTGCACGGTACAGAATTCTTTGGAATATTAATAAAATAAATAATTTTAAGTACATAGCGCGAGCCTACATTCTAAAGAACATATGTATCTTCATTTATAATTTACGTGACGCACTTTGCAAGTATTCAAAACTATTACTATTTACACAAATAGAACATTTATTACGTGCCAGTATTTTGTATATTATTTAAGAAAATGGCCTTCATTAATGTAAATTATAACTTACTTTTAATTTACAGCATATCCTAAACGAAACCAATAGCAAAGAATCTTATATATTTAGTTCAAATAATAAACATAATACCTCATAAATGTGTGATACCTGTTATATATAATCAATAGATCAAGAACAGTTTTTGCACAAATTTATTAATATGTATACCTCGAAACACTGTTTTTCTCGCAAAACACTACGTTAAAATAACTGTTATAAGATAATAGATAAATAACTATTTAAGGAAGTTTAATTTTACATATCTATCACAAGATAAAATATTACAAGTATTATTTTCAACAATACAAATATAGATTTTGCCATATCAGTTATTATAACAGGATGTACACACTTACTTTTACATTAACTTATGAAATTTATTGGAGCAAGCGTTTGTCATGAAAGTAACTACATATAAACGAATAAGCTTACAATATAGGGTAGTTGCTCATTGGGCTAATATTATCGCGCATCATTTGTCTTTCTTAAAAAAATTGTTGTTTCTTATATTTTTCCCCTATTTTAAAACTAGTACCTATATTAAGCTTAAGAAATAATCTTACTCTCTATGAATATAAAGTTGTATAATAAACAGCATTTTATGATACATTTTTACTTTCTTATACGCAGTAGAAGTAAGTATTGTAATCACGAAAATTTCAATCTCGAGATTTTAACGGAAATATACGTTTTGACCTGCTCAAGCTCATTAAATTATTCATACATGCTCTTGTATTCTTTTTGCTCGCAATCTGTCTTTCACGTAGCTCATTTTCAATCATGTTTATCCATTTACTCACTCGCACATTCTCAAACCATTCATTTCGCCCATGTAACTCTTTTTTTGTCAATCTTTCATTCGACATTCTTTCAATATGACTATACCATCTCATTTGACTCGTACATACCTATTCTGCGTACGAAATTTTTTACGATATCTCACTGCACATACACTCCCGTATTCTGCTTTATAAAATACCATACCAATTTTGATTCGCTCTGAAATCACACCATTTTGATCATAAAAGATACAACATTCCATATGAATGGCACGCCTGTTTCCCTAGGTGGCACCGTATCTATTATCAATATTGATATCTACCATTATAAATAATTCTATGAACAATACAATATTTATTAATACTTCAATAGTTGTACTTTCGCAGAAATATGTTCAAGCATTTGTAATTAAACCAGTACAAATGCAATAAATAATATACAATAAAGTAATTCTAAATTTAAATATATATATTGGACATATTTACAATGGGCACACGAAACTATTTCAATAATCACTGAAAACTAAGAATAAATAATAGTTTTTATTTTCTTATACGAAGTAATAAGTAATCATTACAATAAAATCTTCGGATTATTACGAAAATATATATTTTAATCTTCCCTGAATCGAGTCGGGTGTTTGTTATGTGAGTATGCGTATGTGTGAGTGTGAATATATTGTAGGTAGATTTTTGGTTTATTTTGAAACATAAAAAATATAGTAGATATCCCTCTTATCTAAACCAATTACGTATAAGAAAGATGAGTGAAAGACACTGCAGATATTTCTGTATGCAATCGTCCACAAGGTTAATGTTATTATCAAATTAAAAGATAATTATAAATAGTAGTAAATCACATGCAAATATCATACAACATTAAAATGAATATTAATGTAATATTTTCCAAGTAAAGTCCAGATTTCCTGAGTAAACCTTATGTAAGGAGAACACTTGAGTTGGATAAATCAATAATAATTATCATTACTTGCATTACCATAAAAGAGTGTTTCTTTAAATTCTAAATCAAGCTAAACGTTATATTTAAGATGATTTCAAACAACTATAATAACATTCTCGACTTATTTGATCAATTAGTTATGCAACTATTTCTTAAGTAAAGAGCTTAAGTATAGTATTAAAGTTCAATTGCATTTAATTCATAATCACTTTGTTTATCAACAACACCAAGTACTAGTGAACTTGTGTATTAAGTAAAGTTTTTTTTTTACAATTGAAAAAAGTTTCTTTTAATGCAGTTTTAAAAATATATTACTAATACTCAATAAAATTGATATAAATACTGTTAGTTCTATTTTAAGGTTCCTTTTAGTCGAGTTTTACTAAAGCGCTGTTCTTGATCATGAAAAGCAGGATTTCAGGGTTTTTAGCGACTCATAATTGTCCTATTAAAAGCAATAGATGCGTATTGCAATGACGTCAAAATAATTAACGCAAAAGATTTCTATTAATTCTGTTTATTACCAACTATTTTTGATTGACATAAACGATTATCCAATTAACCAAAATTGAATGTTGATGTCCTACTGAGATAAGGTAGTGCCTTGATAAAAATTAATTTCAAAATAACTTAAAGTTGAACGAAATATTGGATAGCGTCAAACTGGCTTTAGAGACAGTTTTCTTTATTTTTATGCAATAAATAATGGTACAATCACGAAAATGAAATTTTCGCTTACACTTCACTTGAACTTCACGGTCGATATGAGAACTTGGCAGACCTCGGTATGCAAATAGGACAAGGAAAACTAGACTCTTTCTCTTTTCAATGTGCGATGCATTCATATATATCATGTCCGTAAACAAATCAAATTTCATTTAGAAAAAATAAACTATCCTGAATTTCAACCTCAATGTATTCGTTTAAAAACTATTCTATAAATTTACTCGGATGACATTGATAAACACTGCAATATTATATGCCAAATTAAATGTTTACTTAAACTGTATTGAATCAATTTAAATAATGTAAGTATTGTCCACACAACTTATGACCTTGTCTTTTGAATATTGCATTTTTTTAACTCATAAAATATACAAATGGCAAATTTTAAGATATTTTACATTGTTTTATTTTAGTTTACTAAGTTGATCGTTTTGATCTAATATTGTACTATGCATTAAAACAAGTTCGACGTATGTAGTATAGAAGAGCTTAAGCGTTTGTTTGCTTGTCTTGTTTATTATTTGCATTACAAAAATAGTTATTATTATAAATGTTAAAATTTTTAATGTAGTTAAAAACGTAATAACGTGATGAATTGAAATAACACTATGAACGATTATAAGTTTACCTAATAATAAACTAGTATTATCATAATCCTACTGATAATATCCAGAACAATAAATTTTAAAAAAAAATCTGTTATAAGTAATAAATATTAGTCTAACAGTTATATCTAATAAGGAAATTTTTTCATGGCCAGACGAAAATACATAGCAGATTATTTCACTTTTTAATCCGCACAAATGAAAGCTAATCAATTAAAATAAATCTAAAATCATTATGTCAAAAGCAGCCTAATATAATAAATGCGAAATAAATTAAGTAACTGTATCAAAAATTTACATTTTTATCTCGGTTAACTTTTATTAGATTAAAATAAAACATGAATTTAAAATGTATGCTTTAATCGAGCCAATCATTTTAAACAAGAAATTGGAACAGACATATTTTCAATCAACGGAAAGATATCAATGTTCCGTCAAGCGACAAACCTGCACTGTTAATTCTATATATAAATACATATCATGATACCTTACGTGTAAAAATGCTTTGTCTGAATATATTTTTCTAAAATTATTTATTTCTAAACATTATTTTTTTACAAAATTAGTCACTATATCTGACAAAATATAGTTAGTGACAAAATAATGCAACTATAGCAATGAAATCAGTGAAGGGTAAACTACAAAAATTGTAGTAATTATTACTTAAGACTTTACGCGTGGAAAACGAAAGCAAGGAAATTATTTACATCAACAAAATGTTTGTTTATATATCGGTTGCAGTAATTTATCTATTATTGACAAAATAATATATTTTTATTTTAAATATGTTTTTCAATACACTTCTAATCTTTTTCAAAATTAGCATATAATTTATTAGTGCAAATTACTACAAAGATTTTGATTACATTTTGTTTTATTTACTAGTATATTAATTTATCTAGCTTTTTTTCAAGGCCGGGTATTAAAAAAGCAGTTTGTAACTGTGTGGTATTGAAAACTGAGTATTTAGAGAAATTTTATACTGTCCTGTCTTGGTTACAGTTCTGGAGGTGCAATTTATTATCATTAAAAACTATGTTCAACTGTGACAGTTGCACATAGTTTTTGAAAATGGTAAAATATAGTTTTCCTTCTCCCCATGGCATATATTTGCTAGTTGTATTTGTTAAAAATAAACGTATAGACGCAGTGAAAGTAAGAAAAAACATTTTACTGAAATGGTTAATGTACGTTAGTGTTCAATGTGCAGTAAGCACATCTTGGAAATATTCAGTTCAATACTCTTTTAATTGCAAAATAACAACCATTGACGGCAATATAATATAATAGAAAATGAAATCGTTTGATTGTTGATGAAACATAAATATAAACTTAGATATCCACTTTACGATGTAAGTCCGCGTGTCGCAATAAATGCGTCTGCGCATTAATAACGAACTAAGACAGATGGATTGGTGTACTGTTTAAGTAAGAGAAAGATGACAATGTGTTAGTTTGAAGTATAACTAAGAGTAAACGTAGAGAGAGGTTTTGATGGAATGCCGTGTGCAAACAAGACCCACAGAGAATTGACTGTGCATACAGTGCCATTGTGGCAGCCAGCGCCGTCCGCCATCCAACTAAAAGTGTTTACCGAACGGGTGATGGTTGTTACTTCTTGTTCTTTCTCTACTCAATTCACAGTTGTTATGTTCTGTTCGCTAGCAATCGCTAGCCTAGCTACATCATTGTAGATGTATATGTATGCATTTGTTCCTAGAAACACGACCACCACTATTTAACTAAAACACTGGAAGCAAACAATCGGTAGACGTGAGCGCTACGCTTTCGGAAACCGACAGAAAAAAATAGTTCATCATCGTCAGTCACCCGTTGAATTTTTACGGTCATTGGCGTAGCCGGCCTTTTATATTTTCTGTTTGTTATTGGTTTGATTAATTGCGAGCATAACAAAGTTTGAATAATCCAGACATTGATAGTTCATTTAAATTTTTTTCAATAACAACCGAAATATAATATATTATACATACAGCCAACATATATAACGGAATTACAAATATCTTCTACACTTTATGCAAATTATATTCTACATACATTCCAAAATCAAACTTTTCTTTCATGTACTTAATAGTTTCGTGTATAGTGAAAATTCAAACTTAGCAGAAAATCAGATCAAACTCAAATTCTATCTTATTTGTTAAATATTAAAGTAAGGCTTACAATACATTGGGCAATCTGAATGAAAGCGTCCTTTATATAAAATTATTATTATTTTGGACTCACATTGCACTGATCAAGATAATTTTAGTGAAAGTCATAAAAATTCCCTGTTATTGTGTTGAATTAAAAATAAGCAGGCTAAATTAGGTTTACTATTCTGTATAAAAACGAAGAAGTTAAAGCACATGTCGGTTATAAAACAAATCGTGAAAATATCATAAGATTCTTTGTCGGGCAGCACTTGATTGCATAATCTACATAAAATATATAATCAAATGTTGCAATTTTAGAGCTTCAAAGAAACACAATCGTTATATCGTAACGATAAAAAATGCAAACAAATCGTAAAAACTAGCACAGTTTTATGGGTTATTAATACGTCATAAAAGTAAAGTTATTTAGATAAATTATTGTTTACCTACAACATTCAAGGACTTTCCATATATTTGCATTTTAACTTAACATAGTTTTTAATTAATATTTTTCGAACACTTTTGTGTAATATTCAAATCAAATACATAGTTTATTTCTATTAAATCTGTGGTGAAAAAAACAAACAAACTGAGTGTGCAACATGCGGTCAAGGGTAATCCTTGAAGAATTGACGCAGTCGTATTCTATATTCGCCTTGCTTCAAGTATACATTTACTTAAATTTACTAAAAACCATTCATCCTTACTAAAGGATACATGGTGTAGGTATAATATATTGAATTTAAAACTTTTTACAATAAGTTTCATAAATTTTCTAAAAAGCTGCGTTAACTTTTATTAAAATTATAAATTGAATTGCAATACTGAAATTTTTAAATGAAAGTGATTTTCAAAATGTTTTGAATTGAATTGAATAACGCGTCGCCAACAATGAAACGTGTTATAAAAAACGTTGTTGACGTTGTCAATCTATGTAAAAATTCTAGACCATTCCGAAGCATGCAAATGCAGAATTGACAGGCTTAAATTTAACACGGAGTTAAAAAACCCACGCAATTTTATAGTATATTTACAATCATTTAAGCTACAATAAATTTCTATGTTGCAACGGTGTTTCGATTACCATTTTTATTGCATTAGAAATCTCCTTTGGCGGGCGGAGACATAAATCTGATTTTAAACGATCAACAACGGTCGACACCTTCGATTCGCGTTCTTGTTATGTTGTTATGGTGATCTGTTGTCAATACAATGCAATGCAATGCCTTTTTCAATGTGCTCGTAGTCTAGCATGTAAAATTTCTATAGATATGATTTTCAATTGTAACAACGTAAAAGGTTAATCTATATTCTCTTCAAACATCAGATCGATGTATAAAAATATGACAATGATATGTATTTCGTATCAGTCAGTACTTATATTTCAGGAATTTGTTGGTAATACATGCTAAATTTGTTTAATAGCTAAATAATATTTATTAAAGAAATTTTTATCGCATTTTTTATTCATAATAACTAAAATCTGGCATTCATTAACACGCGGTAATTATTATTAATAAAAGATAATTTGGATGTAAATATCCACTTTTGAAATCAAAAGTTCTGTTGTGAAAGTGAACGTTAAAGTATAAATATTAGCGTAAGATATTTTCAAAATTAATTGTGATATCATGTTTTTCTTTATAAATACATACATATCATCATGCCTATTCTCATCAATGTGGCAAAAAACCCTTTACATTCTTTAACATCTTGACAATCATTCGTTAATCAACTCTCTCCTTACACACTTCATATACGCTCATGTATTACACTTGCTTTGAACTTGTTGTTTTCACCCAATTCAAGCTCAATCAAAACGTTCTTTCTTTCAATTTATCAGTTTCTCTTACTTTTACTTTATCTCCTATACCACAGTTATATTATAAAAGAAAAGGGTTTTTTATTATCACGAAAACATTTTTTAAAATGTATCAAAGATTACTCCGTAAAAGAATAAAATCAAAAACATCTTTTATCCACAATGTTCCAATTTATGCCTTAGGAGAAATAAAATTTTTACGTTGCGGATAAAAGAAGTTTTTAATTTTAAAGATAAAAGGCATTTTTGATTTTAATTCTTTCCCTAAAACCACAACTGAGTTGAACATTCACGCACATATGGAAGCATATTTACGAATCTTGCAATTTCAGCAAAAAAAATTTTTTTGTGGTATACAGATTTATATAAATTTTAATTAAAATTAAAATTGTCACATGTAATACCATAAGTAGTCAAAGTTATGTCGATTATTTTTCATGGTGTATTACGAATGTCTCTTGTGCTTTAGTATGAATATTACGAGTGCGCAGCATGAGTGATATTCGAAAGCACAAGAGACATGAGTAATACACCATCAAAAATAATCTACTTAACTTTTACTACGAATCGTATTCGAGAGACTATTCAATGAACCAAATCTATTTTTTAATTTAAAAATAGCAATACTATTTGGTTATGTTTCCGTAACCATAGCAACCAGAAAAACAGTTACTGTTATTTGCAAATATTCAATGTCAAAAGTGTTTTTTGACGTATATTGTCATTTCATTTGTTTAAAATATTCACTTAAAAGTACTAGTACTGAATTTTCGACACACAACCTTACTAAATATGCACTACAATTCATTTTGATTGGCTGTAAAATTCAAAATCCTGCATTCTTATTGGTCTACTTTTGACAGATGACAGGTGAGTGGAATAGTCACCATGATATTTATATCATATCTATAAGATTTTTTTTGGGAATAAATTTATATGTAACAAGAGTATTTATTATTTTATTTCAAATTTCGTATGTATTAATTGTACGACATATTATGTTTTCCATTCGCAGTATTTAATGTGACCACATATTATTATTAAAATATTAAAGAAAAATTGATAATTATTCCTTTTCTAAAGAAAATCTGTTTAACAAATCTATTAGGTGCAAATACAACATTCTTAAGACACTGCATGAAGCAATAGAGGCACATTCTTAGCATACTCACTGTGATGAATATCGTGCCGATAACACATTTTGATTATTGAAATTTAAATGTTATAACTCGAAAAAAATTCCTAATGTCTCTATCCACATATTTATAAATCAAATACATTTTTTGTTGCTCGAAATTTATTCTTCTACTACTAAACGCAATTTGAATAAATTTTCCGAAAATTATTATTTATGCCAGTAATTTAAATTTAATTACTGATATATAAATTTATTCCTGTTATAAATATTATGTTTCTATTTCCCAAGAGAAAACAAATTAATTTTTCATTCAAGAAACTTTGAATATTAAAATATGATGTGTTGATATAGTCAGCGTATAGAAATAAATATTTATGTAAAATAAATGAACAAGAAAAATAAATTATAAAGATGAAGTCATTTATAAAGAAAGGTGTTCTTAATTTTTTGATGACTCAATTAACTCATTAAATAACTAATTCACGTTATTTTCTCTTTTAATATTTGTTCATTCTTGATTGAAGTAATAAAGTTATCGAAATTGTTAACGTGTGAAACTTAAATATTATCAGAAATGTATAAATATATTAGAAAATAAATCAATATTTATGTAAAGTAAACAATTCACAATTCAAACATGTGTATGTATTACTTACGCCCGACATATATCGTGTGTAAGTATATGTAGGTATTGTTGGTGAAAATATGAATATATGCAGTAAAATGTTTAATTGCATTTAAAAAAATATTATACTGGAACGTATACGGAATTCAATCAATTACAACGAAAATCATTAATTATTTTGACATTTAAAAATGATTATTTTATATTTTCTACGATTTTTGATTTATTGCTGAATGAGCCTTATAAACATACAGAATAGTTTCTGTATATTTAAATTTCCTTATAATCGATAGTAAGCAGAAGTCCATGTAACTCTAAAAGTTGCCGAGCTAAACTAATCGATGTTCGTTCAATAACTACGAATGCATGTATGTATGTGTACTTAAAATATTTATGACGGCTATTTAATCATTAATAAACTAATTCGCTATATTTTCTCTTTTTAAGTGGGTTCGTAAATTACAATAATAAAATTATCAAAATTGTTAATGTGTGAAACAAAATTATTTCCTAAAAGTAGGACACTGAAAAATTAAGTTATGAGAACATTAAGAGGTCACGATTATTTGTTGACAAAGTAACATTCTGAAATTCATTTGAAACGGCTTATTGGCGCCATGGAATAGATACAATATTGTCCATAACCAAATATGGATTGGTGTGATTAATTTTCAAACGTTTGTAAACAAATTCTCAACGATTATATTTCAACCTTTTGAATATTGAAATTTTAATATGTAATATATATGTATTTACTTGATTTTAATCTTCCCAAAACGATTCAAAACACAATCTTAGCGTTTATAATCTTAAACATAATTTACCAGCGATAACATGTCGTCTAACTGATGGACAATAATTTTTTTTTTTTCGTACTTGTAAACCATTCCATCACGTATAGATATGTATGTACATCAAGCATGTTGGGCTCGTTTCTTGTGCTCAATTACTTAAAAAATAAAATATTTGTTTAAATAATTAACTGTTACATTACAAATTACGAAGATGTTTGCGCAAATAAAAATGAGACACTTGATGTCATCAATGGAGAGCTAATATTTCACAGTAGATTTAAAAGTGTCATCAATCTTCATATTCCGCATCATAACTTCCATAAAGTTGACACCTCTCTTAATTTAAACTAATATTGACCAAAATTCATTGTTTAAAATTTTATACAAAAATTAATTGTTTTTCTACGTACTTCCGCTTCCTGATCACGAAATAAAGGTAAGATATCTAGTGTTTTTTACGCTTTATCGTACGGTGGTTAGTAAGTTATGTTCAGTTTATCACGTTAATCAGGAAGTAAGATTGATGAAAGCTTCATTCGAAGCTTCCCATGGTAAGGTATGGTGGAGATATATTTCACATATGAGTTGCGCGATAATTGTAAAAATTTAATTGTAAATAATTAATAGAAGGAAAAAATTCGATAAATACGAATTATTTTCCAATATAATTGAAATAAGTAAATTAAAATTGCTTTAAATGATAACTCTATTTAGAGATGATGATTAAAGAAAATAATGGGAATTGCTGTGACGATATGTATATAAGTATGTATTGTTTGAAATAATATATATCAATGTATATAATATTAGCATTTAAGAAGACAGAATTCAATAGAGAAAACGCGGGTAGAGATATGAACCGCGCACTGATGTATGTATGCATGAATACCCATTAAAATGTATCTATTTATTACATCAGGACTACCGTTAATTTAGAAGCAGCCACATTAACAATATAACCGCCACTTGGTTTTTTAACTGTGTAATCAAAGTGAACAAGATACCAGTTTCTAAATGAAATGATGTCTGTTGTGGTTACCGGAATTTCCGTGCAGCCGTTTTCGTTGGTGATATACGTTCCTTATAAGGCGTTGTCCACAGTGACACCATCACTAAATAAATTTATACGATTATTTTTCTTACACTGTAGAATTACCGTAAAGACACATTGTTAAGCCACACATAAATCTAATATGAAAGTGTATGATTTATAGGTTTTTAATTTGACAGCTACTGTCAACATGATTATGTTTATATTCATAGACTACTTTGGTTGATTACATATTTTAAAATAATATGTTCAGTATGTTAAACTGAAATATAAATACAATACAATAAAAAAACGTACGCTTATATAGTAGTAGGCGATGCATGACGATACGATGAATGTGAAGTGTGATATTAGTAGTGTTTTTATTTCACAAATTATTAGTAATCTAAAAGTGATCATCATTCAACTTCCAACACAATTGAATATAAAATTGTGATACTTTCGATTTAAAATGTTCATTCACATCGGAAGGCAACTTTTTTAATTGAAGAATATTAAATTCAGAAATAACAGTTTGTTGTAAATACAACGTCATTTGTTAATTTTATAAATATTCGAAAAAAGCATACGAATTAGTTTACGTACGAATTGATAAACTTTAGTATATAATATATACCATTTAAGTTTTTGAAATTGAAATTACACTACATGAAGACATGAAACACCAGAACAGTACAAAATAATATGTAAGGAAAAGAATAAGTAGGAGTAGAGGAGTAGGCATATTAGAATAGATAGGAAGGATAACAAAATTAATTACTTAAAATAATCATGAAAATAATTTTATCCATTATATATTTAATTATTAAGAGCAGAAATTCGTTATTCTTCAAGCTACCTCTGCAAATTTTTATTTTACCTTAATTAAAAGAAATTTATAGAAATGTATGTTGAAAAAATAAACAAACAAAAAACCCTGCACATAAATACAAGATTATGTCAAATCTATAAAATAATATGTTTGCTTATAATTTAGTGAGTTTATGTGTATTCTTTTATTGTATTTATGAATGGATTTCTAATAAGATGACAGTTCAAGAAAACTTTTGCAGAAAGTTTTGTTTTAAATAGTCGATTTTAACAAGTTCATGAATTTCACTCACTTTAGCAAATCTCGATAGTTGATCAAAAAATCTTAGAGATTACTTTTGCATTACTTACATATAATTTATTATAGATGCGTTTTGAAATATAACTTCAAATTATTGGCTTAGTTTGGATCAATATATTAATTGTTTTGTGAAACGTTTCATAGTTCAAGATATTCGATAAAATACGACCAATTGCTCTTTTCCATAGATTCTGACTTAATTTTTGATTTCCAATCTTCTTCAATATTGACAACATATTTTTGTCTCTCTCTCTCTCCTTCTCTCGCACATACACACACTCGTACACACATTCCTAAAATAATCAAGCTCGTTTCAGGGAAGGTCAAAAGGTGTATTTCCAGTATATTCGCCAGATCGATCTTTTATGATTACTAGACTTATTATTTCGTGTAAGGAAATAAACATTATTAAATTTAGCATTTACAGGAATAATTTTATTACGATTAGGTAATTATCATAGTCTCGCGATATTATATATGTATAGTAAATCAAACATAATTTCCAATGTAATTGCATACACTGATTACTTGGTAGATTGAATTTCTTTTATGCCTAGCATGCAAATAATTTGGTTGAGATGTCAAAATAATAACTATAGCAACCAAATAATACATAATAATACATTCTTGAAGTTTCGTGTGTAACATAACTATAGTAACTAAACAAAACCTTATGAATTGCATTGCATATAATTTTAGTTTTATAGCCCAAGCGTTTCTTTTGGATACATTTATACAGATTTCACATATAAATTGTCATAGTTATCAGGTAAGAAAATAATTAACAGCAGGTTCTTGTTAATTTTATATTTGCATAAATCAGGATTGACAAAATTTAAAATTAAAGCGGAATAATGTTTACGCCATGAGTATCGTAAACAGAGCACTCTAGATTTATTTATATTATATACCTATAGAACATACATAAATAATTATATTGATAACACTGTTTAGCAGAAAGTGCTTCAGACAAGTTCTGTTTGAATACAAAGTGTAATTCGACTTGCTTGTAGCGTAGTCGGTAGATATATTTGCAATTTATCATTTCTGATACATAACTGTGTTTAAAATAATTGACTTTCTTTATCTATAAGTTAAATGTTGCTACCCATACGCAAGCATACCAAATGTGGTGAATAGAGGCCGTCTTCTTAACACCAAACATAAATTACTACATACGCGTCATAAAATTTGCTGTTATTATATGGAAATGTTATAAAATTCCGTTCGTTGCGCGATAAGGACAAAATGAGTACCTACCCATGCATATAAAACGTAGCTGGCCAGCTAAGTAGGTAGGTACTTAAACAAAATATGGAAACAACAAAAATATTCATAATAATATTATGTATTTGTCACGGAAGAATAAACTTTCCCATACATATTGATACTGGGAACTTGAGAAGATTTCAAGGACACAAGTTCACAAATATATATTTGGACTTATTCTAGTTAGTATACTTTTCAAAAGAAAATCCATTCTATAAAACTTAAATTGCTAGTTGTATGACTTTTAGTTTTGTCATAACATCTATAATAAAATATCTGCAGTGTCTTGCACTAGACTATCTTGTACTTAGTGATTATATTTTGTTTCGATATTAGAAATTTACGTAATGGAGCAATTTTAATATTAGAAGTTAAATGGTAAAGTTACTCGCTATATTTTTATTTTTAATTGATCTTTATATTATATTAAAAATGCGAGTGTGTGTATTTAAAAACATTTTTAGCACCAAAAATGAATAATGTTCAACAAAGTATTTGCTCATGGTTTATGCATTACTATTAGAGGAAATATAAAATTTTTGAAAGTTCAAATTTAAGATGGAAAAATAATCAAGTTTTTTATTACACTTGCAATAGTAGACGTTATGAATGTTTTCTGTTTGACGTTCGGTTTAGCTAAGGCTGCAGCGTCGCTGATTAATGTGCGTACCTGTCGCTGGCCGCAGCGCCACACCGCATTCACTTACTGTAGCAACATCTCTAACCGCCAGTAGTCAGTAAAAGAGGTGAACCTCCTGTGGGACTTGCTACTTTATCTGCATTGTAACGCGCTCAGAATTCTTCACACAATAAAGAAATTTGTAGAGTGAGCCGCGCCTTCATGACAAATGACAGTAAAAGTTCACGGTGAATAATTGCTTTTCAAATGACTTCACCGCAAAAATAACATTTGCAGAAATAGGTTTAATTTGCTATGGCAAAGGATAGTTTTACCACAACGAAACATCAACAAGATTTTTTTTCTATTCATCTTTACTTTCTTATACGAAGTATTGCAATCATGAAAAAATTGAACTCGAGATATTACCGGAAATACACTTTTCAACGTTCCCTGCTTCGAATCTGATTTCTTGTTATAATAATTATTAATAATCATCGTTAATATAATTTCCTTGTATTGTTAAAATATTGTATACTATTATCTTTCTTATTTTAACTGTTATACCTACTAGAATGTGCATTGCAAATATTTTTACTATACATTTTAAGAGTGTAATTAATCGTAGACAAATATTAATTAAAAAAAACATTTTTCTTCAAAATCAATTAAATTAAGGATTGGAAATAAAATTTATTTGATTCGTGTTTTACAAAACTAATATTTTAGTTTCATTTCTATTCAAAGAGCTGGGCACTGTAGACGTGTTTTATTTTCGTATACTCAAAAATGGTTACACTTAATGCAAAAATAGTTAGAATAATAATTAGAGATATTAATAAATCGTAGTACTTTTGTTCTTATTTTATATATTTTTACATAAATCGTATCAACTGTGCCTCTCAATTATTTAACAGAGAAACAAAATAGACTTAAATAAATAATATTTAAATTTAATATCTATGAAAAAGTGTTTAAGAGGTAAAATATTAATAGGTAATATAATGTTCGGTGTAAGGTCATTGCTGAAATTTGTTTAATACTAATCAAATGTAATTTCATAGATTACAATGCAAATGGTAATTTGTAACAAATATAAATAGGTTTTCTTTAAAATAATTAATCAGTTTCAAATGACAGATATTGACTGCAAAGTAGCGTCCTAGTTAATTCGCGTTGCGAAATTATCCTGAAAGCTTTCTGTTCTGACATTGTTGATGTAATAACAAGCGGGTAGGACAAGACTGGACAGGGAAAGCAGAGTACACATAGGTTTAGGCGCCTGATTGGTTGTAAGAGATCGTTTTTTTTTGGCATCGCTCAGTTGTGCCGTTTGCCGCACACCGCCTTCTTGATAAATGAATAACGTTCCCAGAACAGAACGATACTAGCCTTCAAAATCGTGCAACATATCAGAACACTTACAACACTGCACAAGATAGAAAGAGTGCGGCGTCACAAATAAAACAAAACAGCAAAAAATATATGTATGAACCCTGAAATAAAAGATTTCATAATTAAATTTTCTGCTTGTTTCTGCCAGTCAGCTAAATTATCTGATGCCTTTTCCTACTGCACTATAAATAACAAGCTGTCTACAACACGATCTAGAATCACGTTTTCCCTTAAATTCAATTCACACACACACACACACACACACACACACACACACACACACACGACGACTGGAGATGTTTGTTTTCAAAATGAACAGACATCTACCAGAACCGGATCATCCCAAAAATATTTATATTCAATTTTCTTCCTGAGATGTATTGTCTGTAAAATTTGTGTACACAATTTATTTGAGTATATATCGTGCGCCTGTATCTATACAGCTGTATTGATTGCTAAAATATATTCTATCGAATTCATAGTCAACCGTTTAATTTTAGACCAAGACTAAACTTTATAAAGAAAGATAATCTTGTAGTTGTAGATGTATTAAAAGAATATGGACATTCAGAATTATTACAGTTTTAAACAGTACAGTTTTATTTTTTCGCAGAAACACAAATGCACACAGAAACAAACACACACACACACACACACACACATATGCACATAGAGAGAGAAAAAATTATTTTTGAATGTCTTCTATTCATCTTGAAATGCTGTTGTTAAAAATGCACAGTTGAAAGTATTAATTTAAAAATTTGAGTACTGTAAAATTTCGAATCCCCTTAATACTGCACTGTTTAATAACTAACAAAGTAGATAGATTGATGTTTCCCTAATGAGAACTGTCAGATAAAACTAATATTGGTATACGCAGCTTACACGTTTATCACCATGTACATAAATGCAATTATCTATATACTGAACACTTAACTCATACTGTATTTCACCATTGCACAACCCTTTACGCCCTATTTGCATGCCTCTTCAACTAAGGATTCCATTTATATCAAATATGTTGTATGCACAGTGCGAAGGAATTTTAGATCGTATGAGTTACTGTATTATAACTAAGGGTGGGAAATTAGTTAGATATCACCAATAGAAACAAGCTTATATATTTATTCAATTTGCTAATTATCATTTTCTGGAATTAACTTTTACTCGTTTGAATAATTTTTGTAATAGCACTTTTTAAATATATAATTAATTTGCAGTACAACATAACATTTGATAGATATTCTAGAAATAACGCAAGTAGAACCCTTGGTTTAAACGGCTATGGAAACAATCTATAATGCAATCATTTTTATCCTCATAGCGCTAGATGTGTGAAACATACATAGAATATGTACATACATCTATTATATAGTTTTATTATTCTTATTTTATCATGGTTATTCATATGAGTTTTAGTTTTTTACTCTACACGAATAAAAATATCTCAGAATGATTTCTTATACGTATTCGTGTTTATAATCATAAAAAATAAAACTCATCATTATTGACGTAGTTTCGCATAAATGTATGCTATAATAAATACAAATATATAATAAAATCTATATTTATATATATTGACGGTCTTTAATTGATTTTATATGTAGTATGTGCCAAGAAAACTTAAAGTTTTGTGTTTGGAAAGTTTGAGAAACATCGTTTCCAAATAGTATTGTCAACTATTTTTGACAAATGTTCTATTGTTTTTCGTGAAAGTATATATGTAGGTACATAGTTTTGGGGAAGACGTGTTGAAATTTCCGTCTAACAAGATATGTACCTGTCTTGGGAATGTAAAACAGTCTAACAAGGCCTGTCCGAGTGTGTATTATGAAGGGGTAAGACAGCGGCGGCGACGGCGTCAGGCGAGACGGGCGCACATCGGGCTCTGCACAGTGACGCCCACGTGTGACCCCCTGGCTGGGGTCAGGCCACAGTGGAGCCTTACACGGTAACGTCGGCGGCACCTTTGATCAAAACACACCGTTGTTATACAACACGATATGTCAGGTAACGCGCCAAGCCGAGCAACACCGCGCGCGTGAAACGCAACATGAAATTTACGAATTTTAATTATAATAAGCCGTTTTTAGTTTCGGCTCTTTGTGACTTGTATGTCTTCAACCTAATTCAAATTGATGTCTTGAATTCTGCACTTGGCGTTCAATCAAATGCATATATTTTATATGAAAGCAATTCTTTTCTACCATTTTATTTTTCTAAAGAAAACAAACAAACAAATTATAAATAGGAAGTTTTCTTGCCAGCCATACACAAAACATAAGTTTAAAATTTCATAATTTTACCTTCAACTGTTTGGGATACACACAAGTGCACACACACACAAACACACACACACATACACACACACATACACACACACACGCACGTAGAGAGAGAGAGAGAGAAAGAGAGACGTCATTACAAAATTAGTCATTATCAATTCAGGGAAGGTCAAAAGGTATATTTCCATTTCGAGATCGAAGTTCTTTTTGATAACAATACTTACTTATAACTTCATATGAGAAAGTAAAAATTTGAAATTTCAAGAGCAATCTGCACATAAAACTAATGAGTTAACATTCGAATGCTGTATGTAACCATTAAATGTAGTGCCATTAGATATTAGATAATATATATTTACCAATTATGTATTAAGAAATTGAATTTATTTCACTTCATAAGCACTACTAAATTATACAAGCAACTAATAATAAGTATATTCCAATTGTTTTTCTACTTTATTCCTATATTTTTCATTCCTTATAAATCATCTGATGAGATGAAATACAACAGGCATAAATATATACTCAACGATAAGCCATTGGGCTATAATAATGATATGAAAAATGACGATAATCTTAAAATACGACACTAATCCGATTGTCGACAAATTGGCGACACTAAGCTCACAATAACACACCATATTTAAGCTTGAAGTATGGGATTAGTGCTCATAAATTTCGAAACATAAAAAGTAAAAGTATTTTTTGCTATTACATTCAAAACAAGAAACTATTTCCTTGACAATTTCATTTTAAAATACGTAACAACATTTATTCACCAATATTTCATAATTGATACATATTATTTGTCGATTGATTCCATGAAAATTGTTGTTTTAAAAACATCTTTACCGTTCTATTAATATTTATAGATTGTTATTATATTTTAATGTTAGATTCAGTGCAATACTGATGACGTTATATATTTATATACGATGATTTTTCATTGTTAAAGTCTTGCCATATAAGCTGTACGAACGTATTATTTTGTTCTAAATTGAATTTATAGAAGGTGTGAGACTTCTGCCACCTAAGTACATATGTATGCTGACGTGCGGCCTGGCGTGTTATGTAGTACGTATGTATGAATTAGCTATTACAAAATAATAGGTGTGTTTTGGTAGCTTCCACCTGGTCATATACAATTCAATATAATCAATGCATCAATTGATCGTAGGCGATTGTTTATTTACATTGTAATACAATACCGAAACCAAGGTTACCATCAATGTTATTCAGGTATATGTAAGAGTAATAATGTTGTCTTTAAAAATATTGTTCAATATAATAACACTTGTGTCAACTTGTGTATCCGAGAAGAAAATAAAAACAATTCTTATCGTTTATTTAAATTCTTTGATTTCTTCAATGAACATTTTAAGAACTGTTTTATTATTATTGCCTAACCTAAGCTTACTATTAACTTATTGTGAGTAGCAATAAGCGTATTTTGGTGATTAGTTAAATGCTTTATCTAATTTGTAATATTTTAAATTTTCAAATTGATGATATCACAGGTATATACACAACTTGAAAGATCTAAACTAAATAGCCCTGAAAATATATAAATAATCTAATGCTTGGTTTTCACTATGAAATAATATTCGCGTTCATTGATTCGTATAAACATATTTACAATAATATATATGGATAATTCTCGTAATAATTATTTATTCAAGATTAAGCATAGTTTTATTATTTTAAATATAAGAAAACATATGATCTAATTGTTGATATGTTGAGGAGCAGCCTAATAATCTACGACGTATTATAGGCATATCGGCTCATTTTAGATTATAAAATGATACAAACTTTATTAATATTTTAGACATAATTAAAATTATAATTTTTGTATGTTTTACGAGTGGCAGAAGTTTTTTTTTTTTGGAATCTATTAAAGAACATTTCACAAATTTTGTAGATGTTTTCGTTGAAAATAATTAAATACAATATAAGTTTAAATAAATTTTAGCTTTTAATAATATTAAACTGCAGAAAACTAACATTTTCGCTAATACTATCTCAAACACTAACAAACAATTAATTATTGTTAAGATTATTGATAGATGTCAACAACTATCTCTTTGCCAACTCTAGCCAAATCTTAATTCCACTAAGCGTGAATATTTCAATTGAAATACACAAATTTGTAAATTTTATGTTTTATATAGTTATATACTAGTGAATATAGAAGTATCATCTTTAATCTATTAAATATGTAAGATATACTCGTCATTGCTGTGATTCATAGCAAATATACTGATCGTGACCAAAATACTCAATAAATTGATAATAGTATCGTGATTAAATATGCATTAAAATTGAATTGGATTCTGCATACATATTTATAATTTCATGGGTTCTTACTTTCTTATACGAAGTATAAGTAAGTATTGTAATCATGAAAAATAAATCTAACTCGAGATTTCATTGGAAATATACCTTTTTACCTTTTCTGAATCGAGCCTGACTATTTTGTGGAAGACGTATGTCTTTTTTTGCGTGTGAGTCTGTGTGAGTGTATATGTGTGTATGTGTGAGTGCTAAGCGTATATAATTATAAATTAGCAAAATAATAAAAATATGAACGTATCTCTAATCAAAATATATATAAGAAAGTTCAGTGCAAGCCGTTGCGGATATTTTATATCGTAGTAGGTGTTTAAATAATATTAAATATTAAGTAAAATATTTTATTACAGTTTTGTACTATTTATGCATGCAGTAATGGTGCAAAACCCTATAAAATAATAAATAGTTACACGGTTATGAGCATTATATACATTAGATTTATGGAGATTCCTTTGTAAGTGTTATAACTCATCTATTCTGAAAACATATCAAGTGTTTTTTCTAGCGATGGGTAATCACACGTCAAAACATTGTAGAAAGTGAATATATTTACGGTAGCTTATGCATGGCCGGGTAATTGTTATGATAGCCCTCTAGGATTTCACTGTATTATTATTTAACTCTGGTACTAAATCATATTCAATACATGGGTCACCACGGCGTATCAACTGTCACGCGAGCACCGCGCCGTGATAAATCATATAACGGGCCTTATTTGCATAACTTATACCGACAAAGAAATGCAAATACGTTTGAATAAATCCATCAAAAGGATTCATAAATCCGTAATTAGCATTGCGTTTATTTGCTGCTGACATATCTCCCTGATGTTTCTTTGACTATTACCATTTCAATAGATACTAACACAGGTGTTGCATAAGTACGTACCCATACTTCGTACGTACCTACTACGTATATGCAACACAATACTTTATACAGTTAATATATAGACTTTCTCATGCTTATTAAATAGAACACTTCACTTAAAGATATCTTATTTTATGTTGGCTATATCATATTGTACACACGTAAATGAATAACAAATTTAATATAAAGGGTTACGCATACAGTGTGAGCGCTCTCATTGCATAACATGCTTCAAATTCATGACTGTTCTCATGTGAAAACCGTTTCGTTTTAACGTTGCTACTCATATTTTGTATAGAGAAAGTTATAATGCGTTTAAACTAAATCAAGTTTACGAGGTATACAGGTGTATTGAATAATGATATTCTACTAAATTTAAAGTACAGCTTACTTCTAAAACTAACTATGTGTGCAAATACAATAGAACAAGGGAGAATGAGCGACTAATTTTGGTCTTACGAGCGAGTGACGACCAACATTCAAGTATTTTGGATACAGGTCAACCGTTCAGGCTGTAGATCGCTAACACACACACACACACACACACACACACACACATACACACACACATACACACACAAACACACACACACACACACACACACACATACACACGTGCGCGCAAGCACATTCCAAAAATTGTCAGAACTGATTCAGGGAAGGTCAAAAGTTATATTTCCATTGAAATATGAGATCTAATTGATTATAATATTAACTTATTATTTAGTATAAAAAAGTATTAAGTTTATTAATTTAATACTTTGGTTGGTGGGCAATGTGAAACATTTGCAAAAGTTTGGTAAGTTTCACAATCGTATTTATTAAAATTCTGCATATGTTTAAGCTACGCGGATAACATCAAAAACTAATACAAACATTGGGTTATATGTTTTTGTATACAAAATTACATAATGCATAAAACACAAGTATATGCACATTTATGTTAATTTTTGTATCAGTTCCTGATGATGACCGACAAGTTGAAACATATGTAGAATGTTAATAAAAATAATTGTGTTTTTCTCTACAACTAAATAATCCTTTACTTTATTACATCTATACGGACAATAATTAATTTTTATTAATCTATTTTATTAGACAACGCATTATTATTATGTATTACATTAACATTTACATTGGAAGTTTTAATGAACTTATATATGTATCAGTTTTTCTGCACACGCAAACATCTGTATAAAATTATAAATACGTATAATACGTTTATAGCGTAATGAAAGAGGCGAAGTTATCTACACAAATTGGCAAAGTCAAAGATAAAGTAATGATAATATGATTTGCTGGTAAGTGATACGGTCATAAATCCCCGGTATAAGCGTCGTTTTGAATCCAATTAAAATCATTATTATTCACTATAAATCGATTAGCAGTGGCCGTGTGCATTAAAGGCTATCAGCGCCACTAAAAGCAGCTGTTAGCATCAAGACATGTCATACAAGTACAAAATACGAACATGACTATGTTCACGCATGTTATTTATTCTCGAGCACCTACTAATATGCTCGGCTCGGCTCTGCTCTGCTCTGCTGGTAAGGTGGTTTAAGATTACAAATCCTTGAACCTGTTTCTAATAAAGCGCCACCCCACCATAGCCACCAATCATTTAAAACACTCTGGCGGCGGCTATTCAAACTATAATAACGAGACGTTCATTGCATCTAACTCACATCACTTCAGCACACAACTAATACTCATTTCGTTCGCGTTTCTTTTGTCCGAAACACGTCGCGCCGATATTTGTTGTGTATTGTGGCTGTTCCAATTATCGTAAATATCATTCTGTGCTTTACCAATGTTAATAGTTCTCAGGTCTCAGGTTTTAGTTTCCATCGTGCACCTATTATTTCATTAGCGATTTGGGAAACAATACTTTGCATCAATAAATTGAATTATTTATAAACAAAATTGGATCTGGATTAGAATCATAATATTTATTTAGCACCTGAACGTTTCGAAATTACATACATATGTCTTAATCATCAACAATAAATTTAATTAAAAAATTTAAATGCTTTAAAATAACGTATTATATTTAATATTAACATTTTTCTAATAATTTTAAACAGATTTAACAATTTTATTCATATATTATTTACTTTCTTATACTAAGTAATAAGAGAGTTATAGTAATCATAAAAAAAAATCGTTCTCGAGCTTTTAACGGACTTTAATTGAATGGGAAGGATCCCTGAACCGTTTTTGCGTTATTGCAAAACTTCTAGAAATTACTAGAGTAAGGGTTTCTTGACTGACTTATAGACACACGCGCGCGTGCACACGTACACAGAAAGAGAGAGAGAGAGAGAGACAGAGACAAACAAACTTCATGTCAAAAATAATCAGACTCAAGAGTCAAAAAGTATATTTACGTTAAAATGAGATCGCAATAAGTAAAAAGAAGAAGAGAAAGAAAAATTTACTATTAAGAGAAGTAAAGCAAGATATCAGATCTAACTAGTTTCGTGTAGATACAAAATTACCATGTTTATCTACAAAACTTCTTCATCCGTATCTCAAAACATAAATTTATCGGTAAAGTAGATACGGATAAAGTGTGACTTAATAGAGCAACTGTGCGGTATTATAGAAAGGGTGGTCTTTTCGAAGCTATCGTCGTGTACGTGTGTCTTCTCAGCGGATGAAGCAATGTAGGTATCTATAGTCAAACATTGGACACCACTTATCCGGTAGTTTCGATATCGTCGGTTCGGATCTTCGATTGTTTTTTTCTTCTTTGTTTTAGATGAGTCATGATTGAAGATTGTTGTTGAGTGCCCGTGTTTGATACGGTTCAAGTTTAATGGGATAATCATTGTCAAGTGATTTTCGGACTGTTGATACAGTTGCACTATGATCTTAATTGGTTTTCTATTAAAACTGGTAAATGATTGCGTCACCATCAAACGCTAAATGAAATAGTGCTCTTATATTTATTTTTATTCACTAAAGCGATTGCGGATATATATTTTTTATAAATTTAGTTAAAATAAAATATTGTCCAAAAAGACTTCTAACAAGATTAATACAGCAATTTATATTATTCGACCACGATCAATAGATGCTGAGCCGCCATATCGTTTAAGCTGCAGTTTACGTTGGCTTCTATATACGAGTGCAGCGTCTAAAAAAGAACCGACATTGGAAAAACATTTTATATATCGCTTTATAATTACGGGGTCTGAGGAACGTGCGAGATTGTGAGAAAGTCAGCGAAGGAGACGACACAGAGTCGCCGTCGGCAATGTCGATCACTTCTTTATCGACACACACACACACACACACAATCATACAGTATTCAGTATTCTCAACGAGTAGTGCATCAGGCCCGGGCCACACTGTGCACTCATTAAAATATGACGCTGATCAAAAGTATGGACCAAGAGAGAAAGTGCGGTACGGGGGTGCACGAGAATGAAAGGAGACGATGTGAAGTACACACTTGATTTATGCTATACATTTCATGTCGATGTTCCCATATAACAACCGTTCGAATTATTAAAATTCAAAGAAAAAAAAAAAATTATATATATATGAGAAATTAAATGCCTTGCTCATGCAGGACCATCCTATATAAAAACAATATATATGATCAGGTTAATTGTTATAAATTGTTAAACTGTTCACACATATTTCGTCTTGGAATTCCCCGCAAGGTGTTTTATTGCTCTTCAATTATATTCATTTTAATAAATCATATTCATAGTTCGTAATTTTTCAATGATATAAGCAGGTTCCACCTTTCCGTCATAAATTTCAGAAATATTTTGAAAATTGAATCAAAATATTAAATTGGTTTTAATAGTATTGAATGCGGTTTTGCACGAATATTGAACAAATATAAATTATTTATATTAAAAGCACAAATATCAGAAATAAAATACCGCAATGGCCTTTACTGAACTTTAGTTAGATAAGAGGGATATTCAAATACAACTTTTGAATAGTTCAAGATCTTATCATATATTTGTTGTATTTTAAATTTATAATATTTTCACAAAATAAATTTCTATGAACAGATAATAAATGCCGAATTTTAATGTATTTGAGTCTATTTCATTTTTCTGCTAAACAGTTTACAGGTACAGATGATAAATAAATAAAAACTAATTTCAATAGCCATTTTTTTGTAACTGGTATATAAAGCTTGTAAAAAATATATTATATACGAATAACCAAACCATACGCATGCGTTACTTGTGTCAAGTATAAGAAGTCCACCATGCTATATATTACTCCTACTAAAGTTGCTCATAAAAGTTTGATAAAGTTACGATACTATATTGAACAAAATATTATTCCAATAAAACAGTTTCGTATTTCGAAAGATTGTTGTGCTTGTCTATAGAAAAGCCTATAGTTTCATTTCGAAGAAATATTTATTGTTTTTAAACAAAACTATCGATATGTATTCTCAATTGAATATAAATTACATTGCTCTGAATTTGTCAGATTAAGCGCCCGTACTTCCGCGGTAAAAAATCAAAGTAATAAATATGAAATATGAAATGAGGCCACTAGTTTCCATGATAGGAAAAAAGTTTTTATATAAACGATGTTGTTTTCCTTTAACCTGGATACTGTTCATGAAATATTCACGAAATTAATAGGTCGAAAAGGTAAACGCCCTACAAATGAACTTCTCTTCAACTTTCTGTGCAATTCGGTATCGCGAAAATATATTACTGGCAGAATCGAGTTGAACAACAAGATATATTCATATTCCAACTTTGCGTGATTGAGGACAAAAAAAATACAGTGGCTTTTGTTTTATATATGAACCATCCTATGTCTAGTCGAATCCTTTCTGTATATTTTCTTCATATTATAATATACATTTTTACGGGTCTTTTTAAATTATTTTTCTTTATTAATACTTAACCAGTCTTGACATTCCACCACCATTTTAAAAATTATATTTTCAACAAGCATTTATATAATTTTGAGAGATTTTTTGTGACTTTTCTTTTCCGAAACAGTGAAATAAATTTCTGTGAAACAATGTTTTAAACCTGCTCGGTCCAGGAAAATAATGAAGAAGAAAAAGCTCTATTATCTATTTCATCATTATTGTGTACAGTTGTCATATTATCTTTATTCTGTTTACGAAATCAATAAAGCACATTTAGAATACAATAAGCGTTATAAAAATTCTATAGTTTTGAATAGAATATACAATTTAATACGCCATTTATAGTAAAATAATTCTCAGTATTACAGATCTTATGGTACTATATGTTTGATTCGGTTTTATAATGATCATTTTTATACAATTTGAATGTCATTTGTGCAGTATTATTTGTAATTTATCTCGTTCATAATTTTATTCTTCTTATTTTGTTTTTACTGCGCTTGTATATTTGTATCAAAAGTGGAGTATTATTTTAATTTAATAAAGTTATAAAAATATGGGTGAGATATAGTAAATCATACAAATAATATTAAATATTCGTTAGTTCCTGAGAGTTTGTTGAAAATATCAAACAAAATATAAATCCCAAGTTGTGATGTTGTTTGGAGACAAAAATAAAACATCGAATTTGTTTTATTATATCAACAGAAAATTGCTGTCATAATTCATAGAAAAGGTAATATAACAAACAATTTTAATTTACGAAGAGCGCGGAAAAGTTTTGCGAGAAAAATATCTTGTGAATGTGTACGCTCAAATGTGTGTTTTGAACTGCCAAACAATTTTGAAAGAGTTATTGAAAGTCACATGGAGTAGTCTAGTCGCCAACACCGACATCGACACCGACGCCGCGGCGTACTGCTATTTGGGAAAAACAGGCAACGCGGATGTTTTCCATCTATCAGGCTAAATCAATTTCGCGCGCGGGCAGTTGCCCCCTCGACGGTAGAAGTGTGTATGTGTGTGTGTGTGTTCGGTGAACTTTCCGCCGGTGACCCGTAGGTCAGTGCTGCTGTTTTCGGACACATCGTGAGCGAAATAGGACACTCACACGCGAAAATTTACCGACCTTTTAAATGGTTCAGTCGGTAACTTTATCTCGTTCTATTTTCAACCAATTCGTTCGTGTGTTCTCCTTAGATTTATGCCGATAGCGGAATAATTTTCGTGAAAGCTTTTAAAGATTTTAGTTGCGTATACTCCCAAATAATACGAATAACCTATTCTGTCTTCACCAGCTTTTATTCAATTACCTTTTCCGAAATTCCAGTAATCTCTTTAGTGTTCTACTTATATTTACCCATATTTCGGAAAACAATATAATATGGCTTGGCCTAGAAGACAATTCTATTGCTGCTATAGCTAATATTTTCTTCCTAATTTAAATACAATTCGTCTGCCGTGTTTATAAATTTTCTGTAGTTTTATGCTAGTTAGTATAACAATTTATACCAAAACCCGCAAAAAGTTAAAGGGCAATTGAAAAAGTTTTAAAATTCTATATATAAAACCATACGTAATAATTATAATATGAAATAATGATTCATAATTTTTCACTATAATATTTAAGAGATATCAAAGAAAATTTATTTTGGTATCAACGTGCTATATGGAATCATAAAAATAGAATATACATCGTTAATTATTAAACAATATAGATGTTTCTATGGAAATTCAAGGTGGATTGATTTAAAAGCGCTAAAATAATTCTATGACTACGAATATGAATCTAAAGCCAAAATATAGATTTTATTAGTTGATTCATAAATAACTTGTCGCCAAGCAGTATAAAGGTCCTAAGCTGAACCGTTAAAAAAATTATGTATACAAACCGATAAATTTTATTTATTTCATAAGAATACCATGAATTTAAAGGACCATTCAAGAAACATAATGTCTTAGCAGATTCAATTTTATTCAATATTGTATACAAGACCCAAAAGTCTGGAAGAAACTAGTAGCCAAATAAAACAAGAATTCCATTCGCAGAGTAAACAGCGAAATAAGTTCAGAGCTGTATGACATTACGAGATCTGCTGTCGACCATCATAACTATATATTTAACCATTATCTTTACCCGTTGGGATAATGGCTATAATCTCGTGTAAATATCAAGCTTCTATTGTTTTTATGTGTGTTTGCGTGCGTCGCTAGAGTACAGAGGTGAATTGTAAAACTATCAGCTAGTTTAAAAATAATGTTCGGAGTACCATATAACCAATTGCTCGCTACCCGATACGTTGTGTGAGTGTGTGAGTCTAGACATTTTTAAAAATCGCAGAGTCAATGACCAACCCCGATAAAACACCTGAATATCTGGAGAGTGTATCTTGGCGCCAGTAGTTGCACTAAACTTTTTCCTTTATATTTGTGCTTGCTTTTTCATTCGTGCACTTGTTCTTTTTCCCACAAGTCCATGCAGTTCATGATGTTTTATACGGGGGATTTTTTTTTATGATTAACTCCTTGAAAGTTTACTGTGGGGTAATTCAGGAAGGTGTATTATTACTGACGCAAATTATTCATTTAATAATCCTCAATTTTTACTTTCATATATACATATCGTAAAGCAATGCGTACACTTGTTCTTAGAATTTAAAAAATATATATTTGAAACCATATATAAAATAAATGACTGAGAAATTTAATTTAATTATTTTTCAAACATCAGAAATTCTACATACTTAATATCATATCTATTACCATGAAATGGGGTGGCAAAACATCTTTTATATTCATTCTCTTCTTGGCAATCTTTTGCCATTCAAAACTTTACACATATTCATCAAATTCATAATACACGCTATTGTATTCGGCTTGCTCACAAAATTTCATTCAGGAATTCATTCTCAATTATATTTATTCCTTTATTCCGAGAACAGCCTCGCATCCTCACACTTTTCTTTTCACCCACATACATCTTTTTTATCAATCTTTCATTCGAAATTATTTCAACATGCTTAAAATAAGTGGTTCTAAACACGTAAGATGAATCATATTTGCTATTTGTGTTATACAAATCTGATTATTTAATTGTTGAATTTTAAATTATATTTTGATCTCATAAACATTACAGTTTAATTGAAGCACCTAGTTACAGACAGAATGTCTTACTAGTTTGAATGATACATATATTATAAATAAATGCATATTGTCAGTTTTCTTAATTAAATCTAGCAGTTTTATTTTCTAAATTCATAAATAAGTTTAAGCAAATTATTGTTAAATTTTAAGGTAATTTAAGAGCATGAGGAGAATGTCATTTGATTTTTCTGGAAATTACGATGAAAATACATCTCTTTTAAAATAAAAGCAATTAATATAGGCAATCATTATCAGATACTCAGTGTCGGATCTTTCTTAACACTTCGATTAACAATGAATGCCATTTATAATTACCAATGTACCTAACAATAACTATTACCACCATACAAAGATACAGTGCAAAATAAGAAGTTACGTACGTCTTACGTCAATAACTTACAATCGTGCATCGGAATGGTTTACTTATTTCAAATTGGAAGGTGTTTGTAACAGTATGGAACCTAAATTTGTTAATAAAAATAATTAATTTTGTGACCGTACACACGTAAGAACATAAAATATAAGTTTGCACAACTTGTTTGTGTATCTGTAGTACTTTCCATTAAGAGGTTAAAGTTCGCTGCAAATTATATGAGTTGATCTCAACAATATAGAAAATACAATATAGGTAGATTCCAATTAAAACTTTTACAATAAAACTATGTCGTATATTTATGAACGTATTAAATGATAAAAGTCGTATTAGATACTGTAATATCCGAACAATAACGATTTCTTTTGCAAGTGTTGAAATTACCATTGTAGAGAAATGCATAGTACAACATATAACAATATCGGGTGACGCCGAGATGTTCAAGAACCTCATTGAATACAATAACCCAAGAAGTGGAACTAGTGCAGAGCCATCACCTACGCAGATCTCCAGTAAGTATAAACGTATGTATATTCTTTGTAATAACAGTTTCAAGTATATTTGAAAATCATACAACCGTATAACTGTATACGAATTCAATTACTTGAACAGCAAAACTAACATTATCCGAAGATCTCTTGTTCAAGTCTTCAAGAACCATTATCCCAATGACCGATAAACTTTAATACATAATTGATAATTGGCGACATGTAATCGGCTTTTGTTGTTTTGGTCGTGGTAACAACAATTTCTACAAATATTGTCTATCATCAAAATACTAGCATAAACAATCGCACAGAGTGAATTATTATTCTTTGTAAACTATGTATTTAATCCAGCACAAGAACCGTAAAATCAAGACTTACCGATATTTTTCTGTCTAGTGCTTTTATTTTCAAATAAATTAAAGATTGTTTTAATTTTATTACTATTATTGAGCTCTACATTTTATTTTCTAAACAACTCAAAAAAAATAAAAATTACAAAAAATTAATTGCATTCCTTAGAAAATTTTAAGAAATATTAAATTTTACAACATTATTTGGTTTCGTTTTTAATCACCAGCACATTTTTTTGTATTCAGAAAATAAATAAAAAATCTTTAGAAAATTGACTGTATGCGTAAGAAATTTTATTCTATTATCTAAATAATCGTCAAAAAAGTAATACTACTTTAGCTAGATTTATCATTTCGCAAGGAATGAATGTATGTATTGTAAAAACGCTATGTATAAAAGTAAAATTCAAATTTCCTTTCTTAATGTCTGTATGTGTTATTAAATTATATATAAATCAAAAATAGTGGAGTAAATTTAGTGATGTAAACTTTTAACGACATGTGGTAAATAGTATTTAAAGTATTATACTTCCGAACTCAGAATAAAAAGAAGTTTGCTTCACACCGAGAGAAACGTGAAAATGGAAGAAGTCAAGCAATAAATTGAGTGAAAGTCAGCTAATATTTCGCCGAAACTGTCGAACCGTTTTAACCGATTGTTATTTTAATGAAACGTCACCGAATAATTATTTCTTCCATTTAAGATACGGCCGAAACGATAATCTCTACCTGAGTCCACGATAACTGGCCATGCCACGGCACAGCTCAGTAATATAGGTAGCCAAGTCGATAAGTGGGACAGAACGTTGCTATCTTTAATTTGCGTGTCTTTTCTACGAGGTGGTATGCCGACCGGACCAACCGCTTGTGATCCTTTCGCAGAGCGGGTCTAATAAGTGGAGTTCCGAGTTCCACGAGTGTGTAAATTAGAGCGACCATTCGAAAAAGCATGTTGTAAGCTACTGTTACTGCTTAACTGCTTACTGGTAAATCTATATATAGAAAATGTTTTCAAACATGTCTACTTCGAAACTAAATACTTTTATATCTTTTATTTTTATATTCTTAAGCTATTATAATTTGTAATAAAAACACCAACACAGAATCTATTATTTTTTATTTAACACATCTAATACGATAAAATTCCCGAAATTGTGCTTACCTTATTTTATTTAATAGGAAACGTTATTCTTGTAAATACATTGTTCTGAATGACGAACCTGATAAATTTCTTAAATAATACTCGAAAAATAAAAATTGATCACGAAGAGTGTTATAAAAGTTGATAAGTTGTTATTGCAATAAATAATCAATGTAAATTATAACCACCTTGTTAAAAGTAATAAATAACGTATATTACAGAAAAAAAAAAGGTTTTTGACACTTCATCCATAATGACAGAAATTCGAAAGAAATCATTTAAAGTTTCACCACGTATATTAACAGGTTATCGATTCCAAAAATTATTAATCGCCGCGGTACAACAGCGGCGGTATATGCATGAAGCAGGCTGTTCGTACTGTTGGGAGGAAAGGGAAGTTTGACATTTCAGTAATGATAGTTCTATTTTCAGCCGAATGGAGGTATCGTTGTCGATACGCGGCACATGAGTTATTCATGTTTCAGGCGAAATCAATTCTCTATTCAAGTTCTATATTTTCACTTGTTCGAGATATTCTTCTATTGTAGATACAAACAATAAATCTCAAAATGAATAAATAATGCACATTTTGCCAGTACTTTTTATTAAAATATAACTTAAAAACACAATTCTCCGGTATGATATATTATAAACATTTCATCGTAAATATTTAGGTTTACTAACGAAAATGTAGTTCAGTTTGGCTAGACTAAGCTAGGTTTAGTTAGATTCGATAATTTGCAATCCAATTGTACAATTTTAAATTATTTCGAAATAATAATCATTATACCTCAAAATTGTATAGTTATCACCATTTTAATATTAAATCTGCCATTACGTCTTTCGGCACATACATTTTAGAGAAAGAAAAAAAGAAATAAATATCTAATTGGAGCAATCATAACACCAAACACGATATATAAATCAAAATAATATAAAATTGTAAAAATAAAGTTGAAGGTCAACAAGAGGGCGCTTGCCGTTAGTAGGGTAATTTGCATACCAATGTCGGTATGATTATGCTTATTATACTATGCGCTTCCACTAACACATACACATGTACGAGCCACAGGGTTTTGTATGAACATGTTTGATGGTTGTGTCAAACATATGGTATGTACTACATGTAGTAGCCGCCTGGCAACCAGGACAGAAGCAACATATATGTACCTACAGTATGTATGGAGATATGTACGTGTGTTGTTTAAGAGAGCGGCATCTTCTTCAACACCTTAATTTGCATTTAAAATACTAAACGGCTAGGGAAATTACGCATGCGCGATGATCGCACATGATCATCACAAACGCCACAAAGTTGAAATAAATTTCAAGTCAAAGCCTGCTTGTTATTTACACTTGAATTATGCTGCGGTCTGCGTCCAGCCTTACAGACCTCATTTTGGTGCGCCTTAAATGGGTGCTTGATAAATGCATCGTCGTTTAACTAATTTAAACAACTTTCCACATCGGAACCACGGCCAAAGATACACTTTTTCATAAATTTATTATTAGAAATACATTTACTTGAGTCGCTACGACACCGTAACCGTAGGTCTCAAGTCTTCAGACCATACGGTCCCGCTGCAGTCTATGCGGTATTTTTCGAGAGAATTATGATAATTATTTCACCTATGGTGTACTTGAATATATTAAACTACAGTACCAACCAGCTGACAAATATAACTGGTCTGTGTAATCTTGCAGTTTATGAACTTAAGGAACTTCATACATTACGATGTCACCAGTTATGTTTATCCGCCGGAAAATATTAGTTCGAGTAATAGTTAACCAAACATCCTATTAGATTTTAAAAGAATATTTAAAAAAAAAAGTGCTTATCGATGCTTATTGCATTTAAGGTTCAGATATAATTTGGTATTACCATTACAATAATTTCCTTAAAAGCTTTCAAAACATTGTAAATCATTTAGCGGCATTTTAATGAATATTCCTTACATGTTGTTAGAGTTAAACGGCGAAAGATTGTTAAGGTGTGAAAGAATTTAAAGGGTTTTCTGTGACCCTATTATATGGGTATGAATTGTAAAATGAATAATAAAATAAACATTACGACCAAATTAATGTTTTTTAATAAGTGATTTTAATTTTTGTGTAATGGAATAAATGCACTTTTGCATGTGTTCATGATTTGTCTGAATTGTGAGGGTCAAGAAGAAGCACTGTCACGGCTATGTAATTCGATGCAAACATCTTGTTAAACACGACACGCTGTAAGTATATTCTCTATTTTGTTCATTCGCCGACATACATCGTAACTACTAGTTCCTGCCATGTAATTTTAAACAGAAAGTCAGAATATTATTTTTTGTTGGATTTGATAAGACCAATAGGTCAATTCCGAGTAATTTGCATGTAATACTATTACGCCCAACAATTAACTACAAATGTTTCATTTTCAAATTATAATTTGATGTTATACAATTTATTGTATATTCAAATAATTGTTATATTGAAAAATCTGCTTGATAGTGCATTAGATGATTGTTACCTTCGCAGTTGTAAATATTATCGAAATACATAATTATATAAAACAATTTATTCTAAAAGTGATATCTGTTATTTTCAACTAAATAACAAGTACTTCTAAGTAAATGGTGATCTGAAAATAGAGTTCCTCGAAGTTGAAATAATAAAAAAAAAAAAAAAACGTAGATGCTTGTAAAAACAAAGTGCATTGCACCTAGTTCGATTTAAACAATCTGAAAACCGATATCAGACTATAATCCACCGTGTGCGTCAACGTTGCAACTGAAGTGAATGTCGATTAAGTCGAACATGTTTTCAACATGAATACATGCCAAGCGATATGGAGCAACGTAAAAGAACCAAGACGCAAGAAATACCTATATTATTCTGTTTGCAAAGAAATGCAATCATCACAAAACGGATTTTAATCCGCATATCTGTTGACACTTGATTAGGAGTCGATAGTATCGCATGTGTGCGTGTGATGCATACATATTAATTCAATTATTATTTAATGAATATCACAATTAATATGCGCGAGATTCTGTTTAAGATACTGGCCATACCGGCATTATCTTTTAAACGTTTATTTAATGTTATTTATTGCTAATTTGAAATCTAACCGTATATATATATATATATATATATATATATATATATATATATATATATATATATATATATATATATATATACATACGCGAAGGACTTTTGTCGCTTTCTACATTTTTAAAACGTTATTATATGTAATTTTTCGATTTAGAAAAAATTACTGGAAATATCGACCAACCGCATCGTATGTAATTAATATTAATATTGAAGGAATTACTTCCATGGTAATTATTGATTTTAGTTGTTTTTATTTTGTTGTGTTTACACAAGGAAATTATCTACTATAGATATATTGCAGTCTTATATGTATACGGTATTTGCAGTTAACATTTAAAAATATCTCTATCATTAAATCTACAAGGTATATAGGTGGGTATTTGAACACATTGATCTATGATTATCTTACTAATAACATTCACTAGTACGTGCTAATTATCAGTTTCAAGAAACATGGTAGTTAATTAAATATCGTTGTTAACCCTACTACATATCATTATCAGTTTATATGTGTATACCCAGAAACAAATTGTATATTTATAACAAAATTTTCTAAACAAGGGAAATAATAAATATTATTTAGTTTTAGTGTTTTACTTAATTCAGCAATAAAATGATTTGTATCATGGGAGACCTCAAAATGGGCAAATATTTTCACCAGATTTAATAGCAGTATTAATAAATGTGTTTATAGATTACAGTTGATTCTATGATTTTAATAGAAAGTAAAATCAATAGGTTGATTAGCATCGCACACAATTCGCATGGCATTGAGGCACGAACGTCATTCATCAGAAACAAAACTCTTCCTTGCTCAATTCACTAATTAATTTGCATTCAAATTCGATGAGCGAGAGAGAAAACTTCAGTTCGTTAATGCGAATTCACGAACTGTGATCACCTTTTTTTTTGTAATGGCATTTCACTTACTCGCTAGCAACATTCCACTTGTCTCCATCTCCGTCTCAGTCGTACGATTGAAATTCTATCTTCCCAACTTGTAATCTAATTTATGCTTCATGTTTTGAATACAAAGTATGTTTTAATATTGTACCGTAAATTCTGGATGTGTTTGAAATGTTTTTTGAAGAAAACAGCAGTGCTGTCTCAAGGAGATTGCACTGAGAGATCTGATTCACAAAGCCTCCCAAACACCCATATTCGTAGACTATTATACACAGGCGGTTTTTGAAACAGAAACCATGTTTAATTTTTAATAATATTGGCATTCTTTATCTTTTATACAATGCTAAACGGTATAAGTCTCTAATTATTAAATATTGGACAATGAGAAAAATGTATTGGATGCCACTTGATATCGAACCCAGATCCTTCAGATTTACGCTCTAATGCTCTAACGCTTGAGCCACGCCATCCATAACAAGCAAGCCGATGAATTTTTCTCATGTCTAGAGGGTGTGACCTAAAGTGCAACTATAATTGTATTATCTTTTAATATATGTGTAATTGTAATAAATTAAATTTTATAGCAGTCTTTATACAGATTCATTTTAAAATATATGTTCTAAAATTTAGAAGATGTGATTAAATATTTATGTATTTCTACAATGCAGTCGTCAATAGTATTTCATTACATAGGCCGCCCTTCGGACGGTTCTGGCTGTGTTTAAAATGCGTTTGGAAGAATGACTATGCGGTGTCGTATGCATAACATGGAAAGCGGAACTAAACGAATACGCTGTTTAACTGATATTTAATAACATATTTTATTTTACACATGAATAGAATGTTATGCTGTTTATTTGATTAGCTTTGAACCAAGCCCCAATGCAATAGATATGTTGTCGCGTGAAACGAGTAGGTACAGAGTTTGGATCTTTTAACTTTTTTATCGGTGTATGCACATTTGAGGTACTTTTAGTAGTTTAATACCTGTCTTCGGACGTATGTTCGACAAGTAAACAACATAATTTTTGAATATATAACTATTTTTATCGCTTTGAATTTTATTGAAAGAATTTAGTGTGGCCACAGTTAGTTTTGTTCTTCGTATTTTTACAGTTTCTTCCGTTATATTTTTACAGCATGACTTATAGATTCGAATTTATAGTATAAATGTAACTATTTCATAGCATATTTCACGATATTTTTACAGTGCATGTGGCAAAGTAGATGTAATGTTTCTTATTTAGTGTACTTCGAAACAGTGTCGTCAAACGAGGGCATTGAATTAAACTTTATAGGTTTGTTCGACTGTCGCAAGGTTATTACTGAAAGTCGCCAGTTCGTTTTGTTTCGTTAAATATATTTAATTTCAGTCTTCACTATAAAGCAACAAAATTATTAAAATTGCAACATGATTATTATTGCATCTGTTAAGGATTGCCAATAAAAATAGCATTTTTCATCGTAATTTTAGAGCTTTTTACTATTATTCTATTATAACTCAATATCTAAATTTTTCTGTGAGTAAGAATTAACTAGATTAATAAATCTACTATAAATTATAAGTTAAAATATTGATATCTCATAAAACGCATTTTGAAATTGTGCCTTTTAAACAAATCGCATTTGAATTATAAGATAATATTCATGATAATTTCAACATACAATTTGAGCTAAATTTTAAATAATTTCATTTAGGAAAACTTATGAAGAAATTATGTTTATTTTCTGACTTTTTTATTGCACAATATATATATATATATATATATATATATATATATATATATATATATATATATATATATATATATTTACCTAAATAACTATTTTACCAAATTAATAGCCATATTTCAACCAGAAAATAATATAAGAATATAATTGTAAATTATCGAACATTTGCTGTGTTAGCTCTTAATGGTACTTAACTTTTTGCGGACCTTACTTATTTTAGACAGTAAAACGAAATTTAAAAATAAATTCCCTTGCATATAATGGCAACTAGTTGAATTAAAGTTATAACTACTCAATAAATAGATAATTACTGGATATAGAAGTATCTCATAATCATGATACATCTTAAATAAGTACAAAATATTATCTGAATATCTTAGTTGAAAATCCCAGAATTCTCTGCGCTTACAATCGTTTGTGATACGTGTGTATATGCCTGATAAAAGAGCGGCTTGTCACCCGCAATCAGTTATAATACCATATCACGTAGTGAATACCCACATCTGACATGTGTATCAAACATGATAGACGTTAATTGATAAATTTATTACCCTGTCACTGCACTTTAAACACCTATAATATCATCGTAATACATTCATCATGGAAGCCATCATCACGTGTCCGTGGTGTCCATTCAATGCTCATGCCTAGTCATCATCGTCATCAACATGGCGCTGTTATTATATTGTTATTGTTGTTGATGGCACAACTACCGTATAACTACTACAATTACAGATTCAATAAGTCCTACTTCATGATTTTCTCGAATTAATATTCATTTTATATCCCATTCGTTAACGTTATATTATAATTATTTAAGAGTTATGTTCACTGTAACAGAATTGCAGATCGATTTTGAATAAATATATTGCAACTATAAGGAAATCTATAAATTATGTACTTTCTAACAAATTATAAAGTTTATAGAAGGATTCCAAATCTTATATATGGACAAACTTCCACTGTTAACTGAAATAGATAGCGTTCTTAAGAAAAAAAAGAACAATATTTATAAATTTATATGAAATAGCCTACTATAATTAATATATTCTTTCTAAAGTTACTTCCGATAACAATAAAATTCAAATAAATAACTAGACAATAATTCTTTGTGCACATGATGAATCCAGAATTTACTATAATTTATAAATAAAAATGATTTAATTTAAAAGAGCATTTTGAAATTCCAGGATTGAGATGTTAAAATTTATTTTCATATATTCATCGACATTTCATAATCATAGTGTTATCAGTTATTCAAGCCAAGTTTTAAGTTGAGCACTAAATAAATAAACCTGTATTTAAAACCAAGGTGTTACCTATACAAGTCCGCTAAACAATCTTTAAATAATACCAAACACAAACTAAAAGTTAACTACCTGTCAAAAAAAAATAGTTACTGCAAACGGCATCAGGTATATTGTATTATCTTTTTTTTTTGTGACAATGCAGTGTTTCGGCTACATACAGTTGCGGAACAAACAGTACCGATTTTACTACCGCCATAGATTAGATGATCCGAATGATTGAGTTTTACAATCCCGACGTTTACTAGTGACACCTAGGTCCACCTAACGATAAAGCGGATGTGTTATTTAGATATTTTAACACCTGCATATTTGAAACTTCTCAGAATTGATTCAGGTGCTTTTCGGCGCCTTCGGTAAAATGTGCTTCACGTTTTGTAAACAGAATTTACCGATATGGGTACATAAAGAAGAAGGTAACTTGCACAATAGAGTAACAGTAAGAAAAGAAAGGTAGTTTGGTTCATAAATTATAAAGAATTTTCATTCAAAATTTAAAAAGCAATGTGCTCACTCCAAATGGTACAAAGCCGAATTCATAATTTAATATTCTCATTAAATATGTTATTAATAAATTTAATTTAAATGATATAACTAAATATAGACATTTGTGCACAAAAAATGTGTTAAGTGACGTACTAGTAAGTAATAGTTTAGTACCATTCAATCGAGTATTCAATTCCAGTAAACATTTAGCCACATTCCTGTTGTGTTGTGGAAATATAACATAGGTGTGTTACGTCTTTGAAATATTGCCGACATGTTTATAATACGAAGCAATACATTATAAAATATTATTTCATTCAAAATTAATAACACTAAAATTTTTAAAATGTATAGATATAATTTGCTAAATTTTAAAATATATTCAGAATAACCATAATGCGATCTATAAATTGGGCTGTTTATAATATTCCACCAGTAACACATTCTCTTCAGTAATATATCAATTCTATAAACCTTTTAGTTGGTGATATATAAATTAAAACTTTCTAATAAATGCAGCAGCAACATTACACTCTAAATACAAGAAAAATTCAACATAGTGCATTTCAAAAGAAATGGTCAACATACTTGAAACATCCACAAACAAATATTTACAATGCCCTAACAATGAATACCAAATAAACAAATGAGAAAATTCGTTTCATCTACCTACATACATATGAAACGATACATACAGACTTTAGGACAATTCATAGTTTCAGAGTCTTAAATACGTTCATAAGGGGTTCATCACACCCATAACATTTCTGGTCTTTTTTTTTATTATTATTATTATTTTCGTTCTGACATGCACAACATATGTTTTGGAGCATCGTATCATTGTTTCATTATTTATGTGGTCATTGTAAGTTCGACAATACCGCCGGGCCACAGTGCCATCAGACAGGCGTTTTACGTCGACATTTGAATGAATGGTGCCATCGCTACAAGCGCCAAGAATCCCAAGAGGACTGGGGTGGAAATAAAGGCTTTATTTGCGTATTAAGTAACTTGTTACCGAGTTTAATTTGTAAATAAATTGTCGAGTGAGAGAGAAGCTTTTCATTTCAAATTGCTTACTTTATGTTTCGTAACATTGCTTTTGGTTATCAAGTAATTTATCTGTTAATTCAATGCTTTGCTAAAATATGTGTAGTGCGTTGTTGTTTGAATTATATGTGTCACTGGGTTGTTAATTATAGATTGTGAAGGGTGGCTTACATTATTCACCACTAATGTAACTGAGCATATCGGATTATGTTACATTCCTGAATTTGCTCATTTTAAAAATCTTTATAATTTATTCGACAGTTGGAGATTCTAGTTAATTTTCTAAAATAAATAACAACTTATTTATTTATTTAAAGCATTCGCATGTATATTTACTTATTACATTCTACGATATGTAAAAAACTTGTGCAAATTAATATCGCTTCTATTAATAAATTTCTTTGAAAAAATCTTTGAGGAAAAATGTTTGATATTTTATGTAATTTAACTATAATTCAAGTTACATGAATATTAAGGATATTTATACAATTTCAAGTAAAGTAGTTTTAAATGAATCGATTTTATGTTACCTCTAAATTTATAAAATAAACACTCTGTACATGCTCCCGATTTTAATACTTACATCTCATAGACAAAACACTACTAATTATGATTTTATTTTATTTTTAGTTTTAAAATTTAGGAATAAACAGTTTCAATCGAATAATTATTGATGAAAAAATCTTCGCTTATATTTGAGTGATCGTTGTAATTGATTTAATAAGAAAGATATATTATACGACCGATATTATTATTGATTTAAATCCAAGCACGAAAATCCTTATTTTTTTTCATTCAACAAAAATAAGAATTACAAACATTAAGTAAATTTACATGTGATTAACAATAATAATAAAATAAAATTCTTATAATAGCAAATTAAAAATATAATAACTTTTCTTCTCACGTATCATGACTGAGGAAAAGTCTACATGGTGACGCAATGAAGCTAACTATCTTGCAAACAATTAAAATCCAGGACAAATTTATTCAGTGCTGGTAATGATGTACTGTACAATTAATGTAAATTTATTTGGATGAGAAAATAAAAATTTAATTTATTTACAATAATTTCCGTAAAATAATAAAATTTAATAAACAACGCATTCTAATCAACGAATTCTGTTGTAACCACTGACAAGTTTCATATATATAATTGATTTTCATATAATATAATTTCTTCCATTTCCATTGAAATTTTTAATTTTTATAGGTGTATTAAAATTTAATATTTACGAATTTATAACATACAAAATAATTCTTATTTATAATATTAAAACGATAAATAATTGGTTTCTTGTCTACACATACTACAGTGAAAAGTATAAAAATATTAATAGAAAAATGAAGATTTTCATTCCTAATTTTATATCAGGATTTATTAGCGTTTAAAGTTCATCCACTCTGAGGAAATTTGGTTGATTAATTATTGTATTATCTGTGTATTTATGTTTCCAAATATTATTCATATTTCGATAGTATATATACATATGTATGATGTTTAAAAAATCTTTTATGTAGGAAAGAACAATTTTGGAAATTTTTCCGGATATTTATCAATACGGCAATAAACTATAAATCAAAGATTATACTAAATTTCTTATTTTAAATTGTTTTAGTATACATAAATATAAAATTCTTTATTACAATTTTAATACTTCCAATATATTAACATTACTTTTGGTTAGGTCTATATAAATGTAATTATATAATAATAAATATATTTAGTATCATTATTTTAATATTGAATATCATTTTGATTAAAATCGCACTAAAAATACTAAATAAAAAAAAATCTGCTGACTTACCTGAGTATAGCGTACATGTGTTGCTACGGTGGACGCATTGGCGGAACTCTCAAACGCCGAAGTTCCGTGGAGGGCAAGTGTTTTAAACTTTAAATAAACCTATAGAGCGCGCTTGTCTATACCCGTACTCGAACGCTCATAATATCCGTGTTAGAGATGCCGCCGGTTCTCGTACGTATCTGCGTGTATGCGACAGCGTTTCCGGTGGGTCTCCGGAGCTCCGGAGCGACGTGTATCTGGGTCGATAAGCGTCGACACACTGACTGTCCCGAGCGACGTCCAGCGTCGCCGTCTCGCGTACAATCGTTTCTCTTTCTATCTAATATTTGTTTCACTCACTCACTTGTACATCACCCCCACCGTATGTACTACAAATCGACGTCGCGGCGTCGTCGTCGTTTCTGTCGTCATCGTAGTCCTCAAAGGGTAGAGCAACCGAAGGAACCGGAAACGCACGCACGGAAACACTGACATCACTAGCTCTTTGTTGGTTGGCGAGACGTATCACCCACGTTGAGACGTAATTTTTGGCCACTATTACTGTTAAAGTTTTGACCTTTCCATATCCACCCACCAATAGTTAATTCTTATATATTCAAATTCATAGAAGCATAGAAAAAGCACTCAGAATTATTGCTAGAATAATCTTGCTTTTAATGTTCATTTTTTTCTCAAAACAATCGGTTTTTATCTAAATTGAAAAAATAAACATAATGCATGACTAAAAATTATCATTATTTTAAATTATCTAAAAACCATAATGGTGAAATATATATTTTTATTTTGCATTAGTTAATGAATAAATTAAAAAAATCAATTATATTTAAAACGAATTTAATTGTAATTGTTGATGCGTCATTAATAACATGGACATATATTGTTCGTTACATGTCATGTTATAAATTAATAAATATGCATATTGCCGTCAGTCAAATATTAAGGTAAGGGAATTCAAGAGTCGAAATATGACAACTATATAAATCGAAAGCATTAGCTTTTATTAATAAAGAAATGTTTTTTATTTGTAAATTATTATTGGTAGCAAACTCGGAAAATGGAAATAGCTTTCTTATGTTGAATTATAGTTTATTTATTCTACTGATATTGTTACAAAAAGAAACTATGCTTAAACATTGTTGATGTTATTTGAATTCAACATCTTGATACATTATTTTCAGGTGTGTATTTTTCTTAATAACAATCATTGTTTTACATAGTATAATATTTCGTATAATACAAAAAAATATCACCAAAACATTTTAATTTCTTTATTGTGTCACTCATACTTCCATATATATGTATATATAACATTAATTGTGTTGTGCTGAATAGTGAGTAACGTAATGTTGCATTTTGATGTGGTCAACTTATTTTAGATATAATTACGTACTTGGCAATATTCTTGCCAGATACTACCAATTATAGCATATTTTAAACTAAATCTTAACAGAAAGTGAAGTATTCCCTAAAGATAAACAAAGACTTATTTATATACTGAAGTCATAAAACCATGTAATGGTCACCAGAAATAATTAGTAGGCTCGTGCTACTATTAAATATTTAAAACCTAACACACCAATTGAAGATCTGTTAACTTCATACGTGAATACACACAGACGCTATTGTACAACCACTTCTCATGCCTCCCTATACAATGGATAGAAGTCAATGAATTTCAGTTCAGTAAAAGCCTCAATGATGATTACGTATTTCAATGTAGGTTAAAAAATCACTGATTTTATAATAAACAGCGTAAATATAAATGACGCAATTGTTACCCTATATTTGGTGATTTTGTAATTTATTTCTATTTCACGGAGTACAATCTGTTGTTCGCAAGATATAAAAGTAATTAATGGCGCAATAATTTCTAAATTCCGTTTAAATTGTAAATTTGGTGTTACAACAATTTTCAGCTCCACTGCGAAAGATTCTCTAGACTGAAACACGTTGTGTCTTTAAATTCAATTACCCTACTTTAAGAGATTAATTTTAGTTCGTTTAATTAAACTTTCTTCTAGCACTCCTGAAATAAGTTCCAAATACAAATAAGACGAAAATAAATGCAGTAACTTGCAAAGAATACAAAAATCACCTACTTATAGATAAAAGATCGAACGACAAGAAATATATATGTATATATATTTTTTTAAACTAAATTCAATTAGTTAGTAACTAGTTTTTTGGCACTTTCCGGAATATTTATAAGAAAACATTAATCGCTTTAATAGTTACCATTAAGTCTATTTGTTAAACGCAAATTAAAGATGTTAAGTTTAGATTTGTTTACTATAATAGGAAAAAAATCACAAATTCTCGTTTCGTGCTACTTTTTCTTACTTCCAATATCACATAAAAAAACCTTGTAACATATATTTGATAAGTGTTATCCTCATTATATCACTTTGTTTCAATTATTTTGTTTATATCACCTTATAAATTCACAAGCTCACACTATTACTGCAGTAAAATATGTTTGCAATTTCCCATACACGATTGAGCCGATATAACTCTTACACCTGTTTGTACACAACGGGAGGAGAAACATCTGCGTAACTCTTGAAGTGGTAAAGCTTAATGCCTTACAGCCAGTCACGTGTCCGCATGGACATTAACCATTCGCAAGACATTTATAACGCCCTCCGTTAGATCTTTTCACTAGTAGAGCTATAGATTGCCTACAAATACTTTTATATTCTTAAAATTAAATATCTAAGGTGCAAGATACAAATGAATGTAAAGGGTTTCTTGGCACCCCATTTAAATGGAATAGGTATGACGTTATGCATGATTTTAAAAATTATATAACAAAATAGGTCAATTTCCTAGCAACTATTATTGAGTTGTTTCCATGTCTATGCATTTATTTATGATAATTTATATAAACAAAAAATGAAAACTATAGAAGAAAGTGTTGGGTTCGCGTGCAGACAATTCTTACTAAGACGCCGTGGAGTCCGCGTAAAATACGTCACGCAGGATCACTACAGGAAATAGTGTATTCTGAAACACACACGTCAACAAAAAGCACTCTATCCATTCCTGTCTGCCCTGCTAACACAAACCCCAGAACAGACAAAGAGAGCAAAAATTGGTAAAGTTTTTCAAACGCCCACGCACGAATTTTCATGGCCAATGCAATCATTAAAATAACATTTTTCATTTTTATATGAACGATGTGGGAGAGTCAAAGTTTTCAAGACTAATAAAACTGTACAAAATATAGGTTTACATTAAAAAGGATAAAAGAAAATTGTGTATTATGTGCATGCTATCAAATCTAGACATACAAGTGGGAGTTTCAATGGCTAGTATTTTATTAATGAAACTCGTGCAGAAATAAACTTTTTTTTATTTTACAATATCAATATTAATTTTGGGTCATCGTATAAACGGATCCATCCTCAAATTTTGTTTCGTGGTTATTTCATCATCAGTTATAAGATGCTTAAAATACAATGATCTGATTTTTTTTCCATTTATTCTTAAGGATGATAGAAACTAATTAGAAATTTAAATTACTACCACAGTTTTGTTCGCACTCAAACTGTATATATTTAGTGCTTTATTTTAATTCTAATTTGACGCAAAATAATAGTAAGTACCTTTGCTATACATTGTCTACAGTGCCTTGCACTGGACTTTTTTATACGTAGTAGGTGAATCAATTTAAATAAGAAAGAAAATAAAATACATTTTCAAACTTCAAGGAAATATAATTATTTCTTATATATTAGTAATAAATATGAAATGAGGTTTGTAAGGTTTCAAATAAATTAATTTACTTTACTGAATTTATTATAATCTATTTGAATTTAAAATCCACTATTATGAATACCATCTTAAATCGATTATCCTGCTTCAATCAAATTAATATATTGTTTTTTTAAGTAAATCGATTGTAAAATAGTTGACTGGATGATATTGATTGATTCTCTGCATTTCTTTGACTGAGCAACAATTCTAAAATATTCCCGATGTCTTTAAATTTACCATAACAGCAAACGTGACATTATATCATCAAATAATCATACTTTACAATTCGCAAGCGATGAAATTTAAACCACCTCTCAACCAAAATTATTACAAGAGTGACAAAATACAAAGCATCATTATTTTTATTAAGTACCCCAAGTATTTTGCTTACAATGTAAATCCTCCTGGTTATTCTTCATATTGCGCCCTCTATGAAGAGGATGAAGGCGTTCCGTAAGTCTGTAATTATTACTGAACTGACTCAGAAAGTAACGAAAATATTAACCTTTTGTTTTGTACGAGTTGATATACTTCACGCCCCCCAAAACAACTGTTTCGTTTTTTTTTTGTTATTTGGACGCTCACCTACATTGGCCCAAAAGCACACTAGCACCACGAAAATCAATAGATCAGCGATAAAGATAATCACGTTGAAATTTAGATTAATTATTTAGAAACGTGTCAGCACCAAATTGATAAATGGTGATTTGTAACAGATTTTTTTAGCACGATACTTTTTCTATTAGTTGAAAGGAGTTAATTGTTTTATATAGTTTTTCTTTTTATAAACTTTCTTAATTATGATTGTGTTCTAGTAATGGAATATTTTGCCCTTTGTCAACAATAGAAATGAGATTTTGCTATAATGAAAATAACATGCATTGTATTACATAATACAACACTTGCTTGATTATAAGAAATATACATGGAAACTTCAATAATAATAATAATAATAACTATGCAATTTTAATAATATCATGCCTTAGTAAGCAAACGTTTATTAGAAAAATATAATATCAGCAATGAACAAACTTAGAGATATAAAAAAAATAGATATTTTATAATAAAAATATACACATTGTCTTACTCAAAAATTGAGATTTTCTTAAATAGTCCTGGTCCAGCACAATATTTTTACTTTCTTATACGCAGTATAAGTAAGTATTGTAATCATGAAAAATTTCGAACTCGAGATTTTAACGGAAATATACGTTTTGACCTTCGCTGAATCGTTTCCGACTATTTTCGTCTGTGTGTGTGTGTGTGTGTCTGTGTGTGTATGTTCTCTACAGCCTAAACGGTTGAAGCTAAAATTATGAAACTTTAAACTTAAGATCTGCATATGCCTGGGGTGTGCACCTCCTATTTTTGAAAAAAAAATTCAAAGCGGAAGTGCCTGTTTACTCTAGTCATTTTTTGCAGTTTCTGCAATTACTTCAAAATGGTTACAGTTACAGAAAAATTGCATGAACCAAATTTAAAGGTATTTATATTTAGCACAACTTTTATTTGAATTATTTTTCCAAAAAGAGTACTGGTCTCAAAATAAATTTCTGCTTATTATATATATTTTTTCCTAAATCGTATCATCTGCGCCTGTCAATTGTGTAACAAAATAGATATAAATAATTTGAAGTTTGACATTTTATATTGTTTCTAAGAAATATATTTACTGTAAAAGCGATCTAAAGGTTGGAACAAATATTATTAATTATAAAAATAATGTAACTACGATGTGGTTTAACCCATATGCGTATAAGGAAGTTCGGTGCATGACACTGCAGATATTTTTTTGTGAGAGTCAAAACTTCAGATCCGTATAACACTACACTCTTAAATATGCTATTATAAATGTGAGATTTTAGTGTTTACACCCAGTTTATCAGTCCTATGATTTTTTTTTGCTTTCGTTTATTCTAATGTTTGTCGCCTTCGGTATTTCTCGTTTTGTCGATCGTGAATTTTAAGTATTTATATTCGTTACATCCCTTATTTTTTCCTCTATTTAGTATTAAATTCTGTTGCTCTTTTCCTATATTTAAATATTGCATCGTATCTAAATTTATCTCTGGTCCCTATTTGGCATATCCTTCCATAAGTTTTATGGTCAAATTCTAGATAATCTTTTTTCTGGGTGACTACTATTTGATCATCTGTTGTATGTGTATCCCCTTCCCTTTTCAAATAGTTTTCAATAGCTTTATTAAAATATATTGTAAAATGATGCAACCTTGCCTTGTTTTTATTTTCTTATACGCAGTATAGGTAAGTATTGTAATCATGAAAAATTTCAATCTCGATATTTTAACGTAAATATGCTTTTTGATCTTCCTAGAATCGATTCTGATTATTCATAAAAATGTGAGATGATTATTTTGCTACTTTTAATTTTGTGACATAATATAAGAGAAGTCTAAGTTAATAAAATAAAACAAACAAAGATTATAGTAACGAGTGATTAAAATGAAATAAAATTTAAATTTGTTTTTAAATACTCATGCTATTGTTTAGTGCACACGTTTATACGAGTATTGAAAATATAAAATCACATTGTTTTATTTGTTATAGGTGGATTTCTGAAGAAATATATGGGCGTTTGTGGTCACACATGTGTTAAAATGAGTAGGCGCTTGATGAAGAACAACATGCACAGAATCGTAACACCAACAAACAACAATAGTTTATGTGAGAGAGTGTGTGACGCCGACGACGTGGACAACACCTCTAGGTTGGTGGTGAACCATATCACCCGGAATATACAACACACCGCACATAGCCTCGACACGACACATCGTATAAGAGGGCGGGCGCTCAAACACCACAATAGCACCATTGTTACACGTATACGTAGACGATGAATCGACAATGCAGTAATAATAACAATGATAATAATAAAAATAACAGGTTCTCTTATGTAACAACGTTATCTCTTCGCTTAATAAGGTCAAAAAGGGTGCCGATGCTTAAACGTACCGTGAAAGGGCGCTCCCTTATTATTCTCTATTTTCGAGAGCACCAATTCTCGAATAGCTACCGTTTTTTTCTTCTCTGTCCGAAATAATATAATAATAGCTATTTATAAAACCGTTTATAAACACCTACGCAAGCATTCTTATATAGGTACAGATAGTGTTATTGTTGTTATCCTCAATAGATGTGATTTTTTCTTCTCTGTTCTGTGCTCGGACTGTTGAGAGGACCACCCGAGATTCCGTTGGCTGATGGTGTTTGAGTTCGGTGAAACATTTCGAAATACACCTGGTGCATGCGAGATGCGACCGTCTGAGTAAACACCAACTACATTAACACATGCAAACAAACGCTCTTCTCAATTACAAAACTGGTTGCAGTATACTGCGAGAATCATTATTCTGGATCAGCTGCCTGTATTTAACTTAAATTGTTAACTAGAGAGAGGTAATTCTGAAAATTCTATTCAACCATGCATGTGTCGCTAAAATATTCCATATATGTTCAATGCTGCTGAATGTGTGCGATTTAGCTCATCAATAACGAATTTTACTATTCGATACATTTGCTATTATGAAATGGTAATGTACAATCAAATAAAAAAATACATAAATAGCTGACATATCTAATACTGCTACAAATCTGTGTTTGATTATTTATTGAATATGAGAAGCATGTAACATATGCATGTACTTATATGTAAAGCAATTTGAGAAGTTTCGTAGTTCATTGTTGACGTGAGGGCAATTTAATGCTACTTTTCAAAATAACACTTACTATTGTTATTTAGAATAAGACAAAGTTGTTTGATAATTTTAGAAATAAAATAAATTATATTTTTATTATTTTACTAATTTATAATAACCATTGAAAATCTTTTTACCATTTACAGGCCTATTTGATACGATAAGAACATATTACAATAATAATTTTCTTGTAATCAGCAATTTATTTGAAAAAAAAATCCTACAAAAGTTGTGCGAAATATTAATATCTTTCATATGACAATTCTAAGTGCAGCGTTTCTGTCATGTTGCAGAAACTGCAAAAAACTGAAGTAAACAAGGAGATTGGGTTTGAATATTTTTGTCAAAATAGGAGGTTTTTTGCCAGGCATATACAAATATTAAGTTTAAAGTTTCATAATTTTTCCTTCTACTGTTTAGACTATAAAGCGCACACACACACACACACACACACACACACACAGTTATACATACTTACATACATACACACACTTATACACACTCAAACACACACACACGCACATACACATAAACACACCTACAAACACACATATATACATACACACAAACACACAAATACACACATACCTACACACATGCAGATGTCCAAAAATAGTCAGAATCGATTCAGGGAAAGTAAAAATGTATATTTACATCAAAATCTCGAGATCGATTTTTTGTTCAACTACTTTGTGTAAGAAAGTAAAAACATATTGTTGTTTTAAGTAATAACTACAAAAGTATTATCATAAAAAATCAATAAAATGGAAATATTTTCTTAGCATCAACAGGAATTGTTGCCTGGCATACAGATAAACATATATCAATTTTTGGGATATGTTTATAATAACATCGAAAATAGGAAGTTAGTCATTTAGTGAAGTTCTACCAACAATGCCACACATGATTCAAATATTTCATTGTACATTTTTAATGGTACCAACTGGGCCATCGAACTCATCCGAAAAAAGACAAGCAAAAAAATCGTTAACAAATCAACGTACCAGCCGCCACAGACTAAGAACTAATAACCGAAAGGGCAGAACTATATTAGTTGATGTTATCAGCAAACACCCTTTTTCGAGAACAAAAAAAAAGGAGAACATATGCCTGCTTCGAATAAAAGTGATATACTGATGCCTTAATAACATGCCGCTCTTGATTGTATTACTCTGTGGTTTACACTGTTAAAACGCTCAGAGAAAAATTGTTCGTGTATCTGATCACAATTAAGAGTACGATTTATTAGTATTACTCAAGTTGAGATATCGTCCTAAAATACTTTATAACATGCTTTGTAAATACAATAATTTTGATCCTTTTGGAAATTTAAAGCATAGTTAATACATATGTTTTGTAGAAGAGTGTAGTTGGAATGAACTGTAGTAGTTGCCAATTGCCTAAAGGGACAAGCTTCCGACACCAATTTGGATGTAAATAACCTAACGATCGCTTTCGATCAGAAAATATCTTAAATAATTTTGTATGTTGATTCTTCAGAGTTTATTTGGAAGATGAGATATATGTATACTCATATACTTCAGTGCCGTCATTTTTATAAGTTATTGTTGTTATACATAGCTTTGAAAATAGTTCAAATTATCTAAATGCGCTTTATATTTGCCCAGGGTAATTGTGAAGAGAATGTTATCAATTGCTACAAAAAAAAAGATATATTAAATAAATGTAATAAATATTTTCCAAGTTTTATGACTTTTACGTTAAGATTAAACGGTTCTTCCTCAAAAACAGAATTTAATTTAGAAATAGTATGTCAGCCACTTGAAAATAATTTTTATGTGGAGAAATGTGTAACATGTTTATATGTAGGTTTGTGTATATAGAAAACAATAAAAATATCTTGAATCAACAAAGTGTTAATTATTTCCTTGAAATGATAAGAAGACGGTGGTGTAAAAAGTATCGTACTATCGTATGTAGGGGCTTATCTTTGTTTTCCTTGGAGATTAATGTCAATTTACCTGGTTTTATTTTTACAATTAATACCACAGGCGCCATCACAGTCTGCCAATGGACGATTTTTACCGTCACACACATCTTACATATTGGGTGCATTGAACCGTATATCTTCGATAGGTATATGATGTTTTTCCTCAAATTCATAGTATCACTATATTAATCTATCACTGGAAAATATTATTTTACTAACGTATTCCAAACTACTTATACATAAACACTAGATACTATTACATTGGACATTAAATAGGATGGTGTATTTTTGATAACATATTAAATCGAAAGTGATTAATTACACTTAATACGACGTGAACACAAATATTATTTGAACTATTCAGTCATATTGAAGTCCTTTCACTTCCATTGTGAGCGTCCTTTAGCCAATTGATTGGTAAGCATTCCACATATCAAAAAATAACAAAAATAATTCTTACAAATATTATTTTAAATTAATGCAGAATATTATTATATTGTTACTGTAGATGCAAAAATGTATGCAAAGTATTATTCTGTTTTAAATAAATTTTATGGTGACAATATTATACATTATTTGTAATACATTATATTTTAATAAGTACCTACCTTGTTTTATTTTATTGCAAACAATAAATCTTCAGCACAACGATTTATCTAGACAAATAAAGTAAAACCTAACTGAACTTGCCAAATACAGTCCGGAGAAAAAAATCCGAATGTATTATCTACATACAGAGTGAATTAACTAGACAAACAACAATACGGATAAAATTGCTATTTACAGTAAAAGTTTTGTTATTTAATAATAATGGTACAATTGTTTAAATATATGTATAACAATGACAATATATTGGTATTTAATATTGGTTTGTTCAGATTTTTAGTTCGATCACTACAAGCCACGTTTTAATATAAACTACATTTATTAGATTCAAATAACCATCTTCACTCGTTATTGGGCTATTGGTAATTATTATTAATTAAATAATACTCATTTTTTCGAAAATAATATAAATACATATTATATCATTCTTTAATCCCTTGATCCTAAAGATAAATATGATTTAAATATGAAATATTTGAAATTTGAATATGCTTGATAATATTTCGCTATTATTATTGTTTTTTTATGACTAGTTTTATGTACATTTATACACTGGCTTTCATGTTGGGCGATAAAATACCAAATACATTACTAGTTAAAATCCGTTTCTATATTTTAATAAATCTCAGAGTAAATCATAAACATCTTTTTAAAACTTGCGTTTACGTATGTACGATAGATTTTGTAGAATGTAAATTTGAATATTTGCTTTCTTTAAAATTTGTTATAACTTTTGTTTGATAACAAAATTGCTATTTTAAAGTTATAGTCGAATAAAATAAAATTCTTGTTCATTATAGCATTTTTATGTTTTATTTGAAACAAACAAAATCATTTAATAGTACCACCCTATAATTCAATCTGCCACTAATTGTACATGCTATTTAATATAAATGCGTATATAGAAACTCTAAAAAATTGTAAGATTTCTCCACATTTATTAAGATTTCTATAAATGTATCAAACAATGCAAAACAGACTAAAATTCTGTGAAACAATCGGGTATCAAATGTCTAAATATTGAGCATCAAAATGAGAGGTAAGAATGCAAACGACCGACAGTTGAAAATGACAGTTGATTAACAGCGCTGGACCATCTTAAAACCGGCGCCTATCTTCTCGCTTGCCATCATGTCCGATTCTTATCGTAAAATATAACGAGTGCTCTCGACTCGACGCTCTGCTCAGCTCGTTCTGTCGAATTTCTCCTGGGGCGCACACCCGTAAAAACTAATGATAAAACTTTTAAAAGAGCATCATAAGTTTTGAAGAAATAACTTAATAATCAAGAATTTGGTACATTAATTGCTGTCGTGGTTCCGGATACTTGATTATCAGCACTGTTATATGCTTTTTACTTTTAGTTGACCATATAAACCTTGGTTATGCTCATAATTTTAATAATAATATTTATATTTATAAATAATATGAACCATTATAGTTTCTTTCCTGAAGATCGATATTCGATGTATAAAGCAAGAATCCATAAAAAAAGGATTCTAACGAAGCGAATTTCGAAACAAAATTAAAATATTACCGAAATTAATTAATAGCAATAATTTTGATATAAATATTTGTTTTAGTACAAATACATAAAATTGACCTTGGTGCTTCTTAAGTAAAAAATAAACCAAGATATTTCGTGACATCTTTTTTATTACGGAAACGAATTTGGCCATTTATTTTTCATTTCCAAAGGGAACTAATAAAACGAGTCAAATATCCAATTTAAACATTCAAAAACTTTACAGAACAAAATATTTGATTTTTACAACTACTCGGACGATAACGCAGCCCAGATCTTATTTTCAAGAAATGAAGCAGAATTCTAAAAAAGAAATGATGAATAGAAAATACACGAAACTATACTTGACCTAGTTGAAGATACTTATGCCACTCCTGATCTTACGAAATTTCGAATAGTTTAACGTGACTTAACTAACTAATGAAAAAGAACTATTACCATGTCTTTTTATTATAAAAATTAATTAGATGAATAAAACACAAAAAAAAATTAATTTGAGACATTCTTCCATATGGATAGCATTGTGTAATTGAATTTTTCAAAATAAGTATATAAAACAAATGCGAGATCGTTTTTAGCGAAAGAAGTCTGATAAACGGGTACCGATAAGCGAGGAATGACAAAATAAACGATGAGAATCCTCGCAATACATATACGTATAGTGTATTTCACGATATTTTTGTAATATGTGGTTTTTTTTTAAATTTTACTTATTTGATCCTTTTCCCCGACATTCAGTCGCTCATAAATCATTTTGTGAATTTTTATTTTCTCTAACAATATACACAGCCAAAGTTTAATTATGTATCGAAAGGACTAATGTTAAAAAAGAGTTCTTCTAAATGGTAAATGATCCAATATTGTAAAATGTATATCCATAAAAATTCTTTAAAATATGTTACGATAAGTTATATTTATTAACAGGTAAATTTTTTTGGGGGTGAGGCCATGTAGCAAGAATATTCTAGAATAAAGTATACAGTTCCAAACATTTAGAACCGCGAGTCTACTGGTATTTTAAACGGCAAAGAACATAAATAACGGGCACTAGAATTGCTCAAATCCGCTTATCAGTGAAAGAGAAAAGAGTCGCTCCCCGAAACAGAAAAACGACCTGAGAACGGCAATCATTAGAGTAAAAGAAACCCGAAATCACGTAAACCATTGTTGTAAAAGAAGAGAGAAACAAGAAACGTAGAATACAGTAGCCTCATCTCATCCTTCTGATCTAAAGCAGCAGCAGAAGGTTACGTCGTATCATATCTTTCTTGAGTTTTATATGGCGGGAGAGTAGTTCTTGTTAAGCGTATGTGATAGTGATCTCCCCCAGGTCGGTAGAACTCGTTTGATGACCGTACTAATAACCTAACTGGGCATTGAAATGAATTGGCTAGTTAGCCGGGGTGTTGATACAGGCGCCTTGCCTTCAAATCGGCTGCTTGCTTCGCTGCTATACAATCTATAATATATCGGCATGCAGCGGACAGAACAATGGAACGTACCCATCGCGCCATTTTGTCACTGTTACACATCAAAGAATACAAGCGAGAAAAATCGAGGGTCGCTACACGATGACAAGGAATGCAAGTTTTTCGATGGTGTTTTGTTGTTTTGATAAATGTTTTCATAATGTTTAAACGTGTTTCAAGAGACATAGATGAAATACCACGTTCCTATTATATCATTAATAAATCGGAGAATACAAAGAATGGGATATTAACACATCGATTTCTTCTGTAGAAATCAAATTAAATTTTAATTTATTTACCCTTCTGCTTACCATACCATACTTATGATACATCATCCATTTTCTTGACAGCACCGACGGGAAAATAATTCAAAAACCAGCTTGTTTTGAAAAATAATCAATCTGTAAAAAACAATTTGTTTATGTCGCCTCTAAAAATTAAAAAGTAATTTTGTGATTTGTGTAATCAAAATATCATAAATATAGCAAAAAAACTCCTGTAAAAGTCCTTTAATCTAAATTCACTTTTAAGAAAACCTACCGTAACTTTACTTACCACCTATTAAGACACAACTTGAAATATTAGTTTATAAAACATATAATTAGTAACGGTAAGATAATGGAAATACGAGTTAATATCTGTTAGGTATAATTGCAGTCAAACATGCATACGATTTCAATACTTTTACCTTTATACAAATGGATTGAATGTATTTGCAAAATTATATATGTATAAGTAATACAAATAAATGTAATAACATTGAACTTAATAGCCGATCTTGTCATAATAATTAAATATTCATTCATACGATTACTAATAAATCTTGTCTTTGCTTTACATGACTTTATTAATGTCATTAAGTGATGTTTATGATGATTTAATTAGAATTACTTATTTAAAGTCACGTATAATCGTCCTCATGCACACACGATAGAGTAAGCAATATTTATGTTTCATCCTATATAGTTAAAGGTAATCGTTTTATTTTGATTCACGTGTGGTTTACACAAGATTTAAATATATTAAACGCATTGAAAGAATGTAATTCAACGAAAAAATAACTAATAATTGATCAAAATATTTTACTCTTTATATCCATATTTTAAAATAAATATAGATAAAATAGTTATAACTTACTGCAATAACATGGAGATTTAAACTTACCATATAAAGAAATAGCACTGAGGAACGTTAACAGATTTAGTTTTTATACAGTACATGTATTATTATAAATATTTAACGGGTTCTGTTGTATTCTGAAAATAAATAAAAATATTGAACATATAATTCGAAATAAATAAATCCAATCAAATTTATTGTTCTTTTTACACGTGAAAATAATTTAAACATAGCAGTATGTGACAATATTGTTTATTAATTCGTCGACGATAAGCTCAAACTATAATAATATAAAGACAAAAAATGTATCCTCAAATTTAATATTAGATCTTCATAAATATTTAAATATTTTGACGTATACAATTATAACAGGTAGATTATCAGTAAATCAAAATATAGCTGAATGCTGCCAAATACAAATATTAAACCCTGTTTATATACAAGTAATGAATATTTTGATTTAGCATCTACCGTCAGTAATCAGTAAAAAAATCAGTGTTAAAATTATTGTGTTATTTTAACTACTAGCTGATATTTTGAGTTCCTATAAGGCAATAATCGAACAAGACCAGCAAAATCGAATCTCGCGAAATATTTTGGTTAATTATTGACCGAATATTCGTAATGCATTATTGCAAAATTCATTATATCAATTTCAGTTACTTATTGCAATTTTGATTAATAGTTTTTTTGCAGTTATGATTAAGAGCGTGTACAATAATGCAGATAATTAATTTCCGATAACTCAAAAGCAATGAATTATGTGTTTCACCTATTCACATTTTGTATACGTAATAACACACATTAAAAAAACAAAACAAGAACACCACTACTGAAATGTTTTGGCAATTTCATTATTTATTGTAAAAATTGTTGAAACACTAATTTCACGAAGCTGAACACTTTTACTCAGTACTTTTGTAGATTTAATTCTGGATAATCAAGTGCAGAATATCAACTAGATGTATGTATAAAGTAAAAAAAAAAAACAATATATTATTAGGTTTGAGTATGTGTAAAATTTTTTTTGTCTTTCGAACAATTTATGAATTGGTTATTTTTATGAGACTTTCTTTTAGTGTTAGTATCAATATGAGAGTATTTGTTCTTGGGAGCTTTTTGCCCCATATGAGAATCTTTTTCTTTATGAACCTTTTCTCCTCTATGAAAATTTCCCCCTTCATTCCATTTTCTATATCTGTTATTGTGGAACGAATTTTGATAGAAATTGCTACCACTTTGTTCATTATCATAATAATTAAGTTGGCTTTGTCGTGAATAATGATCAAATGTATATTTTTTATTATCACTATTTAAGAGAGGGTACTTTTTTTGATGATAAGGACCTCCACGTGGTATATATCTTTCAACCGTTTTTAATGGGCGATTGTCTTCGGAAGTGGAATTTCCTCCTTCATGCGAATTTATTCCTCTATGAGCAATTCTCTTTCTTTTAGATCCGGTCCCACTATAAGACCCTATACTCTGATTACCATGATCAGGGTAATTAATTTTTTTATATTTATTATTTTCTAATGGAGCATACGTGTTAATTTTATTAAGTTCATCGATGAGGTATTCCCGTTGAATCTCATGGCCTCTTGCTTCTTGAAATGCTGTAAAATATTAAATAACATTGTCTTATCAAATAAAAAGTGTCTGACAATATTAATTTAAAATTGATTTAACTACGAATGAACTACTACTAAAATACAAAAATTCCATATAGATAATTAACTGTTAAATACAGATTATTATGTTTCATCAAGTGCCCACCAATGAAATGTTAAATTAATACACCAACGAAAGTGTAAAATTAATTAACAATAAATGTTGAATTCTAATTTGTTAAAATGATACTTATAACAGGTTAGATATTTAATTATGGTCAGTAAGATTATAAAAATATTTATTTGCTATATAGCGAAAATAGTTATTAAAAATATTAAAAAAGATTAAAAGACTTAAGTAAACCAAATTGAGATACATCTTGTTACTTTGGGTATTTGCGGTATATCTGAAGAACGCATTCTTCTGCTAATTCAATTATTTTTCATTATTATTCTAGCTATCAAAATAGATTTTCTTCAATTCTAGGAAATGCTGGATGGTTTAGATAAGTAAAAACCACACCTAGGAGCAGTCGTTTTTAATGAATGCATTGATAGCGTCTGGTCAGGTGTTAATAACCAAATACGCATTAGAAGCCTTATTAAATATAACAGCTACCGTGATTTATATCTCATATTATAAGAAATGTGACAATGAGAACCCAGTGGCTCCTTTAGAATATAATTAATTCAGTTGTTCATTGTCACACAGGTACCCTGATAACCATGTCGATATTAATTTACACAGACATCGGAGCTGCTCTTTATTATAATATAATAATAACTACAGATGTCAGCAGTGTAACACACTGAAAACAATTAATAATACACGGCCCGAAGGAATGCAGACAAATGTATCGAGTCGCGCTTAGGAATTTTGATGGTATATGTTGATCAGGAGATCATAATGAACTCTGAAATATATCATTTTTGATACTGACTTAAATAATGCTTTAGGTTACTTTTAATTAAAGTAAATTTAAAAGTTTTGCAAAAGTATCATGATGGTGTAGGATAGCTTTAAAAAATTGTTACACTACATATAAGTGGCGCTTAATAATCTTAATGTGAAACGCAAATGAAAGCCTAAATTTCTGTAACTCTAAATTTTAAAATAGAAAACATAATTTTTAAATAATTAAAAACAGTTTGGCTTTCTTAGTGACGACTTATAGCTATATAAATAGCGTGGCATAGTAAAGACCAAATAATGAATTCGGTTTATTGAAATGATTGTTAACATTTGAACATGATGAAATAAATTAAATACACTTGGTATAAGTTTCATATAATTATTTTTATTTTTGACGCGTTAAGGCTGTTAAAACTAACTTACGACAAAAATATTGTAACATTATTTATTCCTGAAGATGAACTTCAGGAGTAAATAATGTTACGATATTTTTGTCTTAAGTTAGTTATTAAACAATAACTAACTATTTAGTCCTGAAGATGACTTCACAGTTGAAACGCGTTGGAAATAAAAATAATTATATGAAACATCTACCAAGTGTACTCAATTTATTTCATCCTAATAAATTCGGTGTCAATAAAAATGTACTAAATTTGTAAATAAAGGGTTAAATTTTAATCAAGTTTTACATTGCTATAGAAGTCGAAAAATAATTTAGCAGTGAGTTAAAAATGTCTACAGGTAGCCCGAGTATGTCAAAAATGTAATAATGAATAAAAATTAACCGAAAATTTACTGCATATTTCGGAACGAACCAACCGACAACCTACACGTTTGGCGCACGCACCTAGCGGCCATACATGTCATTAACACTTGTCGAACAGATTGGTAGGATTGTTTATGGCGGGATAATTAGAGCAGCCAAAAATTATAGTCCGGCCGAATGCTTATTAATCATATTGCGAAATATTAAACGTGCGCATACAAGAAAATAAGAAAAAGATGCATGATAATTAACCGTGTTATTAATAATCTACGATTACACCGCCATATAGACTGATGCACGATTAATTACAAAGTGATGGTCGTTGATTTATTTACATATAATTGATACGCAGAGATTCTGTGGATAGTGCCGAAAACGTGCTAACCTACTTTAAATTAAGTTAATTAATATTGCACATTTTTTACGACCGATTTCTACCTATAAGATGAAAATAGAAATATCTATATTTTGGCACTTTCTATATATGAATATATATTACGTATTTTTGTGATTTATTTGCTTTCCTTGTATCATTAACAAGCTTCGTGATATTTCCAAAATTTTCATTTAAAATAATCATAAAATCAAGCATGATTATTAAAAAAAAACTTACCAGAAATAGCATTTTCAACCGTGTAACCCAATTTATTAATCATATAGTTGCAGATGAAGTATCCAGTCCTATTGATTCCATGAGTACAATGAACCCCAATATATTTCTCTAGAACAAACAAAAAAAAAATAAATAAATTACAAATAAAATAAATAATAAATGCTCTAAACACTATTATGATACATCTTCAAACATCTTAAATGAAAGTTATTGAAAACTGACGAAACCAATCCAATTAATTTTAAAATGACAACCTATCACTTGATTAATAAATGTATATTCGAAAAATTGCTCCTAATTTTTTTTTTTTTAATAATCAGTATTATATGTTAAACTTACATAAATTAATTTTTGAATTACGAAAATTAATCCACTATATCTGGTATTTAATACCACACACGATGAATGTTTCACTTTTATCCTAATCAATGTAATGAGACAATAAATCAAATAAATGATATTTTGAACGCAAAATAAAAATCAACAAAAATCATGAAATACAAGTCGTGTTCTTTGCAACCGATAGTAGCAGAACACTTTCCAAAAATGATATAGTTGTAATGCTGACATTTGTAATGTTACCACAATAATAAAATAAAAAACCAATGATTAATTACAATCATTATAATTTGCAAAGACTTTCATTTTTAAAAACAAAATTAAGAGCAAATATTGATTCAAAATGTTCGCATCTTTCGTTTCTGTAACACGACAATATAAAGCAATTTGCAAATGAAATAAAATTCATGAATTATATAAAACCGAGGTAATGGTTCCAAGCAAGTACCAGGAGATAGGGCGTCATTCGATAATGGTTAATATGGCACCTCCTGCTGTTCACAAATAAAACGAAAAATACTAGCAATAAAATAACAGTATAGTTACTCTGTGTGGTCCTGTCATTTCTTCAGTAAGAACATGAATTATAATAAAAGTACAATGAACATTGTATTGTTCCAATTTTGCGATGTACCCCTGTTAAATATCAATAATAATGGTTACAGTAGGTCATACGTTTTGTTTTTATTTTGTGTGTACCGATACAAGCAAATAGCATCATTAATTTTGATCAGCTTGTAGTTGGATGAGACATGATCGTGATGATATCTAATGATATCTCGAATAGATAAAAACGATTAGGTCTACAAATTTATTTATTATCCTAACTGTGGGTGTCATTTGAAATACAAGATATTAGTATTTGATTTAGAAGCTTATTCATTTATTTTCATTTTATTTTTTTCATTATGCTAATAGATTTCAGAGTATTTATTTCCAATTGTACCTTTATTTACCTGCAATTTGAGATATTTGTGTGAGTGTGTGTAGAGTGTTTTATATCAATTTAAGCTAGTTAGTATATATTTGATACACGCAAAGTTAAAATATCTGTTTATATAGAAAAAATAATAAAATTCAAATATAATAAATTATTAGTCAATAAACAGAAACATAATTATATTACATATATTCTCCATAATAATGCAATTTTCAATTCAAATTATAACACCAATTGTTTCAGAGCAAAATTTAATACATAAATAACTTTGAAATTCATAGCACTTAAACCGGAAGCTATTTCAAAACTCATTTCAAATGAAAAGTGTATTGACTCTAGTTTCCTAAATAAGCGCAAAATCGAAATAACGCATGGTTTAGTTCTTTTTTTTTTAGTTCTTCTAAAAGAACTTTTTTTTTAGTTCCATGTTTGACAATTTTGCATTTATCTGTTTTTACAGACAGACATTCATGTCTCCAAAATTGAGATACGCTCAAAAATTATATTTCCGTTAAAATCACAAGACCGATTTTTTTTTCATGCTTAAAATTATTACTTCGTATAAGAAAGTAAACATAATTGAATATTTAATGGTAACTGCAAAACTAAATTACTATCATAACAGGCATAAAGTAGTTGTATCGAGTATAATAGAATTATGTGACGTTACTGAGCTTAAGGTTCATTTCAATATTTCATGAGTGTCGAGACGAATATAATGACCAATGAATTCAATCTGCCTTAGGAAATATCATACATTGAGATAGTTGTGAATTGGAAATGTTTTTATATATTATTAAATCATATTCGTTTTCCGTAATACATAAAAGAGCACGATAAAATACTGTAGACAGTTTGTAATAGTTATATAAAAATCATGAATGCGAATCATAATACCAAATTTAATTTTGAATAAAATCTATTTATATTATATTTAACATAAAAAATAGTGTCAAGGAGATATTTTACTACACCGTCTACTGTACAGTATTTAATATTTATATCAAAATCAAGATATGAAAAAAGCGCAATATTATTTCAGAGAACTAGTAGCAGCATTAAATTCATCTCGTTTTCTCAAAAAGAATATTTTATTTTAAGATTAGCATAGGCTTACAACCATTTTATGATCAACTAGTTCAAAGATATTTTGTAGATTACTGTTACATGTTTGCAAATTATTAATGCCGCGAGACCGAGACGAGACTTGAGCAATCTCATCTCGGTTAAAAAATACTAGACACGACTTAAACATACTCTCGCCTCACTTTTTAATCTCGTCTCGATCGTATTTGATTTCGAGACAAAACAAGACCGAGATGCGACTTAATCATACAGCATCACTATGCAGATAAATTCATGTGTTAGAGACAAATAAACTTTAAGCAAGCTCACTGACCATAAAAAAAGTCTTATCAATTACTATTTAATAAACATTAAAATATGATATTTCATTTAAATAAATAAATATATTAGGATTGTTAAATTATTTTAATAAGCAATAACAAAACAAAACAAAAAAAAAAAAACTTTATACATTTGACTTTCTCTAATTTCAATTTGCACTCCTTAATTTTCAAAAGACGAACCTGTAGCTCCCTTAAAGGTAACTGTATATGAAACGTTCCAGTCAAAATAATGATTTATTTTCTATGAACTTGATACAAGGATGCGTTCATCGTGATAAATAACTGAAATCATAATTTATTTGAAGAGTAGGTTGAGGCAAGTAGGTACATACCTAAGCTTTCTAAAATATATATCACTGTACCGTTTAGAATCAGTTCATATACACAATTCATTAAAATTTACTCAGATCTAAAAAGTTATAAATATAATTCGTGTATCATCCAATCTAAACTAAATTACATTTATTTATGACTATATTATTTTAAACAAAACTTTTTTGTAGTAGGTGCCCAAGGAAAATAGACTAAAAATAAATCTGAAAAGTTACGTATTTTTATTGAAACTTAAACATAGCCGATACAAATAAAACAAATAGGCAAACATTGCGATAACGAATTATAATTACATGATTATAATCATACAATTTGTTTTCTTAAAAATGAAGTACAGATTTATTTGTATTTTGATATATAGAAACCCGAACATATTACTGTTCTTTTGATTGATAGTATTCATTAAATTTGATTAAAAGTGCACTGAACTTGCACCGTCCGTGCACGCACTTACTCGTAGTAGACTATAATGTATGGAGAGAAGCAACTAAAATAATTTATGAATATAGGTTTGAATTTATTGTTTGACCATTTGAACGAATAACTGTTTGTTTCCTTTTACGTTCACATCAAAGGAAGATGAGCTTTTAACGAAAACACTGACATAGAAATAAACAAAAATAAAAACTATGATAGTTCGATATTATATTGTTTGAGTCATATGTCAGATTGAATTGTTCGATGGAACGATTGAATATGAATCAGAAATGACGTGCTGATTTTTGCCGATATTGATATGTTTTGACGGAATGGGAGAAGGTTACTAGAGTTCACAGATTTTTTTGTACATTTTTTTTTACTTTTACGTATTGCTAACATTGTTTGTTCAAGTCAAATTGTGTCTGGGTTATGATTGTTTTTTCCGCAAAGTAAAAATTCGTAGAACTTGGCATTGATATAATCCATGTTTACCTCACATGCATATCTTTAAAATATTCAATGGAGTCGTATATGGTTTAAATATATCTTATTATTACATTTTATTTAAAATTCAAATATATGTAAGCAAATAAATAAATATTTGTATGAATTGTCGTGTTTTATTTGCCTTCCTTTTGTCATTACTAAATTGAAAACGCACTATGACGATGCTGATGATACTTGAAAACAAATTTCCGTTTAAACTCCAATTCGGTTTCTATGAGTCATAGTTACAATTATTTCATATGTATTAAATAAACTATTTTGTTCCCATAGTTCTTTACGTTTTCTGATACCGGCGATGTTTTGGTTTGAACCAGGAATGTCGTCCGGTTTTGTTTTTCGGTTACCGCGGATGGATTGTTTCTGTTCACATATCTCTGTCTCTGTCACGCTGTCGTGGTTTCTTTGGAATGAAGAAGAAAAGCCGAAGTAGTGTATGATAAAGACCACAGATAATTATTAGAGAGAGAGTAGCCCTCCATGATAAGTGTCCGGCCGGGTTCGCCCACGTATCTTACGGTGAAGATGGCCCGTGTGTGCACTCTCGTCGCATCGTAGTATAGTAATAATGAATGCTCTCTCCGAAAGAGACGTTCCAATTTGAGAAACGTTTAAATGCATCGCGTACTAAAAATTCCGATTAATATTACGCACACACTAAGCGAAGTCTACCGGATTTCTTGCAGATACGGCTCCAATCGACTTTCGGGTTTATCCAAATTATTTAAACCATATTTCACAATTTAAGATATTTTTACTTGTCAATGGACAATAAGTCGAACTGTTTTATGTGGTTTGCCTAGCAATAATATTTCTAAAAAACAGTTGATAAGTAGAATTTGTATTAACATCAAATCGGGTGGCAGAAAACCCTTCATATTCTTTCACACAATCTTTCACCATTCAACTCTTTTCTTACACACTTCTTTGCAAGCTCTTATATTCCGCTTGATGGCATTTTTTTCCTTCACGCAATTCTTTTTCAATCATACTTATCAATTTACTTCGAGGACGACCTAGCCTTCTCACACCATTAATCTCTCCCACATAAATCTTTTTTGTTAATCTTTCATTCGACATTCTTTCGATATGACCATACCATCTCATTTGAATCTGACCTATTCTATGTGCGTCACTTTTTACAATATCGCAATGCTCATATATCCATGTATTCCACTATCTGTCTCTCCTAGGTACACCCCCATTTGTGGTGTACCTAGGAGAGACAGAAATACAACTTTTGAGAGATATTTACCTCTCAAGAGTTTTATTTCCACAGCAGTCACACGCTTTTTATGCTTGGTTTGCCAAACCCAAAATTCACTAGCATACAACGATGGAACAAGTACACCATTATACACTCATAGTCTTGCATCTTCAGAAATATTAAAAATCTCACAAACTTTCCTAACGCTCCTAAAATTTTACAACAAACAAACACTCCTCTCTCAATCTCGGTATCATATTTTAAGTCGATCTCCATTTACCACGATATTACACACTGTCCTGCATTCATTCAATATAAATATAAAAGAGTGTCTAGGGTTGTATACTTTAAATACAGATATTAATATGTTCGTTTTGCGCATACGAAACCATCGGTATTACAATAGTTAATTAGTGATCATTCAGCATAAATAATACTTATTTATAATAAAATAGTTCCCTTGTCAAATGCATATTTACAATAAGACAAAGTTGTCGCTACAGTTACGAATTTGATTGTCTACAACAATATGTTTGTTGCATGTACAAAAATATTGTTGCAGTTATAAGGAGTTAATTGCCGCAAACCAATTCTTAATTAGAATAAAATATTTTTTCCTATGTGTGTAGAAATATATTTTCATTATTTCTGCGTCTCACTGCAGCTCTGAAGTAGCGATTTATTTATATTTGATTATTATATTATGAAATATAATACCTATACGTAATCACGGCTATAAATTGTGTGAATATTACAAAATAAGAAGTGCAGCATAACGCGCATTACCACCCACAGCACGCTTATTAAGTGTAACGCACGTCCGAAAAAAACATGTATTTATATACACACGTAACAAACACAGTAGTAGATTATTTGTATGTGACACACCAGTTGTACAAGATGCTATCTCAAATAGTTGGACAATAGCGAAGACAAAAGATCCTGACCTCCAGCGGCCATAACAACTAACTATCAAACATCTACATCTTAACCAATCTAAAACAAAAATGTTCAAAATATCCTCTATAATTACTTTAAAATAATCTTTGTGGTTTTTCTAATAGAGGAAACACCAATAGAAAGAATTGCTTGAATAAAAAGAAAATCCAATTCGTACAATTAAATTTGTAGAATTGGATCAAATCATGCTTCTTATACCTCTTAAGGTGTCGAGGTTTATAAACATAAGCCATTCTTGTATTGTTAAAATATATTTTATATCTTGCGAGCTATAAAAAATGCAAAGTTGTTGCAATAACTGGTTTTATAACATATTTGTTGAATGTATATTTTGCATCTTGTGAAATTAGTATTCCCTACACTGATGTAATACAAACTGCTTTAAAATATTTAATTTCATTAGAATATAACGCCTAGACACATGCAACCAATGATGTTCGACAATTTACGTAACTCACTTCTAAAGATGTATGAATTATAATTAAATTATCTTTTTTTGATGTTTGCCACAAAAAAAAATGTTTTTTTCTTATTAGAGATAAGATGAAATTTTATGCTAAAAATGTTTAATTATTTAAAAATGTATTTTCCGCAACGTTCGCACAGTTAATATTTAATTATTGGTAACTATATTTCAATTAATATGAAACTCAATTTTATATAAGTGTAAATTGGGTGCTTTTTTAATAAAATATATAAAATTTGCACGCACAATGTTAATGCCAACTTCACAGACCTTAAATGAAGATATAAACAGATGGTCTTAGCTGACGCACATTCCAAGTGAATCGCAAACATAAATTCAGCAAACAATGACAGATATGTGTTGTGATGAAGAAGACATATGCAATTTTTATCTGTGCGCTCGCCACGTGAATGTAGGTATATAATAAAACCAATGGTATATAAGAGATTTCAACGTGCTGCGACATTAAACATTTTATTAGCGTATTTAATACACCGTTTCTCTTTAAAAAATCATTTAAACAAATCTAATTACTGTCACAACTCATAAAAATTATTGTATTTTTCGTACACTGTCATTATGAAAGTTGCAAATACGCGTGCATTTAAATACACGTAAACATTAACAACACATTACGAAAGTATATTATAAACTGAATAGGTAGCTCAAAACAACCAATGTAACAAATATATATGCACCTTTAAATTTTCAATCCCATATAACTAAATTATATTTGAAAATGAATTTAGAAATAAATAAAATCGTCTTTCTCAATACATATTGTTAATCAAATACTAAAATCAATTAAAATTATTAATTATATGTTGAATTAAAACCCTGAAGTGTTTGAAAATGTACATGAATGTGAATTAGTGAAAAATGGTTTTAATGTAAATTTTATATCTACTTAAAATGTCCAAACATTAGCGACATTCTTCAACAATAATATACACCTTTAAGATAATGTTTACTATTTTATTAACAGTGTACTGGTATCAAAGATAACAATAAATAAAATCCTTACCTTCATCGTTCGCGGACTTCATAAACTTGTCAACGACTTCAAAGAATCTGAAACATAAAAAACATTTTTATTGTTAAAGGCGCATCGCTTGCACTGCAGTGAAGAGAGGTGCGTCAGTTGGCCAACATGACTTTGCCATGGGCCAAAATATAAAAGACGCCAGGGGGGCACATAAAAAGAAAGGGGCACTTGAGTTGTGGTCACTTAATTTGGCTTCCCATTTTCATTAATTTCGTAAATTATAAACACTTGAATGCGTTAAAATATTTTTGAGATATAATAACCTTATACTACTTTCGTATACTGGAAATACTTTATCATAAATTAAATTAAATTTTATTTTTAAGTATTTTAATTTCGGCTTTTTAATTAACTGCAGTTACTTAATTGTGAATTATAAATAAATTCATTTCTATTTCAACTAAGTGAGAAACAGATTACTAGTTTATAGATTAATAAAAAATTAGGCATTTAATGCTTAAATATTAAAATATAACAAAAATTTAAAAATACATTTCAGTATTGGAATTCCTCTCATATTCATCCACTATACGAAGTGTTGTAATCATCAAAAAAATTCAATCTTGAGATTTTAACGAACATATAAAAAAACTCATACCTTCCCTGAACCGAGTCTGACCATTTTCTATCTGTTTGTCTGTGTACGTGCGTGTACAGAATAAACGTTTGAAGGTAAAATGATGACATTTTAAACTTAAGGAAGAAAACTTATTTTTGAAAAGAATATTTAAACCGGAAGTGCTAATTTACTTCCGTCATTTTTTTCCCTGCGGTTTCTATAATATCACCGAAACGGTTGTACTTAAAATAATGAAAGATATTAATACGTCGCACAAACAATACTGAACGTTTTTCTATTGAAAATATAAAATAAAATTACAAGCTTGTATTTGTTAACGGCTTTTTACAAGTCTAAAAACATCAATGGCTTCATTTAAATTCAAACTCATACAGACACAATAAAAGTTCCAGATGAGTTACAAACATATATATAATAAACATAAATATCTGCAGCATCTTGTACTAAACATTCTTATACGTTATTTATTAAGATAAAAGTAGTACAACAATATAAATGTTGAAACATTACTAATCTGATTAATATCTTTAGAGAAGAAGAAGCACCAAATTTGGTCTTACGAGCGACGATTAACACCCAATGCGTAAATGAGTAAACATACATTCTACGCATTTTGTTTCAACACAAAAATAGTTTCGATGAAAGAAAATAAGCTCAATACTCAATAATTATTATAATTTATTAAAAATTAACATAAAAATAGTCCACTGCGAATTTTTGTTAATTGTTCAATAATGTAAATAAATAATTTTGTAACCGGGAATTCATTAGAGATTTTCGGTTTCATTAATAATTTGAGTGCCGCACGCCAGCATCCGTACTTCGGCGATCCGCTCTGCATAGCAGCAAATCTCGTTGATTTGGGGGAAAACATCTTTACGTAGTTGATGGTAAAAAATTTGGAGAAATAACGTGTAACTGTCCATATAAGTCCAATGAAAAGTTAACTATGTTTATTAATTTTGTACACATCACATTTTCTTGAATGTCTTCCACCAAATTCAGAGATGTTTCCCCCAGGGGTGGCACCTGAGGTCCTATGGCCGGTGCCGGACCACTGGTGGTGCAGAGCGGTGAAGCTATAGTCCCTTCTTCGATTGGAGATGCTGGCTCACTAGGAAATACGAAGCCTAAATCCTCTGATCCGAAGGCCGGTTTCGGACCAGGGTTATAGGCTTCTTCAACAAGAACCCATTCTTCATCTTTTGATGGATTCCACATGGGTTCCTAGTCTTCTTCTTAAAGCAATACAAATTTACATGTTAGGTTACTATTCAATCAATCATTTAGAAACATTTTAAAAATCGATATCATCTCAATTAATTGTATATCTTGCATTTATATAAATAAATATAGATTTATAGTATATATTTATATATTACTTACCTCTTCTTTGCGGCACGTAAAGCAAAAGTTGCCCATTGTCAAAAAATATTAGTTGAAAACACAAAAATATCTAAAAAAAAAACAATAAAATTAACATGTATGAAAACATTTGGCTAGAACACATTCAAAAATGAATTTAAATCTAATTTGTTTAATTGATATTTGTAATTATAAACAAGTATAATAAAAAAAATTTCTACAGAAACTAAAATACTAATTTTATGCTTTTGAAAATAATTCTAAATGATTATAATGAGCACAAATGGATTATTTATGCATGCAAACTCACTAAATGTGTTTATTATTATTTATTAAAATAAACTTACATTATTTTAGACGTTTTAATCGAAATTTACTCACCAAATAAAATTCGCATGTACCAAACATAATTGTTTTTTCAAAGTGATTTCCATGGCGACGATTTTTATTATAATAAATATTACAATAATTTAAACATCTGCAGTGTTTTGCACTGAACTTTTTTATACACATTTTGGTTAGATCACATCCTAATTTTATTATTTTTCTAATTTAGAATATTTTTTCCAACCTTCGGAACACTTTTACACTAAATATTTTTCTTAGAATAAATATAAAATGTCAAATTTCAAATTATTTAAGTCGATTTTGTTTTTTTTTTTTTGATAAACAATTGACAGGCGCAGATGATACGATTTATGTAAAAATAAATATAATAAGAAATTGCAATAGCCATTATTTTGAAACCAGTACTCTTTTTGGAAAAAAAAAATTCAAACAATAGTTATACTGCTTATAAGAAAGTAAAAACGTATAGAAACAATATCCACATCTCATTTAATATTGTCTACTGCGCAAAGCATAAACATTAACTTCATAAAGCGTAATCCTTGCCGGTTGGTACTTAAACACGCTGCTAACCATCCATTTTCTGATAATTCTGTGTTAAATTGACCCATTACCTCAACACCCATGGGTTCAAGTCAAAGAGACCGCACTATATATCATAATTCATAATAATAATAGAATTTCCTTTAAAGAAGTTATTATAGCTAAAGAGAACCTAATGTGGTGGTTGATCACAATTTGGGTGGTAATCTCGACAAGATTTAAACATTCACTTTTGTTATTGAAATAAAATTATCATAAATATCGCTTATAAAGATTCTAGTTTTATTTAAACCGGACGCTTACATTTAAATAGTAGTTAAAAGATGAAAATCTGTATTTTATGTGTTTAATTGCCCTATTCTAGGCAGATTATCCAAAACATTATGGGCGATATTATAAATTAGTTTAACCCTTGTCTGATTTTTTTTGTATCTGACGCGTATGTATTAGCTTCATATTTATATGAAAACGAACATTTAATTTTTTATTCATCGTAGATAAATATGTTTATAATTTAAATTTGAAGTGACTTTATTTATTAAAAATTGAGTGTCTGCGCGTACGGGTAATACTAAAATGTAAATTTGGCAAATATTCCGCAGATGAGATAAGTGTAATGGATCCAGAACACTTGTATTTTTAAAAATATGATACTTTACAATAAAATAGCAAATATCAGTCGTATGAATGTTTTTTTACTTTCTTAATCATGAAAAAACAATATCAAGATATTAACAGAAATATAGCATTCGACCTTCCCTGAATCGAGTCTGCCTATTTTTGGCTATATTACAGAATAAAGTTCTAGAACTAACTTTAAGTAGTTTCCCTGCAGTAATTGCGTTTGTGTTCCCTAGTGAATAATATAATATAAAATATATAATCCAACAGTGGAATATATTTTTCTCTATGCTGAAGTTATCGTATGTCAACTTTTCTCAATCTTCCCTGTGTTAGTAAAAAAACAATGTGTATAAACAAACCCTAATTTTTGTGACTTCTTTAATGCTTACACGAACAGAAAAACAAACACTTATATTTATAAATGAAATAAAAAGAAAAACGGTTTGTCAAACGAAGTTAAAATATTTGAACAGAATTTGTAGGCGTCAAATGTATGGTGTAATTTGTACTTTGTCATTGTCTCGTCGTCCTCATCCATGGGTTATAGAGAGCCCGAGTTAGTCGCCGTCGAAAAACAAACACTACACTATACACATCGATGTGATGCATTATAACCATTTGAATTATCATAATGACAGGTCGAAGAAAGAAAAATGATAGTCATTTTCATTTCGAATCGACCGCATACGTTTTTAACCACTAACGGCAACTGCAAACGTAACCAGAAATCAGTGTGGTTAACAAAATGATACGTATAAATGCCTAATTATTTAAACGTGTTATGTGTTAATGATTTTTTTCAGTTTATTTACTCAAATTCACTTAGTAAACGGTTAAATTATAAATAACATTTTATATTATGAAAAACTTTGGGTTTATAGATAAATATCGAAATATATTTTGCGATTTACTGTCCTAATTATATATTTAAATGTATTTCCACCAATAAATCAGTTTTTAATTTGTGATGGGATAGTTGTAGCACCACAACAGGATATGATGGCATTCAAGGATAGAAAAAATTGATATAATCTTAACTAATAACGATCTAATAATCTTAAATTACTGTAAAGAAAATAAAAGCAAAACTAAATATTTTATTTCTTCTGCATAATTTTCTTCTATTTCTATTTCGATAATATTTGCATAACTGAGATTCAAAGAATCCACATTCACTCCAGTAATGTAATATTTGCAAGTATACAATAGAAAACTGTTCTGAGTCTTAGAAAGGTATATAATATGTTGGATCTTTGAAGATTTTGTAAGTAGGTATACAGAAAAAAAATATAAAAAAAAGTATTTTAAGCTTAAATATATTCAAAATATAACCATTAAAGTAAATAAAATTCCACAACTTTCTTTGTAATTGAAACACAATCAGTCTCTTATAATTTTCAATTTGAAGACACTGTATATAAACAATCACAATTTGATAATAATAGACTCTATCTATACGGCACCTACCGATTATATGAATAAATTAATCCATGATTATAACATAACATAGTACAAATTCTAGTTTAAATACGAAAATTATAAACTCAAAACCATTTTTTCCGTATTTTATGAGATGTGTTTAAAAACAATTTTTGATTAAATTTTTTTAAACTTTCACCACGGTAATCCTATGAAAATACACACCGATTAATACTAATGTCTGTTATTATGGAACTATGCAAACATAATGATATGACATTACGTCTTGTTATACCTACATCGGCATCATCACAAAAACAAAAAATACTAAAAACTTGTGTACCTAGGTTTGTAATTACAAGTTACTTTATTGAATAGATGCATGGTTAATGTTACAAAAAAAAACAAAAAAGGACTAGATCATTTAGTTACAAAGCTACAAAATTTAACCGGCAATACTAACCTAATCGTTAAACATAAATATTATGTAATTAGGTTAATTTGAATATTTCCTTTAAATTACAATAGTGTTTAGGGGGATATAAAGCAGTTAGAAAAATGGTATATTGCATTTTGACTATTAAGAATATGGTAATTCCTTCAATATTACTCTATATAACAGTATTTTAATAGCTTAAAATTCTGAAGTTTTTTATTTAATATTGTCCAATACCAAGAGAATTCATTACGTTTGTTATAGTTAAACTTAGGACATCATTAAGTCAGCTACATTATTTTCCTATTCATACTCTTACTAAGCGTACGCTATATGAACAAATATAAAAATATCAGAAACGTAGACTTAAATATCACAAAACTTTTCTCAAATATAACACTGTTTTAAAAATGTATAAGCGCCCTTTTGAGTTAGGCTATATATCAATCCTTCAATATGTAAAACCACATGTTTAAAAATTACAAAGATATCAAACAATCGATTTAGTTAATATTGGATTTTATTTGTTAAAGTAGATGATTGATAGAAATATTTTAAGGGCGACAAAACGCATTTAGGTACCCCGTAGATACCAATTTATGAAATCTAAAACCCACAACTAACTCTTACTGCTTCAACCTGTGATCTATAATTCAAGGAATGCGTGATTCATGACGATGTTATTTTTAAAAAAATTACAATAAAATATGATTGGATTCATATTTAATTTTAATGTCGAACGTATAAAACTTAAACTGATATTATCAGTACAATGTTGAAATTGTAGGCATATCATCAACCAGTAAAACAAAAACACAAATCAACCCAATTTCTTATAGTTAAAACTTTCTAAAATGATACATTTTTAACCAATATTAATTTTGCATTGAAGGCGTAGGAGTCACGTGACAATTTTGGGAATAGAAATCTACCGAAACTACTCAAACATTCAACAATTTTAATTGATCAAAAATAAATACAACGAAAATAGTACTAACATTTTTAATTAACAAAAATTTCTTTTAAACAGGGTTGCAGTCATTAATTCTTCATTCATGCTCAACGTTTTTTGTTCGAATGTAATGATTTTTGTTATATAAATTGGTCGATATTAGAACAAAGATCGTATTTTTTAATTAGTATTTTATATTTTCATTTACGTATATTTGAGAAATAAAATAATAAATAAATAAATTAAAATGACTATTTGAGTGGTTGAATTTATGTGCAATTTTTATCGTAACTACTTTCATAACATAATGGTTAAAATTGTTTAAGTCTTTAATGAAAAAATAAAAAGATAATTTAATACCACTTATTTTTGTGTTCTGCTTGAACGTTGCAGTCTCCATGCTGACAGATACGAGTAAGACAATATTGCGAAAAGAAACCAGACTTGCGTTCGTTCCATATATACATATCGATGTAACGCTAATTAAAACTGCTCATTTAACAACCGTAAGTCTGCATATAAGATGTGAGTGTGATGAGTGGCCAGACTTCGTCAACTGGCGCCAGCATCAACAACAAACACACAGGGCTGGACATGTGGGTGTTTTCTGACCACCTTGGGTTATCATCTTGACATACGCCAAGCAGTTTATGATTTTATGTAATTGTTTTTGTGTAATGATCATTATCGACCAACGGTGCAAGAAATATTGATTTGCTGCTTATTACTATTTAAATTTTTAACTACTATTACATTTTCTGTAGTAACAACTTTATTTTCTATACAATTTTTTTTACATTATAAGCAATCAATTTTGATCACACTACATAATTGATAATTCTATAGTTTTCTTAACAAAAAATAAAACATTTTTTTCTGGTAAAAAAATAAATAAAATAACATGTGTGCAATTTCATTTAAGGTTTGCTCAACTTGTATTTCAGACAATTTTAGAATCTAAGAAATATTCAGCACTATTCATTTAAATTTTATTGCATCAAAGTGCGATTTTGCGAAAAGTGAAGGCAATGTTTGATTGTCGTATTCCGATGCAGATCAAGATCTGATTGCGAGTTTTATGGTAAGTATCGTAAAATCTTAGCTTCGTGAGTAAACATGTCCCGTGTGTTGTTTGGTTTATAGATGAGAAAGGACATCGTTTGCAAACGTATAAGTGCATTGACGTTTGTACCGTTGTATTATATCTGAGTGCAATTTTGTTGTTGTCTATGTGTGTATGTGTCTGTACGTGTATATGCGCGTCTGTTTATATGTATCTTCGTGTGTATATGCGTGTGATTTAATTGGGAGAAAACTTACACGTTTCACCTTTTATTTGCACTCGTACTATCTTATTTAAATTTATTTTATATCACAGCTGTTAAACAATCAACATTTACTTTGTTAAAGTCAAACTTCAATTGGTCTCAATTAGATCGTTTGAACAAACAAACTTTATCTTGTTGTTATAGAAAATCTATTAAAGTTATTTTAAAAATGAGTTTATATAGTTACACCAATGAATTGACTATTTATAATAAATCTTTTCGAAATTCTTAAAATATTTTCAGTTGTTCACTTAGGACCAATATGATATGTTGTACTCAATTGGTCTGCGCAATTTAACATAAACTCGTTTTGGGATACATTGTAATAGTAAAATAAAAGATGTATGTAATTAAACGAAAGCTGCTAAAGCGTAAAAACTTATGTGTTTTTAGTATTCATTACTTATTGCATTTAACTAATTAATGATTTTTTGTTGAGAAAAATCCTTTATGATTAATAATGGCATGTCAAATTTCCATAATAAAATAAAACTCTTTTAAATAAGTTACTGATATATGTATAATAAATATTTAAAGAAGAGACTTGTATTTTAAATGTGTAGGAGAATGGATTGTTATATACAAAATATTTCCAAGAAGAAATTCCTGTTTTAATCTGTTTTAAACTCATTACATGCCTTAATCATTGTAGGATTACATAGTACAAGTGTAATGAGTATATATACTTCATTAGTGCATGTAAACGAAACTATATGACTAAATACTAATTTGCAAATGCTAATTAGTGCTAGGTTTAAATTATTATATTATAATTGTTTCAAAACGGAGATAAAGTTCTTGTGGTGAATAAGTAACCTACATCCTATCATAACACGTTTTAGCCGTGTAGGTGTAGGTCAGCAATAAAAAAAAAAAAAGATACGAATATGTATATCAAATTAAATTCACCAAATTTTTTATTTAAATAACATTTGATTGTACCATAATAAGCTGCCAATAATAAGTTTTAAGCTATACAGCAAATACAAATAAATGAATCTCAGCTCAAACCACTGTTTTGTTGTCACTGCAGAAAAATAAATATTTTATTTTGCGAATAACAAATCAAGTGCATGCACGTTATAAGAAATTTCAGTTATTTTTGTACAATAGCAAATAAAAATTTTCTCAATGAAACCAGTAGCTCAACGTCAATTATTAGAAACAATATCGTATAAATCACAAAAAAATAAGCGTACCCAAGAAACATCGAACCTTCGTATAAATACGATAGAATCACATAACGCAATAAAATGACAATTAGCGCGTCGAAAAGCGCTCGTAAAATTCACAATAAACATAAAACATTGAAAGAATATTCGAAGAATTTCTATAAAATTATGAACAATTTTAATTCCGTAAACATAATATGTAATAATTTATGAATTTTTTCATGTTTTACAGTCTTCGTTCTTTGGCTTAAGTTTTCTTATACAATATAATACCATAAAATTAACAATTTTACACCATATTTTATCTTATATTTTTAAATTTTGTATTTCATATCTAATTAGATATAGCAACTGCCTATAAGAGACGTATCACATATTTTAATTTAATGTGTAAAATATCAAAAAATAATAAAAGATTATTAAAAAAAATCAATAAACATATATTAAAAATAAGTTTATAAAGATTTTATTTCATTAGAAAAAGAAATACGCAAAAAATAGCGCAACTAATTTAAGATCCCATTTCGATTCTGAAAACTGCCATTGCAAAAGTGGCGCTACATCGTTCCAATAATACGCACGTATACAAAATCAAATCAAATCCGATATAAAAGGAACCGCGCCGGCTTCCATTACGGTACCATGACTAATTACAATGATTTACAACAGTTTAAAAGAGACAATCATAATTTATAAACCGAATTGGATATCGTTCAGTCGCGCGCACACGCAAAGATTAATGAAGTTTTAAAGACATTTGGCAGATGAACATGAGAGCCAGTTAACATTTAGCCAGTTTAGATAGATTGGAAAGATTGATACCTACATTGATTATTATGTTAATGCGGCTGAACGCTTTGTTAATGAGAATGTTACACTAATAAATCGAATGGCGATTTTCATAAGACGCCTGAGGCCGATACTGGGGACTCGTGAGAAAAAATCTTAACTAAGTTATTAAAAATTGTACCTATTCAAACAGGTAGCGATTGAAACATTACCTAATAGGGGTTAATTAAGTTATAATTATGTTTCTTTATGATTAGTTTTTAACACAGCTCTGCACCATGACAGTTAATTCATATTTGAACCCTTACCACAAATTAAGATACGTAATTAATATAAGGCCATTTTAACCAACATATACCTTTAAAATTCAAATATATTTAATTTTGCAAATATTAATTTGCTTGCTAACAGTTATTACGAACAGTTCTGACTCAATTAAGTTTTTAACTATATAAAGTGATACTATATTGTGTATTTAATTATTTCTGTTAGTCATACATAAATTATGTTATTTATAATCAAATCAAACAAGAAGAATTATTATACTTTAGATTTAAAATATATATACATACTATGAGTATCAAGACAGGACAGAGGATTTATATCAATACAAATCAGACATGATCCAGATTAACGCCCACACTTAATCAATCGATCCTCATTAATAATAAAATGATTTATATATTAATCTTTGATATATAGGTTGATTTAGTTCAATTTGTTTTCTCCGCACCACAAAATAAAATAATAAATAATTGTATGTCAAAATAAAACTATATACAACAAAATTTAATTAAATGGATTGTTCAGTGTTTTAAATTTAAACAAATTACAATAGAAATGAACAAATACGACGAGTCGTCACTGGTGAGACTAAATTAGTCCTTGAGACACTGGAACGAAAATGTGTGAAGATGATTCGTTATTGTATACTTGTTAGAAAGAACGATGCGAGATGGACAGGTAAGAATACAACCACCCATAGCTTCAGCAGCAGTGTAACAAAGACAACGCGATGCGACTAGAAAAGGAGGTCAATAACGTTTTTAAAAATAAAAAACAAAAAGAACATTAGCATATACCAAACGCCACACACGCAGCTAGTATATGCCGAAAAAACTGTCAGCGATAGGAGATGATGCCACCTCTAATTTCCGGTAACTTTAACAAGACAGACCTCGCCGACGAACAATATAATAAAGAAAATGTAAAACAATTTAAATAATTTAAGCTGACAGTCCACATTTCTTTCGTTAATAAGCGGTAATTAGAAAGGTTGATGAAGGTTTATTAAAAAATTATCATATTTTTTTAATATCACGAAAGACGATACCGAAAAGATGTTTTGAAATCAATTAAATAATAATATAAATTATCTATAGAGATTTGGGGAATTTTATGATGAAAAATAAAAAATTTCTTTTCGTTATCAATGATTTCTATGAATTCTCCGAACATTAAGAAATGTTTGTTACAATATGTATAATTTAAAATCCTGATACAGAGCTACTTTTATACTATCGACTACTTCCCTAAAACGATTCAGATCAGGGACGGCCTGGCAAATATTAATTTGTTTCGCTGTTCGACAATTATTTATATTATATTCTAAATAAATAAAATTTTAATGGGCCTATAACTTTATTCAATATAAACAAAAATCCGAAGAAGTGCATTAAAATAAAATACTACTTCAAATTGGACAATTGCTGCAGAATTCTAATAAAAAATTGGATAATTAATACAAATTTTTAAATATGTTTCACAAGTTTCGCCATTTTTGAGCTACAGTGCATATAAATATACACATCCATCCAGATTTACAGACAAACCAGCACACAAAAATAAAGATAAAACCGTATATAGACATGCAGCTATTATACATAGAAACAGATGCCATTTTGAATAAAGTAATACACTCGATTGGTCAATTGTTGCATAAAACTAATCAGCAATTTAAATACCATGCCTCATAATTTTAGATTTATTCGTATTTGTGCGTCATAAATATATACATTCAACATATAAATATACAGACATACAAATTTGCAAGTCTGCTTCAAATTATATCCGAACCACTATTGCTATTCACTATTTGGCATTTCGGTTAAAAAAATTGTTTTTAATTTTATAATATATAATAGTATTTAAATCGTAGTTATACTACTACTACTATTAGTTAATTCAATGAAATATGAACATTTTAAAATCTAATTAAATAATTTTCCGTTGTAATTGGTTTATTGATCTTCAAACTGTCAAAATAACAAAAATAAGTATTCTATTATAAATATTATTTGTGGAATACGTAAAAATATATATTCGAAACACAAAACAAACTACTTCCATAAAATGAGAAGCGCATATTCTCTGAACATGATGTTAGTTAGTAGTAGCGCATTTTTTAATTTGAATTATAATTTAGTAGTTTTAAAGCAATAGCAATTTTTGAAAATGTTAAATAAATCGCTTTGTTAGAAAAATTCAGAATATTCAAGCAATGTCACTTTCTATGCCTCCTTAACGGTCTTCAATCTTTTTATTTGTCTTGAAATGCCACCAAATTGAAATACTAGATCAACCGCGTTGTTCGGTTTTAAAGAATGACAATTAAAATACTAGAGCAGTGTTAAAAGTAACACCACATTAGAATACTAATTAACTCAACCAATGTGAGAAGGTTACAAATTTTAGAATACCTTAAACAGTATTGGGACAAAAACTACGAAATATTTATTTGACACCTTTATAAACTCTTTTAGAAAATCTCGGTAACTCCATGAACTATAAATTAACCAGTTTGATTTAATCAATAATTTCAACCTTCGTTTAAACTTTCCACGTAACTATTTTTCGATAACTCATCATATTTTAATATACGTGAAGAATAATAATAATGTTTTGTAGTGTGTGGGTAGAGGTTACCGTACGCAGACGATCTTGAAAAGAATTAAGCAATATGGGAACAGAAACTCGGTCAAAAGATTGATAGAGATAATTATGATTAAAGATAGCTTCGGCAGATAAGCGAAACAGATTCTATTCTGATTTGAATACGATACACAATAATATTACCAGTTGTCTGGTGTCGCGCGCGTCTATTTCAAAATCGAAATAATAAATTTATGATGCTATTTGACAAGTTCGGTATATCTTTATAACCATGTCAGAGATATTATCAATACACCAAAAAAAATATTAATGTTTTGTTCGAGAATGCGATGTTATATTTCTTTATTGAATGGTCCGCTAAGATTAAGTGCTTTCTATAGTTTAGCAACTGTCGTAAACAATTCGTTTGTCACATCTAATTTGGATAAAGATATTTATATCTTCTTTGGGTATGATAAAAAAAATACCCGAATAAGTCCAAATACTACAAAATTTCACTTTCACTTTTATTTCTTTTTTAGGTGATATTCTTCCTGAAATAATTTTATGAGCGCCATTGAAAATCATCAATAGTTTAAATAACATAAATCATACTCTAATAATATATTAATGTCGATCTAGCATATATATTTAACTTGTTTTGTATTTTTTTTATCAATAAATATTGTTTTATTTAACAAGTAGAACATGCTCATTTTTTCTGTACCAATAATTCAATTTTCACATATTCGCTATTGGATTGCAAAAAGTTTCATATTTGCTGCAAATTCAAGCACAATACAAATAATTTTAAGTTTTCGTGAAACATGGATTTCTTAAAGTAAATTTTACTCTTTTAATTGCGATAGATAAGGTCATTCTTTATTCAAATAATATGTTTCTTTTTATATCATAACTCAAATTGGATGTTAAGGTTTAGTGGTGACACAAAAAGTGCGGCGAAAATATGACCATGGTGGCCGAGAAATCGATTTTTATGGGATTTACACGGTGGTAAATTTGCACGTTCGGCACATCTATATGAAATATCTGACTGGTATAAGTTTTTTTTTTTCGTATAGATTGGCGTTTCAATTTGCAATTAATATAATAAAATTATTATTGTTTAATTAAATATAAAGAATATTATTTTACTGTCATAATTTAATATTCTTTCAAACAAACGTACATAGTTCAATTAATCACAGATTAAGTGGTCACTAGAATAGGTTTGTGATTAATTTTATGATCTGTGTCAAGAAGATAATTAAACCTTTTATTTAACATATATTTAAAAATAATAACTTTTAAAGATTATTGCATATTTTTGTTTAATTTATAATTACAGTTTAAAAAACAATTAACAGTTATCTATTGTGATATACAGATATTTATTTAATAAAGTTGCCATTATAATTTTTTTTTAATTAAATAATTTGTTAATAAAATGTGGGTTTTCAAGTCTTTATAATGAGATCAGTTAATTACACGCTTATTTTATCCGACGAATCTGTTTAAGTTAATGTGAGCATGAGCTCAGATTGGCTGTATGTTTAATTGAATAAAGCGCTTTGATGAACATCTATATTATAAATTTGAAATTATTATATCAAATTAACATAATTTTGTTAATATTTAATTAAAATAGATGATTGTTTAAGATTTATTATATTAATCGAGAGTTAAAACTGTAATGCATATAAAAACATTACGCATGCTAACCAAATATCTCATAAAGGCGCGAGAAATGCGCAAAATTAAGTACTGTGTTAAATCCTATAAGAAATCGTTTTCTAGGCGCTATGTTCATATTTTTGACGTCATACTTTTGTATGCAAATAATTATTTAGCAAGAAAGATATATTGAATTTACAGCAGTGAAAGGAAATAGGATGAAATTGTTAATAGTTCGTCCAGATTCACTTGCTTTAAAGAAAAGAAGAATTTATTTCTTATAAATTAAATTGAAAACTAGTGCCAGATAGTGCGTGTTAACGTGAGAAGGAGGACTTAAATTGTTGTAAATTTATTCAGTGTAACGTTGAGCATGTAATAATGCAGTACTTATGTAAATGTAACGGTCTTGGGGTACAACCTAAACTCTGTGGGATCATGGTGACATTGTCACACATAGGGGGTTTTATTTTACTGGTGGTATCGAACATGGTCGCCCACAACATTTACCAACTAAAACAAAATGATGGACAGGAGTCTATGATAATTACCACATGAAATTCATTGAAAGACAATAGAATACTGGCACGGAGCAACCTTTTTCCCATGTGAATGCCATCATCATTTGTTTAATTTTGTTAGAACACTCTCATTTTGTTTTAAATGTACCACATAACTTTATTTTATACAATCTAGTACTTAAATATACTTTAATAAGAAATTTTTCATAAAATAATATTTTGATTCAAAACCCAGCAAGAAAATGATCTTGATTTATCTTAATATTGCTCTTGTTTTATTAGATATTTAAATTTAACGAATTTGGAATTGTTCTAATGTTAATCCTTAACGTACCTTAAATAAATTAGTAAAATTCAATAAAAATCAGATTTTAACTATATCGCTTTCATAAACAATATCAAAATATTAAAAAAATCTTGAAAAAATGTTACAATACAATTTTTAATTATCTTTATACAATATTGGTTCATGCCAATACAATTGTAACATATTTGATATTTAAAACTTTAAATAATTTGATTTCATTGTTCGAAAAGAATACGTTTAGATAAGTAGTTAATTCTGAAATGACAGAGTGAAAACAAGATTATATATCATTTTCTAAAAATATCGGTGAACATGTTCATCTTATATTTATAACAGTAGCAAATAAAGTTTCCCATTCTTTGCCAAACAACAACAGCTAACTATAACACCTTAGCCATCTGGAACATTTGTGCAATGTATTACTCGAAATGTGATAACGTAAGCGAAACCAAACTTTTATCGAAACGATTTATAGGCTAAAGTACGATCTCGCAATTGCCCTATACCTGAGAATTATCGACATTGCTTTTCACACTGGCATGAACTCTGCAGATATCTCACAACATATATGTTTATAAATTTTAAAGATCAGTTCTTCAAACACTGGTTATGGTTAGCAACTACCTTCTAGTGGCTTTCAATCACCAACATTTGGTATTTTACGTAAATATTTAAATTTTCTTGCATAATAGTAATAAGTAAGTACCTATTGCAATCATGAAAAAATTCGATCTCGAGATTTTAACGGAAAAATACCTTTTGACCTTCCCTGAATCGAGTCTGGCTTTTTTTGAAATTACGTCAGTCTGTATGTGTGCATTATTATTATGTTATATATTGCAAATAATCGTCAAAATAAGTTTGCTCTAAAGCAAAGAATATGGTGAGAATAAATAAATTCAGATAACCTAATTAAAAATTATTCTATTTAAGCTGTTATTTAATTCTTATAAATATTCAAATTATGTTCATCATTAAACAATTTAAGATTTACGCGAAAATCGGTTTATAATCAAACACAATGATAAATTTGTTATTGTTCTATTTCGCTTAGTTTAATAAATACAAGTAATTGATATATTTTGACAAAATTTGCCGAAACATCAAAACATGCCATGTTTGGTTTAGGTAGGTCATTAAAACCGAAAAATGTTTAAGTATAATTTCAAAACCAATGATATTATGATTGCGTGGGAGTGAGAACGACAATGATATTTAATCGTCCTTGTTCAACACAGCGGGATTTCTGATATAAGAAATGTGTTCCGGATTTTTTAACTCGATGGTGTATAGGTCAAACTTTCGGGTCATTCTGGTACATTATCTGAATCATTTCAACATATATGATAAAATGCCTGCGTTCTAGGTAATAAATACTATTCAGTAATCTTTATTTTGCATCTCATTCTTAAAAGTATTTTTCATGGTGGTACCAGTCATAAATTGCAAATATTTATTTTTCTTTTATATTTTTGAACACTGTTGCTTTAAACGTATTTTTCACTGAGTAAATAAATTCACTTGCGTTTTTTGCAACTATGTGCGCTTGGTCTAAATGCACAATTAATAATTTGAAACTTTAAACTTAAACTTTGTATATACGAGACATGAAAACCTATTTTTGAAAACATTATTAAAAACGGAAGTGCATGTTTACTCTAGTCATTTTTTGCGGTTTCCACAATAACTCAAAAATAGTTTTACTTACAGCAAATTAGAAGAAAATTTTGAGATTAGAGAATATTTCGTTTGATTTATTTTTAAAGGAACCGAATTTAAATTTTATATATTATGTGAAAAAGTGTTTCAAAAACAAATAAAATATTATAAATAGTAAATTAATAAACATTGGGGATATTATTTTAATAAAAAAATTATTTTTAATTAATTGCGTGATATTTTATAAGAAAAAATACTTTATAATAATTTCGATGACGTAGTGAAAAATCATATTGTCAATTTCTAATGATATTTGAGACTATTGAAAGGTTTATACGTGTTGTATTAATGATGTTACGTATGCCTATTTGAAATTCAAAACGCGTGTGAACTTCTGTACATGTAAATACGTAGTCACGTGACCTTGTACCAAGTATACGTACGTACACACAATTACGTACGATGAGCCTGCCACCTACGCACACGCGACCAAATACAACAATTGTCATTTGTTATTCTCTCTGGCGTGTGTGTGTAATCAGATGTGCGAGGATCGCATTGCTAAACAGATTAATATTAGTTTTCTTAACTTGTTCGCGTGTTATCTGATTTCATTGCGATTTTAGACATTTTTATATACTGATCACACAAACAAGCTTTCGAAATGTAAAATTTATTAAATTTTTTTTTTTTTTTTTTTGGAGAATACATGTTTAGAACCCATAAATATAAATCTCAAGCGAATTGTTTCGAATTTAAAAAACAACCGATATTGTTGAGCCCTATGGCTCTTTTCATTAAATAGAAAACAAGTGATTATAAATTTTATAATCGCTTGTTTTTTAAAGTAACGGAGATCTAGTGATCCTGATCTGATAAAAATATTGATGGTCCAGACGATAAAACTTAACTTATGTGTGTTGTAATGAAGTGATCGTTACTGATTTGGATGTTATCCAAATACTTGCTTGTCTAACCTTTAAAATACCACCTGTTTCTTTGGAATTGCTATATAGATCACTAGAACAGATCTAAGAGATAATGGAGATGTAACCGAGAACCACATATAGCTCAGAAGATGATTTGGATTAATTTAAATATTATAATACTTATTATTGGAAAAAAATTACAGTTAGAAATATTGGACTTAATATAGTTTTAGAAATCAGAATGTATATTCATATAGTACATAATTAAACCATGTAATGTTGAAAGAAAGTGCATTAAATATTTAAAGAAAGTCTATGCATTTTGATTTTTATTAAATTTTAAAGTTTAGTAAAATAATTTCTTACTGGTTCATCATATTTGTAGGCGGAACCATCTTGCCAGGGCAGTAGATTTTAAAATGCTGAACTCCATTGCTGATGAATTCCTAGAAAAAAACAATGTAATTGTAAATATGATCACCTATATTTACTTTCTAATACGAAATAATAAGCATTGTAATCTTGAAAACCGCAAAAAAAAAAAACGACTAAAGTAAACATGCACTACCAGTTTGAATGAAAACAGACACACGTTATTCCAAAAATAGTCAAAATCGATTCAGGGAAGGTGAAAAGGTATATTTCGAGATCAAATTTTTTCATAATTGTAATATTTATTTATTACTTCGTATAAGAAAGTAAAAATAAACTGATAGTTAATAAAAATGCGAATTACGCTACACAAAAATATACGTATAAGTAGGTGCAGTGCAAGCCATTCAGTCGAAAATGTTTGATCCACATGAAATGAAAATTTATTGTACAGTTTGTGTGTTGATGCCAAACATTAAAACTATAACCATATGTCCATGTAAAATTACTTCATAGATAAATATATGCAAAGCAGCTTAGAATCGCACCATATATGTGAATCAAAACCAAGCGATCGTAATTCATAATTTAAAATATGTATCATGCAGCGTTATTCCGAGAAGAGTAAATATAGGGCGGTGGGTGATGCAGGGCTTGCAAGGTGAGACAGCTAAAGGTATATCGATAGCAGCGCATCACACATAGTTCGATACTAACTAATTGGTTTATAGCGTGTATTTCGGTGATATTTTTATTTGTAATCTTCCTTGTTTGTTGCTCGTCCTCTCTATAGGTATACTAAAGCAACAGTAGGTATGCATATTCATGGCTAATTACAGGAACATGGTGTCGGTTTCTCTGTGTTGTTATGAGTTCTTTTGAAATATGGACAGTCTCGCCAGATAATACACAACACTGACGATCTTAATTTAGATTTCTTTCCTAACACTATTCGTGTGTGTATCGTCTTATTCAAATCTATCCACTGACCAAACCTATACATTATTCCATTGACTATCTTCAGTATTAAATTATCTTATATAAAAAAAAAAACAATCCGTTACACATTATTGGTGAATCTTAGGCGATGGTAGCAACCGACAACCCCGAATGATATACATACTTTGCAATATGTTCAATTCTTTATACATATCTCGTAATACACAATATGAACTTGAAATGCATTCAAATTCACTCATAAGTAATGCACATACGTACATATAATTTGTTTCTGTGTACATTACGCTATAGTGAATATATCATACATATCACAATATTATATTAATATAAAAACACATTTAAAACGTCAAAGATTATTAATAATTTGCTTTTGAAATATAAATTATAATGAAGATATATGCTTGCTTCTTCAATCTATTCATCAATGGAGTACTGTGGTTAATTGCCGCCAAATAATAAAAAATAAAACATTTATAATTTCCTATCAGCTTATTCATTGAGGTATTAGAATGTTGCTTTTATTTTGATAAATTATCATATCTTAAACTACAATATGTTGCTTTAATTTTGGGAAAAAGAAGAAACTCAATAACGAATAAATAATACAATCTATAGTAAATACTCTTTTTGTAATTAACATGCAGTGTTCTTATTAATGCAAAATTAGAACACTAGGTATTATTAGTGCTAACAATATGAAGTGTTTTATATTTATTTATAATCAACAACATTTAAAGAACATATATAGTTATATGTAAATAGTATATATTATATGTAATTTTGTAAGGTTTCAATTTAAAAAAAAAACAATACGGAAATATTAGTCATACTCATTTACTGCCGCGACTGCCATTTTATAGCTCAATTTATTATTAAGATAAACCAATCAACATATCTCTTTGACTTAGTAACTGATAATATGAACCCGTCTGAAATATCCGTGTATTAAAATTTTAGGAGCGCTAAAAAACATTTTAATATTTCTAAGGATGCAAGACTGTGTGTATAATGATGAACATGCATCATCATTGATGTATTGTTAAGAATATTGGCTTTAGCAAACGTAGCATAGAAATCGTGTGACTACTGTGGAAATGATATTCTTTTTAGGGGTGTTTGTGGTGTATCTAGAAAAGACAGAACGCGAAATATGTGAGTGTATGAGCATTTCAATATTGTAAAAAAAATTCGTACGTAGAAGATGAATGGTGTGAGAATACCGAGTGGATAAATATGATTGAGAATGAATAGCGTGAAAAAAAAATTGTGAGCTAGTGGAATACTAGAGCGTGTACGATGAAATTAAATCAAAATGTAAATGAATGTAAGGGGTTTTCTGCTACCCCATTTAATGAGAATAGGCAGGATGTATGTATGTATATTTGAAAAAAAATCTAATAGCCCTTTTGAGTATTTTAAAATGTTTTATAGAAATTTAATAATTCAGGTATACAAAAATCAAAACAGAATATGTATATAAGTTAATTTTCTAGTACTACTACTACTACTGAGAGAAGATGAAACATAGTATACTATGTAAATGAATATATCGTGTTACTTTATGAATCAATTAGTTTAGTGCACTAAATCACAGTTGTAGAAATGCTGGCCTATTAAAACTCTATACCCTTCTCACACACATCTTAACAATGCAACTTATCGTCTAATACATTTATTCGAGTGTGTTTCGAAATATCCTGAAGGAGTCTTAGTTTTAAGATGACAAACAACAAAAGAAACACTATAGGTACAGATGCATTTAAACGAAAATTCAAAGATAAAACGTAACACATTTGTTTCTAAAACGTTTTGTTTTTGGTTTTTTAATAATTGTTTACTTTGATCCCTAACCAGAAGTTCTCAAAATTAAATCTATATATAAATGATTCTCGAGACATCATTGAATAATTACTCAATAAAACCACTATAACTAAATAACTAGAAAATTATTTATTTATGGTGAAATATAGTACAATTTCTAAAATAGAATATGATGTCTATATAAGAGATTGCATGATATATGTAGTGAAAAGATAAATTATTATTATGGATTCTGTTTAGACCACCGTTTGAGAATCATTCATTTCCACTAAGTGTGTGGTAAGCCGAAAGCTAAAAAGCAACATTTCGTAAATGTATAACCACAATCGTCTTTGACTGTATTCATTCCAGTTGTAAAAAGGATGAGTTATTATGTAACTCATTTCACGTTTCGTTTGTATGTATGTTATTCTTTTCACTTTTATTTTCACAGTTCACTGACGATTTCCTTCAGGGATAATGGACCGCATCTTGATCCTTAAAACTAGGTTACTTGTCACGAGAGAGACGTCTTAAATTTAATGAAGAAGATATTTGTCACTGGAGCGACATTTTAATTATTACGAAGAAATAATGATACCAAAAACTATTTTATAATTTAACTCCACATTATAATAAATTGGTTATTAATTTAAACAAAAAATATCTATAGCTATGCGTTATATTATTAATATGAGTAATAAACTACGGCAATCAAGCACCCCAATAAATAAATTAACATGCTAATATTTATTATAAATTTAACATAAATAAATAAAAACTACTTTCGCATATATCCGCATAAAAGAGTTTGTCAATAATACCCCCAGATAAAATTTTTGTAAAACCAAAATACGGTATAGAAGAAGGGTTGAATGAACTTTCCTATTGAAATGGGAAACCAAAAATATATAATAATAAAATGAAACCGAACTCTATTGAAAATGAAAGGATAAAAAAGTATAAATTTAAAAATGCAATTAGCTGTTTACAATGGATAGTCTCGAGTGTGAACGAATGTTAGAGACAATCGAATGGACATGTATAGATGTCGTCACCATCCATAGCAAATCAAACGCCAGCAGTGGCGGAGAAGCAAACAAATGTTTACTTCTCCAACCCAGAATTTAAGTATAAAAAAATACTTTCTTAAATTAGGATATCGATATAATTTCTTAAATTTCATTTAGATTTAATATCAAACTCACTACAATTAGAAACAAACACACATCAGTTTAACACTATTTAAAATTTATTTCTATCAAAATGTATTTTATTTAAGATTAAATAAAAATTTATTTAGTTAAATAATAAATAAAATAGGAACATATTTCAATAGCCATTTTCTTGTAACCAGTATCCTTTTCGAAAACATAATTCAAAAACAAAAATTATGCAAAATATTTATATCTCTAATTTGTATTTTAACTATTTTTGCGTTCCAAATCCGCAAAAAAAAACTAGAGTAAACATGCACTTCTGGTATGAATATTATTTTTAAAAATAGGTTTTCTTGCCAGGAAATACAAATCTTAAGTTTAAAGTTTCATAATTTTGCCTTCAACCGATTAGGCTGTAGAGCGCTCTCTCTCTCTCACTCACACGCAGTCAGAATCGATTCAGGGAAGGTCGAAAGGTAAATTTTTGAAATTTTTCATGATTACAATACTTACTGTTTACTTCGAATAAGAAAGTAAAAATGAAATTAAAATCAAATTTTAATTTACGAATCTAACTTCTGGATGTATAAATGTAACAAATTAACATTTGTGAATTTTAGTGAAGTATGGATCACAAAAAACAGACTTGTGTCTCTTAAGTAACGCCACTGATCACATGTCACTGTGAAATCGTATGCGGCAGCGTCCGAAGAAGAACCACTCTATCAAACGGCGGTCAGCGGCAGCGCCAACCGGACCAAAACAAATAGAAAAAATCCCATTGGTGACAGGCCGATGACAACGAAGAACATGTCCAGCACTCGCTTGTGCCGTGTATGTATGCCCTCACGAGACACCGGCAATCCCTCGGTTATCAATAATCAACCAGACGGGTTATGGACATTGTACGCATACCTGATGTTGTTATAAACATACACACACATATGAGCACACAATTTAATATTTGATTCATAACACACGTTCACACACCGCGAGACAACAAATATTGTTTCCCAATTATTCACGATGCGTACGAATATACTTTCTATGGGTGCAAATATTAAGTGTGCGAATTTCTATTTCTTATTTGACCAAGCATTACGTGTTCACAAATTTATATCTTTAAGATCAATATTATGAATAAATATTTTTGGTGAATGTATACAACTCACAGAAATAGTTTTCTTTGCTATAATTTAGTTTTACGTTTTTAATTTATTTATAACTGGAAAGCAAGATAGTGGCAAATATAGAATAGCGCATAAAAATAGTTAAAACTATAATATGCTAAAAGAGTAGCGTGGGTAAGTCGCTACTACTATTTTGCATATGATCAATAAATTGCAATTATTATCATTTAATGCAATCAAATTCTTGTAGTAACTAATCCTTGCTATACAGCATAAAACAATATTTAATTTAGATTATTATAAACAAAAAGTATTGCAAACGGGATTTGACATTGGTTACTAGCGGTTACTTCATAAATCAAACGGCTGTCAAATCTAATTATCGTTTTACCAAAATCGTAAATACCTAAAGTGTTATATGTTATAGAAAATTTAGATATATACAATCCATCAAAGCATATAAAAAATTAGCATACATTTGAAAAATTTAAGTATTTTTCTTATATCTGACGCTTATATATCTCAGGCACATTGAAATAGCGTAAGCAAATAATTTTGTAGATATATGTAAAGAATTAAATAATCAATGAAACAAATGAATGATCTAAATAAGCAGAAACGAGAAAAAAAGCATTACTTGTCACGATAAACAACTGCTTCAAAACAAACCGCAATGTTATATCTATTAAATAAATCATTAAAAAATCAATAAAATATTTTGTGACTTAAGAAGAAAACACAAGATTTATGTGAGTCAAAACAGTAATAAATTTTGAATTTTCATAAACACATGTTTTTGGAATGAGTTTGATGGTGGTATACTGAATTTATAGTGATGTTTTATTGATTTTTTTATTGGTGTAAAATAACTTATGTTGTAAACCTACATTTTTGTTGTAATATCGTGCCGTGTTTGTCAAATCGATAATCAACTGGAGTTTTGGTTCTTTTTTCATAAGTATCGTCGGAGAAAACCTGGAAAGACAGAAAGAAACATACTAAAACCACGTTATTTTAAACATATCCTGCCATTTCATCCATTATATTTAATAATATATAATACAAGAACGGAGAAAACTACAAAACAATCACCATCACCACATTTGCAGCAAACAAACGACTGCTGTCAATAATTTTAGCGACTGATTTTATCAAAGTTGTAAATATGAAAATATGGGATCATTAACCTTTTAAGGATCGCTAAAATAAACGACACAGATTCAAATCATCTTCAGATATCTCAACTATTATAAAGAGTTGTAAATTTAAAAAGTTACGCTGTTGAATACACCGAGGGTGGGATGTAACCATCTGATAAATGAAGCTATGTCCACACTATATCAACAAACCTATTTGTCTTGAGTTTCGTCTGAGATAGGGGCCGTTATTATTAAAATGTTACTTCACGAAAGAAATAATTATTTCTGACCTAAAATAGGTGGATAATTAATTTCTACCCTCAGCCACAGAACGAAAGTCACACACCCCTGGGCTGACCAAAGTGTTCACAATTCATTATTCAAATACTATACTTAAGCACGCGATGCCTTACATTGGTACAGGTACAGCTATAGAATATACTCAAACAGAATTTAAAATATCCGCAAAGGCTTGCACTGAACTTTCTTATACATATTTTATTGAGATAAGAGATTTAAAAACTAATTTTGAATAGCTCATGAAAATATATTTTTTAAAACTAAAATCCTACCTACAATATATTTTACTAATTTAAATACACATACTCATACACACAGCCATACACACACGCACGCACGTAGACAGAGAGACAGACAACATTCCAAAAATAGTTAGATTCAATTCAGGGAAGGTCAAAAGTTATATTTCCGTTAAAATCTTGAGATCGAATTAGTTTATGATTACAAAATTTGATAATATAGTCTATAATTAAAAACTTTTGAAATGATGAAATAATTTTTCACGCAACGTGTAAATAATAGAGTCATATGTAAATGAAATCATCGTTAAATTTGCAATAGTGTAACAGTAATTTTGCATGTTATAAATGCCAGCAATAGAATATTTAAAACCTCATCCGGCATTTGTATCCGAGAAACATATATAGTATCAAGCAACAGTCGGGAACATCTAACGAAACAAATCACAACTAGTATGACAGTAAGAGACAACCGGAGTAACAACAACAATTCATTTTCTGTATGTATGAGTATCTGAAGACGATATATCTATATATAGACCAACAAGTTGAAGAAAGATAGAAGTACTATGCGAAGTTCGTAGACGCCGTCGAAAAGGCGCCGTCATTTCATTCGGTGACGTCATTTAATGTGACGTCGTTATAAATCTATCAGTTTAATACTCTTTACACACCCACACATACTCGCATACTGGTAAGGTACCTGATGTTAAAAGTTTTCCGTAAAATGCATTTTACTTACTGTTCACTGGGCTCCAAATTGTTACACACCCCCTGAAACAGAAAGAAAAACACGTTAATATTCGTTGGTGTACTTGTAATCTATACATGCTACATTAAATTTTATCTAAAACTCGTACGGTCTCGAATTTCATATAATTTTTATCGAGTTATTTATCTTCTACAAATTGAATTCCGGATAAATTCTATACATAAAATGTCTGCAAATACATTGCTTCATACAATGAAATTACATATTTACATCCAAAAACCTACAGTTTACTTAACTCTCTTATAGTTTTATTGAAAATGCAAGTTGGCCTCGCTAAATTTGTAAAGCTTTACATAAGTTAACGATGGGCAAGTTCCAGTTATTATGAATCTAAAACCTCTGGTATAATACAGAGAACTGTGGAATCTGAATCATTAATCACGAAAATCGACCGCGAAATGGTTTATCCGATGGTTTCGCCCTGTTATCATTCCTATAGGCCGCACCACATCAGCGGAACCTCAAATGAAGATGTTCTTGTCGGTGTTGTGGCTTCTAGCATCAGGATGGCACGCGAATGAATACCTATACAATTATTAGGTACCAGACAGTTCTGTCGAGTCACGGAACCTTACACAAACGAATGGAATAGCAATTTTAAGAATTTAGATTACTAGCAAATGCGGGGTAACTCATTCAAATAATTTAGAAACATAATTTTAAACTATTGCGAAAAAATGTAAAAAGCTTCCTGCTACCCCATTGATGGTAATAGGCATGATGTTACGTATGTATAAACCTGTTCGCAAAATAAAGATTTTTTCGTAAAAGCCTGTTATTTAATTAAAATTGTTAACATATAAACGTGTTAGCGGAAAATCTGCGAACATTTACGCAACCTAATTCTAATTCTAACACGCGTTTTTACAGAGAAAATAAACCTATCCTAAAATAATAATAAACTTCTATCCTTCTTTAATTCATTGTACAACTACATATTATTATCTTTCTTTTTCAATTTTGTCTAGGTCTGAAATGAAACTATGAATTCGGCAGTAATTTTTTGAGATTTATGTAAAATTTAAAGAAATGACTATTACTATTGTTAGCTTTTAGAAGTACTATTAATCTATCCTACTAATTAAAATTTTATTTGTAATAAAATACTAGCGCCGTTTTGTTTACAAGATAAAATATTAATTTATCAACAATGTCACACTCTTTGTGAGGAAGAAACTGATTAAAAACTTGAAGAGAAAAGAAACGAAAAATTGATTGATCTCTGATAAAATTCCGCGATAAGCCCGTGTAGGTATTGCAAATTAACGAACCTAAACGCAAATAATAAATAGTCGAGTTTTAATTACTTTTAATTATATATACACGACGCATCTTGGCCGGGAGTCAATTTAGGGCTCCGTATAGTTATAACCCCGCTGTCCACTGCACTCTAAGGCATCCAGACCATAGTGGTTCCAATGAATGTCAAGTAGAGCGCCATGTAATTATAAACAAGCTAATAACAACGAGATTATAATAGCGTTCCTCCTCAGAGAGACGAAAATTGATATATTAAGTCAGCGTTCAATTTTCGTATTGATAGATTTGAATAATGGCGGACCACCCAACATGAAAATCCAACACAACACGACAAATTGATCACATTGTTGCTATATTATTTTACCCTATAGTATGTGCATATGGTGAATACACATATATACAGATGACTAAAAGTTACCGTGAATCGTCACCACAGACGCCGCCGGAAATTACAACTTGCCGTGCAAATACTGTGCTGATTACATTTGCAAATACATTTGAAAAAATTTAAATTTCATTTCCATACTGTGGGCAAAGTAATATTTATTTAAATGAACGTTTATTGGCTAATTCAGATGATGTATATAATATTTAATTTATTTGTGCATCCAATCATCTAGGCCTATTTTATTGCTAATCTGTCTCTTCAAGCAGAAAAAGGTTGATAAACTTTACACAATGAACATGACAAAAAGCGCTACTTATTTTTATTAAATAATTTATATATATATATATATATATATATATATATATATATATATATCCATCTACAACCCTTATTAAGTGGGTAACTGCGAATAGAATTAATTTATATTTCCTGAATGAAATTAATTTAAGTATTACTTGACGAAAGGCTCTTTGAGGTCGACGCAAGAACAAGCTACCCTATAATTTCGTCGGTGATCCCTTGTGCCTTATGTGCCAGTTAGAGACAATGTTACGCTGCGTGATGGCAACCCTATAGACCACACTACGAATTAATATTAAGAGGGTTATTAATATCTACAAACGTTACCGCACTCGTCAACAGATTCTACCCTTATCAAGATACAAATCACCCGTTTTATTATGACTTGTACGACACACAAAATTTGTTTGTTTTAACTATAAAATTTGTCATGTTATTACGCTTTAAATCATGAAATACATTTTAAAACAAATAAAAAATCATTTGTTATTTTTTATTCCGTCAAACTGATCGAACCTTATGCGTCGAGCACCGTTAAATTTGGAACATATATGTAAGAATGTTCAGATGGTACAATCGTAGAAAAAAATTAACTTTAGTTAAAAATTGACGAATGTCTGTACTTTTCCTGTAGCAAAACAACAATTAGTGACATAAATTTTTCAATCCTAATAATTTTAGTTATATTTATTTGCTAATTAAGTAATCGTAAAAAAAAATTAAATTAAATAAACCTCAAACCAAGGACTTACAGTTTAATAAAGCTAATATGAATTTAAAAATATTATTTTACTATACTGTACTTATAAATAAATACGTTTAATTACACTTTAATACATGAATTCCACCAAGTTTAATGGTGATATATTCCTCGTTAAAATTACGTATGATATTCATTGGTTTTATTACTCAATTAGTTACTAATTAAAAGAAAAATAAGTTGCTTATTCTTTATGTTTGAAAGTGTAGTCATTCCAGGAGGTGGAAAGTATGGGTGGTAAAGTTTATTTGGAATGATATAAAAGCAAACAACAAATAGTCTTGAAAAGATTCCTTGGTGGTACTTGGCGATTCGTTTCACGTATATGAGAAGAGAAGATTTTATAAAAATCCGCGAACGAATGTTATGCAAAAGCAATAAGTTCTGTAGCGTTAGGCGACACCAACGCTAATTCTGTACAACGTTCAGGATCACGTAGCCAAATAAATCCTTTCTATTATATTTTACAACACAACGGCGATATAACCGTAAGTATTCAGATTAAAGTTTATACTTTTACATGTGTCCATTCAGTCGGTTGCAAAAAAATACTTTATTGCTTACAAATATCACTACGTTTACATGACCATTGCTTATCGTTACATGACATTTAATAAATATACTATATCACTCACACAACCACAAGAACTTCAATATATAGTAAGCAAACTCATATTTCTTCAACCACAAATATTATATTAACTAAAAATTTCTGATGAAATAAATAATAATAATAATGTGATCTTGAATTATGAAATACAAACTTATATTCCATTTTTATTTTTATTAATGATCAGTTTTGTTTAATATATTTCAATATTTTACTTTTACGGAAAATTGCTCTTAGATGAATAAATTATTTAAAAATTGTAAAATCTTTAATTTAATATTAATTATTATGGGAGTACAGAAGTAAATATATGATTAATAGAAAGAAAGAAAAATTAAAAAAAGTAATTTCCGTTGTAATAGAATAAATTATTCGTCTTTATTGAATTATAAACCAAGTCTAATAAGCACAAATATAGACTGAAAATATAAGTATATTTTTGGTAATATATAATATATACCTTCAAACACCATAAAGTTATGTAAAATGGTAATAAAAATTCGCCTCATAAAGTAATATTTCATGGTTGTTTGTTTTAAATATTGACCGTTTTACTATTTCGTATATTGATATTCTTTGTTTTCATAACCATATGATTAATAATAATATTGCAGCTTGTCATGTCTTTAAAATTTGATTAGATTGTTTTAAAATGACATTTAATTAATATTGAAAAATGAAAAATATACTAAGGACTAGATTTCCATAAGTTAAAACGTTTCTTGTCGTCACATAATGTCAAGAACTCGGTACTTGTGATAAACATAGACAAGTACCTATACACAAGTTGTATGTAACAAATAACAAGTCCGCAGACCATTTGTATACGATAGAAAAATAAGAATATTATGACAAATTTACGTGTTCTAACTGAAAGAATTATGTATCGAATGTGAGAAATCCATGTGAATATCAAAGTTCGACTTGCGAGAAAATGTTCATACATGAATATTTAAAATAATAAAAGTCTGAACGCAGCCTAAAAGCAGAAGATAGATATGTATTCATAAAACTCAAATGGAGAGATAAATGTTCCGTCACATATAATACTTTTATAGGTAGTAAAAAATTGTTTGTCTTTATGTGAATTTCTAATGAGATTCGTACAATATTCGACTGAAATTTCAATAGTCTAACTTATTTATAACTATTTTATATTAAAAGTATATCTTATTTCATGTTTGTTAATCACTTAAACTTATTAGTAGTAGGAGAGGGCGGAGCTAGTTGTTTTTATTTTTAAATTGAATCTACTCACATCAGACTGCACATTTTTTCGCATATAGGAAAAACAATAAATCTAAAAATGTATAATTGCGAAATACAAGAACTAATGAAGCGACAGAAGTGTGTAAAGAATAGATTTGAATGGCGAAAAATTGTCATGATGTAAAAGAATGAAAATGGTTTTCTGCCGCTCTATTTGATGAGTATAGGTAATGTTATGAATGTATGTATGCAATACCACGACTGCACTTACAGTAAAACATTATTTTATTACGGAACGGAAGTATTCACGAAAAGTTAATTAATCAAATAGGCCAATGAAATATTTTTGCTTCATATGAAATAATGTTTTTCTACTATTTTTATATTCAAACTAAACATCGCTTAAACTTGAAAATATTTGCGTTTTCTTAATCTTATGTAGCTTTTATTTTTTTCATCCAATACCAAGGTTACGTCAAATTTCTCAACAAGTAATTATTATAGTTAATTTTCTAATTAATTAATAAAATTTCGGTGATTCCACTATAAACGTTATTATAGTTTTTATTGTAAAATGACAAGATATTACAAATGAAAAATTGGTAAAAGCTCTATTGGCATATATGCAAATAATGTTTGACGCGTAAAAGCATTTGTTACAGTGCCAATTATTCCATGTTTCTGCTAGCCAGTGATGTTAACTAGTGACGTCATCCTGCTAAACTTATTATTTTAAAAAACAACAATGTTAACAGAACATATATGCGTAAATCGTATACTAGGTTTCCACTATACTATGTGAAGACTACAATATAGTATTTCAAACATAAGGATTCAACTAGTTTATAGAAATTTTTTATTACTACACGAATTTACTATAAATACAAACAGTTGATAAAAACAATTGACGACTAAAACAATAATTGTTGTTCAATTGGCTGCGTTAGACTACGTGTATGGGAAACAGAAGCAACTGATCGGATTATTGTTCCCAATAAAAAAGATAAAAAAAATACAATACGAGAGAAACTAGGACACGTCTTCGGGTTATCCAAGAAATGACATGCCCAATCAGTGTGTTACAATATGTGTGTAGGTATATACATATACAATGGTTTTGATCAAACATCATCTTTCATTCCTTTGTACGATAGACCACAGTGTACAACAAGCGGTAGTAAACGTACCAGGGCCGTATCTAATAAATATAAATATATATATATATATATATATATATATATATATATATATATATATATATTTATATATTTATATGTATTTTCGAAGTACATGTTCACATCAATTTTGCAAGCCTACAACTTTTGTACAATTTATCTTTAAAAAATGTAACAGTTACAAGAAAAATTCAACTGAAATCCTTAATTTTATTTTGTTTTATATTGCCATAATTACGTAAGTTTAAAGAATTATATTTAATAAATTAATCAATATTTTAATAGAAAAGTAAAATAGAATAAAATAATATGGGATTTCGCAATGATTTTGTAAAAGTTTAAGAGTTTAATAAGTTTGTGATACATTCAAAATATTTAAGTATTGTATTTAAGGTCTTTAACTTATTTGAAAACTAAACTAAAATATATTTCCGATCTATCTACTACGTATAAGAAAGTCCAGCAAAACGGATGTTTTTAGAAAATTATGCAATTGTTATGATATGTATGCAGATATACAATTAAATTGAGAAATAAAATAGTAGAAAATAGAAATAGTTTAAAAGTAGCTTAGAATGCAATGCAACAATGTATGGAAATAAAAGATTTGCTGAACGCGTCGTCGAGGGGCTGAAAATACTCGGTTACGGTTGCGAACCGGTAGCGGTAGTCCGCGCGTAGACGTCAAGCGTCTCTGGCGCGGATCCGGTCGAGTTTTTGCAACGACGCCGCCTCTCACACACATCCACACAAACACACCGAACACCGGGAACACAGTGAGTCGTTGCCCTGGATTTTACACGTGCTATTGTCGTGGTTCGTTTTTACGAGTGAGTTTTCTTGAATATTAAGTTGTTTGCGGATACAAAAACGTCTCTATAGAAAACTCGAACGTATCATCATAAAAATGCCTTGTTTATTTTAGGAGCGAACAAGAATATTCTTTTGATATTTGAAACTATTATCATTTTTAATGTCTCATCATTTACCGTTTTCACTTATAAGTCAGTGTGACACCAACTAATTTTTCATTCAATTTATACTCTCATTTTAACTTTCTTATACATACATATCATCTCTATTCTTACACACTTCTTTCGTTTTATTCAAATTCAACAAATTCTTCATACACGCACTTCTATTCCGCTTGCTCACAACATTTCTTTTACGCAATTAATTCTCAATAATATATGTATATCCACATATTACGAAAACGAGAAAATATTCGGTGATAATAATTACAAATATATAATGAATTTGCTTAGATATTTAGAATTAAAATTTTTATGTACAATTATAAATAATAATAAGTAAAGTTGTGTCAATAAATAAAGTTTTAATTTTTTAAATGCATTGTGAATCTTCGAATCACATTGAATTTTTAGAACAATAACACGAAAAATAGAAAAAGTAATAAATTAATGAAATGTTAGTTGGTTGCTGTCCAAATAGGCTCTCAGTAACCCAATGTTAATTGGTTATATGATACATATTATTTATTATACTTATCGGGTGATAAAATAAGTTGTAGTGGTGTTACTTTCGTGTTATTTGGCACAGAAAAAAGATGTTGATATTCGAATAGATGCAAGTTTCCTTATACGGGGGAAAATTCCGGTTTCTTAGATATAAAAGTGTGAAACATCTTTGGAATGTGTTAACTTCGTTTATTGGAATTTGATTTTGTCCATCTAAAAACTTGGTCAAACAAATAATGGTATTTTGACTATTTTAAAATTTGTTCACAAAATTATAATGCTTTTCTAAAAGATTATGTATCAATTTTATGATGATTACAAATACCACACATAATGACATATATTGTTTATGTTTCAATTTGCAATACATGTTGATTATTTATTATATAGGATATAAATTTTATTTACTAGAATACTATTTATTAACTGCATAAATAACAAACGGATTCTACAAACGACATTATGTCTTAAGTGAATATCATCATTATCGCAAAGTAAAAATATTAGCTTTATTAATATTTAAAAAAAAATAATTTATAAACGGTTTTAAATAAATGTAAATTATAATTCATATTTTTCTGAACTATATTCCGAACAATAAACCCTTCATAAGATTACGCCTAAAAGATACATTTGTATTTTAGTCTATCCATGAGAAAACAAAAGATTAATAAATTTTGTTTGGTAGTTTATTTTATTGACTCTTTAATCCACAGCACCTATAACCCAGTAGTTTAGTTTTCATTTGCCGCTGCGTTGGCTTTTAATTCGCGTCAGAATAATCTTTACTTTTACAAATTTTACATCAATTCTGTATTTTTCTCACTATTAACGGTTCATTATCAAATTCAGAATGTCCTATAAATATTTCAAATAAAACAGGCGAAAATAAATTGATTTATTTAATTTTATTCTACACAAAGAAATGTATTCGAAGAAAGTAAAAAAGTATCACAATTTCAAATAGGTTTATGTCTACTTTTGACTTGTAAGTCACCACTAAAGAAATAATAGTTATTATTATATGTATAAACAAAGAAACAATAAACTTCCAGACATAAACTTTCGTTTGAAAAAAAAAGCTACAATACGGGGTTAGCAAATATAATAAAATAGTTAGTAGCGGGAAAAAATAAAGCACGGCGAAAGAAAAAATATTTTTGTTTGTTTTAGCTAGCGCCATATACTGATGCGCGTATTCATAAAAATCCAATCGTCCCGAGTGTCAATACAAAAACATAAAAGATGTTTGTGGTAAATTATTACAGGGCACTAAATTATGTTGTGTGACGTCGCTGGAATGCTTATGTTTTTCGTTCGTAAGGCAGCAGCAGCAGCAGCAGGTGAACTGGCTTTGATGTCTGGGGCAGAGGCCGACGACGGCCTGACCCGGCGCGCATACAAAATTAGTTTGCGTTATTGATTTTAGGGCTTTTAACGTTAATATAATCACCCTTTAATTAGGTTTCTAGCCTGACGTACTGCGAAAGCGACCAATAACGTATATGCCGATACCTGTGATATAGGTTGATGGTCCCTTATTGAAATGGCTTTTTCGCCACACAAAATTATTTATGTACCCCAGAGAAATTAAAATACCTCCACTGATTTTATTTATTATCTTATTGTACATTATTAGGATATGGGTAGATATTTACGTACGAACAAAACAGGCCCATATATATTGTCTGTCCTTCGAAAATTACTGCCATCAGTGATTTAGGAAACACTTTCTAACCAACCTGATTATAATAATGCTTTTTAGAAGCACCAAATAAACACACATATTTAATTATTCTTTTTAAAACGAACACCAGCCTTAATTAATGCTCACAAAACAATTGAGGCGAACTTTTCAGTAAATAACAAATCAATGCAATAGCCAGAGCAACAATTACAATAACAATTTAAATGAACTTACTTATACGTAATGTTTAAACCAGTTAAATTAAGATAATAAGACAACACAAAATTTTTTAAAATCAAAAGTAACTATTATTAAATATTGATTAATTTTCAAATTAAATAAATACTTTACGGAATATATGCTACAATATATTGAATATTTTCCTACCAAATCTATTTTTGTCAATCGATATCAAATCAAAAATTTCAAACTATGTTTGATCAATTATGTTATCCTGTTAATATATTGACAATAATGATTTATTGATCATTAATTCCGACATAATATAAATAATAGATTTAAGAATTTCGGTATCGAATTTCTTGTAGCTGGTACACTTTTTCAAGAAACTTTTCAAATAAAAGTTGTACGAAATTAATCCCGAAATTGATTTTGTTCTTGATTGCAATACTTATATATTACTTTATTTAAGAAATTAAATTACTATCAAAACAACAATTTAAACAAAAAGCAAAATAATATTCATGTTACCATTTAAAATATGGAGTATTAACTGTTGAAAATAAATATAATTTTGCATAAATTTCATCATAAGCATGCAAGTGGTTTCTGTAAATGCATATACTAAAACCATAATAAAGTGTGTCCTAGAACCTGACAAAAATCCGTAGACTCGTGGGAAAACGCTAGACAACTTATTTTAAATAAAACGCACATAAATAAATTCGGGGTGACATTGTCTGTTAAGGGTTTGCGCAACAATAAGTAAACAAGCCACCAACCAGGAAGAATACTCTGAGGTCAAGGGTCACACACACAAGTCTTTTATCTCGATTTTTTTCTTTTTCTTTTTGACTGAGTGACACAGACTCTCTCGCACACAAGCACACACACACACACACAGAAATACACAGAGGGGTTGTTCGGTGTATCGTAAATTTGTAGGCAATTGAGTGAACGTGAAACGGCAGTCGCTTGATTTTCCGGTAGTTTGTGACGCTAAAAGGACCCAAGGGGCCGAGCGCCACAGGCGGGCGGTTGACATTGTAGGGCCCCACACAACCTGAACCCTCGCCCGCTTCACCAATCATCCGACTCTATTTCTTGTCGTCTTTCGTAGCGACTGATCAACGAATGAATTATTTTCGTATATGCATAGAATGCTTTTAGATATTATGATAGAAATTTATTATGGTCCAGGTTCTGTAACGGTTTTGATTTATTTAAAAGGGTGAACCATTCGCAGCTTGTGTTAGAAAACGATTCATTTTAATTTCTTGCTTGATTGCTGTATTTATTCTTTCCGCATTTTATATACATTTCAAAGCTGTTTGACTAAATGATTTATTTCAATTAATTCATGAATATAATGACGCACCTCGTTCTTAAGGCTAATAATTATCACACTTTTACATCTCAAGATTCTCAAATGATTTTTATTTACTTATTTGACGTTCAATTTACATTACAGAATAAAAATATATAAATAATTTAAAATAATATTGGAGACTAGTAATATTAATATAATTGTGATTATTATTTTAGTAATGTTACTTTATATATATATACTTTCTCAAAAAATGTAATTCCCAGTTTTCACTAAATAAGATAACACACTTATTAGTGAAAAATAAAAGCCAAAATCTATCCAAAATAACTGCATAAATATGTTTATAGAGGCAGAAAAAATCATACATTTACAAATAAAATTTGGAGACAGAAAAAAATCAAAAAAATAAACGAAAACAATAGATTCCGATTCGATAAGTAAAACAGTGTAACAGGAACGTGACCAAATTTCAATATGCACTGTCTTAGACAGCATAAACATTTCGGCCGTGAGAACGGGCGAACGGCGAGTGACTATATGTATAGTATACATGTATAAGCGAAAGCGCACATTTCGACGCCGGCCAGGGCGAAGGAAAACCAAAGAGCCGAAAGGTAAGGCACGCGGCGATAGTCCCGCTGCGCTCGGAATGCCCGTGCACCGTTCCGCTGAAATTTGTTGGGTCTCCCCACGGGTGTCCGAAATCCGACTCACTCTTGCCCGCCAGCATCACCGATATTCGTTTTCATACAACTTTTGTCTGTGCTGTTGTTGAGGAAGACACACACACACACACACAAGAGCACGCAACAGTTTTGTGAAGGGATGCAGCAATAACTTGTGCCAGCTGTCCTACGACCCCTATTTCACTCTCTCTGTTTAGCTCTAAGTTCACCTGACCACCCCTTACGTGACCAACAAGGCGCGAAAGTGCATTCTATCACACTCACACTTTGTGGTTTCGGCCCCTTCGTCTCAAAAGTCATAAATCTGCACGTTTAAATTTCCAGTGACGTTCATATCAAAGGGATTCATTTGAACTCCTTTTAAACTTCAATTCATATAGGCAGACTTTAGTCGAAATAATAGAAAACTTGCAAAAATCGTTGTAAAAGAAACATTTTTGTTCTGGATTACTACATACCATTACAGTCTGTAATAATGTATAGTGATGTTAAAAAACTATTTTTTTCTAATTCTAAACCATATAGTCTAACAAAGTTTACAAAATATCTGAATATATACGGCATTGCAAGCTTTATAGAAATGAATTTCAGGCCAAAATTTAAAATATATAAATTTAATAGATATTTAAATAATATAACTGTTGACAAATTTTAAGAAATAAGGTGAGTATGAATTGCGTGATAGAAAAGATTACATGAAGTGTGAAAGGATAGAGTTGAATGGCGAGAGATTGTCAAGATAGAAAGAATGCAAAGGGTTTTCTGCCACCTCATTGATGAAAAGAGTATGTATTTAATAATAATAAGTGTTCCAAAGTCCGAAATAATTCATATTGGTCCGCCTCTGGACTCTAATTCTAGAACTAGACCAGGTAAAGTATGACAGTGTCATACGGCTGTAGTATATCTCACTACCCTATTTGGCGCAATGCAGATTATGACTCAATATATAATGTACAAAACAGGAAACCAAATCGTATGCAATAAATCACCATCCGTCTTGTCCGATGTCAGAAAATCATGTGCGCAGACAGATATGTATTTAAAATACATCGAACAAATGATACAACGAAATGTGTAACAGATGGATTTGCCAATGAGGCTGACCTTTATATTTATGATAATATAGAAATGCTGATGCTGGGGGTTGTAGTTCCTTGTATTATTTCGTTCATGCATCGTTACGGATATAGGTAAATGTGACAGTTGCTGCAATGTTCAAATTTTAATCAATACTAGCATTGTACTTGGTCTACAAGATTCAAATTCTTGTTCAAAATTGTAAAATATTTCAACATTTTTCAAATGATGATATTCTTACTTTTTTCAAATAAATAAAAACACTTAGTAATTTTCACGATTACAATACTTATTTAGTGCCAAAATTAGAAATAACAAAAAGCTTTCAGTGCTTAGATCGATTAGAAAACAAAAATATTACGCTGTTTTAAGAAAAATAAATTGTAACGATTCAATTCAAGTGCACTGTTGTCTTAATTTTAAATTATACAAGAAACAATCGAAGGACAAAAGTAGCATATGGTTTGAACGCGGCATCTGGCAAATATATTTTAGTTGCCAATTATTCTCTTCAACCCAACACCAAAAAGGTATGCTGAGTGACCAATTCAAGCATCATAAAAGTGATTTGAAAATTTTAATTTGACGGTGCTTGAAACATTAACAACACCCTAATACGTAACAGCTGGTTAATTTGCAATCATTGGTTTAAATAATAATTACCTACACTCTTGAAACAAAAGTGAGAAGTACAAAAAAAATAAACTTGATTCAACTCAACTCATCTTTATTTTAGGAGACACTATACTTTTATGACACTTCATATTTATGATATTATTGTTTTGATTCAGTGTTCAGCACATACTGTAATTGGTAATCTCTGTCAGGTGCGCTGCACAATCAAGAAAAACAAGGAGCCAAATTAATTATATCAATACCTCAAATTCAAGCTAAAACTAATTTAATTGAAAACTTAGACATAAAGAAAGCTATAAATTCGCGGAAACCGAATCCCCTCTTATCATATTTAAGAAAATATTTAAGATAAATAAATATTGTAACATTTACAAGACAAATTATATGAAACTTATACCAAATGTACTCAATTTATTTCATCCTGATCAAAAATATTTCATCAAGTCCCGACCACCATTTCAATAAATTTAATTAGTGAACTAACTTAAAGTTCAACAACACGAAACTCATTAATCAGATTAAGATAAAAATATAATTTAAGTTATACATTTATATTATATACTTTAGCAAATTAAAGTACAAAATACAATAAAATTAGTCCATAAATATGGCAGGCGGTGTTTTAGTAAAACACATTGCGTTATTTTTCCAACGATAAAATGGATATGGTAACATATTATAAAGTTTCCATTTACAACAAATCATCGCGGTGGTGTGCTTTACTCTGATATAGTCGTAACTGAAGAAAAATTCTGCTGCCGGTCATCCACCGATTTTTATCCATAGTATTAACGATCCTGTCTCACATATTTGAACTGTGACAGACCATGCCACCACGGTAGTAAGATAACAAAAAAAAAAAAACAAAAATGAAAAACGAAAAAAAAAAGGAATTGAAAAGTTAGAAATAATTTGTTTACCACCATGTCTCTTTTGTATTATTATTTATCGTATTATAAAATGATGATAGTAGTAATGTATTTCGATGGGTCACCAATAAAGTTTAAAGGAATTGGTTATATGATATCTGAAGCCACCGTCAGCGTTCGGGGATAATGATGGCTCCATGTGTATAGGAAGACATACAGTGAGATTGGTATCTCGTGGGTGCTTCTGCTTATTTAGAGTCGCCAGGGTTGTAAGCATCAACCTCAATTTATCACCTGTTTAAATGTCACAAAGGATGTCTTGTTTTGCAGACGCTCTCATTCTCCTCGCTATTTACACTTTTGTTATGTTTCACTTATACTGTCCTATGTTTGCGTCCGATGTCTTGACTATTGTTTTGCCCATTTTAACAAATGATTTTAGGAATCTTTGACACGTTTTACTTTATACAACGTTGCCGAATAATTCATTTTTCTTCTATTTTTAAAACAGCAAAATGATAACATTCCCACGTCATAAATAAAATTATTATCAAAATATTTTACTAATTGTAAGTGACGCTATTTTCTAAATTTTAAATATAATATGCCAGTCATACAAACTACTAAGGAAATTAAACTTCATATAAAATTGTCAATATAAAATCATTTAATTAACTACAATCTTAAAATATGCATGAAAAAATACTTCCTAAAAATACAGTAATCCAAAGAGAAAAAAATTGACTTATGCTTATTATTTTAATGTGTATTTACGTATTTTATATCGTAAAATAACGTAGGATATATTTCAAAATTGTTTGTGATGTTTAAATTAAAGATCAAGACACTACCCGGATTCAATCCTTAACTCAAATCATAATATATTGTTCTTAATAAAATATTATTTGAAGAAATTATTATCGTTTTAAATAGTATAACTTTTTATAGTAAAACAAAAAAATCTGTAATTCAATTTCCCTATTTGTCTCATAAGTTACCATAAAGACACAAAATTATGGGTTCAGAGGACAACTAGGAATGCTACTTCCACAAGATATACATACGTACATTCACCAAATATTTAATATGACAACTGACCTAGAGTTGCACATGCCTAGGCGTTATTTATTTGTCGCAAGTAGATATGTTCCCTTGTGTGTATTTAAATTTATTAATTTGGTCGTGTTGTATTCAAATATTTATCTCAATGTACCTATGTAGCACGTATGAGAAAATAAAAACAAAAATAACAACCCTTTAACATTCTAACATAAATGAATACTGTCCCCAAACATGTACCTGTAAATATTTAGTATTAATTTAAATATGTCAGTCCCTCAAGAAGAATGATAAAACATGATGTTAGACAATAGAAAGATGATATAGATCAAGTTCACTGCCCTCGTAAATATGAATAGATACATTTTGAACACAAATAATATCAAAAAATGACAATTACACAAATTCACTGTTGCAGCCCTACCCTTACATCAGGGCGGGTTGTAAAAGTGTGACATTACACTGTTTCGTCACACACTACCAACAACTAAACAGTTCAATGTGGAATATCTGGAATAATTCAGATAAGATTTACCCATTGAAATAAACAGCTACACAAATTTTGTTTAGTCTTGATTTAAAATTAAACGCTTGACAATGAAAATGATAGTTGTTAAGATTATTTGATTTAATGGTACAGTTAAATTTTGTAAAATTTACGATAATATAATCAGAAATTGATTGGACAAAGAATTTGTCACTGGTGAGAATACAGCGCAAAGGTTACGTATGCGCTTCATTTGAAAATGAATGTGAACAATAGGTTGAAATTTATTAAAATATATTGATATATTGAACAGGGGTCTGAATTCACACGTTTTTGGACACCGCGGGTGTTAAAACACCTTCGCAGGCGCCTCTTTGGTCCGGTGTTAACATGGGAACAATACCCCATTTACACATATTAATATTTACACATTTTTATCGAGATACAAGCCGTGCACATATGCTACTAAATAATGTTAAAACTATTGGTGAAAGCAATATTTATTATATCATGTTTCAAGGATCACGAAATTATTAAAAAATATTATCAATTTTATTCATTAAAATTGCTTTATTTAATGTATGAAAAGTTTCCTCTTATCATAAGTTAAGTAAATAAAAGTAGTTCATCGCAAATCGTGTTTACATCATTTGAAATTTTATGAAAATGATTTACCAACAATTTCATACTTAACAATGTGAAGTGATTTTGTAAAAAAAACCACGTTTATCTCATGTTTCTATTTTTATTTCTGACAATCGCGAAACAACATGCATAACATAGTTTATGATATATAAGTTGATCATTAATAACATGAATACAACACTGTGGTGTTACTGGTGTTATGAACAATGTTTCATAGTTTCGTGGACCACAAATACTCCAGAAAGCGGGTTAAGGGGCCAGGGGAGGCGTATGTAGGTGTGATGGCGCTTCAATACATTCAGAAACACGCACATGCATTTACACATATAAGTAACAATGGACCTAGTCGTTTTTACGACACATATATCGTCGTTATTTTTCCATTTTTATTATTTTTGTCATTGCAATGAAACAAAAATAAAAATGATGACGATGTTTTCCTGGTCATTAGCACAGGTTGACTGACAATCGGACCTTACGGCTTTGCACTTTTTAGTTTTTGTTTGGTGTGTAACAAAAAGAATTGTTATGTAACATTGCTGCACCTTTGTTAATATGAATTACTTCAACTCATAAACATCTGAATTTACTGCGGATTTGATGATACTTTTTTATATTTCAAAAAATATATATCTATACACTTATTAAAGAGGATTTCTATGTAGGAAGAATGGTGCTACACAATTTCAACAAATATTATCACTATTATTGTCTATCTAACTTCTAATAAATACTGTGCAATGAAAATGCTCAAAAATAAACCATATTTCTTCATTATTTACTCATAAATAGCTTAACCCGCGGTCACAGACAGACAAATAAACAAAAATTGTCAGATTCGATTAAGGGAAGGCCCAAAGGTATATTACTGTTAAAATCTCCAGATTCATGATTACAATTCTTATACTGCGCATAAGAAAGTAAAAACAAACAATCTTAAGGGATCTTAAAAAAATAGTTTTTAAGTATTAATTTGTGGGCCCACATATAAATATATTTCGCACTGACTTTTATTTATGGAAGTATTTATAATGTGTATTATTAATAAAACTGACATTTCTACTAAAAAGAATACTAGTATTTTTGTGGTGACCTTCGAAGGTAACACCTAAATGATTGTCCGGTATTTATTACATTAATACTTAAAGATAAAAACATTACATTGGTGATATCATGCAATGTATATAGACAGCCGGATTTTCACAAATTTTTTATTTTTTTCTGGGGTTTTTCATAATCATTTGTCAACGAAACAATATGACTATTTTTAAAAATTACGCATATTGTTGGGTATGATGGTATATTACAGTTGCGGATCTAAGATAGACCAATCGGCGATCGCAGTAATTATGACTTTAATAACGCCATTGAAATTTACGATATACCATACAGAAGAAACGACACGATTTATAATTTCAAGAATAATTTCAAAATGTTTTCTAATAAAAATTTTATTGCTACATTATGTATTTAAATGCTGTGACGACTAATCGGTCGAATCTGAGCAAATCTACAGCACCTGTACTTACATTCGTAATATGTACACGTTTTTACAATTACCAAGTCTATTCTACTTCTTTACGGCTTAAAAAAATGCAATGAACGCTTGTATCGATCGGATATAAATTTGCATATAGAATATTCATTTAAAAACGCATCTTTGAAAAAATAATTCAAAACTGAATAAATACGAATTTGATTAGAATGTAATTTTATTTATGGGATAACTAATTATATATTATTATATGATTAAGAAATAACTACATAATAAGAGCGGAAATACATATATATGTATATGTGCGCATTTTAGTTTTGTTAAAAAAATACGTAGACGATTTATTGAATTAATAAAATAAAAGTAAATTCTCAAGAATTTTTCTTTATTCAACTCCCAAACAATTCTAGATAAGCAAAGCTAGAAATTCATTGTTATCTAACGCCCACTCAGAGCAATTCTGAAACTGGCAGACGTATAATTCATGCATATCATCCCCAATGCGAACACACTTGAATCATGGTAAGACAAGTAGCGGCGAGAGATGTCCAATTCAAGTCCTAGTTGTGCACAACATAAGCATATACATACATACATACATAACATAACATAACATGCATACACGCATACATACATTTACAATTTCGATGATATTTTTGCAAGGTTGGCGCCAGCGTGGGTCGAGTACTGGTGATGTGCCCCGCGACCATCATAGAACTACCACTAGCATAGAGCCAGAAAACCATAACAAGTAAAGAAACGTGTATATATATTTAAATAATTTACGAGAAATTCTATCCAATCAAAATGAATGTTACAAATATTTTATCTTTTTATAGACCTGTTAATTTATTTTTACTATACTCTAAAAAGCTATGTCTACTATAATTTAAAACTAAAATAATTAGCAAATGCAAATATCATTCATACTAATGTGGATCTCAGCTTTAAGCTGTCATTCGTGCTATGTAACAGTATAAATTACGAAATATTTACATATATATGTACCACTGTATTCAACCTATAATGTAAATAGAAAATAATAAAAAAATCGATTCGCTGTGCGTTTAGGGATTTTATTTATACAGATACCATATTTGTGACAGTCCCGAAATTTTGAGAAGATACAGACTGTAGATAATATATTATGTACAGTTCACTAAAGAGAGTGATATGTGCAAACGAATGATAAACGCCGTGGACGACGATGAAAGAAAACAATAACTTGCATTCGGAGACAAAAGTATAAATACAATTTATTAAGCACTATTTTAAAATATGTAATTAAAATATTTTTATTGTTAGTCCCTGCTACATTTAACACTTCAATGTTAATTTAATAATATGTCGACGTATTATATTCAGAAAAATTTAAATTACATTTCTAATGACTTTTTACCTTCTTATACGAAGTAATACCCTTCCCTGAATTGATTCTGTCTATTTTAGGAATGACGTCTGTTTCTGTGCGTGAGTGTGTCTGTTTGTCTGTGTGTGTGTGTTTGTGTGTGTGTGTGTGTGTGTGTGTGTGTTTGTGTGTGTTTGTGTGTGTTTGTGTGTGTGTGTGTGTGTGTGTGTGTTGTGTGTGTGTGTGTGTGTGTGTGTGTCTGTGTGCCTGTGTGTGTGTGTTTGTTTGTTTGTGTGTGTTTGTGTGTTTTTGTATGTTTGTGTGTGTGTTTGTGTGTGTGTGTGTTTGTGTATGTGTGTGTATGTGTGTGTATGTGTGTGTGTGTGTATGTGTGTGTATGTGTGTGAGTGCGTGTGTGCTCTACAGGCTAAACTGTTGAGGGTAAAATAATAAAACTTTAAGCTACTATTAAAATTTGCTCTTAATTTATTTATTTTTACATAAATCGTATTAACTGTGCCCTGCTTGATTGAAAAACGAAACAGACTCAAATAATTTGGAATTTAACATTTAATATCTATTGTATGAAATATATTTAGTGAAAACATGTTTCAAAGTAAATAGTAGGTAGGTATTTAGTTTATTTTAAAAATTAAATTTTCTTGAAATATTCAAAATTTATATTTTTAATCAAAATACGTATAAGAAAGTTTAGTGCAATTTTATTTGATGAGGAAATTAAATATTACTATAAGTTACTAAACATTGGTGACTTAGCGATAAGACAAAATATATTAACTAAAAATTGCGCCAATTAGCTCCATTTGTGTTTGAGAAAAATACATTAAATTAGAAGTAATGCGATACAATGAAAATCATTTAATGTCATAAAAAAAAAAGTCCATCTACTTCAAAAACAAAACTAAAGTCAATCAAGCAGATACAGTTTATGACTAACTAGAATCTCGATTCGCAAATATTTTTGATTAATATTTAAAAAATAATAATCAAAGCAACAGAGTTATCCCAAGACACTGGAATCAAAAGAGCTCTAATTGAACTTCAAAATATCAATAAAAATTGAAAACCTCCTTAAAAATAATGTTCAAATATTAAAACCACAATCGTCGTTCTCGCGTTTCTGTTATTCTGTGAATCGATCACTACGCGCCGGCAGAGTCCACCCACATCGGAGGACGACTCGGCGCCTTACAACTCTAATCTTTAATTGCCCAGTGTACAGGTAGGTACAAACACCCATACATACATACACACCAACATGCATATATGCAGCACACACATGCATATTTCATATTATAACCATACGGTTGTATAGAATAGCAGCACTATGCGTGTGAGAACCAAGCTATAGCTATAGCACACGCGAATATTTAAATTACAGGTTCGAGAAGTGTTGCTCATATATGTAAAGCTGCACTATTGTGTTTTGATTTTCGTTTGATATTTATCGGCGATTATGAATACGATATGATAATCAATTATCGCGGAACGGCACATTTACTTTCATCGTATATTTTTGAAGAATTTGTTAAATTATAAAACTTTCCAATATGCCTTCAGCTAGGTACTAAATATTGTTTAAAATGTCTTAATTTGTATTAAAATGGTCTGTTTCAAATTCCTTATACGCTTATATAGTAATATGATGTAATTTCTTCATACCGCATACACTGATCAAAAGAATTGTTTATACCTTAAATAGCTATAGATATGCGGCTAAACATATTATTTTGGGAGATACCGCATTATTTTGGTTAAATATATGTGCCGTATCGAAATCTATAGTTATTAAGGTGCTCGTTTGGTTTTTTTTAAATACACCACAAATAACTCTCAAAAATTTCATTTTCACAGCAGTCACACGTTTTTTATGCTTGGTTTGCCAAACCCAACATTCAATACCATACATCAAGTACACCATTCTACATGCATCCTTAGAAATATTAATTTTTTTCGCAAATTAAATTAATTACGTTTCATTGTATATTTATTAAAAAATTCACGCATGGCCTAACCAACTTTGATAAAAAAAAAATGTGTAATACGACTACATACAAAGCAATATGTATGTTGCATGCGAATTTAATTTTTTTTTCAAAATTAATGACATCCATTTGTTGATTTAAAAAGGATTAATACGCAATTTTACTACAGAAAATGAATACAATTTGCAAAATATACGACCGCATTCCACAAATTAAATTTAAATAAATGAATCACGTCAAAGCAAAAAAAAACCTAACATAAAAATATTCCAGGAATGTGAGATAAAAACAATTTTGCAGTTGTGATGCGAGATTAAAAACTTTCAATTTCACAAAAATGATACATTCCTCATAAGTATATATATGCATGTAAGTAGTGAGTAATAAAAAAAATCTGATTAAAATACTTGATATACAATAACAGTAATTTAAATTCGGTAAACATGACTCTCTTTTATATGACGCACGCACCGCACACATATCAAAGCCTACTTTTCAATTATGCAAAACGCCTACTTGATTCGTGTGTGTGCGATGTGTTGTGTTGGTTAATGTTACAGGTATTACAGTTATTTCCGCCGGAATAGCCTACAATTATCAGAAACAATAATTGATATTAAATTATGTTCGTAATCGACGGGTCCGAAGACGCCGATTTAGTCTGACACCTGGTTTCTACATCAAAAACAGTGGCGTATCTCTAATATTTTTAAATGTTTAACGAGAAAATGAATTAATATTTAGAATGCCGAAAAGAGGCAATAAAACATTAATTAAATCAGTTTAAGACATGGCAGATATTTTTTCTGATGAACTTTATTATAGTATATTAGAAATAAAATTTGTATCAAACCTACTTATATTAAAAAAAAGGTAAATAAAAGTGTTTCAAACAAAAATTGTATTGTTTCGCATTTGTTAACTAAATACATTTTGCACATAGATTTATTTAAAATAAGCAAAAACTGAAAATATAGCAAATAAAGCCTTACTTCCTTTAGAAAAAAAACTATTCAATTTAAGTGCAGTTTTTCTAAATTATAAATTATGCCGTGAGAACTAGCTCACTTAATATTTGTTTTTGTCTATTATAATATATATATATCGAGATTTATTTTTGAAATATTGTTGTTATCCGGTGGTTATTTTATTATTTATTTATGTTTTAATTGTTTCATTTTTACATGAAACTATTACACCTATAAGATAACGGTGTTGTCATCTTGTGGTTGTATATAAATCGATTATTGAATAAATGTTATTATAAGAAGTTTCTTAAGTCATGCAATTTGCCTATACTGATTTTGATCTCTAGTAAATAAATATAATAAAAGGTGCCCCTTTTAAAACGAGTCACCTATGAAAACTGTCATGAACTATTGCCTCACAAAGTTAATTCCCAATGCATAGCATCAATCTCTCGTGTAGTGTTTATATTTCTTAAAGTAGAAGGTATATATACCTACATATATATAATTAAGAAACAATTATTAGGGACCATAGTCACTGATTAATTGATTTGGTTGTGTTAACTGCCCAACATAAATAATAAACACTATAGTATAATTGCAATGCGGTAACATGGAGCTCATAACAACAGAACGCATCTATAATGGGTAGTGTAGTTGAATAATCAGAGAACGTGCATCAATTCGACAAACGAATCTTATGTTCCCATGGAAACCAACCACGGAATCGACATGAAATATTACGGAAACATTTCATATTCAATGCTTTATATAGAATTCTAAATAATTAAATGTTAATAATCGCAATATCTCCATAATCGATAGTATTGTAACAATCATACATATCGCCAAACTGTTCCTCAAAGTGGAATTTAATTAGAATCATTTACCATTCAACTATATTTAAGCAGCGCAATATTCAACCTTTCATGCATTCACTTAAATAATATTAATGTATTAATTCTGGAAGCGAATTTAGATTTATAATCCCATTTCACCATTACCCGTTGTTTCACATATTTCTATCAATGTCACTAAGAGAAAGCTGGGAAATACAATACCAAACGCAAAGGAATTAAATAGAGACGTCAAGTTACAAGATTATTGCAGAACAATCACAACGAAGATAGCAAAATATTTATTAAATGAAGAAAATCAAAATGCGATGAAAATGATAACCAGAGCTAAATGTGGAAGCGAACAAAATAGAATCTACGCGAAATCGGCGAAGGGAAAACTGGATGTGAGACATAAATAAATATCCGCAATGGTTTAATATTTCGTGCAATATGAAGCATTTTAATACTTTCCACGTTGATGTGAAATGTAGGCTATGGAAGATGAAGTATAAAAGTTTTAATTATTTATTTATATGTTATGTGCTATGCCTGTTGGCTTTTTCCTCTCTTTACTTTCTTATACGAAGTAATAAGTGTTGTAATTATTTTAAAAAAAACGATTTAGTGATTTTGACGGAAATTTACCTTTTGGCCTTCTCTGAATCGAGTCTGACTATTATTGGAATGACGTCTATCTGTGATAGTATAAGTGCGCGTGTATGAGAGCCCTGCGGGCTAAACGTTTGAAGGTAAAATTGCGAAACTTTAAAATAAATAGATTAAACCTAGTCTAAACCTAGTAGAAACCTAGCTTAAACCTAGTTCAAACCTAGTCTAAACCAAGTTTAAAGCTAGTCTACACCTAGCTTTAATCTAGTCTAAGCCTAGTTTAAATCTAGTTTGAACCTAACATAAGCCTAGTTTAAACCTAGTCTAAATCAAATCTAAATCTAGCTTACATCTATTCTAAACCTTGTTTAAACCAAGCTTAAACTAGGTTTAAATTAGGTTAGGCTAGGTTTGAACTAGGTCTGGACATGGTTTAGACTAAGTGCAGACAAAATTTAAACTAGGTTTAGACCTAAATTTAAACTAGGTTTGAATTAGATTTAAATTAGGTTTAGAATTAGTTTACACTAGGTTTAGTCTAGGTTAAAACTAGGTTTAGGCTAGGTGCAGACTAGGTTTAAACTAGATTTAAACTTGATTTAAACTAGGTTAAGACTAGGTTTAAACTAGATTTAGACTATATTTAAACTAAGTTTAAACTTGACTTAGACTAGGTTTAAAGTAGGCTTAAACTAGATTTAAACGATGTTTAGATTTGGTTTAAACTAGGTTTAGACTAGATTTAAACTAGATTTAAGCTAGATATAAACTAGGTTTAGACTAGATTTAAACTAGGTTTAAACTAGATTGAACAAATTGAGCCGCTGGCAGACCGATTGGTAACGCTTTGTAACGGGACAACTAGGACATAACGCAATGCGAATTATCGAATCAATCTTTTTTTACTCTAACCGCGCGCATAAATAATAATATAGGTACATATATTTCTAATATGAATAAGAAAGTTCACTGTAAGCCAATGCGGATATTTTTATTCCAAGATTAGTAAACCAATAAAATTAATATTATTTTTCCTAAATAAAAACATTGTTGAAAACTGTATCAAAATAATTTTACGCAATGATTCCGTCATATTAGCATTTCGAAGAAGCGAACACCTCGGGTGTTTGATTGTAATCTAGCACCAAACACTGCGGGATTCTGTCAAAAATAACCCAAAACTATAGACTGCCTAGGTGGCACAATAATGAAAATCACAATCGTTTTATCAACGAAGCAAAAACAGGTGTGAATTATAATCCATAATTCATTAAAAACCTCAACTGTGTTGATTTATCGTTCACTATTTTCACACCAATACAAAATAAATAAACGAAAAATAAATCATTTCACCCCAACACAAAATTATGTAGATTTGCGAATGATATTTAACATTTCAAAAGTTGATGAATGTAAATATTCAAGTGTTTTTTTTTACGTAAGCGACAAACTTGTTGATATGTCGTTAAAATTTATGTAAATATCGATTTCATTATAAACATTACCATTTTATACCAATATATTTTGAGTTATGTGAAGTCAAATGTAATTTTTGATTCCCAACTAGAAATATGATGAGAAAGCTATTCAAATAGTAACTACATTCACACTAACATTTCAACCAATTTAACGAACAATAATCAATATATTACACGAATTTCACAATTTTTAGTTATAAACTTCAAAATGTCTCCACTATTTAATTATATATACGACAATTATGTTAATAATAATTTTTCTTTTGTATATTATGCTTGATTGTATGATTTTATATTTATAAGCTCTAAATTAATTCAAAATATCGTATCGGTCATTATTAACTAATTTATATTCATTTTCACACCTTGAAAAATATTCGTAAATTAATTTCGAACCTATAACTAATAATTCGCGTTGATAGGTTAAATATTTATTTTATTTTTCTATTAACGATCTCGTAAAATAGTTGGGGTTTGAATCAACCCGCCTAGCATGGGGTAATTTTTATGGGCTTTTTATGAAAATGAATTGAGCAACAATACATAATATGCGGCACACTTTATGTGCAGATTTCATGGAAACACGGCACTGATATATCAGGACCGTAATCCATTAAAAACGCTTTAACTATGGAATTTCAAGTAAATTTATTATCTTAGGACTAAATAACAATTTGGAGTAATACGATACTTTTATATTATACGTTACACGTTAATAGATAATAAGTTAGGAATGGAAATTGACCAAAGGAATATCTTTGGAAATTTGTAGTAAATGCATAGAAAATTAAAAACGTCGTTAAACGGCGTAGATTGGTCATAAAACTACTAATAAAAAGATATGTATTAAAACTCTGGGTAGAGCTTTAGGTATTCATGTTATAAGATAATAATACTGAGTCTAAATTAAGTGAATCACACCGAAAATATAGCTTTATACACTAAATACGATAAATTGGTAATTGCCATGGTATCAAATTTTTAGAAAGTTTTAATATTTGATCGTTTATACTTTCTCATACGATGTATTGTAATTATGAAAAAATACACTTTTTTAGCTTTCCTGAATTGGATCTGAATAAGTTTGATTTGAAGTCTGTTTGAAAAAAAAAAATTACTCAGGAAGTGTTTGTCTACTTCAGTCGTTTTTACTTTCTTATACGCAGTATAAGTAAGTATTGTCGAGATTTTAACTGAAATATACGTTTTGACCTTCCCTGAATCAATTCCAACTATTTTTGGAATGACGTCCGTCTGAGTGTGTGTATGTGTGTGTGTGTGTTTACGTGTGTGTGTGTGTTTACGTGTGTGTGTGTGTGTGTGTGTGTGTGTGTGTGTGAGCGTTCTAAAGCTCAAACGGCTAAAAGGAAAATTTTGAAATTTTAAACTTAAGATTTGTATATGCCTGGCAAGAAAACCTCTTAATTTTGAAAACAATATTCCGACCGGAAGTGCATGTTTACTCTAATCATTTCTTGCGGTTTCACCAATTACTCATAAATAGTTGCAGTTACAGAAAAGTTGTTACAATAAAAATTATAGATATCAACATTTTGTACAACTTTTATTTGAAACTTTTTTTCCCAAACCGTACCGAAACAAGAAAAAGGCTCTTGAATTTTTTTCTTATTATATTTATTTTTATATAAATCGTATCATCTGCGCCTGTCAATTGTTTATCAAAAAAAAAACAAAACAGACTTAAATAATTTGAAGTTTGACATTTTATATTTATTCTAGAAATATATTTAGTGTAAGTGTTCCAAAGGTTAGAACAAATATTATAAATTAGGACAAGAATGAAAATAGGATGTGATTTAACCCAAAAGCGTATAAGATAGTTTGGTGCATGACACTGCAGATTTTTTTGTTGTTTCCGGAACGACTAAATTATGTACAATAAAATAACTGAAAAAACATTGTAGATATTTAATATTATTGGAGCACAAAGCAAATCTATAAGACAAAAAAGATCTTAAGACGACACTGTTAAATCAGTAACATAGTTAGTTTAAATGAAATTGACTAATGCTATACTGTCGAAAACAAAAGCAATAAAAGACATAAGTGTACCGAAACACGCAATATATATAACAATCTCTATGTAGAAAAAACTATTAAGTTATAATAGAATTCAACAATAATTTCGTCGATGTATAAATAAGATATAACTCATAGAAAATGAAAACACCATATTTATTTGATTGTTATGCTATAAGTAATGATTGAGAAATATTTCAAGGTACGCTAATATATAACTCTAGAATGGATTATACGAAAACGATCCTTAGTACGCAACAAATAAGCAATGTTTATAATATTGTAACACGAATCAACATAAACAAAAATTTCAAATTATATAAATTACTTACATCTTTCAGTGGAACTTTGAACGGCAAAAATTTGGTGCCCGCAATCACTTTTCCAATAGCACTCAGCGTTAACCAACTGCAAGCAAATTTAAATAAATATTTAATCGATTTTATAATAAAGTCATATTTGAATTTATTTGTGTGCACTCGTGCGTATGAACAATATTCAAAATAATGTAAATTCAAATTAACTAAACAAAAACAGTCTTTATATAAATTACTATAAAAATTCATTGTATAACGATTTATTCGTTTTTTAAGAACTAATTCATACATATACCAATTAATTAACAAATGTAACATTAATATTCATCCGGCCTGAATAATTTTACCATAACAAATTTAACCAACTACATCTGCCATCTTTCAACGAACTGTTGAACTATTTTAATTCTACGAAAAACATCCTAACCCAAAATTAAGGTGTTCAACGTAACATATTTATCAATAAAGTATTGCAAACGCATATAAAAATAAATAAAATACATTGAACAATTAAAAACATCCAACACGTATGAAACCATAAAAACTGAATATACAATTATAAAAATTGCATTGTATAACCTAAACAATTTATTAATAAGAAAATGAAATCTTACTAGTACGTACCCGTCTGGTATAGCTTTAGGTGACATTCTTAACACGAATATTTATAATAAATATGCCAATAAATAGTTCAAAAGCATATGTCACGTTGCAGGTTACAATATCTGACATCTGTTAATGTGAGGTTAAGTCAAAAGAAACATGGCGGTAATTTGAGTCGTTATACTTTATTATTTACTTTAGACACAAATGCATTAAATTTAACTAGGTTTACAATTATCTTCATTCGCCATTGGTTTCAATTTATTTATTTCAGTCCAAACAGCTTTCTCTAAATGTATTACTTCAGCAGGCTTTTTGTACTGAAAAATTACAATTTATAAACATGTTTTTAAGTTATAATATATGAAATATTACCGTTATTATTAATGTATTATATTTATGAGTAAATTCAATACTACTTTGTTGGGGCAACAGTCCAACTCGTTCCAATTCTGGTATTGTTAATTTTTTATAATACTTCTTATTAGTAGTGCGTATAATTAAACATTTCTCATTTTGATCCGCCGTAACTGAATATACATCAATTGGGTATGGTAGATTCCTAATACGCCACTCTAAATTACGTTTTGTAAGTCTTCGTGAAACAAACGGCTAAAAAACAGCAATGAAGGCTTCCAGTCCTTTATTTTGCATGGTTAGATTACCTGATTGCTGTTTTCGGTGATGATTGAAGCTTCAACGGCGAGATGTTTCGGTTCTGGATCCCCTATTTCTACATCCCATTTACCCTCGCCACCCAAATCCGTCTCAACTTTCCAGAGACGCCTCGTTAAGACTTCAGTTTCCAAATTGTATTCTTCGACCATTTCTGTTTTATTTTCGAACAGGTAGTGGACCTTTTTTGTTTTATTTTGGACGAAACAGCTCTTTTTCGCATTTTGGATTTGAGTCAACCAACTTTCGCCTTCGCCACCCATTTTATTGAATTTATAAGTAAATATCCTTGGCAACCGTAAACAAATGCGGACATTTTTCCCAATAATCAATGTAGCCAACTAGATCAGAATCAAACTACTACAAACTTAAAAAATACCAATAGACAGGATAGTTAATACGTCATTACCGGCAAAAACACCGCGGAATTATGAAATGTCTAGGCTGAGAGACATCTTGTCCTTATGGCAAGAATCGGCGGCGCATTTATTGAGACATATCTATATAAGGGGCTTAACAAAAAATAAATCTGTTAGTGGTAATCGAATAAGCTTTATGATATCGTATGCGAATAATGGAAAACATGTTTAATAAAGGTGTATTTTCAAATTGACGATTGCATATTATTTTTTGTGTGCGATGGATGACGCTTTTGCACATGCGCAGTGAGACGTATGAAGCTGCATTTGGTTGGTCGCCTTGTATTTTGCATTTTCTTTGTTTTGTGTAGTTACTAAACGAAGATGAACAAATAAAAACAACACAAAACAAAGAAAATGCAATAATATGAGATCAAATAAACGCAGTTTCACTTATCTATTATTATTCTTTTTGGTTATACCAATGAGTACGATATATTTCGTATTATACTATTTTCTTTTGGCCTTTTCTAAGCAATAATTATGGTAAAGTTATATAATATTATAATGATACGTGTGTTCAATGAGAATATATAAAATCTAGTAAGTCAAAATTATTCTTTTCACACTAGAATTTAGTATAAGGAAACTTGGATAATATAATTCATGTTACACGCGTTAATTAATTATTAAATTTAAATAATTATAATAAATGATGAAAATAAAACATTTAAAATTAGTTTTATGAATTTACAAGAGAGTATCCAGAAATGTCGGTAATAATAATTTATTTTTTGTACATAATCACGGTTTTCTATGCAAGCAATACAAATTGGAAATGTAAAGTCGATTCAATTTCATTATTTAGCCGCAAAGGCAGCAGTTGAATGTTTTATTTTTGGGTTTTTTTTTTGTCATATATCGAACATTTTCAAAACGCGTTCGGCTATTTAGTAGAAAAAAATAATTAGCTAGGTTATTCAAGCTAACGCAGAGCTCTGGTGATACATGAGAACTAACACATGAAGGCTGCATGAAGAAGCAAAGCAGATGTTTTCGCATATCGATTTCTACATTAGTGTATGAGAAGTGTATTGCTTATGCTTGATCTTCACTATATAGCATAGTAGTACCAAAAAAATCCATCGGTTTTTGACTCACAAATAGCCTTCTTACGCTGTTAAATTTTGCAAGTGTTCATTATACTGCAAAATAGTCCCATATTTATTTTATAAATATCTATTTCATTACGTTTAAGCAATATATTAATAAAATAGTCTACTATATATGATAAAACAATTCAGATGAGCGTACTGAGACGCTGGATACATACCGATAGTTCATCACAAATGGACCAGTCTTCTGACAGTACGGACATGCACATTAGCAGCAAACATTTTTCATAAATGTATATGCCATATTTTCTTCTGGGTTTGTCATTTGCTTTTGTTACAATTAAAGTTTAGGAAGCAACCGTTTGTTGCATGGTAATCTAAATCAACATAAGTAATTTACAGCATAAATACGTTTATTGAAAAAATAATAAAATGGTAACAAAATGATCCAACATATAAAAAAAATTATAAAAAAAACGACTCTTCATATAGTTCAATATAGGTACCAAAATACAAATATATAAATCAGTACAAACTTTTCAACAAACCATACATCATTTTAAAACTTAATTATCGTAATAAGCATACCACATATCTGTTGCATAAACCTATCGGGGAAAAACTTTCTTTATACAAACAATTATTCAAACATAACAAAACTATTATTCTTCATCCTACCAGATCAGTAATCTACCCTGTATCTTTCGCTGTTTCCATTTTTACGTAACAAAAGAAACTGTTAATTAATATATTTATATTTAAATATATTTCAATACAAAATACCTACAATTTAGAAAGAAAAACATCCGATTAATTTATTGTCAAAAATAATTGTTAGAAAGTCAGCCTTTTAAGTATATTAGAAAAAACATTCTTTTTTTTTGTATTTTAGTAAACGTAGGTACTTTGTCCTAGTATTATTTTTATGTATTTTATTTTTTTTTGTGCACTTAATATAAATAATTAATACAGAGTTTAAATCTAGACTAGATTACTTAATAATTTTAATAAAACTATTTTCCTGTATGCCATGCATAAACTCTACAAATCTATTCCGACAAAATATTTTAAAAATTTTATAAATATTAAAATACGCAACTTCTTTGTTTTAACAATATTTAGAGTGTATTTTATATACAGTAATTATCAAATCGAATATATGTGTTGGAAATATGTACCATTCTGGCAACTATGTTTAAAAATATAATTTTTATAAACATGATTAACATTAATAAAAAATAATATACTTAAATTAGTCTACGAAGCATTTTTCGTTTGAAAAATTTACGAATGTCACTTATATGTATGTAAAATAATAATTAAATGGCATATTCTAAAAAATCTGAATTCTTTGCAATCACAGCTCAAAAAGTCCAATAAAATTCTTTATATGGCTAACAGCCTTATATTATCATAAGATACAGAGGCTATATTTCATTGTCAAACAGTTCTCTTAAATGTCTAGGAGGCTTAAATTTTTTATATAGTGATATTCACTTTAATATCAATATTCATTTGGGACGAATCACACAAGATGTCCCCCAACTTCATGAAATCTAAGTAATCTTTATGTCACAATTAATGTTTAACTTAAGAAAAATACAGAGTACTACCGGGTGCTATCAGAACTAATCTTTTATATTTATTCAATAGAGTGATATTAAATATCTATTTATTCAGAGCTTAATAAAATTACGTCCCTTTTATGAATAATAATATTAATAAAACGAAAATTAGAAGCTACATATTACAAAATCGGTTTAAAAAGATCAAAAACATTTTTAAAATTCTGATATAAATTAATAACTACATGAAACTAATTAGTTTTTAAGCGTAAAATTTTTTTTACAATAAATAGCGACGGTTGAATAATTCACTCTTAATATTGATATCAGAAGTATATCGCTATATAAAATATTATTAGCGTCCCAAGTGCGTCTCAACATAACATGATATCCATCGCAACATCTATAAGTGCAGAATATTTCATTATCTTTTGAAATAGTGCACATCCATGCTCCTGTTCCATACATAATTATGTACAACGTCAGACCAATAATAACTAAGCTAGTTACATCGTATACTTCCGTATTGTTGCGACGAAGAGACAATGAAAGAAAGATTAAATTGACTAGTAGAAAGCGGCGTCAACAAATACAGAAAAGAAGTTGTCACCGAGCGATGTAAACAAAATCGTTTGTTGAAGACCACTGATCATGTGATCAAATGTGCATCTATCTTTCAGTTTCTTTTCGCCGCGCTGAGATTACAAACAATCTGGATCATTAGTTTTGTTATTGTCTGATATTTGCTCGATATGTAGTTGATATTAAAATATTTAGTTATTCTCATGATACGAAACTGGTTAATATTTAACCTTTAATATATAGAAAATGAGTATAATCGAGCAAGTTATGTATGAAACCGAGACTACAAATCAATAATTTAAAATATTGACCTTAGTTTAATTCATTTCGGAATATGTTCTATCAGTACAATTCATTATGGTATAAGAATATGCATTGATTTGTTGGGTAACTAGATTTTTGTGACTTCCATTAAAATACTGGTTAATATAACTCCAAAAATATATAACTATAACTATTTTGCAGTATTTTACTTTATTGTTATATATAGTATTTGTAATAGTAGCATGATTTTTGAGCCAAAACTATTTCATTTTACGTTTATTATGTACAGTATAAATATAGAAATATCTCCATCGATAAAAAAAAAACGTTTCGAAAATTCTTTTATTTATTTTTCAAAATAAATCAAATTGGCAGCATGCCACTATTATATATGGATATATGTCAATATTAGCTGCCAAATAAGGCATGCGATATTTTTCACAAAAAAAACGTCGTTAACAAACATTTTATATTTAAAAATAAACACGGTAACAGATAAACATTTACGGGTTATTAAAATATAAAGTATTTTACTTGGTTATTCAAATAAATGTATAATACAAATTTCAATATGCTTTATCAGTGGCGTGACGTCATAATTATACTCTTTATGTGGATATTTATATTTTAATATGGCTGTCGCATCTAATTTTTTTTTACCATACACGATTAGTGTTTTATTTATACGTAAAAGTCATGTAATCAACACGAATAATGTATATGACGTCATACTTTCATGCATATTTCAGAATCAGATCTAAATTTACTATCCTCATTTTGTTTTGTAAAAATATCACAAATTGAACACATATGGATAAACTGCAATAGCTGCTTTATTTTGATTTTGTAATGTGACACCAAGTAAAATACTTTTTTGGAGTAAATCTATATATGACAGCGATGTTTTAACAATTTTCACAATACAGTAATTAGCGTTTATGTTATCTTGGTAATAACTAATTGAAAAATATCTACGGGAATTCATAAATTATATATTATTCTTTTAAACAACAAAGTAATAACAGTTGTTGAACTAAAGTTAAAACATATAAATAAATATTTGAAAACGGAAATCGATAATAGGAACTTTTAGTCAAATCTGCATGTTTATGAATAATTCATGTATGAGGCCTCGTTTTCTAAGTAACTAAACTAAATAAATAACTATTAAATAGAATTTTTAAAGCACGTGTTAACCACAAAGTAAACTACATTTCCCTTAAACGAAATTTTATTCCGTTTCGTTCAACAGACTATTCATAATTCATTTTTTTTTTCTTCGTTTTTATAACAAATCATATTTATATTTCGAATAAAATTAGGTAGATTTTTATAAATAGTATAAAATATATAAAACATCAATATTATGATTTTCCTTACAGACTATTTTAGTTACTGGTTACACAAAAAGGGCACATCACCATAGGCATATATGTATATTTTGGTGTAGCTGTATCGAACCGCACGTACCTTTTATTTATCCAATTCTTCCAAACCACCACTCGGCGTACCACCTTTTACTTTTTCTAGCACCTTATTCACATATTCCGTCGAATGGCCAGCGATTTTCACTTCTATATACGAAAACAAATACAGTTTAACATTTTAAACCAAAACCGTATCTACGATAGTGGAGTCATCTGATTGATAATACTTTCGTATTTTCTATTCATATATTTTGTAGATGTATTATGCAATGTTTTGAATACATTGCAAAAATCAGCATAAGCAGTCACATGTAACATTTGTTATGCAACGTAACATGTTTCCGAGAAGTTACATGTGACTAAATGTTTAATGAAACCAATTATTTATATTACTATAATGTGTTGTTTTTCAAACCTAAATAGTATTAACAGCCCAGCTTTGATTTATGTTTAAGAAAATAACAATTATGTATTTGGTGTAATGTTATAACTGCTGCTAAGTTGAGTAAAATAATAAAATAAACTTACTTGTGGCAACTTTAACGGTTTTATCCAGATGTTTCGACATTTCATCTCGATTATCCAAAGTTGGATCGTTGAATTTAGCTGCTAGAACTTGTTTGATTTGATAAATACCATTGATAAGACGTTCTAGGAAATACACAAAAAAAAATCAATTAAGTAATTTAAATTATCTATAACCATATGTATCACTTATTCACAGAAATTCATAACAATTTCAAATATGAAAATATTTGTTTTTTGATTATCGAAATATAACTTACTATGTTCATTTTCAAGTCCGAACAATTTGATTTTATTCGCTTCGTGTTGGGCTTTCTTTTTAAGTCGACAAGCTCTAGAAGCAAGTTTATTTTTCTCTTTTCTGGTCTTTGGTCTCACATTGAAAGGCAACTCACTGACCGGCGTCATATCATTGATAATACGCGCGAGTTTGTCTAATTCTTTGCCAATGCTGAATAGTTTCCGGGGATTTGGTGTCAAATCGTTTCCATCTCCTTTTCGGGCTTTGCCGCTATGCTTGATACCACGCACGGCACAATTCGGACTGAATACTGGGTCAGTGATTTCGTTCAATACGTGTGGATCTTCTTGTTTGGTTTTCAACACTAAGCGTTGTCCTTTCGGGCCCTTTGCTTGTACGTTGTACTGCCAAAAATAGCGCTCTTTTTTCGTCATTGTTCGCATGTTTGGTGGACCATCACAATCATCATCAGAATCTAAAATTTATTCAAATTATTGATACTTTTCAAGTCTCCTAATCATATAACATAAGGAAATAAACATAATGAGTATTGTTATTAATTATTCAAAGATACAAATAACGATATATATATTAATTAAACAAAATCTTTTGCAATAACGTGATCCCTTAAAAAGATAACTAACATAAATATAACTTTTGATTAGATTTGTTATAATTTGTTGAATTAATTTTAATTCAATCACCTTTTTTAATATAATATTCAAGTAATGCCACCTTTTGTTTGCATCAAAACAGTAGAATAGAAATGCATTTTTTGACTGTTGTTGGAAAACAAATGAAAAATATGCACAAAAAGCGTTTTTGAAGTTCATTGAATTTTAAATGCGTTACCATAATTATATGCATTTACGTATGCAAAACCAAAAGGAAACAATGAGTTTATAATGCAAAGATTATAAGTCACAATTAAATTATTTATGACATAATTTACATTATGTTAAAATAATAAGGTATATTTTCTAGAATTTTTTGTCCAATGCAAGACACCCGATTTCTATATTAAATATCGGAAATCAATGTCGTTACCATTATCTGAAGAGAAATCTTCATAGTGTTCACTGTCCTCCTCGCTATCAAAACCTTCATCATGGGATAAATCATGAGCCTCCGGACTTAAAACCTCGCCAGTTGATAGCGAAGAAGTGGAACCAGCTTCCGCTAAAGAACTCGTTGACAATAAATGCTTCCTTGGTTCACGTCGCTGCCATATTTGTTCCAAACCCAAGTGTGTAGGAGCGGAAGATGAGAGTCGATTACTGTGGCTTCGAGTCCGATGAGGACCAATACCGGATGTGCCTGCCATCGGACTCCCACCAGACGGCACCGATTGCCCTAACAAAGATCTATCTGGAGATCCAGAACCATACGCTTCTTTCTTCAGAAGTAGTTCATGCAAAGTGCTATGCTTCTGTTGTATGCTTGCAATGGTTGTCGTGGGTGGAGAAGATGTTGATGGGAGTAACGAAGACGTGGAGCTATGTTGACTCGTTGGAGAAAACGTAGCCACGGAGTTTTTCGAGTTGTAAGGATCAAACGGACTAGACGACTGGCTTGGTGTAAGATCGAGAGAATCTTTGTAAAAACCCATATAGGATTGCGGACACGACGTGCCGAAAACACTGTTGTTATTATTTATTAAATTAGTATTGTTATTCATTTGATGATTCAAAGGGATATATTTATTTTGGGAAGTATTCACAGACACATTAATATAGTAGCTCTTCTCTTCCGGAAGTAACAAATCGTCAAAGTTCAAGTCTTCTAGTAATGTGTCGTCGTTAGCGTTTAATTCAGCGAGTGTCGGTCCTTGGATCAAGTCGGCTTTGTCCACTTGGAAGATATCATCGTCGTCCATTTTAAACGGTTCAATTTTCAACGGATCGCTGTCCATGTCGCACAACCGCGTCGACCACACAGTATTCCCGAGACTGTTCGCATATATATCTTGCACAGTCTGATGCAAACCACCCACAGAGTTACCACTTTCCTGTTGCGATGGAGATCCCCTCGTTTCAAATTCAATACCGTATTCACGCAGATGTAACATCTCCGTACCGCGACGCGCTGGTATCGGCATGCTAGCCGATGACATCAACGTGTTCGAGTCCAATTGAAATGGCTCTTGCTTGACGATTATTCCTGGTTCGATAAAAAAGTCACCAGTGTACATTGGATCGGTCATCGTATGCTGTTCTGGTGACTTGGACGCCTCCAGAATGTTTATACCATGAGTCAGTTGACTGAAAATAGGAGGAAAATAATAGATTTTATACTAGGTAAAAATTCATCGTCAATTGTCGGGCCATATTTAAATTAAGACCACAGAAGCAAAACAGCAAGTCAATGTCCTTGGCATGCGTCCATACCATAATATCATAACCTTGGAAATGGCAAACAAACAAACAAATAAACAGTGTCCCGTTCACTAAAAATTCCAGGCAAATAAAACACGATTCGATATTATTTCTTGATCACAACTTATTCGATTACTCATCAATGACACATTGTCATACTGCAGTTTGAATGAGGAAAGATTACACGAGATTGCACAATACAAATATAGTAAACAAAACCAACTGTATGAACTTCTTCCACCATATAATCACAATATGACCCGTGAAAGACAACTCACATATACATTATTATATCTTACCACTAGATTGATAGTATACTTATTTCGCTGATAAGATAATAATTGCTAAATCACATTCATAACATGCCATCATGCGACCATGACAGTCGAACCACGTTTTTCGTAAGTATCTTACACGCGGAAAAATAAACAACACACGCACACACACAAAAACAATAAATTGTCAACAGTCTATAAGCAATTGTCACAAAAACCACAAACAAACTTGTTTATCACATAAGCGTAACAAGCGTGCCTCTCAACCACTTAAAATATGTAAAATTCTTTCACATGTACGTATGACCAAGCGAATAAAGTCTGTTTTACAATGATAATCTAATAAAACAACAACAAAACAATATTGTCGACCTTGAAATAAATCATTACCAGAACTATTAAATAATAGCACGGTATCACACTTGAATGTCAAAATGAAAACCCTAATTAAGTGTTGTAAAAACAGTTTCCAAAGGAATGTTAACGTCAAAAAATTGTTGTAAATATTGAGCCGTGTAATGCTCACATAACTCAAAGGTCACACGAACAAGATCAATCGGCTAGTAATAGACGAATAGCAATTTACATATTCCACTACTGACCAATAGAAATGTTTGTTATGATCACAAATCCTACTCACCCAAGTACAGCCACACAAACAAAAACACAACGTCAACAATACACGTTTCCCTCATGGAATATCTATTGCATAAGATTATGCCTGTCTCATATCACTCTATGTTTAGTTATTCGCTTCACACAAACTCAAACACCACTAGTAGCATTAATCTGAGCAAAATCAATATATTCAAGGTGGTGTACACACGCGACAACACAAATATTATTACTTGTACTCATTCCCTGACGGCCATAACACTTTTGAATGACGTCACAGAGCGACCATAACAAAACAAACGTCACACTCGTAAGAGAGCACGTGAATGAACTTCGTACTACAACACAACGTTAAATACCCACACTTACTACACAGCCGATAAAACAGAACTCGAATTACATATTTCAAATATTCTAACTCAATTTTATTTAGTTTCAACCACTAAATATAACTTTTTATGTATAAAAAACTTAAATCAATAAAGTGCCCTTATATTCCAATCACAAATTTGCATTTTTGGTTAGTAATATTAATTGGTATGGTTTTGTTAAGGGGTAAATTTGTGTTGAGTTTGTAAAACTAATAAGAGATGGCTCTCTTTATAGGGAAGGTCAGTGCAAATCAATATACTATGAAGATGGATGTGTAGTAGAAAGGTCATGGCTGAGCAGAGGGTTGGGGGTGGCTGAAATGCAATAATCAATATAATTTTATTGTTCTAATATTACATTATTCTTTTTTTATACCAAAACAAACATGTATCTATGTGCGTAATAATTTCTGCTTATATATTTAAACTTTCAGTCGCATTTAGTTTTAAGTGGCGAAAATATGTTCGAGGGTTAATTATCTTTAATAAAAGCACAAATAATTGGACAAATTTGTTCTGTTATCTTTGTTTTTGTAAATATGTATAATTTGCATAAATATATATAATTTGTTCGAAATTGGTGTTGCTATTTCTATTTTTGTAAATATATTAGTACAAAAGCTGTTGGATTGACGTAATTCTGGTCATTAATGTTATAAGGGTGGGGCCACTGGTGCAATCGCTCCAAGCACACAAAGCCATGCAAAAACCAAGGGCACAGTAAAGATAAAGACAAGCGTTGTGGTTTTCTTATAAAATATCTGCACTATACTATATAGAAAGAAAGGATAATAACATACAAATTGAATCGTTTATTTTGAAACAGATTCACAATTAACATATTCTCTATAACAATGCAATTTTGATATATTACTTATTTCGAAATACATATACCGAAATCTATTTCAAACAAGATTTTCAAACACCAAGTGCGAACATTTAATTGTATCTCGTATATTTAATAAAAATATTTTCTAAATAACGCTTAGTTTTTCTTAAAATAAACAATTATTAGAAACAACTTCCAGTTGGTCAATTGTTGCAGGCAACTAATTCATTCTTTTCAAATATTATACAGACATTCACACATACGATGAGGCATGCAACCATTCACATACAGTCACACACACACATATATATATATACACACACACGACCACTCACGCACGCATTCACGCTCGTACACACGCACAGACCCACACACACACATACACACACGCGCGCGCGCGCGCACACACACACACACACACACACACACATGACACACACACACACATACTACTACTGAAAATGTTAAGTATGTAGTAAAACGGATGTTTCCGTTAAAACCAGACTTTGATGACTATAGTTTAGAATACTTTCATTATATTTTGTATAAAAACGGTATAATTATTTTTGAGCTCATATTAAACATTTTGTTCAGGGTGCAAAAATACCAAATTACAGCGCTGCCTTCGGTTATAATAATCTATATATAAACATAAAAAGTAATGTCGTAGATATATGATATAGAAATCAAGAATCAAAAGTATTAAGGAATGAACTATTAATAATTGTTACTACAAAATGATCGAAAGTATAGGAAGGAGCAGGGCAGTTGAATGAAATGAAAGATGGCTGTGGTTTGAAAGGTCAGGGTTGGTAGTGGTAGATCAATAAATGGTGGTATTTTTGTTAGCATCACGTGCCAATTTATTAATGAATTCATATTTTTACAACGTATTCGCATCCCATTTGTTTTAAGGTTTTTCCTCTTACATTTTTGTTCGTCAATAAGTAATAAATGAACAGAGTTTTTGATATACAAAAAGAGTTTTGGTCACTTTTCTACCGATCGCTTTAGGCCTATACATGTTAGTTAATATTTTGCATCGCACAACAAATAAGAAAATAATACGATAATGTTGCCAATATTAGTCAAACGGTTTCTTGTTTGTTTATGAATTATGTTTGGAAATTTGTCATTTGAAAATCATGGAATCCATTATTATTAAGCCATCTAAAGCCGCTTGCATTATTTCTTTCAAATAGTTGATAGCGGTCGTCATGGTGATGGCCATAGGTGTGTGAATGTATCTTCTACCACATTTCTATTAAAATATCACAATGGCTAGTCGCTGCAGCCTGCCATTAGCTCCTAATTTTTATTGTGTGAAACTTTAAACTACTTTGCTAATTAATGATTAGTACGTTGTTAGACGAACAAGGAGCTATTTAAAACCGTTGTTGACAAGCAAGAGCCACAAGCCAGCCAGACACTCATCGTTCAAGTTGTAATTTAAATAGTTTTTATTTTTATTCTTTTTTTGTTTTAAGTTTCAATAATAACGTCAAACCCCTGTCAGAAACACGCTGCTTTCAAAGACTATCAAAAAGTATACATTACTACCGAATATCACACAAAAATATACACGTCGCGTCGCTCCTCGAACAAATGCAACTGTTTTCTTTTTTTACTTTTATTCAGTATTTTACTACATCACAGATGTCGCAATGCCACTTGACCACAAACATAAGAACTTTTCTTTCCCAAGTTGCCATTTCTTTTTCAATTCCTATATATTCGACAGTTAAAACAATTTTAAAAAAAATTACATAAATGGAATATTACAATAATACTATTTAGTACTTATACAGTATAATACCATGTTCACTTTAAACATCATTAAAAATGTTATATTTCACCATTTTATACTTTGTTTGAAATGACAAGGATATTTGCTATTTATTCAACTAAGTACAATTACAAATCTTGATAAAGTGATTTAAAATATTATTATTATTTTTGACTTAAATTTTCATTTTTACTGTCTTACGTAATTAATTAACCAGTACATCATATTACCGTTATTCTCTACTAAGTATTAAATTTTCTTATCGCTTCTAAATGTTATCTATCTTTCATTAATCCCTACAATATTTATTAAAATTTATCAAAAAAATTACTACAAAAAGTTTTTGCTAATATAATGCTTAATCTATACAATAATGCAATAATTATTGGAATACTTATGCAAAACTGGTAATTTTAGCGTGTATGACTACGCCAATTCGTATATTTGCTCAATAAAAGCCATATTCATTCAATAGTTAGATAATTATACTATAATTATATCGTAAAGAAAACCAAACAAATAATCACGTTATCTATTAGTATAATTAAATAAATCTTGCAATGAATAGCGCATGTAAACTATGAAAATATATACTGTAACGAGGTATGCTAGAATACAGGAACGAAATACGGAATGCCTATGTAAAAGATCTAGAAATAGTCTAGAAAGTTCCACAGAACTTCTAATTTCCAAGACCCTCTAGATATACAAGCTTAACCAGTTAGATACCAGTGTTCGTGTGAGTCACCAACCAGCGTTCGTTATAAGTTATCAGGTGAAACATGTAAAGATGCATAACAAACAGTAAATATAATTATTCGTGTTTAAATAAATATAACATAGTGTATAAATAAATACTAGTTCAATAAGTGTCATATTAGTTTTGGATTGTATAAGTGTATTAAATTTATAAAAAGGAGCGTTTAAATTATAAGCTAGTGTTTGATTTATCTACCCAATCGATAAAAACGTTACAATATTTTAGTTTAACTTGTTTATACGCGCTAATGAGCATATATACTCATTGCGCACGCATTATAGTATAATTGTTACGTATTGAAGTATTGATTGCAAATATGTTTAAATCACTTTATCAATTTTATATTTTCTAAATTAATATCGTTTGTATATAAGTAAAACAATAATACTTAAATCACCCAAGTAAATCTAAGGAATAAATATATATAAAACCTAGCAAATAAATAGTATAAAATTAACGACATCATTTCTGAATGAACTTTTTGAAAGTCTGTAAAAACAACGCAAAGCCCATTCCAATACGAATAATAATAATAAGATATGACTAGATAAAGCACATTTTTTTTTTTAATTTCAAAATTATCTGGTGGGTATAATTCAATTATTTTTTTTTAATTATTTTTGTCACTATGCAATTCCTAGGTTTCGAACCGAGAAATATCTATCCATTTCACGTGGTTGAAACGTACACGTTATTTGTACTATTATTTGTTGGTATTTGTAGCGTTTCAAGCATCAACCAATAGGTGTTGGTGAGTGATGAAGTGGTTGGATATTTCCAGGTGAAATTCTACATAAATAGCCTCAGTCAATAAAAATCCAAGAAGTATAAGAGAAGTTCAGGGAATCATTGGATCGTCCAAAAATTTGTAAAACAACAACATTATTTGTTAGTTTTTGATTTTCGGTGGATCTGGAAGCGGTTTTTTTTTTACCAAGAGTATAGAAGTAACAGAGTCATGTGTTTTCTCTAGTAATGAACACAATCATTTTTAACTCCCATGGATGCGAATATAATAGTTTTAGTTTTTATATGTAATTTTTTTTTTCTTATGAATATACTTACGAATTTCCGATGATGAATTATATAATAATTAATAATAATAATATAGTCGTTGAACTAAAGATCAGACTTGATAATACATTTGTAGCAAAAATACCGACTTTCAAATCTAATTCTTTTTTTTTTTAGGATGGATTCTCTATTTGTATTATTAATAATTATTTGAGTATCATTCGAATCACGTCCAATCTTTAGTTGTAGTAGTTCAAGCACTTGATTTTTCCCTAAATATACTATCTAATTGATAATAATTCCTCTAATCGACGTTGTATTCGTTAAATAGCGAATGCAAATCACCGAATCGAATTACCAGTTGTTTCACATCACAACAACTCTATCAATTGGGATTTCATGTAATAAAATAGATCGAATTTCAAATCATCACATTACTAGTTGGTCGACAACAACACTTTGTTTCCCAGGAGATTGAAATTTATTAGATAAAAATCCCAATTATCCAGTAAATTTTCTCATCGTATTATTAAACAACGTCTGAAGAAAAATAAAGTAAAAATACCAGCGGTAGTAGTAGCGCTAGAAATGTCAAACGAAACAATAAAATAATTAAAAAATCTTAATGTCTTATATTTTAGTAATTATTAAAAAAAGTTTTAATAGAAATAATTAACAGCATTAGCTCTCGTCCCATAAAAGGTTTGTTCCTGTTACTGTTCAGATTGGTTTGAAACTGTACAACGCGTGCACTGTGTGAAATAAGCGTTCCGATGGAACGAATGCGCATGCGTCGTACAGTTTAAAATCGATTCTAACATTTAGTTGGAACAAACCTAAACATAATAATCAAGTATCTAAAGTATTGATACACACAAATCTAAACAAGTACTTGAATTGAGATATTTTAATCTATATTCCTTATCATTGTTTAAGAATACAGATTATATTTTAACTCAAGTAATCATAGAATTTGTGTGATTTATGATCAAAAAATAGATTTTATGATTATTAACAGACATACATAGTAGAGCTTAGATGGATAACTTTTCTAAATTAAAACTGTGTTGGATTTTGAACAGTTGAGGTTTATTTATTTTAAACTATATTTGTAAACAAAATATAATTTAGTTAAAGCTGTTTTAAAGTTTTATGCTTTTTTAATTCATTTAATATCAAGTTTAATCATAATTTAAAATACATAAATAAATTGTGGGTATGACATATATTTTTAATGTTCATTCTATAATATGTAGAATGTAGTAAACATTTGATTGTATTGTTATATAATGAACATATGTAATTGCAACTACTACCGGAGATTGGTTTTACATTACTGGGGCTTCGATTCAGTGTCAAGCTTCTGAAATAATTTGGAGCAGTTCAAATAAAAACAAGAGAATTGTAATGAAATCATTATTGGTCTTTGAGTGATCAAAATTTGTTGGTGATTTCGAAGCGCAAATATATTTTCAACAACGCATCAATATATAAGTTAGTGTAATATTTCACATATCTTTTGTTACAGAGTAGTGAATATTAATTATAATTGATGATATAGACCAATAGTAATTGATGGTTTGTTAATTAAGGTAATGTTGATGGATATATTATCTATGTTTGCTGTTTAAATTTGAACAACTCGTTTAGCGTCAGTATAAATTCGAATTTGAAAATTCGACAACATCCTCTGTTACTAGCCGTCCTCTTAGAAGCAATAATAGAAGAAAGAAGAATTGAAGAGTTGTTAGATAGAGGGGGAAAAGGGTTCAATGGAAAGCGGTTAGATCAGATCTCAGATGTGTGTGTGTGTTGTGGTGTGTGCGTGTGTGTGAAGGCTCCTATGCCAAGTGGTGCCAAAAGAACGGACTGCTTCTCAATCGAAGAACAACAACAACATCGTATATATCCGCATCATCCGCATTGCATCATCAATTGTCTTTACAGCAATCACCGTTTTCTTGTACGACTGTTTCGCCATCTAGAAGTATTGCGGCCGTGTAGTCATGTGGCCGTAGTGTCGCCCTTACCGTTTCAAAGTACTTCTTAAAGCCTAGTTTCGTGTATAAACTCTTGGAAGCGTCGTTCTCGGGTCGTATCACTACAAACGGAAGATAGCCGCGGTCTTTGACGACTGTTGTCAGGTATTTCGCCAGCGAGATGCCGTAACCTTTTCGCCTGAACTCGGGTCGTGTTTGCATTGAGAACATGGCGCCGTAATACGATTGGACCATCCATGCGGCTAGCTCACCCTCCGCCGAGAACACTCCGTAGGCGGGGAGCCGTGCGATCAGTTTCTCGAATACTTCCACCGATTCCATATCTTGCGCTGGGTATAAGTCGTGTATGTCTTGAGCATGTTCAGGTTTTAGCTGTAGCATTTCGGCATCTTCGGCAGGAACCCTTTACAGAAAACATATATCATCATTCTAGAAATCCACATACCTATGCACTGCATTCATCAATTTCGCTGACATTTACTCTCTATGCACACCAAATATAATACACAATATTCCATTTTATGACCTAACATCTAAGTTGAATTGTCTTTTACCACATTTTTCAAATTATATAGCTTTAGCTTTATGGATATTAGAACAAAATACTTTTACGAATATTGGTACACATTAAAATAATTGTAACTCTATAATTTCCAGAACCCTTTACGCAGACAGAGAACAGTTAGAAATCGGTGTTCGTGTGAGTCAATAATCAGTGTCCGCTACAAATTATCAGTACGAAGAGTGATATGTAAAGATAATTAATAAACTGTAAAAATATTCATGTTTTAGTATATTGGTATATATAAATAAACAGTAGCGATAAGTTAAAAACGCCTGTTTGATTTCTCTACATAATCGATAAAAACGTTACAGTATTATGAAAACGAAATGAATTCATTATTTAAATTGAACCAATTTCCAAATCCAAGATTAAGTATTCCTGTCATTTGCAATATTTTTTAGCAATTTACAAATTGTCTCTTTGTTCATATTTTCCAGTTCACTGCTACTAGAATTTAAGGCAGTACTTGATGTTTAAATCTTATTCGATACCATATTTGACAGTCTCTGTCAGGTCCAATCAAAGAAAGTAATCGGGGAAATCAATATTGTTAACCCATTGCTGCATTTATAGTAAAAAATAGATATATTTAAAATGAAAGATATCAATATTTTGCACAAGTTGGGTTTGATAACTTTCTTCAAATAGCGTACCAGCTACAAGAAAATTGCTACTGAATTAGTTTCCATGTATGTTATGTATATTCCGATATTTATATTTTATTATTTTACTAATTTATAATATTTAGCTACCAATTTTCATGGCTCATGCCAAATATCCTGTTTCCCTGCTTGTCAAAATGTTGTTGATCATTCCATTTCATTTTTATGCTCATAATTCATAATTATGCATTTTCTTAAATGTTGTAATGTAATATGATTTCTTAATAAAAGTAAAGTATCCATGAATGGTTCGGATAATTAAGAAAATAAGTCATTTGAATTATTTTCCTTTGGCGTTAATTAACTTTAATAACATGCCCTGTACAACCAAAATAGCATTACGCAGGGGCGTATCCCAAAGAAGGCAATATAGCTAATTACAATTCTAGAAACACATATTTTGTGAGCGATTCCGCATTTATTTGATTAGCTTCCCACTAAATATAGAGCTTGCTCCGCCCATGGCATTGCGCAGTGAAGCAGTGCCAAAATTTGACTAGGACTTATGTATAGATTTACAGTTCCGCATGTACATATCTTGTTGAAGTTAAAAAAAACATAATTATTCATTTAGTTGAAATGCTGTGCCATGGAATTAAAAGTATATTTCAAAAAATGCGTACTAAATTTATGCTAAGCAATAAATTCTAACGAACCATTTATCATCATTGTCATTGACATTTTTCACAGCAATGCAATTTTAATAAATTCATAATAAACCCTCACTTATTTCGAAGCATTGTTAATTAAATAAATGCTAACGAAGTTTAACACATTCATAGTTCATAAATCAGAAACGATTTAAGTAAAAACTTATATTTATTTATTTAACAGACAAACTGATAAAAACTTCCAGTTGGCAAAGTGTTGTGGAAAGTTAGATTTAATATAAATCAGAAATATTATATTGATAATTTTAAAATTTTTCTGTACAACAATTTCCTGATATTTCTTACTTCATAAAGGATATAAAAGATATATGAGTGAAAGATATATATTTAAATTTATAAGTAGATAACAAAAAAGAACAATTTTCCACAAATTATATTAATGCAAAAATAATCTATAGAAACTTTTTGACAGTTTTTCCCCAGTGCAAAAATAAGATTTATTAATTTTGACAAGTTGACGGATCCGTAATCTTAGTTAAAATTTTAAAACATCTAAACCAGAAAAGTTCTTAGTTAAATATAAAATTAACAGTAATTCTGATGCAAATGCTCTGTATGCACATCTAGTCTTCATATTACATATGTATTCCGCACGTTCAATTTCACATACTTTACATAACTTCATAGGTTTTTAAATTACTAACATGGTTTACGAACAAAGAACGTCGTATCTCTGACCATTGCCTTTGTGCTGAACAGAAGAGGTTCTTTACAGATCCTTAACCTTTCTAAGATCGTCAATCGGCCTGAACATAAGTAACGGTCGCATATCCATAATTTATAAATCAAATAATTTTCGAAACAATACTTTTTATTTTAAAGGATTTAATATTCTGGAATGTTATGTTTTATCAATCAGATTGAAGTTGAGTTTGCTTTCGCCTTATTATATTTATTATTCCTAATTTTAAATCATTTTTCCGTTTTTAAAGTTTTATAATTAAATTCTACGGTTGTTTCAAAATTAATTCAAAAACGAAAGAAATTGTTTAAAAGAAAATCTTATTTGACTTTAAAAAGTATCTCTTTGATAAATTAAATAATTGTAGCGTAACCAATTCTAGCGTCTCTAGCCTTATGTCTCATTCCCGTGCACTCACTTTAGCACTTTGTCTTCAACTGTCCGTCCCTTACTGTTCTACCTACTTAGTCTACCAAGCACAGGCGGGGTCGAGGGATAAGGGAGCATACTCAGCAATTCCTTATCGCTTGCTGGCGCGCCACACTACCTCCTCCTTACTTCATACTTCCTCCTGGAAGCGTATTTTGAGCAGGGCTTCTTCTCTTGCTCTTCGTGGTGGCAATACACGAAGACGTGTAGGTATTGGATCCGGCACTAGGGGAGTTATGGTCTGGTCAAGGGGAACCTCCTCTTCGCTTGATGTCTGCCTCTCCAAGGCAACTTCCCCTTCGAGAGGTTCCTGATTTCGTGGTGGTGTAGCATCTCCGACACTCGAATAGCCCGGGACGTCTTCTGCTGGCCCCGGCGTCTCTACTTCGGTTCTCTCTGGCGTCATCAGAGGAGTGGAGTACCGAGTATTCCTCGACTCCGGTGATCCCGTCGGAGTCGCGAGGAACGCTTCGGATAAGGGGGTTATTCTGTCAGAACTCCGGCTCCATGATGATGTATTAAGCGGAGAGTTGGTTGTCCGGGTTGGCTCTATAATTCGGGATGAATACCTCTGCGGTAGATGTCTCCTTCTAGGGGTTTCGGGCCTCCGGTAGATTCGGATTTCTACATCGGTTTCTTCAAAGACTTCGTGCAACAAATCCTTGACTCGATCTTCCGTTAATCCGTCCAGTCCACATGCTATCATTGGTATAGCTAATTTAACAATATTTTCCTCAACTAATTTCCGCCGTAGAGAAATTAAAACCTTGCGTAAGTTGGTATACGTAGGTTTCTGATAACTTCTCTCCTTAGTTATTAAGTAAAATATTGCTCGCCCTTCCCGCTTTAGCATCGCAGTGGTCCCCACTGTAGATTCCTGTTTCCTCAATTCGGGTAGCCCTCCGAATCGCGATTTGAATTCTGCAGCAATACCGGCCCCCATACGCAAATCTCGTGCTACACAATGCGCTAACGCATATTGAGGGGGAGCATCAAAGAGATCTCCGCTTACTTCCAACAAGGAGAATTTGGCCGGGGTAGCACCTCGGCTGACTACTGGCTCGTCCCGCTTGCTCGGTCGTCCGGGACGTCGGTTGGCCCTTTCTTCTATTCTGGCTTGCTCAGGACCCGGTTGCTTATAGCATGGTTTCATTCGGTTTGCATGCAGTACCATGCGTTTGTGACGAAACGCGCAATGTTGCACCCGGAAGGTATTCATACCCATGCTTTTTAACACGCGATATGGTCCGGTCCATGGCCGGTGCAACTTGAAACTCTCACCAACTTTAGGTGTTGGTTGATGAACCCATACCAAATCGCCCACTTGAAAAGTTGGTGTTCGAGCATCCTTATCGTAATACTCCTTACGTCTCTGGTGTGAAGCTTCCAGCTGATGTCTCACGGTCGCATGGGCATAGTCCAATGAAGAACGGAGCTGCTGAAGATATTTCTCTTCGGATTGGTATGATGTTCCCGGAGGGAGGCCATACTGGATATCTGCTGGTAGCCGGGATTCCCTCCCAAACATCAAGGAGAAAGGAGTGTGTTTGGTACTGTCATGTTGGCTCGACCGATAAGCCATCATAACCAAGGGGAGCTCCTCATCCCACGTTCGTTGTCGTTCGCCTGCATAATGAGATAGCATGGCGATCAGTGTTCGGTTAAACCGTTCTACCATACCGTCCGACTGCGGATGGAACGGTGTCGTACGAGTCTTATTAATTCCGAACAATCGACACATTTCTTGAAATAGCAGGGCCTCAAACTCTTTGCCCTGATCCGAGTGTAATGTCTCCGGAGCACCGTATCTACACACAAACTCCTGCACGAAAACACGCGCAACTGTCGTTGCCGACTTATCTGGCAACGGGTAAGCTTCCGTCCATTTCGTAAAGTAATCACCCACTACTGCGACGTATTTATTTCCATTTTTAGTTGTTGGTAATGTAAGCAAATCGATCGCGACTCTTTCAAGTGGTCGTGTTACCAGTTGTGTCTGTAGTGGGGCTTTTGGTCCTGGGGTAATAGCTTTCCGTCTATTGCATGACTCACAATCGCGGCACCACTGTTCTACATCACGTTGCATGTTATTCCAATAATAACGGTCTTTTAGTTTCGAAAGCGTTTTTGTTACCCCCAAATGTGCACCCGAGGCTGCATTGTCGTGATACGCTTTCAACACTTCGCACACTTTACTACGCGGTACTACAACACGATATTTACCAAATTTATTGTCCCGAATACACAATCCATATTCGTCTGTCCACTCCGGTTTTAAATCAAACAGACTTTTTGCTTCTTTCGATAGTTCAGTCGAATTAAAACGTTCACCGCGTAAAAACCGAATCACTGGTTCGCACCGATCATCTTCCAGTTGTGCTTGCACCAGTGGTTTCACGTACTCTACCGGTAGAGTATTGGGTACAGACCCTACCGACACTGTATTAATGATATTCGGGTCATACGCGTTCCTAGTATCCGGTGGTACTGTCGAATTTTCGTTGACTGCCTCCATTCCACATTGCCTGCATGGTCGTCGGGACAACCCATCAGCGTTCAAATGTTTCTTGCCTGGCCTGTGACATACTTCCATGTTATATTCGGCGAGAATTTCTAACCACCGGGCCACCTGACCCTCTGGTTCCTTAAAGTTTTTCAACCACCTTAAACAATTGTGATCGGTCCGGGCTAGAAATTGTGTTCCGATTAGATATCCTTTGAAATGTCTACAAGTTGATACCAGGGCCAGTAGTTCTCTTCTAGTCACGCAGTAACCGCGCTCTTGCTTTGTTAATGCTCGACTGAAGTAGGCAATTACTCGCTCATAACCATCTTGAACTTGACTGAGAACGCCTCCCAGCCCAACACCGCTTGCGTCGACATCGACAATGAATGGCCGATCAAATCTCGGATAAGCCAGGATTGGGGCGCTGATGAGACATTGTTTTAATTTCTTAAAAGCTGCCTCCGTATCTTCATTCCAGCTATAGTTTACCCCCTTGTTCAATAGGCGATGCAAAGGTTCAGCTTCTTTGGCGAAGCCACTAATGAAGCGTCTGTAGTACGAGGCCAATCCCAGAAAAGAACGCAGTTCCGTAAGGTTCCTAGGAGTGGGCCAGTCGCGTACAACTTGTACCTTAGCCGGATCTGTAGCCACTCCATGACGACCCACGACATGACCAAGAAACTCTACTTTTTCCTGAAATAGTCTGCATTTCTTCGGGTTGACTTTTAGGCCCGCTTGTCGCAGACGAGTCATGACTGCCTCTAGCCGCTGGAGATGCTCTTCGAAATTACGGCCCCACACAATAACGTCATCTAGATAGACTAACGCGCTTTCCCAATTTAGGCCTTCCAGTACAACGTCCATTATCCTCTGGAATGTGGCTGGTCCATTACACACTCCGAACGGAAGAACATTAAACTCATAAAGACCCGTTCCCATTGAAAATGCGGTCTTAGCTCGGTCCTCCGGAGCCACTTCCACCTGCCAGTAGCCCGACTGCAGATCCAACGCGGTAAACAGAGTAGCACCAGATAATGAATCGAGTATTGTGTCCATTCGTGGCAGTGGATAACTATCCTTGATGGTTACGTCATTTACCTTCCGGAAATCGACACAGAAACGAGTAGATCCATCTTTCTTCCGGACAAGCACGACAGGCGAGCACCAGGGTGATAATGATGGTCTTATAACACCTGCCTCGAGCATTCGCTGACACTCGTGTTTGGCTTCCTCTCGCCGTCCCGCTGGAAGTCGTCGTGGTGATTGGCGAATAGGTTTTGCGTTTCCAGTGTCAATCTGATGTTGAAGAATACGTGTGCGTCCCGTATCGTTCTTGCTATGTGCTACAGTGTCTTTGAATTGATCAATGCACAATTTAGCCCGCCGTAATTCCTCGGTAGACAAATGACAAGAAGCTTCACTCCAATCGAATTCACTTGAAGTCGAAACATCCGGGGGAGACTTCACATTCACTACCGCGCACTCATACGCGGTTCCTACGCGTGCATTTTTCCGTAAGGTGATTGGTTCAGTTGTTGGATTACGTAATAACACAGTCCCGTGTTCGGCCGACACTAACCCGCGCCCCAACATACAGTTAAATTTGTCCCAACATTGCGGCGATGGTTCTACTACACGCGGCAAGTTCAAATGTTCACCAACTAATTGTATACAACCAAGAATCTCCGTACGTGCGGGAATGACTATTGTCTCACATAATATCGCGGCTACTGGAGAGATAGTGTATTCCTCTACTCGTCTCCCTTGTAGTTCAATGTAACCACCGGCCGGGTAACACACACACTGTTGTTGTCGTAAAAAATCACATCCCAACACACAATCGTCTGTCAAGTTCTCACAAATACTAACTTGTATTCGTATACGTAAATCGGCTATCCGGACTACAATGTCACATATTCCGAGAACCGGTAAAACCTCCCGATTTGCCTGTACTACATGTCCGTTCGCGACTCGTAACGGCGCACTTCCTAACTGTTTCCACAAGGACTTACGCATGAAGCACCGAGATGCGCCTGTGTCCACCAAGAATATCACCGAATATTCGTTTATATGTCCTTTCACTCGTACTACTGCTGTATCCTCCTGAATTCCAGCCTGTCCCATCGTAGTACCAAGCGTCACTCCGGGACTGAACAACGCTTGCTTTAGTTTCCCGAATCCCTACTATCGCGATTTGGACAGTTTCTACAAAAATGACCGTAAGCGTTGCACAGATAGCAACGTTTATTCCCCGATCCATCAGTCTGTCCACGTCGCACTGGAGCAGGTGATGTTACACGGTTTTGAGCACTACGTCGACGGGTATCCCTGAACTGCGTTGGCGAACGCTCCCCACTGTAGACTCTCTGCGACCTTTCCTTATGATAAAAGTGCGTGTCTACTGGTGGTGTTGGTGAACGCCAGCGAACTCTAGGTTCTCTCGGCCTCTCATTGTCTTGTTGATTTCTTTCTAATTCACGAGTGGATGTAGTCAGCTTGCTAACAGCGGTAGCAAGCTCTCCCACTAACTTTGTAAGGCCCTCCAGATCTGTATTTGGTGTGGTACCTGCTGCGCAAATTGTTGCAGTGCTCGCAGGTTGAGAATGATGTTCACGTATCTCAGACAACCTCAGCTTAATCCTTAATGCCACTTGAGCCTCCTCCAGAGCTTCATTAAGTGTACCTGGGTTTTTCCGTGCTGTCTCCTCCGCCACTTGAGCATCAATTCCCAACAAGAACTGTTTTAATACCAACCTCTCACGTGTGATGTCGCTATGATCCGTAAACGCGAGTCCGCTCAAAAACCGTAAACCCGCCGCGAACATAGCCAGCGTTTCGCCATTCTCTTGTTTGCGCGCGCGAAATCGTATTTCCGCGTCATTTATTTCTTTGGTAAATGTCGGTTTTAACGCAGCGCATGCAGTAACCCAATCCGCACGTTGTTCGTTTGATAAACTCCGATACACCTGACACGCGGATCCTTCCAAGTAGAAAGGCAACGCCGTAATCTTTTTCTTATTGTCCCAGTCTTTAATTAACGCGAAAGCATCGAATCTTTCAATCCACTCTTCCCAGTTTCCACAACTAAACTTTGGGCACTGCACATCACTCATTTTTAATCTTTTAATTTTAATTTGCGTGTAATAAGTTCGATCACACCGCTGTCACCATTGTAGCGTAACCAATTCTAGCGTCTCTAGCCTTATGTCTCATTCCCGTGCACTCACTTTAGCACTTTGTCTTCAACTGTCCGTCCCTTACTGTTCTACCTACTTAGTCTACCAAGCACAGGCGGGGTCGAGGGATAAGGGAGCATACTCAGCAATTCCTTATCGCTTGCTGGCGCGCCACATAATGCTAATTATGTTTTTTTTTTATATTATGATAAAATGCATTTTTCGATTGTTTTACGGTCAATACATTTATTACTTTCTTAGACGTACATATATAAGAAAGTATTGAAATCATAATTAACATTAAATCAAAATGATAATTTTTAGAACAATAATTTAAGTGAATCATAAATTAAACTAAAATTGTTCCAATTTAATAAAAATTAGCTAACTAATTAATAACTCTAACATTTCTAGAACTCAGTTCAAAATATTACGACTCAAAAATGATTTATTTTAGATAGCCTAAAAAAGAAGCTTTCACGAAATTAAAAAAAACTATTTCGTAATAATTTTCTCATAAACGACTCAATTATATAAAAAACGATTAATTATATAATACTACGTGTATCTCAAGTTTGGCATAAATTCAAAATTATAAGTCAAATTTTCTTTAAAAGATGCGATTTTATAAACATCTTTGTCTTTTGAAAGTTAACTATAACATCTTCTATTTTAATGGCAATGATTTGTATTTCATGATAAGATCAGCTTAAATATTTAATTGCGGCAAGTAAATTTAGAAAATATGTTTCCATTTTCCGGAAATTATAGCGCTAAAACTTAAATAATTGAAAACAAAAGCTATTATTGTTGGCTAGTAATAACAGACGCAATAAAAAATCATGTAGCAATCGTATTTTTATTATTATTATGCTCTATTGCGAATATTACCATTAAAAATATATTGAAACAAACACAATAATTTGGCGGCTTTTTTAAACAACCTTGTTTAAATAGTGACAAATAAATATATGACTTTAAACTGACTCACAAAAAATGAAATATGTAAACAATGCACTTAATAGATACAAGTTTCTTGATGGTAAATTTATTGACACGAATATGAATATATCTAACCGGAAAAACTAGGTTAATGTGATAGATATATAATGCAATAAAACAGTATAGTATGATGTAGATATGTATATACAACCGCATTACATATTATGTCATTCGAGCCCGCATAATGATTTCGGTATAATACTCACTCTATCACGGCTAGATCATCGGGCGGATTTGAGCACATGTATACGTCACCGGACACCTTTTCCATCGTGCCCCTATCCGCGTAAAAGGCCTCTATCTGATCCATTATGAGCCGGTGTGTGAAGTTCAGGTAGATCGGTTCGCTCCAATCCAATAGGACATCTTCTTCCTCGAGCAATTTCAGTAGGTCGATCTGCTCGCACGGACAGAACACGGAGAAACTCTCGTATAATCTATCGTTCGGCTGAAAGCAAATTTTTTGTTCTTGTTATTTTTTACTTTTCGAAACCAGACTTTCATTTTACGGAAACACAAGATGGAAATGTTGCAATAAGGTTGTTAACGCACCGTACATATGAGATGTTTCAGTAAAACTCAGTAATGGATTTAATTTAACAAACGATACACGAAGATGTAAAGCAAAGTAGCTCTGCAAAAAGAGACATCAGCATAAAAAAAAATTCAACCATGAACCCATTAAACAGCGTATTTTTTTTTTCTGAATTAGTTATATAACAAGATTATTATAAAATATGCAAATAAAATTTGAAAAGTTTTTTTTATAACCCATTTTTATTTACAATCTGTCTTAATAACTAACATTCTGTAAAACTTATAATAAGATGTTTCATTAGCATGTAAAAGAAGCTATCCTGTGTTAGTCCTCATTTTACTCTAAATTTAATGTTGGTGATTATTTCTTTACCTTGTCGGGAATTTAACTTATTCATCTATATTTTAATGATTTGTTTGTAGTTTTTACTTTCTTGTACGTAGTATAAATAAGTATAGAAATCATGAAAAATTTCGATCTCGAGATTTTAACGGAAATATACCCTCCCTGAATCGATTCCGACTATTTTTGGAATGACGTCTGTCTGTGTGTGTGTGTCTGTATGTGTGTGTGTGTGTATGTTCTCTACAGCCTAAACGGTTGAAGCTAAAATTATGAAACTTTAAACTTAAGATTTGCATATGCCTGAGGTGTGCACCTCCAATTTTTAAAAACAATATTCCGGCGGGAAGTGCATGTTTGCTCTAGTCATTTTTTGCGGTTTCTGCAATTCCTCTAAAATAGTTACAGTTACAGAAAAATTGTTACAATAAAAATTATAGATATCAGCATTTTGTACAACTTTTATTTGAAACTTTATTCCCAAACGGTACTGGAAACAAGAAAATTTTCTTGTTAATATATTTATTTTAACATAAATCGTATCATCTTCGCCTGCCAATTGTTTATCAAAAAAAAAAAATCAAAACTGACTAAAATAATTTGAAGTTTGACATTTTATATTTATTCTCAGAAATACATTTAGTGTAAAAGTGTTCCAAAGGTTAGAACAAATATTATTAATTAGAAAAATAATGAAAATAGGATGTGATTTAACCCTAAAGCGTATAAGAAAGTTCGGTGCATGACACTGCAGATGTTTTTAATAACTCTCCTATGAGTAGAATTCAGAAAAATTCAGTAAAATCGCTGTTGAAAAAATGTAATTTTATATCCATCTTGAAAACCTATTGGTTATTTTCTTTGCCAAGAAATAAGTATCTTCATTAATATAAATCTTTTTTGTTTCGATAATAATAAGATAGGTAAAGCCACTGCTGGGCATACTTAAGCCTATATACGATAAGTGAATTATCATGAAACAGTAATATTTTCAAAATCAAGAAACTGTTAGACGCTGTGTTGCAATGTTACGTCAGCGATCATGTATTTCTATTATTTAAGTGCTAATTCTGGTGCCGCATTTAACCATAATCTCCGCAAATACCTAATCGATTTATCGAAATATGTCTCGTATCAATATAGGGGCCCAAAACGTGCCTATCAAAATTCTTATCACAAAAAAACCTTCTATGAATATGATTAAATATTAATTATTCTCGGAATAATTTATTAAATTAGTAAAATTCTTATTAAAAGGCGAAAAGTTTAAGTATTATAGAATCAATTTGAAACTTTATTCAAGGAGCTACTTGTCTTAGCAGTCTGTTTCAGAAACAAAATTTAATATGATGTTTTTCTTAAGTTATTAATGACCCGTATTAAATTATAGAGTTTTACAACGTTCAAGGGTAATTCATTTTCTATTCACAAGAAAATCTTTCAAACATTGTATATGCTGCATTATTCATAGATATTTACTGGGGATTCTCTTTTGTTTGTTTCTATCATTACTTATTCTCTCTACGCACAATCAAATTATTTTAATTTGTGGTAATTCTCTACCAAGTCATCACATTTCTGTTCTTTAAGCTTTAATCAATGGACTACCTCCAAATAACATTAATAAGAAACGCCTATGCATTGTCAAATTAGTTGACTTGCTTGTTATAATTACATTTTAACAGTTCAATCAATCAATTAATCAATACAAGTAAAATGGGCATGATTCATGCTTTTGCTATGTTGATAATAAAATACACAATATTTCACTAATATTATTACTATATATCACTCATTTACTTTAAAACATTTATATTTTATAATTATTCAAATTATGAACTATAATGACGTCACAAGCAAATCAACTGCAGTGTATTTTTTTAATTCAAAACATTAATTTCTCAAACATATGCCTAATTATTAAATTAATTTAATTTTAGACATCTCAATAACAATAAAAGATAAATAAAAGTTCTTTTTTAATAGATTTGTTTATTTTAAAAAAACTTTATAAATTACACATGTAATTAATATGTTTTGTAAATTTTCGTAGTTCCCCAAAAGAATAAATGTAAATGACACACTGTGGCTACTTTTATTACATCCGTTTTCTTTTTGTCAATACATTGATTTGAATTTACAAACTACAGTCGATGAGCAAAGAACGGAGGCAGTGAACAACGTAAAATGGCAGTAGTTCGAGGAATATTGCATCGGCTTTTGAAGACTGCGTCATATCGGAGAACGTTTACTTTTCTTTGAAATACGAACAAAAGAACAAGTGGATTTTTTCTTTTCGCTTGAAACAAAAGCAAACAAAAACCTGTTTGAAGTTTTCTGTACAAATAAAATAATAATGTATAATAAAATATAGTTTCTTAAACTAAAGACAAATCTAAAACGTTTGCTAGGATTTCTTTCCATTATTATAAACTTTTGTATTAAAGTACTGTACAACATTATTTAATTTTCATTTTGTTTCTATAAAATGTATGACTGTATTCTAAAACTATAACCAATATTGATATTTTCAAAGCTTAAATTAGGAATTGGATAGTTGATATCAAAAGCAAAAAAAAGTTACATCTAATTTAAATCTACGTTAGCTTCTACATTAATATTTCTCTTTTACGTTTTAATATCACAAAAATCTTAACGCTTTTCAAATGATTAAAATATGAAAAACGCATATGCTAACATATATAAAATATACATTCATATTTCTCGCAGAATTAATTCAAATATTACATTCAGGAATATGTGTGAATTAAATAGTGTATTTTTGGTAATTCACCTTCTGTGGATGTGTGTGTATAGCCCCAAATAAACACTGTTTATGTATTATTTTTAAGCAAAATATTATATGCACACATTCATTACTAGGGGACAGGACGGGCTTATAAAATATTCCTGGCATAGAAACCTAATTCTGAAAAGATTTGGAACCCTTTTGTCTAGAAAATTTAAAAGATTTACTGAAGCAATCCGCATCGTAAATTTATGACTTTCTTGTGGAGCTCTGCAGTTGTTTGTTATATTATTTTGTTTTATGCTTAGACGTGCAGATGTCCAAAATTATCTGCAGTGAAAGGGTTAATCCAGGGTCTCAGTAAGTTGTTATTTGCGCCCCGCGTTTGATGGTAAGTGGAATGGTTCTAAATCTCGTGTTTGACCCACTTGGCATAGTGCCAGGTTCCAGGGTCAATGTTAGAATGTCCCTTCACACGTGCGCTATTGCCTGCTACTATACTGCAGTGTGGCAAGTACGGCCCCCCTTATTTTGTTCGATTTTTGCTGATAAATATGTTCGTGTCGCATATAGGCAGTTTATGCTGTATGTACTCTTATGCTTCCATCCACCAAGGTTGCAATTATTTATGTGTGCATATTAACGGGAACAACTCACGGATGTTGTGAAGAAGTTTATTGGATTATCGAATCGATGAGGATTGTCCAAGAAGGTTTTTTTTTAACTTAATCAATCAAAGTCTGGGTCTTTGCACTTCAATTGACTATCCAGTTGATAAACGCATAAGTGTTGGTAGAGCTTTAGATATTGTAACGTTTTACCGATTGGGTAGAGATTAGTTCACTTGTATTTTATTTAAACGCTACTATTTATTTATTTAATACGCTAAAACTAATATTATAACACATATTAAATTAATATTTATTTATGCACTATGCTATATTTATTTAAACACGACTATTTATCTCTACAGTTTGTTATTTATCTTTACATATCACACACACACACAGACAGACCTCAGCTTCAAAATAGTCAGACTCAATTCAGGGAAGGTCAAATGATATATTTCCGTTAAAATCTCGAGATCGAAATTTTTCATGATTACAATACTTACTTATACTGTGTATAAGAAAGTAAAAAGTTAAAAACGTTGAATCCTAGAAGGTTCTGTGAAACTTTCTGGACTATTTCTAGATCTTTTACATAGGCAATCCGTATTTTGTTCCTGTATTCTGGCATACCCCACAGGCTCATTACAATATTATAGTATGGGAGCAATGATACATTATATAATAAAAGTTGCCATAAAGGTACGTTCCATTGGCATTAAATATTTTCGTACTATATGCAGTAGTACGTTTTTATCCGCTGATTAAATCTAAATAATTCTAATAGTATTACTGGTCTTAAGACGAGAGTATTATAGAATAGATCTACATAGGTCATAGCTAAATATATATATTTCAGTAAGAGAAATAATATGAAATTTAATTAAAACTTGTTACAAAGCTATATATGTAGGTATAATGGTAAAATAAAAATGTAATTTTTAATTTAATATTACTGGATTTATTAATTCTATTTCTTTGAAGATTTTTGCTTTTCATCCACCAATAGATGATAATAAACGATTTTAAACGTTCCTGAAGTCATATTAAATATTTTCACTATGATATCTGTTTGTTTAAATGTATTGTTTGTAAATGTATTGTTTGTAATAAAAAGCTTAAAAATATATAACATAATATTGAATACTTTTATTAATTCTGGATAATAAATTTCAATTTACCAATCAGAAGTAGTATTATATTTAGTAATTGAAAATCAATATTATTTTCTATGATTTTATTCTCAAAAGTTTTACGAACGTCGTTTTTAATTTATTTTTATGTTCATCAAAAACATTGCTGAATCATAAAATTTTAAAAATTATTAATGTAATAATTCAACTAATTTATCATACACTTGGTTAAAGTAGCTATTTGTGGATTACAACAGAAAAATTGGCATCATCTTCATAAGTTTTATTTTCCATTTTTAGCATAAAAAAGATACAATCGATAACGGCAGAGTGGGTATATCAGAAAACCTCATTCTATGGCCATGCGAAGGTTAAGAAATCTTTTATAGCTTTACGTTATCTTCATCTATGAATAGTAATTCTCATTTCGCCAGTGTTTCTGATGATTTATATGCTTTCATTTCGTTTAAGCTATTTTTCTGATATTTCTTAGTATTCCCTTTGAACTCTTCAAATAACCTTTCTGTAGGTTGATTTAACACGCCCAATATGTACACTAAAGATATACATTTATAACATTTGATATGCCGTAAAACCTAAGGCCAACTTCTGAATCTAACAACTATTATTTATGTTTATTCATATATTCAAGTATAGTAAAAAGTATACATTATTTTATCTTTCTCAACGAATTTTACACCATATAACTATTATTTCCTGTTTTTCTTCCATGTTTGGATTATTATGAATATTCCAAATGCAAATAAATTCATATTTGATAAATAAACTCTCGGAACAGAAGGAACGTCATGACAAACATTTTCTTTAAAAGATTAAAACTATTTATAATATAGCTTCATTCAATTTAGCTCAATTTAATTTAATTGGAATCAACTATTGATTCTAATTAATAAAGACGAATTCAATTAAATAAAACATGATTTACACAAATTGTTAACTCATTAACGAGATTCGCTTGTTTGTTTTGAATGTGTTTAGATAATTGAAGAGTTGTCTCTGCTTGTTATACAATTTTAAATATAATTGTTAAATCTAGCCAAACCTAATTTTATATATTTTGTTTTATTCATCTTATTGTTAATAGAAAATAAAGTAATGAGCTTAGGCTAAGTATTTATTCAATATAGAAATTTGTTACTAGTTTTCTTTTTTAAATTATTCAATACCTCTCCATTTATTGTTATTACCAATACAATGAAGGTTAAATAAATATTTTTAGGATGGTATGATTCATGGTCTGCCACATGTTATCTATAATGGTCTATTTTTCGCAGTTTCCTCATTCTTACTGTTTGATAGAAAAACTAAATAATAAATGAATTGAAATGTGTCACAGATAAAAAATATCTAGTAACATTTCATACGCACAGAACGTCATCTTCTAGTATTAAAATTTGTCAATTATGCACCAGCAGCGTTGTAAACTTGACTTGGAAGCTGGAAAACCCATTGGGGATTTTTCCGTCACGATCCCAAAACACGAAGCTTTTAAAAATACATGTCTCTGAATCTACACCGTAAAAACACATAAGAGAAAAACTAATACTTGTAGAAAAATGTGAAAGAACAAGCAAACAAAAATCGAGAACATAAATAAGTAAAAATAAAAAATATAATAAAATAATTAATATCGCAACAAAATTCATAAAATATAATTAGAATACAAATATGACCCCACGGATATTCACAGTTAACATATTTATAGCTGCATTAAATATATATTGTGTACTGGCCACTTTTTCATAAACATTAATTGGTAATTTTATACCTAATATAAAAACAACTATCTTATTGAATATTTACACAATTTTTCGACAAAAATTAAAATCAATTTTATTGCAATTTAATGATTGAATGTGTAAGTTGTAGATGTAACGTAACTATAGCTACCAAATTAGTTGACACGCACTACGAATCGCATATGTTTAAGCGTTACATAATTAATATTAGGGGTAAACCGTGAAATGCAAACCTATATGTTCAGAATAGATTACAGAACGGGAAATTTGTACCGCATTGATATAAGGATGCATTCACCAAACAAATACTTTTATAACAGTGATTTAATTATATTCTATTTAAAAGTTATATATACTATAAACTAATTATTATATAGAAAAATAATCTAATCTTCAAATCTGCTTTTAATATACATGTATATAGAATGTCGCATATTAATTTTGCCTCGCTAAATATTCGTGTAAATTTGCTCATATAATACTTAATATTATACAGGGTGTAACAGCGAAACGAGCTACCTCGAATAACTTCTATGTTATTAAAGATACAATATTATCGTATAAGACAATCTTATGCAGGACCAAAGGGGACATCCAACTATAAAAGAAAATATTTTTTTAAACCAATGGTTCTCAAGCAACAACAGAAAATTATGTTTTTTCAAATGAGATGCTATATATTTTTTAAGCCCATTCGATAGATTATTTTTTTCTGAATTCCATTATGTATTCGTTTTATACCCTTACATAAGTAAAATATTGAGAAAAATGCGATTGAAAGTTAAATAAATTTTATTTTTATAGTTATTTTTCAGTAGGCTATGAAACAAAATTAGGCTTAAATACATGAAATTATTTGTTATTTACTTTATAACACTATTTATGAAGTAAATAACAAATAATTTAATGTATTTCATTTATGTTTCGTTGTATTTAAGCTCAATTTTGTTTCATAGCCTACTGAAAAATAACTATAAAAATAAAATTTATTTAACTTTCAATCGCATTTTTCTCAATATTTTACTTATGTAAGGGTATACATATACATACAGGGTATACGAATACATAATGGAATTCAGAAAAAATACTCTATCGAATGAGCCTAAAAAATATATAGCATCTCATTTATAAAAACATAACTTTGTGTTGTTGCTTGAGAACCACTGGTTTAAAAAAAAAAATTTTTTTATAGTTGGATGTTCCCTTTGATCCTGCATAAGATTGTTTTATACGATTTTATTGTATCTTTAATAACATAGAAGTTATTCGAGGTAGCTCGTTTCGCTGTTACACCCTGTATAATAATAATAAAAAAAACTGTAATATTGGTTCAGCATGGCATGTTGATGAACACTAACAATAATTATAAAATCTATATTCGGTACACACGTTAGCAATGGTGGTTTGAAAATTACAAACAATTAGTTAAACTTATAATTTCTTTAAAAATCATTTTATGGGTCAAGTTTATTCCATCATATTATATGCATGTATGATTGATCATACTGTGCTACATGTGCCTAGTAACTAGAGAAGTTAAATTATTAACTAATTTAAATCATACATTGCATGATATTTCTGAAATGTCACGGTATGCATTTAGCAAATTACTAACATGACTATAATATATATTTCTACGTATGCATATATGAATTTCCTTTGTTCTTACTGTTGCTTAATAAAGAATAAAAAACTAAGTGCACACAGATGTATACTTTACGTGTGTAAAAAAACTATATACTTCGTTTAAAATATATGTATTCTCATTATTATTAATAAAACAAAAAGTTACATTTAAGAAAATAAATCTGTAATTCTTATTGTAGAATTACATGATTATTAGGTAGCGAAGACGGGTTCGAAAACCTCCTATAGTATTTGATTTAGAATTTAGAAAATTTCAACGCTATTGATGTTTGCCGGGAAATTAAAAGATGTAATAATAATTAGCGTTCCTAAAAATACCACATTGAATTAAATATTTTGAGACAGAATACGTTCCACATATGTACGTTATTGATAGTAAAATGTGTTCCTATATATTGCTAGCCTGCCAAGTATAATATATGTATCGATTTTTTTTAGATATTTCAATTTAAAACAACACCATAAACATATGCAGTTCTATAATATTTAACTAAACCTAATGAATATATATATATATATATATATATATATATATATATATATTTATATATATATATATATATATATATATATATAAAAAATCAATGAATATCTAAAGTGGTAGACGTCTTTCAATAGACCTTTTTATAGCTGACGAAACGCACCCCAAGTCTACCCTAATAGGCTAATGTGTAAGGTGCGCGCCAAAAGTCTGACAACGCACTGCCACGTGTCGGTTGACCGGAGCGGCGCGGGGTTTTGAATCATCGCTCCGGTTGTTGGCCAATGTACGAACGCGTTACAACCACATCGATTCCGGTGCCGCAGTCACGTGATCGTCTCGACTGGCCGCTCGATACGTCACGTGACGTGTCCGACACACCCCCACCCGTCCAACGGCAATTTGAATTTCGACGCTGTACACTAACGCGGTGGAGTGAAACACACCCGTACAGACGCCGCGCCGGTCGTCGCCGCGTTCGTGTCATGTCGTGTCTCCCAAACACCCAAATATTATGAATCATTACGTGATGGGGTGCATAAAATCACACCCTCGTAGTATGCATATTAACGAAACTTATTTATAGATTAAAGAGATATTACTATGTATAAAGTTAAACACGTGCCGCGGTGTATTACACCAGCCTCACTTGATTTAAACCTGCACTAACACTATGGCAATATTAACTGAAATAAATCATTCATATACCTAAAACTATATTGACATTAGCGAAATTACTCCATATTCTGTCAAATAATATAATATTGCGACAGTAGAAAATGATATATATATATATATCTTTATTATAATTACTATGCTAATATAATAAACTCATTAACCATCTTGCTTAGTAATATGTATAGTTTAATAAAGTTTACCCAATGATTATCGCGTATTGGCGAGCCACCATGTTAATATGTTAAGTATAATTACAATGACGGAAATAAAATGAGTATGAGTTTCATGTAATTTGTCTTTATTTTCGATGCGTTTGGACTATTTGGTCATCTTCAGGACTAAATAATATCTTATTAAACATGATATAAATATCATGTTTAATAACTTATTGTAATATTATTTAATCTTGATGATGACCTAATTAATATAATGAGTTGTATGTTAAGGTAAGTAAAAACGATACTAATTATGGCCACTATTGAAATACACATCAAGGCGTACTTAGAGATCGTTCCGTCGGGTATACTACTTGAGAAACAGCAAATACCCCTAAAGTTAACGTTTCACTTGAACCAGATACTGACAGATTACATTTGAATATCTTGAACCCGCGTACGTTCTGTTTTAAGCGTATACCCCACACATAATGGATCATTTACTCAATGATAATATGTATGCACATTTGTGAAGCCGCAATTAATTAAATTTGATGCAATATTTCATTTAACACTCAATATATTAACAACTTCTTCAAACAAAATTGCATTTTGATGCTAGTTTAAAAATCAAATCTAATTCAGTTAATTACGATATGGAACTGAATATTAAAATGAGAATAAAAAACGCCGTGAATTTCTAGAAATGTTATAAACATACTTAGCGATATACTTGCAAATATATAGCATAAATAGTTGTATGAGGCATCGAAATTTTTGGAATTTTATATAAATGTTTTATAATAGACACATGCTGTCGCAAAATAAAATAAGTGGCATTTATTGGGGAATAACATAAATACGGGGTGCAATTATCTTATGTGGAATATAAGTAAATATTATGAACGCTATTCATACATCGCAATGCATTTCGTTTGAATATTTAGTAAAATAATGGCCTGGCCAATCACAGACGGGGAAGCTGTCACCCAAGAGTAAACTAGCTTCTGAAATATGTAAACCGGGCATTTGCTTTGACAGGTGCACGCCAGTTAAAAATAATATTTATATATATAACAAATATGTAGCTAGAATTTACAAACAAGTAATAAATTTATATGCATGATAGTAAATTTTACTTTATCACTATACACATATTTACAAATCAATGATAATTTCACAATTACGTTTTGGTTCGGTCAGCGACCATATGACAAATGAAAATGAACGATATTTGCATTACAAGCAACACAAAACAATAGTTTAGATTTGGAAGTTATTACGTTATAATAGTCATAAAAATGTTAACTTTATTAAATATTCAAAACCTTTTTTTTTAACATAAATATAATCATTCATTTATTTAGAAACAATATCGTAAATATCTTTTTAAATTCTTAAGAAAATTTTGAATTATATAGTAGCAAATAAATAATATTTATCTCTCGAGCATAAAATATATTATACATGCATACTTGGAATATTTGAATTTTTAAATATTCTGATATGCTTGAATGAATTAACTGAGTGGGTCACCTGTCCCTCATGACCCAAGGGTTAAATTAATGATTTGCTAATAATTTTTGATGGATGTTTTATTTAAAAACGCCATTTAAAATTAATATAGAAACCTTTTTCCTCCCTCGTCTAATCCTGACTTGCAAGCCATTAAATATTGTAAAAGCGTAACATTTACCAAGCTTCTAAAATTGTTGGTCAACCACTCCCTGGATCAAATAAAAATACAAGCACAAATAAATTTAGAAATTTAGAGCAAATATGCTATTCATATATAAAACACAATTTCCAAAGCTGTTCTATACAGTTATAAAACATAGTATCAACTACATTTACACTCAATAAAACAGTCAATTTATATATTCATAGAACGAAATATTGAATATTTTAAACTATTTCATTATTTTATATAACTATTCAATTTTTACGTATCATAAACTTCATTGAGTGTTTGAAATATGTATTCATATTTCCAAATGGGTTACTGAATTGTTTGGTTCTTTTGATGCGAATCTATACCTCGAAATATATTTTTATATTCACCAATATTCTGATATGAGCATTTAATTCTTACCTTATATCTTGCGGAATATACATATCTAGAATGAATAATTATTATAATAAAATTTGTTTCAAATTTATTCTGTTGAGATAATGTTAATGAAGATTGGAGCATGGAAAACATTTTGTAGTTACAAAGTTATTCTTTAAAATTATTCATTTTATATCAATTCATTTGAATAATAATTCAAGTCGGAAAAATAACGGTCCATACCGTTTCCTTAAATAACAGCGTCATATACTCGGTGAACTACTACGTTTTTATCATAGTTTTTAATTCAAATTTCACATTTCAACATTTAACTTTCAATATTACCTGTCTTAATTGAAAATTCAATTTTTACTTACTATTGCAAAAATTATTTTGGATTTTTTATTTCAAACGACACCATAAAGTTTTTCACTCAAAAGTAATAAGGAAAATGTAACGGACAGGCTTTCAAAAAGACTGGTTTCTAATAAAAAGATATTAAACAAAAATTAACAGACTGTTCTTCAAAAAGACTAATTTTTAATAAACGAAAACCAAAAATTTGTATAAATAATAACCATAAAATGCTTATAATGTCAAATAAATTGACAAACAACAAATTAACGTTAGAAAAATGAAAAACTTGCGAGTACCTAGTGAAAAACTGTTACCACATTATGTGAGAAAAAAAAACTTCCGCTGATATATTAATTAAAAATGATATTAAAATTGCGTAAAATATATGCGCTATATATGCATAAGACGTAAAATTCACGTTACAAAGTTCACTTTATTACGTAAATATTCTTCGATATATACTAAGCATGGTTTGCTTAAAGAGCACGTATGAATTTTAATAGAAAATTATAGAACGTTTGAAAGAATAAAATTTAAAAAAAAACTATAAAAATGTACACACAGTATTCAATACGCATACACTTTATGATAAATTGCATACTTAAATATGACTTTACACATGCTTTTACTAAATAAAATGTGTAAATGTTTTTAAAGTAATATACATTTATTTTGATATCAAATTTTATATCGTGTCATACAGGCTTTAAATATAACAAATTATCATTTCGTGATTAAATATATTATCGATTCTAATCTACACATTAAACTACGTGTCACCGAAATATTTATCAAATAAATGACTATTTTTTGTTAATATTAAATGCTATCAAATATTTAAAAAATAATATCAAGGTAAGGTTATTTATAATTCTCCATTTCAAGGACAATTTTTGCAAACAAATAAATGATTAAAAATAATTATCTTTGATAAAATATAACCCTGAAACAGATAGGCATTTCCTTGGCCAAATCTTGATCGCGAGCTTGATCTACCAGACTTGTATGGATTTCAAAGGTTAATTTTTTACAAAATAACTATACCTCAACAAATTGATCTATAGTATTTCTAAAAGATCAAAGTATTTCATATTTAATAAAATTTAACATATACATACAGTTTTTTATCAAATACTAAAATTTGTTTTTATTTATCCTGTAACTTATTATTAAGGTAATCCTAAGCTAGAATTAATATATTAGCAATTTTTTTAAAGAACATATTATTCACTAAATGATAAACTAGAATATAGATTAAATTGCAATATACCTAACGTGAAATTAGATAGTGTGTTAAAGATGAGAAGAAAAGGTAAAGTCTATGCCAGACAACCGTGATGAAATAACGCAATTAAGTATATAAAAAAATGGGAATCAAAGAATTCTCACTCACCGTTTTTGTCATTCCTGGGAAATGTAGAATCACAGGTTGCTCAGGCCAGGTTTTTGACACGTAGAAATGGAAGTCCCAAACTCGATCATTCATATATGTTTTGATCGTTTGATGAAACTGCAACACAAAATGAACATTAATTATTTTTACTATGTTTTCGAATATAAATTAAAATTATAAATTGTTTTAAAGATATAAATTTGAAATACAATTTTAGTTTATTTGCAATATAAATTTTTATTAATTTAGTTTACCCCAGAGATTTATTTTACCATTCTCTCACTATTTTATCAAATTGACGTGCACGTGAATATAGGTAATTGTATTTTCGATAATTATTTACTCGATTGTGTCAACAAACATAAATAACCAATAAATATGTGAATAATTTCAGAATTCTCTAATAGTATATAATTATGAAACACGACTAGGCCAACAGTCATTGTCTAACCATGCCAGTAAAAGTTCAAATATTTTATAGTATACAATTTCAAATAATATATATACCGTTACATTTTTTTACTAATAAATTACAATGAAAAAGGATATTTTCAAAGGAATGACACATCTAGGCCAAACTATATAAATTATAGCAAAGAATCAATAAACAAATGACTTATAAAAAAAAAATTACAGTATATATGCAAAATATAAGATCCATACAAATTTATCATAAAGAGTTATTTTTATTTTTAAATAATATATAAATAATAAAAATCACTGAAATCATTGTCGCTATATTAAATAAAGTAAATGTGCATAATTTTAGTCTTTAAATGACCCAAACTTGTCTAGGGAAAATAATCCGTTGAAGAGTCAATTAGCAAGTTTTAAAAAAATCACAAAAGAAATTCTAGACACAAAATGCGTTGAAAATTAAATAAAACTCTCGTTATACATTGAACTGTATGACGGTGAACCTTTTATTTTTTAATATTTGATATTAAAATCATAGAACTGTGTCAGCTGACTGACGCCAATGTGAGTCATATAGAACCTAATTAAATGAATACTGGGCGTTGGAATCACAACATAATCATATAGAATCAAATATACTAATCAGACCACAATAATAATATGTTATTTACTACAGCGTCTAAAATATACATTAATATTAAAGTAATAAGGCCACTGAAATTCTAAGTAAAATCAATAGTATTCACACGCATATTATTTATACAGTTGCTTACAACATATTTTCGTATTTGTATGAAAACGTACATATTATTACACTTTACATCAGATATGGTTATACATTTTTAATATGGTCACGAAGATGGCTAATAATGCATTATATTATATTTGTTTAACTAAGAATATGTTAACAAATAACAACGATTTTTTTAAACACTAATTCATGTTAAATTTTATTTGATATGTAAGAAATTTGATACAATGCAAAAACTTACTTAAATTAACCCAGTTTATATATAATATTAAGATAAAGTAGAAATATACTGGATATAATTCAACAGTCGCATTTTATTTAATAATTAAAAAGACGTGTTCCTGTAAAAATGAAAAGCGCTTTTTTAATATGTACAATTCTACAGTCGAAACAAAACTTAAAATGCACGCAGTACGTATGAAATAATATGCAAAGTAAAACTAAAATAAGAAAAAAATGTTGTATTGTATTCGTTCAATCAAAAACGGTGATTTAATTCGACACATACTATGGGCACTTCGAGCAACTGGCAGAGCGTATATTTAATGTTAAAAATTAGGACAGATATATCTAACGTTTTATTTTTTAAAACAATTCAGAATTGTTCTTGATATTTTTTCAATTACTGGTAAGTTTTGCCTCACTAGTCAAAATATGCTGTGGTTTCTCACTAGATGAACATGGTCAGTGAATAGCAACCGCAAATAAACTATTAGATGCTCTATTTAGGATAGTTTACCATTTGTCCGAACGGGAATTCGACAAGCGAGCCTTGATAATATGGAGACGACCCGTTTCTATCAAATTTGTTTCGACTTTGTTTTTACACTCACATATTTCAATTACATTAATCAAACCATATATTCATATATGCTCATTTGTTCAGCTTGCTCATATTCAATTAAGTCCATTTATCCTATCGGACGTACGCGCAATTACCATTTTCTTTTTACGTATAAATTATTTTTGCTCGTTGAAAAACTTGACTAAATGATATTATACAAACTCCTCACATATCCATTTTTTTCTTTCAAAATTCATATGTCAATTTTATAATTAACGTTTAATTTTTACTAATTTGATATTGCGGCTCAATTAGAATTTTTCTAGGACATCCCATTTGGCACTCTATTACCAAATAGAGTAAAAATACCATTTCCATCATCAATAATGTGTAGTGAATTATAGTATTTGGTGAAAGCAAAACAGAACCGGTCAAGTACAAACCAATTAGCAGCTTCAGTTCATCTGGAACTTCATTAAACAAATAAAAATTTGAATAAATTTATTCCTTATTGTTAGGAGCAAACTTTCAAGCTCATTATGGATGGAAAATGACAGTGGTTTTCAAATAAAATCATCTCTAATTTGAATAAAAACAATTAGCAATCTTTATTATTACCAAATAATGTTAGTTATTTAAAAACAATTTAAACACAGATCTGGCAAACGAAATAATTTAAGCAAATAAATATATAATCTAAGTAAATTTCTTTTCCGTTTCTGCCAAATGAGAAAAAAAGCTTTTACTTCTTTGGCATATTTATATCTACTATTGGAATTTGCCGAGAATAAAAATAAATAGTAGACATAATTTAATAATAAAATGAAAATCGGCTATCGATTGATTCATGAATCAGCCGTACAAATTCAATATTTATAAATAGAGTATTGCGAACTTTTTGCATGCTGAATCAGCCAAAGAAAAAAATTCACCCAGTTCAAGGACGAATTAGATTATTGAAGAGGAAAATATTCTACTAGCTAACTAGATTTTAAAAATGAACGTCTCTACACGTTTATTATGTAGAATATTAATTATTAATCATATCAAATTTCCGATATTTCATCTAAAGGGCATACGGTTAATGTAAGTTTTTATGACGTTCGTAACATTTTAGCTTTTTATCGAAAAAAAATGAGTATTCATTTGATATGCAGGTCACTTATGGTCAAATATATTTTAAGCAGGTAAATTAAATGTGAGTTCAATCTTTTATAAATTCATCATGTCCAATCATTGCTTATGACATCAATAAAAAATATAATGAAATTTCGACAGGACTCGTTTTAGAACGTTTCATTATTTGTTGACTCTTTAAATTGGAACAGTTAAAATGGCAATTTAACGGCATACTTAAATTTGGTATAAAATTTTCTACTAGATGTTAAATTTTACTATACCGATGCTGGCTTTTAAGTCAAAATTTTAAAAATATTATATTAAATATTCTCACATAAAAAGAATGATACGACAGATAAAAATAATCCAATACTATCCTGGTATTGTATCGTAAATGAAAAGTATTGGACCATTTACCGACCAATCGCTATACACACTTTAGATGCACTAGTCTACTTTTAATTGAACAATTGGTTCATTGTTTGTATTAAACCCATTTTAAAACCATTTTATGCCTTAAAATATGAGTAACTGATTATTTTTCCTATATCTTCACTTCTAAATCTGCCATTGTTGTAGTATTGATTGTATTATCTTATTTCTCTTCGGCGATGAAATCTGAACGAACTATACGCGTAACGTATTATAAGATTAATTAAAATTACACTATAATACTGGTACTACAACGCCTCATATATCTAGGTTAATATAAAAAAGGAGAGACTTTTTTAGACCCTCAGCGCGGCAAACATGTTCGATGAATCGGCTTGTAAGAAATTTCATAATCCTATTTTCTCATCAAAATAGATGTTTTTCTGTGCTAAGCTTACGTGAAAGGGGCGGTAAGAGGTTAATCGCCAAAACCGAAATTTCGTTTCTATTCAAACTCTGACTATTATATCAAACATATAAAATAAAAAAATTGTGAAATTCAATTTATATTTTGGTTACAAATGATCAAATTGACAATTCTTATCAAATTAATGCCAACTCTAGAGGCATAATGTTAATTTTTAAATCTAATTGTATAAAAGATGTTTAATTGGGTAGTTAATAAAAAAGTTTAGTAATGCCGTTACCTAAACTATGAAAACCGACCGTTAAATAAACTATTGAAATTTAAAGAAATGTACATTTACTGAAGCCCTGTTGAATATTTAATATATTATGTGAAAGCCAAAGACAGTTTTCACTATCTAAATATTTGCCCGATAAATTAGCTTAGCGAATTATGAAAATAAAAAAAAATTATTTGATAGAGAATTATCCTCGGAATTACCATTTTTTCACATATAAAATACGCATCCTTGGTAAAAATGTCTGATGAAAATCAATATAAATAGAAGGTACTCGCTTTTATGCATTTTATATATCTATGAAAACGTGCACTAGAAAATATGGGAATATGATTGAGAATGAAGTACGCAAAAGAAAAGTTATGAGCAAACGGAATAGAAGAGCGTGCAAGAAGAATTTGATAATTTAAAATGAAGTAAAAGAAGTTTGTATGAATAGAGTTGAATGGCGAAAGATTGTCAAGACGCAAATGAATGTTAAGGGTTTTCTGCCACCCCATGTAATAGGCATAAACATACAATTATGCATATATGTATAATAAAAGATAATTATTTTTAATTTTTTAAATATAAATCCAGCAAGGCAAGTATATAACAAATATTTAAAAACTAATAAAACTTGTTATCACATACATATATCTATGAAATAAGACGAGAAACGACCTTTTGTAGAACTTATTTTGACGTCAAAGTTTTATTTTTATTCTGATTTACGCGAAACATCAGAAAACAGAAGTTTTTAATGACACAATGTTCGTTGAGTCAACAAACAACATAATTCATTGGAAATTAACCAAGCCGTACATATTATCATTCGCCTTTCTTTAACTAAAATCCGTTAAGCTGTTAAGTTTGTTTATTATCTCTAATTTATTTTTGCGTTATCTATTTAAATTTACAAATTGACCACCACTTTTATTGGTGCAAACAATTACAGGATAAATTTAATTCGTTAACCATTAGTGATGTTGAAAGGTTGATATTCTGCATTTACGAATTGATTCGTGTATTCATTGATTTTTACCAGTGTTACTCAAATGCGGCACTTCATTATTTTGCAATGAAATTGTTCGCAAATTTGTTACACGCAGTAAACACTATAACCACTTAAAATTATAGAGGACACTCATGTGGTACATTCACTCCACATCAGCCTATCTGTTAGTTAACTCTCGAAGGTGTGCTGTGCAAATATAGGAAGTACAAATCATATATTATGTATTTATAGGTATTTTACCTGTAAATATTCGTCTAAAATTATAATTACTCACTATAGATATGGTGAAAAGTAGAAATAGTTTGCCGATTAAGAAAGTTGTTTATCCGTCATAAATGTCTAGGAATATCAAAGCCGATGTACTTAAAAATTGATATAATTAAATTATTTGAACATTCGGACATTACAACGGAAATAATATTATTTTTTGATTATGCTTGTAGCCATTGGAAAACGACTCCAACTATTGGGTAACAAGAAATGCCGAAGTTAGCACCATTACAACTATATTAAGAAAAACATAAGTTTTCCGGATAATAATATATAGAAACGTAAAATTATTTTTATTGGTTAATACGTTATTTTACAATAAAAAATCTACTTGAAAGTTATATATTTGTTAATATTTTTAATTGAAATTTTCACCATAGAATATAAAATCACTAAACAAAAAGCAAATTTTTATTAGCTGCCACAAAAATTACTTATTTATGAAGGATGAGGCAACCAAATTCTTAGTTATGGTCACAGTTTTTCGGTGTTGTCGCACTTTGGCCATGAGAAATAGTTTTATGATGTTTTACTCCCCATTTATGTTTAAAAAAATGTTAAAAATGATTGAGATTTATTTATAAGTTTAAAAATAAAATTGAAATTTAATATTAAAAACAACAAAGTATGCGTATATTAATAAAATATATATTAAAAATTTTATTTTATTTATACTTTTGTATACATGGCAATCTATATATAGAAATAACGTCATAATCAATAATTTATCATTATGTCTTTTTTTTATAGAGTAATAAATAATTTTACTAGACTTAATAATAAATTAATATCCTTTTAAATTACTAATTATAATTGACATTGCAGTAGTCTTCTATTAAAATGTAAGTGTCATTTTTATAGTGGCGTCACTAAGTGCAGAGTTGTATTTTAAACAAATTGAATTGCTTCATTATTTATTCATATGCTAGCTTAACCTCTGAAGCTTATCTTTGACTCAACGGCACATGTAATTTTCGAAAGAGACAGACGAGAAACCTAACTTCTAACGTATTTAGCTTTGAAAATAATGCTATTAACTTTGACGCATTTATAATAAAAAATCACGTCGAGCATAGAGAATTTATTATCAAGCCAATAACTCCACGCTCATAAAGCCATCATGAAATTAAGTCTCACGACTGAAAGAATAATATGTTGCAATCTTGAGCAATAATCATGGCCAATAGAAATGGATCCTAAATAAAATACTATTGCAATATCTTGAATTAGATAATAACTTATTGCTGTCTTAATCCATCATTAATAGCTTTATGTCATTATTAGGTAAAGTAATATTTAAAATTATTAATCAAACAGTAAATAAACTCCTGCATATAACTGATGTCCCACGAGTACAAATTAGCAGTGGATCTACATATTTCAATAGAAATTAAAAGTGTTAAATTAATTTAAGTTTTATGGGCATGAAAATACGAGAAGTAGTAAAATAATTAGCATTTCTATAGATAAGGAATTCTTGCATATCGTGACTTCTACTCAAGGACAATGTTCCGAGGTTAAAGAATAAGTTACTGTAACAGGGGGTAACTATTGCGTGATCGCCGCACCCTATAACTCATCATTTTTTTCTCTATTATTTACTGAAGGCTATTCCCGACACTCCAATTATATCACAGGCGTCATCGAAATTATTCTATTTTTGTCAATCCATTCTTAAAACAGATATAATTAAGTCACCATACAGCTATATAATTATTTTAAGTATATCAGTAAATAAGAATTCTAATTACGTGCTTTACTGTAAAATAATTCGATTCAAAGATGGAAAAATATATAAATTGTGATATTAATTACTCCACTGTCTAAATAAATTACAATATACATTTCACCTCTATCACTATCTGCTGTTGAATAGATTTAGGATAGACTTGCTTTAAAATTAAAATTACGTTATTAACTTTGTCTGAAATTCAATAAAGTTAACAATAAATGCATAATAAAAAAGGACCCGTAAATTGTATTTCATAAAATGCCAAAAAAAGAAGAATTAGAGATTACAAGTTTAGCAGGATATGTGTATGTAGATTACACAATATATTTATTTTTATAATTTAATAATTATTTCTCTTTTGTAAATATTACTGGCAGGCTCTAAATCATTATGACTAGCTGTCCATTATTGTGAATGTTCGTGTTTGACAGTGCGTGTGCGTGGACATTTAATTTTAAAAACAATTAAACATAACTCAAGCATATACAAATAAAATCTTCAGAAGATTTTTCAAGAGTCTTAAAAAATGGCATTTATATAAAATATAGTATTTTTTTTTGTAAATCATAAATTGCGACAATCCATTACAAAGTGGAAATATCTTTAATATTATTAATGTGTATTTATTGCTTATATTATAACAAACAAAAGCTTTATTTAAACATTATTCATTAATCGAATTAAAAGTCTCGACCACTACTTCAGTCAAATCAATATGTTGTAATTTCTAAAAAATTCTTCTAGCAATGATTACCTATTTAAATACTGCTACTTCTACAGTAATATTATATATCTAAATTGTATAGCGGGATTCTTGACAGAGACTACCGATTACATCTTACATTAGAAATAAATTTAAGATGTAATATTTCTCTGTCAAGAATCCTATATTTAAATTTAAAATAAAAAATAAAAAAGATAAATTTACTTTTTTTTAAAATAAATAAACAGAAATCGCCAAATGTTTCTATGTATCAGAAGAGCAACTGAATCTAGCAAAACAAAAGACGATGACTAAAGAAAGCTGAGCAATTTGCTTATTTAAGTTGTTTAATCTCTATTGATGAAAAGTATGATTGCGAGATTGAGAGAAGAGTGCCATAAATTTTAAAATATCTAAAAATGCAAGATTATGCGTTTACTATAATGACCGTCTAATATAAATAGCGTCTGGCTACTTTAGAAATGTAATTTGTAAGAGATATTTGTGGTATATACAAGAGATACAGGAAGTGAAGTACGGAGTTATTTGCAAAGCGAAATTGTAAAAAAAAAAAACATCGAATGTAGAATAAATGAGAGCAATAGAAATGGTATGGCCATGTTGACAGAATTTGAATGAAACTTTGGCGTGGACGAGATGTGTGTAAGAATGTGAAATAAGTGGATGACTATGAATGGAATTAAAGTTGTTAGCAAGTAGAATATAAGAACGTATATGAAATATTTGCTGAACCCGAATGAAGCAAAAAAAGTTTGTATGGCTTAAGTTAAATGACGAAAGATTGCCAATGTAAAGAATATTTATATATGTAAAATAAAAGTGATATTTGCTATTTGCTATGGATAAAGAAAGTCAATTTTATTTTTAAATTAAAGCGGAAATTGCAATTCGTACTTTCTTTGTCCAGAATTAATAATTACAAAATTTCTTTATTAAAATAACTGCCAATTTTTTTTTAATTTCGACGTTAAATTTTCATAATTACTTTAAGTGTTCAAGCTACATATTATAATTTAAGTAACAATATCTATCTAATTGAAAACGTAGATTAATATTAGATGTATCAATCAATACATATAAAACAACCTAAATAGGCATATATACTTGTACTAAACAGTTCAAGATCATTTGTAAGTCACAGTATCAAAAGATGTAAATGTTCTAGAGAACCAAAAAGTTTATAGCATTGTGATCACAAAACGGTGAACTCTCAGAAACTTACATATTTCAAAATAATATGATTCAATAAATATTATTGTGCGAATGAACACGATTCATATTTGCTAAACTATCCCAATGATTATTTCGATAATGAAGGTATTATTTCTAGATTATTTCCTCTTGGAAACGTAAGGCATTGACGATTACATCAACGAATGTTTGTTATAAGTATGCAATTTTCAAGACAAGCGACTCCACCAAAATGTGCCGCAATCATTTATCTTAAAATAAAAGACGACTTTAAGATAAGATTAAAATATTGCAAACCAAATTCTAATTTACTACACAATTTCGTTGTGAAAATTGTTGTATACATAACAACATATATTTAGACTTTAATTACTTGAATTCATTACAAATACGGTTCAAAATATGAAATAAATAAAAAAACAAAATAATATTCATATGTAATACCATGAGTAGTCATAGTTATGTCGATTATTTTTCATGGTGTATTACGAATGTCTCTTGTGCTTTAGTATGAATATTACGAGTGCGCAGCACGAGTGATATTCGAAAGCACAAGAGACATGAGTAATACACCATCAAAAATAATCTACTTAACTTTGACTACGAATCGTATTCGAGGGACTATTCAATGAACCAAATCTATTTTTTAATTTAAAAATAGCAATACTATTTGGTTATGTTTTCATAACCATAGCAACCAGAAAAACAGTTACTGTTATTTGCAAAGATTCAATGTCAAAAGTGTTTTTTGACGTATATTGTCATTTCATTTGTTTAAAATATTCGCTTAAAAGTACTAGTACTGAATTGTCGACACACAACCTTACTAGTACTAAATATGCACTACAATTCATTTTGATTGGCTGTAAAATTCAAAATCCTGCATTTTTATTGGTCTACTTTTGACAAATGACAGGTGAATAGAATAGTCACATGTAATACCATAAGTAGTCAAAGTTATGTCGATTATTTTTCATGGTGTATTACGAATGTCGCTTGTGCTTTAGTATGAATATTACGAGTGCGCAGCACGAGTGATATTCGAAAGCACAAGAGACATGAGTAATACACCATCAAAAATAATCTACTTAACTTTTACTACGAATCGTATTCGAGAGACTATTCAATGAACCAAATCTATTTTTTAATTTAAAAATAGCAATACTATTTGGTTATGTTTTCATAACCATAGCAACCAGAAAAACAGTTACTGTTATTTGCAAATATTCAATGTCAAAAGTGTTTTTTGACGTATATTGTCATTTCATTTATTTAAAATATTCGCTTAAAAGTACTAGTACTGAATTGTCGACACACAACCTTACTAGTACTAAATATGCAAAACAATTCATTTTGATTGGCTGTAAAATTCAAAATCCTGCATTTTTATTGGTCTACTTTTGACAAATGAAAGGTGAATAGAATAGTCTATATAGTTTATGCAAATATTTTACATAACAATTAAAAACAAAATAGCTGTATGAATATGTACTTAAACTGCTTTTGTATGGTATGAAAAGCCACGCATATGATTTGGAAATAAAGTAGCGAAACCGAGTGACTGAGAATCGAAGGAAAATCGATGTTTTTACCGCTTCACGATGACGAATGTGCTTCATGTCAAATCTTGAGTGCTTCTCGTTTTATAAACAGTGTAGTGTTTTTTTTCTCTTTTGTCTTGTGATATGTGATATTTTATCAAGACATTTGTGCCATTTTTATTTTTTGCGACAATTTTTCTTGAAATATAATCTCTGTTGAACTTGTTATAATAGTGACATAATATCAACTACTTTGAAGTACCCGAAATTGATTTTAAGAACATAAAAATTGAATAGAATTGCAAACTAATCTGCAAAATTCATATTACAAAATTATTCGAACGCTATATTGCTTTTAAAACTTTCGAGATTTGTTTCAATTGAAATATGCAATTTCAAAATAAAACTTGATTTAATTTCAAAGAAATTGATTAATTTTTTTTATTTTCTTTGGTCTTCTCTAATCTTGAATAGTTATTTTTTTCATTTAGAACGATTATTTTTACACAAAAAAATAGTGAGATATAACTTATTTGTTTTAGCAATTGTCTTTCTACAAGTAAGTAATTTTTGTTTCATTTTTAAATGATCGCAAAAACAAACGATTCGTGTCGTTTTCAATACTGTTTTCAGACTGTAGGCAGAATCTTCGTGAAATGCATTCGTTATATATATAGTTCGCATATAACTCCCTTGAAAATTGTTAATATAACACCCGTGACAGTTATCATAGCAGTATGCCGATTTGCACTGACCATGCGCGTTCTTCCTTCTGCTAGTGCAATCGATTATACTCCTCAATTATTACAATCTAAACAACAAATACCTAAATAGATAATTGTGTTACGTTCTCAATTTACCCAAGGATAGAGGATCCATGATTTGCGTAATATAGGAGCAAAGCAAATACGAAATACATGAAGCACGTTAAATATAGACAAAAGGAAAACAATCGGTTAGGATTATATTACATATATAATATGTTAAAGTATGTTAACTACACATGTTATAAAATGAGATCACAATTATTTGCATATTTAAAAGGTCAATTTTGATTAGTGGCATATATAAAATTTATTTGCATTATTCATGATAAAAAAAACTGTGAAATTGCTGCTTAAGTTCACGTTCTTACAATATATATTTCCGCGTGTGAGATTATTATGCAAGTTTTCTTATACACTAGACAACTTCATCAAAAGTTCGGCTTGTGTACATAACTTTTATGTTGTCAGACTGCTTGCTTCGGATACAAGCTTTTGTATCGATTTGTAAACTAGGAAAAAATAAATTTACATAAAGATTAAGGTGTGATTATTTTTCGCGTGATTGCCAACAAGGAAAATAAATATATACTTCCTGATCAAATTTCAGCATATTTTGAAGTTTTCACTGATATGTATCTCTACTATAATAGCAATTTTTCAAAAAATTCAGATTCTTTTATAGGTAATCTAATATACCAATCAACAATAAAAGAGTAAAAAATGAAATTAGACGTCTTTTTTCCACAACATTACAATTTATTTCACAGTAAAAATAATTTTATTGACGACATCTTATTTCTTTTTACCCTATAATTCTACCACAACTGGGTTGACGATTTTAATCAACAATAAAAAATCCATAGTTCTTCGGTGTTCAGTATAGTTCATAAAGAAATATTCTTGTTAAAATAAGAAAATACAATGGATGTTTAATTTGTAAATATTTTACATATAGTCTTTAAAAGAACTTAGAGAATTCATTTACTCAAGCTTGTACCACAAATTGTGTACTTATATGTATTCATTATTGTTTAATGCGTTTACAAAAATTATGCATGGAATAAATAACTAATAAAGAAAAACATAAATAAACATTCGACAGTAAAATAATAAATACTCCGTTGTAAATAATTGAAATTGTAAGTTAAGATATATTATTGGTTGCATATTTCAAGAAGTTATTTATTATTAATATATAATTTACATGAAGAAGAAGCTGTTTATTTCAGTACGCCATCTCAGACATTTCGGAAAGACGCACCAGGGTGCTGTCTAAAAAGGTAGCAGCTTATCTTATTATCTCCGCCAGGACTAAGAAACTAACATTATGGTCCCTGAATACCTTTTCCAGAAATGTCAAACCTTTTCCAGGAGGATTTGGTAGAAGCCATTAGGATGTATTCTGGTCCACAAATGGGTCTAAAACAACGAAAGATACTAGAGCAGATATTCATGGCATATCTCCTAAAGCCGAACGATCATTTCATTTAAGCGTGTACACTTCGATATATGAAGCAAAAATTGCAGCGTACTTTAAAATCAGACAATGACCTGCAAACAACGGCAAATCTATATTTGTTGGGACAGCCAAGCTAGAGAGCCAAGCCACCCTGAAAACTCTAGATAATGAAAGAGGCATCTCAATGCTAGTACTGCACTGCCAAAAGACTGGCGGTGTTGAACTACGTCAAACTTGTGTATGTAACCAGCCTTAAAAATATATAGAAGATTAAAAAATAACTAATATTCTGGTAAAAGACACTAGGTATGATCAACTTAATTCTGAATCTCTTATAGTGCATCTTGCAACATGAACAGAAGTTGGAAACTCTTTCAACAATCACTTTACTGTTTATTAACAACAAACATCTGGCAATAATTTGAATCTTTGCCGATAACACTTATAGGAGATGCGGTTACGATGAAGAAATATAGGCACACGTAATTTGCGAGTGTCTCATGGTAAATAAACCTAATGGTCTGAATACAAGGACTTTACGGTTTCCCTTAAACAACAAGAAATCACGAAAACTATCGGAGTACATCGCACAGGTGAACATTTATCATTAGATGTAAAGTCAGATGTGTTGATAATTATCAGTTATGTCAGTAGTTTGACCTTTGTAATCAACAATAAGTAATAATTATTATAATTATCTAAAACTAGAATTAATTATCACATATAGATTATTGTTGGCTTATTTACACAATCCAGATTTATACTAATAATTCTAAGGTTTGATAATTATTACACAGAAGATTACAACTGCCTTTGAAGTGTAACATTTTCTTTTGGCATCAAAGTGTATAGTAATAAATTTGTTAATAATTCAATCATTGAATTTAGATTTCTTCAAGCAATTTATAAATTGACGTTTATTACAAACGTGTTTTAATTAGGTCTAATCGACTTGCTTTGTAACTGTACACTTATCTCTGTCATATTTGTTTACTTGAATCGAGGTTGTAGCACTTACAATAAAGCAGACAACAATTACAATTATGATCACCCATGGGACAATTTACACATGCATTATTGTTACATACTATATATACATGAACGAGAAATGTAACATCGCCATTCAAGGGAAAATTTCAAGTAAAATCATATTTGGCATTATTTAAACTGTATCACATCTGTACCAAAAATTATATATATATATATATATATATATATACCCCATTTTTGGAAAATATGTTTCATAACTATATCAATATTTATTTTGATTATTTATCGTGGTACCAATTTCCGTTTCTCAAATTGAGTTAAAACTGTGAATATTTTTCTGTGATATTAAATTTGAAATGAAGCTATATTAAATTTCATTAGTTAAATAAGCCATGAAATCTGGCAAAATAAGTTCCACTTGATTTGAAATGACTTGTTTTAACTTATAAGCAAAAATTTTAGTACCAAAATCATTAAAATTTATCAAATAATCTCATAATGACAATTCAGGATTTGGTGTTAAATGAAAAAGGAATTTGGTTATTGCAAAATATTGGTTTCGTTGTCTGTTTCGTTTTAGTAAATTAAAAAAATTGTCATTCATTATTGAAAATCCTGTACACAAATATGTTTGGTTTACTTTTCAGCTGTTGGTTAAATATTACGATTGTCTAGTTGTGACATCAATGGGTAATTAAAGTAAAAAACGTGTTCAACTTCGTTACAATCAAAACAAATATTTCGTAGTAATACAAACAAATAAACAAAAATATATCTATTTCATGTTAGTGCTTTCTTTTAGCCGATCGAACTCTTATTGCGATCTACTTAATTCATTTTAGAAATACGTCATTACACTAATTGCCCAACATCTACAAATATAAAATTGGAATGCGTAAATCGGTAGAAGCCTAAGGAATCCGAATATGAATTGTTGAGGTAAATTTTTTGAAAAAAATATCAGAGATGCATGGAAGTTTAGTCATTATTAAAAAAATATATTTTTTGAAAGTGAATAATTATCAATTCATGAAAAAAGAAAATGAGATATAATAATCCAATTCATGAGATATTATGATATATAAGTTATTTTCACCATATCAAACGCGGGATTAATGTTCATTGATACTTCGCTACGGCCCATAAAAAATAAAGTGATAAAAATTGATAGAGATGATGGCACTGGTCTGCCTGCTATGTAATTAATTTCATTTCATTTTACTTCAAAGAATTTGAACTACTATTTTTTTAAACTACTTTAGAGCTGTATTTATTAGGATAAGAAAATTCAATATTAATATACCTATTCATATTTTTTATAATTATGGCAATTAAAAACATAATCAAATTAAAAGAAGTGCAACATATTCAATGCAAACAAATTTATAAAATAAAATATGCTGCTGATATAAAAAATATATTTCTCTGGCAAAATGAAAAATATATATAATAGAATTACGATTTAAAATAATTTTATTAATGTTTAGCTTAGCACTGAATAACAACAAATAATTTAACAAAAATGACATTTTGCACAAAAATATTATCAAATTACATTTACATTAAGCAAATGTAATTTCATAATATTTTTCGTTTCCGAGCGGCGTGTATATGTATGTATGGTGGCAAATAATTTATCTGACTGCAGAGGAAGAAAAGGCACTTAGAGCGTGTCCTTGAACTAGTGACCCCAATAATTTGGTGTACCGCAGCAACATCGTATAAGGAATTCCGACATTTAAGGGATCCCTACGCTGATACTTTGATGGGAAAAAAACCTGAAAGTATCCGCAGTTACAAGGAAACTGATCCAAACTGAGATGAGAGACAATTCTAGTCCCACACAGTTGTCTACGTTACAAAACTTTACGTTTTTAGTATCGCTAGTACATCATTAAAATAAATAAAATTTTGATAATTTGTTTTAGATTGTATATAGATATATACAAAAATAATTAAAAATCAATAATACATAGATTTTATTTTAAAATTTAACAATTTACGACATATTTTATATAAATATCCCGCAGTTTATTTTAAATACATATAAAAAAAAAATTTGAAATTGGAAATATATCAGTATGATTTTCAAGTATAGCTTTCTTCCATAAGAGTGATTATTGGAAAATTTGTAGGTCATATATGACAGGAAATAGCAATTTTACATCCCATTAAATTCTCAAAAATATCAATATAAAATTGAGTTGTATATATATGTGATTGATTTGCTGTGAAAGCAATCAAAATATAAATTTTTAATTAAAAAAAAATATTACGATAAAATTGCTTAGGAAAATATTTATTAGAAAACTATTTGTGAAAACACGCAGTTTTCAAAATTAATATTTCATACTTGAAATATAGTTTCCGTGTTATATGTGACGTATTGGTAAATGTGGACATATAATTAGAAAACGGTATATTGCATACATGCATACATAACATTGTGCTAAATGAATAATCCCTAACATGAATACAAAAAAGAAATTCTATAACAAAAAGTAAAAATGGTAAGCGTATAGTTTTGGGATAGCTGTCAGATAAACAACTCCACCAAAATGTATCATATTAATATATGTATCTTAGAAGGCTAGAATATCTTGTTTTTGTCTGATTTGCAAATAAATCAAAAAGATAGCACATGTTTTATGCCAAAAATTTGAAGTTCAAACATTTGTTCTTAAATAAAAAAAACATAAAGCTTTGAATTGTGTAAAATATATTGAGGGCATTGTGCCAATATTTTTAGGATTTAGGATTTTACGCTCTAGAAGTGAACTGTTATTTAATATATGTTTAATTTAATTGTCAAACATTTTGTGAAATGTTAGCATATGGAAATTAATAACGGGATTGTATTCTTCAATATTATTAAATAAATGTGTTTGTCAGGAGTTAGGTATGGAAAATACTTAAAATAAGAGTTTGAACTATAAGCAAAATTCACACAATAATGCTAATAATATACACTATAAGTCATCCACTTTTATAAATATGAGCACTCATATACTTTTTAAATAAACATTTCGAAAACAAATTCTTAGCAACCATTGAAAGTGCGCCAAGGCTGTGACGTATGTACAATCTCAGTAAATAGTTGAACGAACACGTACGCCATTCTTTAATTGTTACACATTTTGCAATCGGAAAATGGGTAAAGAAGTGATTGCAATTTTCGTCTATGACAAAAAGATTTGGGAGCTATGCCGTATATCCCATCGCGATATTAATCATATTAAAATGTTCTTAAGCAAATGATATTTTAATTTTTTTTTCTAGAATTTCACAATAAATTATCAACAAAATGGCCCAAAACTCTGTGTAATGTTGGAAAATTATATCACCTAAAAAAAACTTATGTAAAATTACAAATCGTTTAAAGCATCCAAAGCGATAAAAATAACCATTGTTTGCAACTATAGGCAATAAAAACATAAATCTTTCAACGTAGAACTTTATATAGAATGATTCTATAATGAAAACCTATAATAGCAAATTGTTTAGTCCCTAGATATTTTGTTAAAGCTCGTAGAGGTAGTTTATTGAACTATTTTTACATTCATAAAATAAATTATTAACTTAAGAGCATGCAAATACCTCGTTCAACTTTATTTCGATCTTTATAAGTTTATCGAATAGCAATGTTATTACAAAATGCCATTGTATTATAAATAAATAAATCAAATAAAATAATGAAAAGACCTATATCAATTTTTGCATTTTTCTATGAATGTACTTTAATCACGAGAAGTCGAGATTTTAAAGGAAAAACACATGTTGGCCATCGCTGATCATATTTGACTATTTTCGGAATAACGCTTTAAACTTTTTGCATTTTCTGAAATATCTACGAAATGGTTGCACTTACAGTAAAAGTAGTTAAATTTAAAATCAAATATATCTATAGTTTGCACAATTTTTGTTCTAAACGTTTCTACAAAAACAAGTAAATTACTACAGAAATATTTAAAATTATTTATTTATGTTTCCATAGTTACTTAAGTATAATATATTTAATGTCATGTCAATATATTAACAAGAAAACAAAATTGATTCATTAATTTGACATTTAATATCTATTATCACAAATATATTGAGAGAGGTGATTTAAAGGTTAGTAATATATTCAAAATAGTCTAGAACTGAAGAATATAATGTTAGATATTTCATTTATTAAAAGTCTAAATAGTTTCTGGCTATAAAGATAAAAATATATAAATATTTGCTTGAATTATTCCAAAGTTGTATTTATTTCTTACCTATCTAAATATATGGTTACTTCTACGATAAGAAAATCCAGTGCAGATATGTATGTAAATAATTCTGTCCATGTAGTATAATTCTATATTATAATAAAATTCCTAATGTGATATAAATATTTAGGAATAAATAAACCTTGATATTTATGTAATCAATGTTACTTGTAATATATACAAAGAGATTTCTGATTAAAAGTGTCTCTTTTAATTTGAAAGAAACTTGTAATTTTATATGAATTGTTACTGATTAGAAGTATGCATACGCATATTGCGCAAATAAATAGCAGATATAAAGTTCTGCATCTGATTATAGGTTTATGTATTATCTATGACATCCTAGTGTGCAGTAGTAGTACCAGGGGAATATTGTATGGGACTTTTAATGTGGTCGATTAATAAATTCAAATAATGAAACCATTAAAGATTCGCAATTGTTGTAAAATTGTAATAAAAGGCTACCATGTTAGGGTAAATTTAGAAGGCACCATCTCTACATTTTTCAGAGACTTATTTAATTTAATACTCATTATTTCTTACTTTCTAATTTTATGTATAATGTACAGAAGCACTTAGCTTTATGCCGAGCTCAATGAGATTATATGGGGTGTATAAAGTGAGATCCACCAAGAAAGATGGCACGGATTGCACTTAAGACGAGTAACCGAATACCGAATATCCGGCGTATTGTGTGGACCGCGTCCTTAAGTCCAGTCGCCGATTCATTGTTAATTCGTTCATTTTTGATCAAATGCTGCCCTATTTTAATCTTTATACGGTTTACACTTTCACGCTCAATATATCAATTATTAATTTCCAGTGTTATAAAATTATAATTAAGATAAATTTTATATTTTTAGTTTATAAAAATTGCAAATTTACAAAATCCCGGTGAAATATATTTTGAAATTAGGTCAAAACCGAATATTGTTTTGCGATCTGCTTTGGTATTCTTAATTAAAATTTAATTTTATGATACCTTAAGTGGTTAATTACGAAATTTTACATCTTTTTTAGTAGAATAAGGTTAATTTAAGAAGTAATTTAAAAAAAAAACAGATTTATTATACTTTATTTCAAAAACGAATGAGCTTAAATTATGAACCATGTACAATGAGTTTTCATTGACCATACTATTGCAGATTTTTAATAGATTTAAAAATAGTGATTTTTTTGCAATAATCGATCAACAAGCAGTTTACTTAAATCCGCTTTTATTTATAAAAATATACATATTTAGTAAACGAGAAGAAATATAATTGCCTACACTTATTGTTTGGAACTTCCATGATATTATATCTATTTAAATATGCTTTGAAACAAGTGATCTATTTTGTACTTATGCAAATTACATTTTTATGCGAAATTATTGAATATAATTTTTATTAATAACCAATTTATTATAATTGTATACAGGTAACTTGGAATGACTTGAAACGCGATTTCCACAGAAGGTATAGTGAAAAAAGACAAGAATCAAACATGTGCTTATTTTATATTTATATTTACCCACCGATAATAATCCAACACCACACAGATAATTAATTTAAACCGCACTGAATTTCAACTATAACGCACGCACTATAACAAATAAATTTTCATCTACCTTCGTTACACGGTATTTTAATTGATATTTTTACGAGCAAACTTCCAGCTGTTCACTCATTCTACTTTATATTGTCTAAATATTTGGTTACAACTTGTTTGTCTTTGCATAGTAGCCGGTCTATTCATACAATAATAAAGGAGTCTAATTTCAAATAAAATAAATTCTTAATTAAAGTATAATATCAGTGGCGTACTAGAATAATTTTGCATTATAATTATACAGAAATGAAAAATATCGTTTAGAAGATATGGCGCAGTTTATGTTCCTGCTTATTTCACCCATTATGAACTACGTGTTGAAATTTCATTAGATGTCCGGTCGGGTCATGTAATGCAATTTTCAAAGTTTATAAAATCAGTCAGATAGTTTGCTCAGTATTCCCATCTGCCTTTAACTCAATATCGATTTTGTGTCAACTTTTTATAAAACTATTAAATTGATCACTAACATATAAAATATAATGCACACAAATCAAAAAAAGAATAAGAGCTCTTCTGTCCTAAGCTAATAGACTCTCGTTGAATTTCGAATCTTTTAAAACTATTATTTAGATTTCTTATGAACAAAATAATTAAATCCATTGTCTCCTTTTTCACTGATAAAACTCATACAATTTTTTTTAACTGTTTTATTGTTTTTAAATATAGTTTATACTCATTAATATATTAAAAGAAATTTGAAAATATTGACACTTATTGTTAAAACTATTGTCAAACATATTTGCTTATAGGACTGTATATTTTAAACAAAAATTGCATTTATTTTATAATATTATATTCATTAAAATAAGATTTAAATTGCGCTAGATATGTATTATTTACTTTCTCGTACAAAGTAAGTATTGTAATCACGAAAAAATTCAATCTCGAGATTTTTACGTTTGACTATCGCTAAATCCAATCTGAATATTGGAATATAGTCTGTGAATGCCTAAAAACTTCAACTATAATCATGAAACTTTAATCTCAAATTTTATACTCGGCTCGCTGGAGAACCTCCTATTATTGAAAAAAGTATTCAAACAGGAAGTGCAGGTTTACTCAAGTCATTCTTATCGTTTCTGTAATATCTCCGAAACGAATGCATTTACAGCAAATACAGTTACTTTTCAAATGATCGATAAAAATATATCGCACAACTTTTGCTTGAAAAGTTTTTTTTAAAAGTTTACCAGTTACAAGAAAATTGCTAATTAATTTCTTATTTATGTTACCATAGTTACGCAGATATAGGAAATGATATTAAATCATATCAGCTATACCTGCCAATAAATTTAAAAAAAACTAAATCGACTCAAAAATATTGAAAATTCACAGTTTATTATCAAAAATATATTGAATGAAAAGGTGTTAGTAAAATATTGTAGAATTGAAAAATATATTCTATGAATATTTTAATTTATATGAAACCTTCATAATTACTAAAATAGAAAATAAACAGTTTTATATTTTAGTATCATACGTATAAGAAAGGTCAATGTAGCAAAACTGTAGGTATTTATATTTATTTGTGTTACATTTGAATAAATTATAACAAAATATCTATTTCCTGTCCTTTTATTGGAATAATAACTACTTTTACACGGCATTAAATACGTATAAAGATTACAAATAATTCCTGAATTATTTTTGTAAATAATCATCAAAATATTATTGAAAATCAGTGAGTTGACTATCGATTACACCAAGTTAATCAAGTTACCATAATATTTGTCTTAAAATATACAGACAGTAAATAAGTTTGTTCCACAGGTAATTAGATTGTTGAAGGTAATTGACTCTACAGACGCGCCTTGGCACAAGAATCACTCTCTTCCGGTATAAAAGTTCTCTGTATTTTTATCCAAACCGGACAAGAAAGAGTAATACCTTAATAGTATATGAGGCAGTATTATTCTGCACATTTTCCACTCCTCCAAGTGAATTCATTCAATTGCTTATACGAGCTAAACTTTATAACATAAATAAAAATGCTATTGTTTTATTTCACCTTAAATAAACAAAAAACTTTTCGTTGCTATAAATATGAAAAATGGTTATAAAGGTTATAAATTTAACTCATGCGTACATGTATACATGTAATTTGTTTCAATGTATTTTGATAAATGTTCTAGTAAAGTCAAGAAGAAATATAACTACATAATAGTGATAGAGCTATATTTAAAGGAAGGACTACGTTTCTGAAGCTTTCCTCAAATCAGTTTTAATAGGATATATACAAAATCTTATAACGTAAATAAAATAATCGACTGAATACAACATGTATTTTACTTATATATGTATAGAACATTCGTATTAGCTTAAGGAAATTGTATGTTTATTGAGCAACTAACAATTACCTATACGGTCAGGCCGGAAATGTAGGAAAATCTCTGTAACTGAAAATACGCTACCACAATATAACTTCATCTAAGCTAAGTTGAAATAGTAATTGGTGATAATAGACATAAACAGACCGTTTTCATGATTCTTACTGTGTTGTTAATTCTTTTTTATCCAACAGATTAAAGATATATAATCGACACCTACGAAAATTGTAGTTGTAGCCATTGTAGTCTTATTTCGAGATTAGATGAAACAGATTTACTTGCAGACAAATAAAACGCCTACCCAGTGATTTTAAAAGAGTTCTAAGCCATTCTTGGACTATGAAGTTTAGTGGAAGAATTTTGAGCATAATAATGTTACGAACAAAATATGCAAACAAACACTTTAACTCTTATATACTACTTAAGGTGAGTGTTACAAGTACTGCAAGCCACACTGACATAATTAAAAATAGGCAGTTAAAAAAAGTACGAGTGAGTGGCGGCATTCACAATTAAAGGTGTGTAAACATCAGTGTTTGCATAGTTGCGTAGTGGCGTATTTGAAAATATTTGATAAATGTAGACGACGATTGGGATCTCCTTTTTGCCCGTTTGGAAATTGCCACTCAGCGGTGCATATATCTCCTGTGGGTTGCATTTTATATAAATTTTATACATATAAATAAAACGTTCGGTTTATACCAATATATGAAACGATGGTAGATGATTCATTTGAATATAATAAACCAATAAAATATATTAATCTATCAGCCGAACTATGCCGTTCTGTCGCTACTCATACACGTAAGTGTTGTACGCGTTGGAAAGCGCGTATAAAGCCGATGGTACCCGACGCGCATACACACACTAAGCCGCTGGTAACGGGACAGCTCAAATAAAGCAATGCGAGTTGTGGATTTACTCCCATATAAAAAAAAATCTCCAGGCGCACACATAAATATTTGCATAAAAAATATTGTATTGATCACAACCAAAATTGATTATTAGCAAGGTACGATACTGAAATTAAGATTTGAAACAACGCAAACTGTAGCAATTTTTCATAGGCAAAAACTAGCAATATAATTTTACGATTTACACTAGGTAATTCTCACTGCAACTTCTTCCACAAGACAAATTGCCGCAATTTTTCCGCAGTCTGTTTGCACGGTTGACTAACTAAATTCTGTAATCTTTCAAAATATAGCTACTATGTCAGCCAATCCTACTAAGAAGCACTGCTGGTTTCACATATTTATACGCCATATTATTTAATAAAAGGTAAACTACATATCCATGATGCGATTAGTTCAAAATATTTAACAACATGAGATCACTAGTAATATATAATTTAAAATATATGTGTAAGTATATTATGTAAGCAATTTGACACATTTTGTTTAGGAAGTTCCTAATTATTGACCAAATATCTAAGGGACTAAATCTATATTAAAATTCACCACCAGTATAAATTTATAACAAATTATAATATATATAACTGCTCTTAAAAATTAAACTAACTTCATATGTAACATGGTATTTATTTTGGACTAAATATACAAATGAACATACCACCTTTGTGCTCTAATAAGTCTATATATGGCTTAAAAAATACTTGCGTTAGCAGAGACTAGCTGGTAAATTATATAATTGTTTTGGCTTAAGCCTCCAAAAAAATACAACAGCCAATCTAATACCGCAGTGAAATATATCTTTTTTTGTTGCATATTTAACAAATTATAATTGTTAATAAAATTTATTTAAACCCAAATTTTGTTTTTTTGCGGTGCTCAACAAAAAAATATCTATTAACATGCTAAACGATTTTCAACTGTATTCAAGTTCGAAATATAATTCTAAAATTGATAATTGTAGAAAGAATCGTATCAGTACCGAGTAACTAATTAAACCACTAATTCTAGTAAGGTGTCAATAACAGTCGATACATATAAATGAAATAAAACTCGTAATAAGTTATCAACAACAGATATAATTGAGAAGGATTTCATCAAATTATAATTACAATAAGATAAATATGTTCTTCGAAACCTTAAAATAGCATACCTTTAAAGATTCTGGCGTATATTTTTCTAAAACTTCGAGTATTTCGGGAAGCTCTTCTTCTTTAACCAGTCTGAAGTTCTTCCCCTCGACCAATACTTCCATTTCTTAACAAGAAAATTAAATATTTTATCATATATGTAACAGAACGTATTGGGACATGCAGTGGTAACAATGAGGAATATCTTAAACATAAAGGAAAATTAAATGAAATGAAACCGTACATTTAAGGACATATATGAGGTTTCGTACAATATATTACAAATTTAAATATTATTACCATGTTTGCCATGCGAAATACTATTTAATCATGTTATGCAATTTAATTACTAGTAGGAGCTTCCACATGCGACAAAAAAAAAATGAGGAGGCTATGGAATATTAGGTTAGTTCCGCTTCCGTTTCTACAGCGAATTGTTAGTAAATGATGCAAAGCACAAGCAAATATTTATTTGTTTGTATGTAAACTTACCTTGGCGCCCAGGAAACAGGCGATCCAATTTACAGCCAAGTGTAGTTAGTTGGCTATGAAATAATCACCGGCGGTGTAAATTTTAGAGGGGGCTTAAGAACCAGATGGAGTAATGCGGTTTCTACAGCCCCCTCTTATAAATGACACTGCTTCGCAATCACGCACACACTAAAGTTGCACACTAATACAATGTTTAATAATAATATATACGTTCGGTATATATAGAATAAAATTATGTTAAAAATGCGAACAGCCTGGCAGACTATACTCTGTCGAACTGTTCCCTAGGACTGACGCAACCGGGATCGCGCGCGTGTTGGCGTGGTTGCAGAACTGGCGCTAGGTGTATAGAGGGGTGCTGGAAACGACCCCGTCCACTGAAAGGGGGTGAAACACTCATACATCCACACACATTCGACGCCGACCCGACCCGACTTGAGCAGAGTAGAGCAGCAACGCGAATTTACGGTCGACGAAATATGGTGCGGCGCACGGCGCACGCAACAACCATTGATTTTCTCTTCTTGTTAGCTACCGCTCACACTTAACATTTTGCCCACCTTTAAAGTGCAATATTTTTATTTTGCATGTCTACCGCTGCAGGTACTTTCCTAGTTTAACTATTATACTATCATTCCTTCAACCATACGGTACTACTTTGCAACTATTATGTTAGTGTGAGCATATTTTTGGTGCAAATAACGCGCTTGTTCTACTTAGTCATTATTGGTGATTTCATTATACTATATTTAACAAATTAATAGAAAAATTCTTAAATGCGCTGCTGGATTTTAACCACAGGTAAAGTTCAAATTTCGCAACACCAACTACTTTACTTGCACTATTTTCCGTTTATTTTACTTATGTGCCATCTAGTGTTGATAAAAGAGAAACCTTGAAGATTAGGTTAAAAATGCATGTTTTCATGTAATTTTTATTTTAGATTATTTGGAAGAGTTGAAAATGTCTAGACGGAGGGGTAAAGAATATGAAAGCGTTGATTATACAAAACTTGCAGCGACTGATAATGGATTCGTTGACGCACAATTTATAAGCCCGCCGCAGAAAGTGCCTTGGAAAGCGTTGCTTCTTGCTTCGCTGTTATTTGTTGGGGGTTCCGTGTTGTTAATACTAGGGAGTTTAATGGTCAGTGGGAGCATTGATACGAAATATTCTGATCGTATGTGGCCGATGATTATACTCGGGATCCTTATGTTCATACCTGGAGCATATCATGTACGAATTGCGTATTATGCCTATAGACAAGTGCCTGGATATTCCTTCGACGACATTCCCGAATTCGACTAATTTCGTACTTAAATATAGTCAAATTTTAATATTGATGTAGATTCTAACTAAAACAAATCAAGTATTACTATTTTACGCTTATATTTTAATTGTATAAACCTCATATACAAATAATATATTTATAACTATCAATCAGGATAGATGAAATGTATCATAATATATAAAAACGTAATGTTACCTGTATTGATTTAAAAATGTTTATTATAATCATTATTACATTTCAGTTGTAAAAAAATTTTAAACAAAAATAATATTTATTTATTTTTAACAAAAAGAATATAATTTTAAATAAAGTTCTAATTAAAGAAATAAACAAATTTGTTGTGTGTGTGTGTGTGCTCTACAGATATAAAAAAAATTACATACAATATCCGAATTTTCATTTAGATCTACTGGGCAGTTAATGAGTTAACATTTATTTAAAATGTCCAATTTTAAAAGGCATTTTAAGTTATGTCCTCTGCTTATGAAAGAATGAGCCAAATATATTTTCGGAACGTTTTATTACTTAATAATAAAATCTTAATACCTAAATGTAACAAAAAAAACCTAAAAATAATCAAAACAAAAAAAAAACATATTCGCTGATTGGTAAATTGAGATTCTACTTGATTCATAATTTAAAAATATATTTCTATATTTTATTGGAACGCACTAAAAAAGTATAATTGTTTTTTTTTTTTTCTTAAATACTAGTGAAATATGAAAGAAAATACTCAATTAATATTAATTATAATAATATTTAGAAAATAGTTCTTAGGCTGTTAATTTAATATTTTTCGAAGTCACAGCCAATGAAAAATATTCATAATCGAATATTTTTCTGGTAAATATCTATGTATGTACAAAACGTAAAAGCACATAACTATATAACATTAAAGTCAATAGAAATAAAATCGCACAATTATTTGAACTGATAATTGCGAGCTCTTTTATTTTCTACACCGTATTTCCAGGTGATTTTCTAATTGTTTGCGGTCAATAATAAGTGTGTTATTTATATTTGCAACTGTAAGTGGTGGTTTAATATAATTATTTAAAATATTGACGATGCGTGCTCTCATTGTCTCGGGATTTGGTATTGGTTGGTACATAATACTGGGTAAATCAGCGCCCTGGAATACCACACTCTGTTTAGCCCGAATCTCAACCGAATAATTAATTGGTATAAAATTAATCATATTTTGTAAAAATATTTCGATCATTAAGAAAACTTCATCAAACAAAAAATGTGTTTGAAATTCAATTATTCTTTCGTCACCCTAAAACAAATCATTTATTAACAAATAGAATGGCACATTATTTAATATATTTATAAAAAAAAAATTAAAAGTAGACTATATATTTTTGAGCTTTAGTTCAGTAACACATAACTTTTAAATATTTTACTAAGAATATGACACTTTATAATATAATTCGTATTTAGTTTTAGAATCCAACAAAATATATAAAAATACAAACTAATTTAATAATAATAATATCTTTGAGATATATCTATAAACTATTTTAATAACTTTCAACAATTTTATGGTCTTCTAAACATTCTTTAAAATGTAAGGCGAATAAGATAATTGCATTTCTGTATACGTCATCCTAATTTATAAATATATAAATGAAAAACTTACATTGATATGTGGATAAATGTCTAACTGAACACCAGTTTTATATAAACTAAACACCCTAGTTCGGTAGTTATTTGTAAATAATTTAATTATAATCGCTCGGAACGTATTGTTACTAACATGTGCGTACCATTCCACAGTACTATTAATGATATTTGTGATATTTTCAGTAGGACAACCGTTGTTCAATGCCAATAGTAGAAGTTGATCTAAATATTGTTTAAGTTCTGCAAAAAAAAAGGTAATATCGCAATTATTAAAAAATATATAGTCAGGCGTACAGTCAATTTATAGTTTTACAGATACGGCATAGAGAATAAATATTTGCATAAATACATTTCAATTTATAGTTTTCATAACGCATAACGCAGAATATTATCAATTCGTATGTAATCGTGTATGTTCGCTACATATACGTGATTTAGCGCTGTAGTTCCCTACTTATAAGTCGGATTCACGGAACTTGAACATTTTTTTGGCATGAATCACCCACTTCGTTTATACAACACTTTTAAACGGAGCAGATTTAAATAAAATCAAGGAAAATAGCAGTTCAATTCAGTTTTTCTCCTCTTCAAATAACGCCAAACTACTCAAAATCACGCTTTTAGTCCGTTTTAACAATGTGAAACAATAATGTGACATGAAAACAGTAATATACGAAGTATGATGAAATATGATGGAATATACACGTGGTGGCGTTTGTTGTTATTAATACGGCGTCTGCGTTAAGTAAAGATGTACGTCTATAAGCTTTAAACGACAATATCGCACATATTATAAAACAAATTACATTATTTTTATGTCGTTACCTATATCTGACTAAGGAATGTAAAGAATGTTCAAGTCCCGTGAATCCTACTATATATATCATCACCACATAGAACTGTTTTTGTTTATCTAATAAAATCCTTTCCGTTAAATTTTCAGATACGCTTTTCGAACTTTTCTTTAATATTTCATTTAGAAATATATTTCTTTGATTTGCATTTTAATTGCGTAGAGCATTAGAAATGGTCTTAATATAATATATTTGTTGCGTAATTTTTGTTATTAATTAAGAAACAATACTATAATGACGGAACTATGGATTTCATTTTGCAGTAAATATTTTTACAATTACGTTGCGTTAGTGTACGTTATTTAAACTATAACTTGCTTTTAAATATAAATTGTAAAGCTTGTAAGAACAAGAAAAAATACAATAAATACGCAGTGTGATGCGAGGACAATTGAGACACTAAAGTTAGCCATAAACTAACTATTATAACGAAATGTCAAGATTAAATATGAATAATATTTAGAAAATACCTATTTCGTGAAAATTATTCGATAGTAAGTACTGCATCACAGTTAGGCCAATTGTCCATTGTTTTTGCTTTATAATTGAAGCAAGAAAATCGCACAGTATTTCATTTTTGAATTCAATATCTTCTCGTTCTGGCAATTTCCAATACGGACCAGTGCCTAAAGCATGCTCTAAAATATATAAAACAAATTATTAACAACATACAACTTTTACAATTATTTAATAATAATAATAAAATATTCAAAAGTGTTTTTATTTAATATTTGTAAGATATTGATATTTAAAGTAATTTTGACATAGATCTGCAGAAAAATAATTTACTATAAACATTTGTAGTCTAATAATAAAATCTTTTGGTATCTCAATAATAAATTTTATACTTGAAAATTTGATAATTAAAATCACTACTCAGGGTAGATATTGTTCAAATCTTATTAAATATTATATATTTTTATACAAATGTTCTAGCATGTTTACATTCAATCATTTACTCAACATTTCAAAAATAATAAATAAATACTAATTACTAATATCATTTGTACCTTTTAAATAATTCCACGCATTTTTAAACTCAGATTTACTGTAATAAATTTTGGAAATAATTAATAACCTTTTCGTAAGAGAAAAGTTGTCCTTCAAATACAACTGAAAATAAAAAAAAGTTTTACTCGAAACAAAGTAACAAATGTTTAACGAAATATAGATACCTTAACGTTTATGATGTCATCACTGAAGTTATACAGTTTTACTATAGTAGTGTGAACGAAAAACGCTTCTTGCAATTTATCTACTTGTGCGAGATGTAATATTAGATTCATACTTAAAGTTTTGAAAATATATTGCAGTGCTTTATCGGCATGCAGAGCATCTTTGCCGATTACTATAATAAAATACATTATTTAAAACTAAACAAAACAAAAATGCGCACAATGATTTTAGAAGGATCTAAAAATATTTGTCCGATTTTGTTCCTTTAAAATAGCCTTGCTTTCAACGTTGTCGTATTATTTATGCTAAATACTTATTAAAATATCAATATAAAAATATATCGTAGCCTATTGAATAAATTTCATTCGAGAATTGATATGCTGTCGAAAATTTAAACATTTTTCGTGCAGTTTGAATGTTAGTTCATTATGCATTTTCGAATATTGATTCAATTAAATATATTTTTTAAATAAACGTAATTTAAATATGCAATAATTTCTTCAGAAAACAAAGAAATAAACTTAATCTTTTTTGCCGTTTGAAAAATATGAATCCGTTAGTCTCAATAGAATTACCTTCATGATATTGTGTGTGTACATTTCATTTTCAGTGCGTTACTACACATGCGCAGTTTGTTTGGTCTTGTTCTACAAAATGCAAAAATATCTATTGCCACTAACAGATTCATATTTTTATATATACGAGTTATTTAGGCATATTAGGCCAATTTGTCTAATTTGCTTAAACAATTTGGATAACTGAAATGAAAAGAATATTAATAAAAGGTTTAAATCCCATCTAGACATAAGTAAAGAATAAATATCCTAACAAATTATACCAAGTGCAAATGAAACAACAATAATTAAATACCAACAACACACAAAATGTATTTAAATATATTTAATATTAACTTTGCATATTAAATTAATAACGTTTAAATTCAAGAATATCTCTAATAATTAAATTAATTTTTCTTTTTGAAATTAAATTTAGTAATGGTCTACACGTGGTATAATCTACCTAGTAATGATAGAAGTCAATCAAATGGACATATTAATGGCGGAAAATAAATTACTAGTAAACAAGAAACCCTTTAAAACGCTGCTTAAAGATGGTTCTATTTATTGTTTATTACTTCATTATCGTGTGAACATATAAATCTCCATTTAAATGACTTCTATAGATAAATATAATTTCGATAAAAAATTAACGTATCAACAGTACATAACTGTTAGGTTAGGTGTAACTGTGTATAGATAGAAAATACCTGCTGCATTCTGACACAAAGTGGTAAAGAAAGATGTCAAATTAGGATTTAATAGTAAAGATCTGATAGCCGTCCTTAAAAAATCCTCCGTCCAATGAGTATCTTTGTACGTCATGATCAAGGCGAGCATATCCCCAACATTCATATTGTAAACAGCTTGCTGAACCTTCTCTTCACTGAACATAAGTTGCGGCACTGGCGGCGAACGTATTGGAAGAGCAGGTGGCGGAACCGTAGCATCAAAATTAACCATAGATATAGGTGGCATGTTTAGCAGTTCGGCAGGTTGTGTGAAATTTGCTGGTGCCACATTATGAACTGGTCGGGTTTTAGAATGCCAGTTTGGACTCTTGCTTGTCATTAGTGGTATCTTAAACGGGTTCATTAGTGGTGGTGCTTGTTTAGCATGAAGTGACCGTTGCGATTCCAATATATTGAGTGGTGGACACGACTGAATCAGTTTACCGCCCATATTAATAGCGGGCGCTGGTTTTAGGTATGTCTGTTCTAAACAAGGCAATAATGGCTCTGCAGCATGTGTGGACGTACCAGACTCTGGCGAAATATTTTGCTCAAATATAAACGCATCCAGATAAAATTTAACACGTGCAGACAAATTATCGCTTTCTACATTCAAATTCATCTTCCGTAGAATTAGAATATAATTCCTCAATATTTGAGGTGTGATTTTGCATAGTGTATCATCGGACAGCTTCAAAATAAGATCACAATACACTTTTAAACACAATTCCTTTTGTGTTGGAGTTTCTAAAAATGTTTCACATAAGATGTTATGGATCACACCTCCGTCTATAGAACAGTCACTATGCAAGATCAACATTTGGATCACCGACCAATTCTCATCTAAATTGCCATTTTCGACGGTGATATTCAATAAAATATCACCAAGTAAATTCTGTAGGTTTTTGCAAACGCATGCATTCTTATACATTAATTCAACGGTGCTGTGAAATGTAACACCAGTGGTACACAATCCTTTAATGATATCTTTGATGAAGGGTGTTCGATCCGAATTCATTTTCGTTGTAAGAACATCTTTCACTAAGCTAACTAAATGATTATAGTCTTTATTCAAACCTAATTGTTCAGCGATCGTAGGAAAAATTTTCTTAAACAAAAACAACTGATTTGATACTTTTATCGAACTGTACAAGTTCATAAGATCTTGCACGGACAGTGCTTTAAGATCTTTTTGCCAATTTTGTTGGAACGAATGTTTAAACATACATGTAACTCTCTTACATTTGCCGTAGAATTTTATATTTGGGCACAATTGATTGAACACTGCTGGTATTATTTTTTTATTGTTTCGTGTACACGAAGATATTAATGGGGGCGTCATTAAAACATTACTGGTATTCGCTTCGTTGAATGTTCGTAATGTCGTCGGATTGTTAATCGGTCTATAATGCTCCATATTAGGATTTACGGGATACCTTGGTTCATTCATTTCAACTTCATTTAGTGATTGTTTAGCAACTATTTTGTCTCTTTCAGCAATAATTGATGTCGATGACAACGGTGTTATTCCTTCAATTTTCGTAGGATATACATTTGTTTCTAATTGATTTTGAACTCTCAATGACTGCGCTACCCATGAACCGACATCAATGCCAACATTATTCGAATTACTTTTCATAATTGGTATCTTTTCAAATGATTTGGAATTGTCAGTAGCGTCTTCGTCGTCAGACAATGATAATCTTACTGATTTATTATCACATACACTTTTATTTCTAAAACATAAAATATATTCATGATTACAAATTAATATTTACGCTGAACGGGAAATCATATTCATCTTAATGTTTTAATAAACATTTAAAAAATGAGTGATTTCGATTGTCTTATTGATGGAATAGAACAATTAAAATTTAAAAAAAACTTACGCAATTGTATCAGCATAGATTGAAATGACATCAAAATCATCAGGTTTACACACAGGATTCACATTTTTAGGAACTGATCTACAACACAATACAAATGTTAATTGTTTTTGAAAATACTTAACTATGATAAATTATTTATTTTTGATGACAAATCGTTCTACAAAAAACAAAATAAGTGACAATTGAATAAGTTTTCGAAGCTATAGTAATAAAGCTATAGTTTCAAATTAAAAATGTGTGCTATAGATTGCGTTTTTGCATATGCGCAGTGAGATTAGCATTAAACCGTTCATATTTGCTCGCGTTAATCATTATAGAATTAGATTATCATCCTATAATTATTTTGTAATAAAAGCAAGCATTTATTTTTGATTTTTCTAATGTAGAGGTCAGGTATAAATGATTTTCGCAACAAAATTTGCCTAATAAGAGTAAAAGTTTATTTTACTTACAGACTTATAACTGGTGGAGGAACTTTAAATTCGCTTATAGGCACAGTTGGTCTATTTAGTATAATCGGTTTTCTTGTTGGCGGACGTTTGACGACAGAATTATCAAACTTAAATGTATGTTTTCGTTTTGGGTCCATACTCGTATCCGAATTACATCTGCTAGTTGTTTCAACGATATTTTCTGGCATTGCATGGTTTTGTATCGAGTCAAAGTTTAGATTAATTTTAGCCGCTCCAATTTTATTTGGTGATAGCGTAAAACTTGACTCACTTGGGATCGGAGTTATAGATCCAGTATTACTTTGTGGCGAATCCATATATTTTCGTTTTAAGTTCGTAATTGCCGGCATCTCACTTGAATCATTAAATGTTACACACAAATTCGGCGCCTCTGTGCATGTTGACGTTATCGGTTTTTCGTCACCTATTGATTTCTTATGGGACTTTAAGTTCGTAATAGCCGGAATCTCAACACTTAAATCGTTAAATGTTGCACAAAAATTTGGCGGCTCAGTGCATTTTGATGTTATCGGTTTTTCGTCACTTTTTGATTTCTTATGAGACTTTAAGTTCGTAATTGCCGGAATCTTAACACTTGCATCACTAAATGTTGCACACAAATTTGGCGGCTCTGTGCATTTTGACGGTATCGGTTTCTCGTCCCCTTTTGATTTCTTATGAGACCTTAAGTTCGAAATTTCCGGAATTTTAACATTTGCATCGTTAAATGTTGCACACAAATTTGGCGGCTCTGTGCATTTTGACGGTATCGGTTTCTCGTCACCTTTTAATTTCTTATGTGACCTCAAGTTCGAAATTGCCGGAATTTTAACACTTGCATCGCTAAATGTTGCACACAAATTTTGCGGCTCTGTGCATTTTGACGTTATCGGTTTCTCGTCACGTTTTAATTTCTTATGAGACCTTAAGTTCGAAATTTCCGGAATTTTAACATTTGCATCGTTAAATGTTGCACACAAATTTGGCGGCTCTGTGCATTTTGACGTTATCGGTTTTTCGTCACCTTTTGATTTCTTATGAGACCTCAAGTTCGAAACTGCCGGAACTTTAACACTTGCATCGCTAAATGTTAAACACAAATTTGGCGGCTCTGTGCATTTTGACGTTATCGGTTTTTCGTCACCTTTTGATTTCTTATGAGACCTCAAGTTCGAAACTTCCGGAATTTTAACACGTGCATCGCTAAATGTTGCACACACATTTGGCGGCTCTGTGCTATTTGACGTTATCGGTTTCTCGTCACCTTTTGATTTCTTATGAGACCTCAAGTTTGAAACTGCCGGAATTTTAACACTTGCATCGCTAAATGTTGCACACAAATTTGGCGGCTCTGTGCTTTTTGACGGTATCGGTTTCTCGTCACCTTTTAATTTCTTATGAGACCTCAAGTTCGAAATTTCCGGAATTTTAACACTTCCATTGCTAAATGTTGCACACACATTTGGCGGCTCTGTGCATTTTGACGTTATCGGTTTCTCGTCACCTTTTGATTTCTTATGAGACCTCAAGTTTGAAACTGCCGGAATTTTAACACTTGCATCGCTAAATGTTGCACACAAATTTGGTGGCTCTGTGCTTTTTGACGGTATCGGTTTCTCGTCACCTTTTAATTTCTTATGAGACCTCAAGTTCGAAATTTCCGGAATTTTAACACTTCCATTGCTAAATGTTGCACACAAATTTGGCGGCTCTGTGCATTTTGATGTTAGCGGTTTCTCGTCACCTTTTAATTTCTTATGAGACCTCAAGTTCGAAACGACCGGAATTTTAACACTTGCATCGCTAAATGTTGCACATAAATTTGGCGGCTCTGTGCATTTTGACGTTATCGGTTTCTCGTCCCCTTTTGATTTCTTATGTGACCTCAAGTTCGAAACTGTCGGAATTTTAACACTTGCATTGCTAAATGTTGCACACAAATTTGGCGGCTCATTGCATTTTGACGCTATCGGTTTTTCGTCACCTTTTGATTTCTTATGAGACCTCAAGTCCGAAATTTCCGGAATTTTAATACTTGCATCGCTAAATGTTGCACACAAATTTGGCGACTCTGTGCATTTTGACGCTATCGGTTTTTCGTCACCTTTTGATTTCTTATGAGACCTCAAGTTCGAAATATCCGGAATTTTAATACTTGCATCGCTAAATGTTGCACACATATTTGGCGGCTCTGTGCATTTTGACGTTATCGGTTTTTCGTCACTTTTTGATTTCTTATGAGACTTTAAGTTCGAAACAGCCGGAATTTTAACACTTGAATCGCTAAATATTGCACACAAATTTGGCGGCTCTGTGCATTTTGACGCTATCGGGTTTTCGCCACCTTTTGATTTATTATGAGACTTTGAGTTCGAAACAGTCGGCATTTTAACACTTGCATCGCTAAATGTTGCACACAAATTTGGCGGCTCTGTGCATTTGGACGTTATCGGTTTCTCGTCACCTTTTGATTTCTTATGAGACCTCAAGTTCGTAATTGCCGGAATCTTAGCACTTGCATCACTAAATGTTGCAAACAGATTTGGCGGCTCTGTGCATGTTGACGTTATCTTTTTTTCGTCACCTTTTGATTTCTTATGAGACTTTAAGTTCGTAATTACCGGAATCTTAGCAATTGCATCGCTAAATGTTGCACACAAATTTGGCGACTTTGTACATGTTGACGTTATCGGTTTTTCGTCATCTTTTGATTTCTTATGAGACTGTTTTGAATTCATAGTTGATACACTCGAATTCTGCTTTTTTGATTCAATTGACTTATGATTACTGTTTGGTCGATCTTTTCCAGACAATTTGGTTCGTTTATGATTTTTTTTAGAATGGTTGGGCGTTGCATCTTTCAATCTCGATTCACTACGTGTTGAATTTGCAGTTTTCACTACGGTTTCATTTTTATCTAATTTCACATCATTTTCATGGCACTCTTTTACTACTGGCACAATATTGCTTGAGTCTGGTTTTGCCAACTCTGCACTATTTGCATGACCGTATACTCGTGATACAACATCCATAATCGCATCCATTTTTTTCGACCACTTCACATAATTAAAACGCTTTTTATTAATTCGGTTTTGCAGATCTATAGAATTAGGACAGTTACTACTTTCATCATCAATTCCGTTTTCATTTATATTTGGTGCATGATTTTCATTTATATTATTTGGAATCGATATTGTATCACTTAATTGAGTTACAATTTCTTCAGTAGATTGCGTATGATTTAAAACAGTCGCTGAATGATTAATACTAGAATCATTTGTTTTCGTTGCGTCATTTTTTATTAGTATTTCATTTGTTTTATTAGCGTTAGCTGATTGTTGAGTATCTTGAGTATCTTTGTTATCAATAGTCAATTTAACGCATTTTTCTTTCTCTTCTGCTACAATTGGTTTTGTATTGTTTACTGAAGTGTCACTGGTATTTGATTTCGTGCATATATTTTCATATAAATTAGTTGCAAGAGCAGCAGCAAAACTTAAATTAAATGTTTCAATTGTAGCCAAGGTAGCGTTACGGAAAATGGGATCATGTGACGTCAATCGTCTAATAAGTGTATTAGGAACATACAAATATTTCGATTTAGAATTACGATTAATCCGATAACGACCATAGTCTCTACGTAGTATCTTGTGCGATGGTGTTAAATCTTGTTTTGTGGTCAAAACATTTGATGTAATAGATACTTCTATTGGACTTCGAGATTCTTTTTTTATAGGTGCCAACAAAATGTCGTCAGATTCATATTTAGCCCGCATTGTGTCGCTATATTTGCATTGATCCGAAAACGTGCTGTTTATCAATGGTTCATCTTTGATGTCGATTTCATCCTCGAAATCGACCAAATCGTTATCCAATGACTCGTTAAATCCATTAGGTATTCTTTTTAAACAAAGAATTGGATCGAAACTGCAATTGTACCGTTTCGAATACTTGCTCAATAGCATAAAATCGCTAGGTTTTCCTTCATTTTCACCGAACAATTCTTGTGTTGGTTTAATTTTATTAGGGTTTTTAGTAAAGTTTTTTATATTGAAGCGTTTATGCGACTTTTTCTTTATTGTCTTATTGCGGATTACTTGTGTTTTTTTGTGTTCGTACTCATTATTTTTGTCTACTAGCTGCGGTTCCTGAACTTTTAAATCATGTTGTTTTTCTAAATTATATTTTCGATTCTCAGGAAAATTCAACAATACAACTTTTGGCGTTTTCGAAAGAGATACTTTCCGTTTTTCGTGTTTTTTATCTGTGATTAAATGACCAGAAGATCCATTACATTGATTTTTTAATTTTGATTCTACATTTTGTAGTTTTTCCTCATTTAGTTCATGCGGTGCAATAGCAACGAATGAATTTTTCTTTTTCCTCGCTGAATTACTACTGATTGAACTGTCTTCGCTTTCGGATAATAATTTGATTCTGGAGAACTGTTTGTTGTGGTTTAGAATGTCCAGTCGAAATGAATCTTCATGAACCAATGGCGTACTCCTCTTGCTTTTTTTCTTAACGAATAATACTTCTTGGCTATCCTCTATTATGACTCACTTTTAGTATTATTATTCCGCAACAGGTAATAACAATGATAGTATTGTTTAGCTACAAACCTTCTGCAGATATTGAATCTAATTCAGATTTCAAAGTTGCGGCAATGTCACACGAATTGCCAGCCTCTGCTTGTTGCCTCTCTTTTGAATCTTTCGATTTGCTTTTAGGTGCACGCTAAATGATAATAGAGCGTAGAATAATAAGCAATCTAAACTAAATTACTCACTATTTCATACACAATATAGTGTTTCTCGATAACCAAAATAATAAATAACTTACTTTACGACCCATTGTCGGTTATACTCGCTGAGAAATTTTAAGATTAAATCCCACATGAACTGATTGCAACATACACCTATACCTACATTGTTTCCATTTAAAATAGATATATTATTGAAATACGTGATTATTTTGAAACAGTACAAAAATGTACAGAATTTTTGCACACAAACCAAACACTGTTAAAACTGCTGTAACACACTTTCTTGGTTAGCTCCTCTCCACATTAAAATTGATTAAGTTTCTAAAAGGGCTCATGTTTTTGATTGCGCGTTATTTCAGCGTTTTCGTTTAAGTTCGTGTAAGTTCGCGCACAGCAATGGAAGATCGTGACCAATCACAATTAACTAAGTTCGGAGTAACAGTGGTGTAGAACCATTAATAGAGATTTTAAAAAGCAAATTAAGTAAATGAATAGACATTTGAATTAAAATAATCACTCATTACATATATTGTATAGTACCGTCAATTATAATTTTTAAATTAAGCACTATAATTATATATGGGGTAATAAGCTGTTTGTCCCGCTAATGTATTTATTTGACGTTTAGATCCATGTGCACATAACCTAATATTTTTATAACAAATAATGGTTAGTTATTGCTTTAAAATAAATTTTACATAACTGATAATTGTGTTTTATTTTTGAATGTAGTCGGTGACATTGCATACAGATTTGGGCGATATTAAGATAGAACTTTATTGCGAAGCTTGTCCGAAAACATGCGAAAACTTTCTAGCGTTATGCGCTAGTGATTATTACAGCGGTAGTTTATTCCACCGCAATATAAAAGGGTTCATTGTTCAAACGGGCGATCCAGGTGGCACAGGGAAAGGCGGCACTTCGATTTGGGGCAAGAAATTCGAAGATGAATTTAAGGAAGAACTAAAAGTGTGTTTCTACTATTTGTTTTATATAGAATTAAAAGTAATTATTCTCTTTTAAGCACAATACTCGCGGAATGGTTTCGATGGCGAATAATGGACCAAATACAAATGGTAGTCAGTTTTTTATTAGTTACAACGCTCAACCGCATCTAGATTTAAAGTATACGTTGTTTGGAAAGTAAGTAACAAAATTATTTTTCAAGATCTACTGAAAAGAAACATTTCACAATAATGCTTATAAACCATTAATTATATTAACCACAAAAAATAATAAAAAATATAAATATATTAAATTACACTTTGAATTCATAATTCTGACTTGCGTATACACGTCAAAGAGTATATAAACTCATTAAACGTGCTTATAATTGTAGATTTAGATAATCATAATATAATTATTAGGTAGTGAAGAACAAGCATACGTCAATGATTCTATATGAATACGTTATAAATGTTCTAAATCTGTAGTAATTATTATTTTACAATTATGTATTGATTTGCAGGGTAATCGACGGTTTGGAAGTTCTGGACGATTTAGAAAAATTGCCTGTGAACCCGAAGAACTATCGACCGCTTAAAGAAGTAAGAGTAAACACTGTAACAATTCATGCAAATCCATTAGCTGGATAAATAAACGATTCGTTTTTTGAAAGATTAGTTTTATTGTTGTATAATACTTGCAAATGTATGCAACTGAATTGCGTTTAGTTTGTTTAAAAAGTATCACATTCGACTTCTTTATAATCCATTTCTAATGCGGCCATATTTTCCCTGGCTTCCGCGAATTCACCTTCCTCCATTCCTTCGCCGACGTAATGGTGCACGAACGCTCGTTTATTGTACATAAGATCAAATTTTCTACCCAGTCTTATCCAGGCTTCTTTTATCGCTGTACTATTTGATAACATACAGACGGCTCGGCGAACGGGTGCCAAATCACCACCAGGAACAGTTGTGGGAGGCATATAGTTAATACCAACCTAATTTACGAATAATTAACATTTTTCTTCTATATTTAAATACTTGTGGTTGTGTTAAAATTAATTCACGTAATTTTTAGTCATAATAACTATTCCTGTTTGTAATGCGACACTATCGAATAAAATATAGTATAGTTTCATTTACATATTCATACATTTCAATTACGTTTCATGTATTTTAACACATCCACTAAAATATCCATGTATAAACCTTAAATCCTGTTGGCGACCAATTGACGAAAAGAATATTCCGTTTACCCTTTATAGACAATATTGCACTGTTTACATCCGTCGGAACAATATCACCGCGGTATAGTAAACAACACGACATAAATTTCCCGAGTCGTGGGTCACACATGACCATTTGATTAGCGGGTTCGAAACATGAGTTTGTTAGTTGAAACGCTGTGAATTGTTCGTGACTTGCTTTGGTGCAAGGAACAAATGGTGCATAGGTAAGTAAAGGGAAATGAATTCTAGGATATGGTACTAAATTTGTTTGAAATTCGGTTAGATCCACATTCACAGCTCCCTCAAATCGTAACGAGCACGTCACTGCAGATACTACCTAGATCGAAATTTGATTAATACCGTTTGTTAATCGGAGCGCATCGAATGATTTTACTTGTCCTAAAAGTCGATTTAAGTTTGTGTATGTTGGTTTAGGTACGTCTAAATTTCTGCCACAAATTTCATAACAAGCTTCGTTGTCCATAACAAATGCAACATCTTCAAATTGTATACTACCATGTGTTGTTAAAACTGCATTATAAGGTTCTACAATAATCGGAGAAATCTATCGAGGGAAATGCACACTTTAGGCGGTGAACATTTGACTTAAATTCGGCAAGAACGTAAATGCTAACTTGAGAAAATATCTTTAATTATTTCTCGAATGTTCTAGTCAAAATTTAGAGAATATTTTTCAAATTAGCTTTGACAACATTCTCACTAAATTTCAGTCGAACCCTCAACTCTAATATTGTGCAATTCCCATTCCTAATAAATTTTAAGTTAACCCATTAAGTTCCAAGGACAGGTAATAATTATATTATAAATATGTTATGAAATAAGTTGGTATTTAATGGGTTAAATATCCAAGAAATTTATAAACTCACTCTTGGTGAGGGATAAATGCCGAATTCTAGTTTACTCCTTTTACCATAATCATCACACAATCTTTGCAAAAGAAGTGAAGTAAATCCAGAACCAGTGCCACCACCCCAAGCTCGAAATATAATCATGCCTTGCAACGAATTACATTCATCAACCACTTTCCGTATGCGATCTAAAGTTAAATCAATCATTTCGCTACCAATTGTATAGTATCCACGTGCATAATTGCTCGCAGAATCTTCTTTCCCCGTAATCAATTGCTCAGGATGAAATAAATTGCGGTACGCACCAGTTCTAACTTCATCTATTATAAATCACTATTAGATAGATACTAGTTGCCACTAATACGTATGTACCTATAACGGTGGGCTCAAAATCAACCATAACCAGTCTGGGTACGCATTTCCCTGCCATTGAAATGCTGAAAAATGTGTTGAAACTGGTGTCGTGGCTGCCACGATGATATTCTTCGTATAATAACCCATTTGGTTGTATTGCGTGCTCTAAGCAGTAAAGTTCCCAACAAGCGTTAGCTACTTGCACACCAGCTTGTCCAATATTTATTTGAACTATTTCTCCCTTTTGGGAAAATGTTTATAAATATACTAAAGTACCAAAGGATATAAGATTTGATAATTACAGTCTTTGGCATTATCCAGATCGGAACTATTTTACCATAATGAAGATTCACTTAAAATTTTGAGAGGAACTTAAGAAATAATAAATTTTGAAGTCAAACTTCAAACTGACGTAAAATAATATATCGATTGTTTTTAAATTAAAAATAAAATGATTAGTTGGGAATTGAAAATTCGTTTTATTATATAGTAAATAACAAATATTTGGTGTATATATAATTTACATAAATGCTTTAAATTAACGTGGGCACATGGCATGTCGTCCACCATCAACAGGTATGCTGGCACCAGTTATGAAGCTTGAATCATCACTTGCTAAAAATGCGATTGCGGCCGCGACTTCTTCCGGTTGGCCTGGCCGTCCAAGAGCATGTGTTTCCTTAGTTCTCTCAATAAATTTCTTGTAAGTTTCCTCGTCCATACCGCTCCGTTTATGTAAATTTGTTAAAATAACACCTGGATTCACTCCATTGCAACGAACTTGTTTCGGAGCTAGCTCCAAAGCTACACATCTCGTAAACTGATCAATCGCTGATTTCGACATGCAATACGACAGAACGCCAGCAAATGCACGAATACCATTCACACTAGAGACATTCACAATATTTCCTTTCGTAACAATCAAGTGTGGAACCGCCAAATTCGTTAAATGATAGACTGATCTTACATTCGCATTGAACATTCGATCGTATTGTTCCACACTCGTGCTTTCGATAGTTCCTGTTTCTATGATGCCGGCATTGTTGACAAGAACGTCCAATTTCCCGAAATGTTTAATTGTTGAATCGAGGATGTTTTTAGTTTCGGCGTCATTTGTTAAATCACCTGTTACAATCAGTGGTTTTATATTATCGTTTACAATACATTTTTCCGCCACTTTTTGAAGATTTTCCACATTGCGGCCCGCTAAAGCTACACTCGCCCCAAGCTTCGCAAAGTGCACAGCTGTTGCCGCGCCTATACCAGAACTTGCACCAGTAATTAACACTACTTTACCAGTGAACTTTAATGTTTGGTTCATTATGATGTTTTTAGTAAAATTAAGATGTTTTAAACCTCAAATTCTTATTTACTTGGAGCGTGTTGCTGGCAGTGTGTTTAATTTCGACCTTGTCAGGGTCATTTATGACGCTATTAATAAAAATTACTGTGATTCAGAGTCGTAGCTTCGATTTATCCGCTTTTAAGTGAGAAGTGCCTTGCAAAGCGTTAGGCGCGCCTCTGAGCATGACCAGACACAAAAAACTAAGAAATACAATTCTTATCAGTCTTTATCTCATATAACAACTTTTTTTTCGAGTATTGTTTTTATTCTGAATAATACATCCATTACAGAAATATGAATTATCATAATATGTTTAACGCGGACACATTGCATGCCTACCGCCATCAACAGGAAGAGTGACTCCAGTGATAAAACTAGCATGGTCACTCGCGAGGAATGCAATCGTTTTGGCAACTTCGATAGGAAGGCCTGTTCGACCAAGCGCATGTGTGGTTTTGGATCTGTCCATAAACGCAGCGAAATCCTCTTCACTCAATCCGCCACGCCTGTGGATGTTTGTTTCAATAACGCCGGGATTTACGCAATTAACGCGAACTTTTTTCGGTGCAAGTTCCAACGATATGCATCTAGTAAACTGATCAACTGCTGATTTTGACATGCAATACGCCAAAACGCCCGGGAACGATCTAAGTCCATTCACGCTCGATACATTTACAATGTTACCTTCCGATGCAATCAAATGTGGCACCGCCAAATTGGTTAAATGATACATTGCTCTAACATTAGTGTTGAATATTCTGTCATATTGTTGGACGTCTGTGTTTTCGATCGTTCCTTTTTCTAGGATTCCTGCATTGTTGACTAAAATATCTAATTTACCATATTGTTTCATCGTTGCATTCACAATCTTTTTCACATCTTCGTCAATAGTAAGATCTGCTACTATTAGTAGTGGTGATGAATTTCCTGTAGATTTACATATATCCCCAATTCTCTCTAGATTACTAGAATTCCGCCCTGTTAGTGCTAGATCTGCTCCTAAACTTGCAAAATGTATGGCAGTTGCAGCCCCTAGTCCGGAACTGGCACCAGTAATTAGTATTACTTTACCAGTGAATGTTGTTACGTCGGCACTCATTTTGAATTAACTTTAACGTCCAATTGCCAAACAACAGTATTCATTCAAGCAAAAAGTGACACTGATGATGTTTCATATTTTGATCATAGAACTGTCACTCAATATTTATGTCTGTATATGTAACCAAGATTACACATGTGTTAAGCAAATATTAAACATTTCTATACTAATAACTATCAGGTTTCAACCTAAAATATGTTTGGTTTTCATCTAGCACGATCATTTATCAAACTATTAACACATATCATTCACTGTCCTACACTGATGTTTTTCATACGAATAGCTAAGCAAACCTGTTTAAATAGCAGAAATATAAGAGTACAAATATAACAAATTAAGTAAGTATTAGAAGTTTGAAAAAAATCGTTCTCGAGATTTTAACAGAAATATACTTTTTTACCTTCCCTGTATCAAGTCTGACTATTTTGGTAATGACGTATGTCTGACACACCCGGATATACACACATACACGGATGTCATTCCAAAAAATAGTCAATTTCGATTTAGGGAAGGTCAAAAGGTGTATTTCCGTTAAAATCTCAAGATCAATTTCTTTCATGATTACAATACGTACTAATTAGTTCATATATGCAAGTAAGAAGATCTATTTACTAAAAACTATATTAAAGAATACAGATTTTCGAACCAAACGAATATTATGTAGTCAAAATGTCTACGAATTTCTGAATTCGCAGATAATGTAGTAAGCAACATTGACCTACAGAAACTAGATTCGAGATAATACACTAAAGAAGACTTATTGGTCATTCTTGGTTATTTGGAAATTATATTGTGCTTATATTAAATATATATTTTGAAATATGAAATGTTATTATCAAAAATAATATGGAAATGATTGATTAAGTATATGGAATATAAAATGGCTTTGCCAGTCTATATTGGAAAAGGATGTGGTTATATATAAAAATGTCTATTGTAAATTAATTAATACTTTATTATTAATAAATAAAAATATTTAACAATATAAATAAATAAAATATAAATAGTTATCACACATCCTTATTACATAGCGTTTAAATCTTCCTGTAGTAGCAGAATTAACAACGAAGCTTGTATTCTTGTTTAACGTGGGTTGGTGGAGCCATCTGGTTCGTTGGTTTGCCAAAAGCACACGTTTTGGATACCTTCAACAGTTTGGATTGCTCCCCGGTGTTTGTGGATCTCCAGTAAACGGTTTGGACAGCATTTCTGCCGGCGATGTAGCGTGAAGCAGCGCCAATCAAAGCTTTGGATTGCATTGTCGATTTAATTTGCTTTGCTGATCGATGTAAATATATTGCAATTGCTTGCTTTGAATTGTTTAGTAGCACTTTTACTTTATAACTGTACTGTTCTGACTGGTACTTCAGTTTGGTTTGATTTATCTGAATGGAGCGTGCTGTATTTATACATCTGAGTACATTCTTATCTGTGGCACGTTAACGTACATACATCGTGCTTTTTTTGTACAATTTGTACATTTACTATCAATATTTTGTCTGAGGTTTTCATTAAAAAAAATCGCTATACTATCATCATTTGCTGTTTTTTATATGTTCATATCGCAAATTAAATTCTAAACACATTATACATATACAAACAGCATTTGTAATAATTTATAGTATAAGAACGTAATAAATATCGGAACACATTAAAAGATATAAATATTATGAATACAAATATTTAGAATTGAAGCAATGCCGTAACATATAAAGAAATACGTATTGCAATTACGAAAAATTACTCAAGATTTTAACGAAAATATTTGTTTTGAGCGTTTTTACTTCCTTATTCGAAGTAAATACATAATAAAAAATTAAATATTTGAATCATGCAAAAAATCGATCTAGATATTTTAACGGAAATATATATTTTGACCTTCCCTGAATTGAATCTGATTATATTTAGGATAAGGTGTCTATGTATATACAAGTGTCTGTGTGTGTGAGTGTTTAATTGTATGTATGTGAATTTCTGAGTGCTTTTATTTTTGAAAAGAAATTTTCGTAAGTTGTCGTTTTTAACAAACTATTCGCTATATATTATATGTACCTTTATCAATATTGTTTAGCAAATATAGGAAAGTTACCACGGAAAATATTACTTTAAAATGTAAACAAATGTATGTAGAATTTTTATAATAATAGAAAAATAATTATTAATACATATACACGTGTAAATATAGATAATCAATTGCGATATATCATACCTTTTCAAAATGATTATTTTCTAATAAATGCGTAATTTATAAGCATCGTTGAGGCGATGAGAATTATAAATAATCATCAATTCTAGCTCATTGTTTACATATTTATCATGAAATATAATCATACAATACAACTGATATACCTATAAAGGTATGATGATGCAATTTTTATTATAATTTAGCGATATGAGATATATTGAAGTTTAAAGTTCTAATTCAAGGTTAAATCCGAAAATTTGCTTCCCACATGATTGTTTAAAGTTCAAACAACATTTCAATTTTATGGAATAGATATTCCTCACAAGAAAACAAAAAAATAACTAGTTTTGTCGTCATTTCTACCCCAGGAAAAAATATTATTTATTTCTTGAGGAAGAGTATTGAAAATAATATTAAAATATTCAAATTCAATTTATATTTCTAAAGTATATTTTTTACGTTTTCTTGATGAATTCCGCAAATATCATATTGGCTAAACATGTGCATCCCGTGATACTCGCCAACTGATAATCATTTTTTGGAATTCTAAAAAATTCTATTTCAAGAAATAAAATTTCTAGTAATACTAGAAAATTCTGGACTTTAAAGGAAATCATTATCGTCGAATTATATACGTATTGGAGTTTAGCACTGGACGTAATAGACGAACAGACAATCTGACGTCATTAAAAGTTATAGAAATGATCTGACCCGTTACTTATTAATTATTATACATAATAAATAAAATAAAAATTTAACTCGATGATAAGGGGTCAGAGCATCAATACACAATAAGCTATACAAATGTTCATGAATTTGAAAAGTGGTTATTTACATTGAAATAAAAACAAATATTTTTACATGAATTTGTACCCTGTAATTTACAAAATAATAATTTGTAATTTTCCCAAGGTCACCGAATTGAATTGATTTGAAATACCTTATATTATACGTATTTTGTTTAGATAGATAGGATATTAAAATAAAATGTTTGAATAATTCATTTTACTAACCTTTACAACATGTTTTCATTAAATCTATATTCTTCCAATAGATATTAAATTTTGCATTTAAAGTTGCTTGCGTATTATTGGTTGTTCTGCTTTTAATAAAAATTTCAGACAATAGTTGTGTAAAATATTAATATCTCTCATTTTTATACTAAGTATTTTACTGTCATTTCGGTAATAACAATTGCCGAATACCTGGTACAAACTAATAGACAAAAAAAGTAAGCACGCGACAAAAGACGCGAGGTTCAAAAATGTTTGCGTTCAACGCTAAGAGACATGTTAACCTTATGGCGAGAATCGGCGGCTCATTTATTTTGAGACTTTACACCTGTATTTGTCGATGAATCAATGAGAAAAATTAGTATGTTAGGGGCAATAGAATAACTTTTAAGCTATTGTATGTATGCAATGGCGAACATCTTTAATAAAGCTATATTTTCAAATTGAAAATGCATTTTATGTTAAATGCGTCTCTGCACATGCGCAATATGCTGCTTTTGTTTGGTTTCGTTGTAGAAAATGTAAAAATACAAGCCCGCGTCTTTTGTCACGTGCTTATTTTTTTTTGTCTATATGTTGTTCATACAATTTAAAAAAACCGGGAAATGTACTGAGGTCAGTCAAGTTGAACACGAAACAATAATCGCAATTTCGGGAGTACAAACAAAAAAGTTCACGACCAAGGACATTCCACTTTATCTAATGTAAACATTATGAGTATCTGTATGTATTAGAATAAACATTATAAATATCTGTATATATTTAGAATAAACATTATTCCGTAATTAAAAATGATCCAATTTTATAAGATTATTGCCGATACACATTTTTTTGTTTTGCTTTTAATATATATATTAGGCGTACTTATCAGATCAAACATTTGAGATCACCACGTGTATGGCTTGATATTATATTTTATCATAAATAAACAAAATATGATTTATCATTTTTAAAATTTATAACCCAAGGAATAGTTCCAATTTTTATCTAAATGTCAATAGTCTGTTCCCAATAGTACAGTACTAATATTCTACAACTGTAATTTACAAAATAAAATGAAAATATTGGAAATTCAATTAATTTCTAATAGGAACTTAACGTTCACAGAAATAATAAATTAGGGAAAAATATTGGAGAACGGAGAAAATATGTTTAGGAAAGCACCGCTAAGAATCTAATATGACAGGGAATTACGCATCTTATTTACCTTCTAATTTCGATACTAACAATATTTTTATTATATATTGGTTAATTTCCATAAATAAAAATCCCACTGTCAAGAATAAATAGTAAATAAATAAAGAATGAAAATAATTCATTGTTGGAAAATTTTAATCAATTTAAATCTCATCGTTGTGTACTTTCGATAAATATACATATTTGTGGAACGATTACAATATTTACTTATTATTTCATTTAGGAAAGTATAAATTATTATATTATTATCATGCCTATTCCCATCACTGGGGTGACAAAAGACCTTTTACATTCTTTCACACCTTGACAATCTTTCGCCTTTCAACTTTATCCGTACGCACTTCATACACGCTCTTTTTCTTCTTCTTTCACGCAATTCATGTCAATCAAAACCTTCTTTTGTTCTCACGTACCAAAACAGTAATATTATAAAAGAATAGGGTTCAGATTGGGAAAAAAAGATAAGCTAACGCAGTTTACCAGGCAAGTCCCCAACGAAAAAGATAGATATTAAATTAAATAGGCATTAGAGTTAAAGTACTAAATAGTTTTAAGCTTATAATTAGTATAGGTGAACTACAGAACTCATAGAAAGCATTAAATCACTTATATATCAAATTGCTTGAATAAATTAAACAAAAATTATTTCATGTTCAAAATCTTAAATATTTAAAGATATGAATTTTAAAGTTGCGTAGTGACTGATCTATGGATGACTTCAAAAATAGAGGCTATCTAGTGTTTTTTTTACAACTTTCTTACTTATTAGCAACATTTTTATTTCGTTATGATTGCTATTTTGTTGATTTTTGTAGTTAATTTGTTGATTTACTTTGAACAAAATTTATATAGTTAGTTTGACAGAGAAAAATACGAAATTTTAATAGCTTTTAATCAATAAACGATATAATATAAAAATGAATAAATGCGAAAAATATTTTAAAATTTTATATATTTATGTTTCGAAACAAATGTTTATGATTTACCTTTTACCTTCTAAATTTTATACTAACTATATTTTTATCATATACTAGTTTATTTCCACAAAACTCCATTCTGTTATTTGTCAAGAATAGTAAATATAAATAAAGAATGAAAATAATTTATTATTAGAAATATTTATTCAAATCTCGTTCTAGTATACATTCGATAAATATACATATTTGTTGAATGATTACAATATTTACTTATTATTTCTTATAAGTAAACATATCAAAATATCTTATATAGTACTAAATAGTTTTCAACTAATTAAAGATAACCGACAAAACTCATGGAACGCATTAAATATTTCATAATTCACTAATAATCAAAGCGCGTCAATAAATAAAACAAAAAATTATGAAATCTGGTGTTGCAAAAATTCTGACGCAAATAACAAAGGACGAGATCTGCCGGACTTGGCTGGACCATAGTATCAAAATCACGTTGTAAATACACTACCCATAGTACGTCAAAGCGCGTACCAATGATCCCAGACGTGTTCATCATCACAATATTTATCACACATTTGGTAAAAATCTAATGCGAGTGATAACATGCACACACTACCATACAGAATACATAGAAAGACATACGGACACTAGAAAGTCACGTGAACACTCCAAGACGTCAATACGCTGACTGATAACAACCGAATATCTGAGTATAAATAACGGCACCAACTTTGGTACAACATCAAATCAAACTGAACATTCAGTGACTGATAGTGTTCTCACAAAACATCTCAAATAATATACGATCAACAAATTGTTTGCAATTTAAAACAATTGAAGAAAATCGTTTGAAGAAAGAAAACGTGAGTTAACAAAACAACCAAATACTTCGCATCCGAAGAACTTTTCGATTTCTATCAACTAACAGAAGAAATATAAATCACGATGCATCAGAAAGCTTTGATTGGTGCCGCTTCCCGTTACATTGCTGGACGAAATGCTGTTCAAACCGTTTATTGGAGATCTTCGACAACCGGTGATCAAACGAAATTGACGAAGGTTTCGAAAAACTGTGCTTTTGGTAAACCATCGAGTCAAAACAGCCTTCCAACACACATACAACAAGAGCATAAACTACGTTGTTAATTTACCATATCATCGAATTATGAATTCCATTAATAATGCCTGTATATAGCATCATTGTCATCATGCATAATTTATTTATAAGATTTTAATTGTATTACATCATTTATTTATACTGAAATATATGACACATAATTTCTAAATATGATTGTTTTAATTCCTTATATCAAGTCCAATATCATTAACTCAGGTAGTGTTTTGATGTGTAGTTTAAAAAATAATGAATCATTTTGCATTTTGATTGTGAAGCCGGAAATAGAGGATGATGTTAATAAAGCATTATATAGACTTTTCTCACTTTTTTTTATTCTAGATGCACGTATTATCACAATCAATGATCAAGACACAATATAATTAAATCTACGTAATAAACATTCAATCAGATAAATATATTATTACGTGATCACTGGCAGTACAGGCTTGTCCCAAACGTTTCGGCACAATGGTGAAAGGGGTTGGAACCCCTCCCACGGTGATATATAATAAACAGTACTCACATAGTTATGGTAGCTTTATCAAGGTCATATTAGCGATACTTACGCGGGTGTTTCGCACCCTCACCTCCTGCCAGTTAACAGGACTCGCCAAGAGACCCAGCTCGGAAATACCGCACCCGTTTGTCATAGCATAGTATGGCATTCCGTCTCGGTTGGTCCTGTATGGCCAGTAGTCCATAGCTACTTGCCTTCCAGAACCTTCACAACCGGGAGTCATTACCTGAAACTCGACCTAATATAAGGCATAATGGCTACTCTATTCTGATTGGGTCCATTTAGCACTAAGGCGCCCCAGCTACTCTATTCTGATTGGGTCCATTTAGCACTAGGCGCCCCAATCAGTTCGTTTAACCTGCATCCCCGGGAACCGTGTCGTGTCCCAACCCACCGGCGGTTCTACGCACATCGGTCCTCAGACAGGATATCGTAGTAGCAGTATACCGACGCCAAAAGCATAGCTTTCTTCTCAACTGGGGCTCCGTGGCCAACGGCAGCTCCCAGGAGGCAGCTCCCAGGAGGCAGCTGCAGGGTTGATCAGACCCATGCCTAACGGCAGTAGCAACTGTCAGCCACGACAGTTGACTGACCGCGTAGTCTACGACTGGAACGCATCCTTTCGGACACGTTCCTTGGGCACTCCGAAGAGACCCCGCAGTATGGGACGTCTCCCATACTGGAAAGTGCTAGGAGAGAATGGCAGTTCATACATGATTTACATACATAATTGCATACATAAACAAATCAATGGTGCACCATGATAACATAAATATACATAGAATGCCAAGGCCCTAAATACGCCTATCGTTGGGCGCCGCTGTTCATACTGCATCTGAAACAAACCTCATATTTTCTATTAGTTACAATTCAGTATCGATCTATTCTCTAACGCTACCCAACCACGACTGCCAGCGTCTCTGTATTATTATTCTTACGATACGTTCATAATGTCCAATATTAATTATATCGTGTTTATTTTATAACAGCATCATCACCATGTAATATTTAAATAGATATTACATTCATAACATGATCTATTCTGACATGATCATATTTGAAATTTTACGTCTAGACCGAAAATATATTAAAAGTACTTTTTCACTAAATATATTACTTACAATAATTATTAAATATCAAATTTCAAATTATTTGAGTTTATCTTGTTTTTCTGACTAGATTAAATAAGCACTTCCGGTTTGAATTTTTTTTTACAAATCGGAAGTTTTCTTGCCAGGCGTATACAAATCTTAACTTTAAAGTTTCATAATTTTACCTTTAACCGTTTCGGCTGTAGAGCGCTCACACACACACACACACACACAGGCAGACGTTATGATAAAAATGTTCAAACACGATTCAGGGAAGGTCAAAAGGTATATTTCCGTTAGAATAACCTGACAGATTTTTTTCGTGTTTATATTACTTATTATTTCGTATAAGAAAGTAATCAGCGCATTTATAAGTGGATAATTTAAATATTTGAAGTATATAAATGTTACATATTATAAATTGCTCATTTTATGTAGTTCTGGCAATTTGTGATACAGTTAAGTATAATATATTGCCAACTTCTGGATAGATTCTGAGTGGCACTCCATGGTGGGAATAGTATGAAAACACACCATAAATGGCGACAGGAGTAACCAAACTGTTATTTATAAATGTGAGTTAGCTACCGCTGATGAAATGAAATGAGTTGAATAACCCCAGATTCTAGTGAAATGTGCACAGTTGTCAGTTTGCACAGAAACCAATAAATTAAAGTATTTTCAGATCTTTGAATCTACTTTCTAAATAAAATAATAATAAAAAAGATCTATTTAATACAGTAACAAGTGTGATAAAAATACTCAATATTGTTTAAGAAATGATTCATGTAACATTTGACAATAGTTCTAATTCAGATATTTAAGTTTAAATTTCTATTATAAGTAGGTCTGTCAAAATCCCAGATGTGTTTATTATATTGAATTATCTAAAAACAAATATATTAAAAATAATGGATATGGACGGTGAATGTGATGATAGGAAACTATCATGGTCCGAACTAAAAGGAGTGGTTAGCGATCTGAGAAGACAGTTGTCAAGTTTGTCAACAATGATCCCTACATCAGTGGCATTTCGTACTCTGCAGGATGGAAGGACTCGAATTTATTTTTTAAGCACGCCACAGAACGGATGGGAAACCACGCTGCTCTATGCAGACGTTCCGAACAATGACCACGCATCTGGACTTCGGTTGCAGTGGCAATCGGTGATCGAAGCGAACTTTCCCAGCTTATCAACAAGTAATAAATTCTCCAGAGAAGAGTTGTTACTATGGGAACGGAAAAGGTTAGCGACATGGGGTATTACATCTTATGAACTGCATAGTGATTCAGGGAAATTAGTTTTTCCCGCTGCGAGTAGTCTGTTTCAATGCACTGACACAGGATATTCAGTATGTACTGTTTTCTATGTCACCCAAGTTGGCACATTCAGTTTCACATTCAAATGGTTTTTCATATATTCAGTTGCGCTTCTGTAAGATGCCAATCAATGATTGTACTCGTCCTTTACGACATCACTCCTCACTTCTGCTTTCTGTTTCACAGAGTGGTTGACAATTTTTTCTTAAAACAATCAACTACCAGTTTATGGTCTAAATTTTAGTATAATTAAAATAGGAAATGAAGTAGTGGTAGAGTCTCTATGACAAGGAAACAAAGATGCAATTATAATAAACCCATGATATAAGTGATCGTACGAAACAACATTTTGTCAATTGTGACGAACATCCGGGTAATGTATTTTCAAATGGAGAATATTATAAAATTTGAAAATATACTATTGATTATTCGCGAACGAAATTATCGCTGATAAAAAAAGCATTAATAAAAATGTCGGACTTAATGACCAATTTGTTTGACAGTTATGACCAATCATAGCGTCTACTTTGTGATAACTGTTAAACGCATTACGTCCGACATTTTATACTACTAGCGCCACTAACGTTAATTTCATTCACCAATAAGGTTAGATAAATTTATAAATATTTTATTTTTGAGAAATTGAAAATCTGCCATATACATTAGTTATTTTAATAAAAATACAATGCGTAACTATTTTAAAAACCTTAAAAAATGTACTGAATTTTACAGTATTACAGATTAGCTCAATACTGCACGTTATTGTCTTCGTCTTTATTTAAGCAATATCTAATCTTTCTCATTATGATTTTATAGTAATCCTAACTAAAACTGTCTAAAATCTTCTATGAATACAGTTGGTAATTATTTCCTATAGCTAAAGCAATTTTTAATGAAGCATATATTTTCTCGCTATTTGATTTTTTTTCCGAGTATTCAGGTTGTAATTTGTGTAATTAAAAAAAAATCGGATGTAGGTGAATACATTTTGTTATAATACATTATTAGTACAAGGCATATTGAGAAGTAAGAACCATTAAATAAAAAATCTAAAATGTTAAATTAGATGATTCAACTTTGGTGGCATCAGTCTCTAAATTGTTATCTTACACTGCAAACGATATAGTTTTTGGTTTAATTTTTTAGATAAGCCCGTTATTTCCAACTGAACTAAGAATGACATCGCCTGGTGCCAAATTAAATCCACAAATATGTCCCTCCAATCCAGATTTAGTAGCATATATTTGTAATTATGATATTTGGGTAACGCATACTGTTGTTGGGAGTACGGTACGTTTAACGTTTGCGCATAAAGGAGGACGCAGCCTCGCGGATGATCCTCTTTGGGCCGGAGTACCTTCCTACGTTATGCAAGAAGAGTTTAGCAGATACCAAGGGTATTGGTGGCAGCCGGAAAGTAAAGGTAATCCAAAACGAGCATTAAGTACTTTTTAAATGCTTTTGATTTGTGGTTTGTTTTCCCAGACGGTATCTATAGAATAGTGTACGAAGAAGTCGATGATAGTGACGTGAAAATATTTTGTTTTCCGTCTTCACAGTCGAATTCGGGCGAGGTCGAAGAGTTTCGCTTTCCGCGTGCGGGGTGTGCAAATTCAAAATCAAATTTGAAAATGTTACAATTTAAGTTGAACGATAATCGGCAAATTGTCGATGTATGTAATTTAGAGTTGCAATTTTCCCTATCCATGCTGTTTCCATGGATGGAGTATTTAGTCAGAGTTGGATGGACGCCAGATTCGGAATAGTAAGTATCAAAAACTACTAAATGATGCGTTTATTGGCAAAGTGAGTTAATCTTGCGTTATTGGTGATACATTTATTATAAGTAAAATATGATTCGTACATTTTATTAATAATTTTGTACTCTAGGTAATTTAGAGATACAAATTGACTTATGTTTCCTTTTATTTCATTTAATCTGTTATTGAGACCTTATTATTTCATTTAATTTCGAGCAATTATGTTACTGAACTTACGAAAGTTAATATTTTACAAAGAATTTTAGTGATTTTAAAGCAGTACGTTAATTCATTTTGCCAATATAGTAAAATATTTTATTTAATATCTTATGACTAATTTATGATTAGTGTTTGGGTGCAGCTGCTGGATCGAAAGCAACAACGCTTGGAAGTCGTACTTTTCTCTTTAAACAACTTCATAGAACCGTTTCCAAATATGTACGATGTTGAAAACCACTGTTCACATTCGTTAAGTCCAGTTGTTCAAGTGATTTTCTCTCAGCAATCGTACATTTGGATCAACATACATGATCTGCTCTATTTCTTACCATCCGATGATCAGAATGAAGTGAAATTCATTTGGGCATCGGAGGACACTGGTTTTCGTCATTTGTACTTAATCACATCGCAGTTAACGTCGTTCAACAACGGCGTCGAAGAAAGTCCCGAGCCGATGGAGTTCGTACATCTGCAGCCGAGGATCATATCGAAAATTGCGCTTACGTCCGGTGGCTGGGAAGTGTTGGGGCATAATATCTGTGTGGATCGGCAGCGGGAGTTGGTATATTTTCTGGGATTAAGGGAAACGCCACTTGAAAAACATCTATATGTGGTTTCGTTAAGAAGACCCGGCGAAATTCGACTGCTTACAAGTATAGGATTTTCGTATAGCGTTGATTTTAATGATGTAAGTTCTTATTATATGTTTGGTATATTCGGAAAATGTCTAATTAGTGAAATGTTGACAAAACAAATTCTATTAATGATTTTAATAAAGATAATGCGTTCATAATTTTAGAATAATGATAATTATAATTTAAATACATTTAACTGGAAGCATTTCTCAAATAATTTACGCAAATATTGATATAATAAATAGTAATGTTTAAAGCAACCTAAACGTGTTCATTTTGTTTAAGGAATGCACAATGTTCGTAGCTGTATATAGCAATATAAGAAAAGTTCCTGCTTGCCAAGTGTTTCGAATATCTCACACTGATTGGACAGTAGAAGGAGTTAATTTGACACCAATCGGATACTTATTAGAATCAACACCAATCGAACAGGAACACTACTGTCCCGAATTATTCACGCACGAAATATCCGACGGAAATTTACTTTACGCGATGGTATTTAAACCGCACAATTTCAAACCGGACAAAAAATATCCGACCGTACTTAATGTTTATGGGGGACCTGAAGTGCAATTGGTATCTAATACGTTTAAGGTAAATTCATATTACATATATTCATATAAAATACATACACATCTTCAATCGTGAGTGTCGCCACTCACTCGTACTTTTTTAATATAATCGACTTACACCGATATTAACCGAATGTGTTTATTATGTATATGTTCCGTGTACATGTGTATTTGTTATACTTTTAATTGAATCCGCCTTTTTAGATGATATTTAAATTGAAATATATTTCTTTAGGGAATGCGCCAATTAAGAATGCATATGTTGGCGGCAAGAGGTTACTGTGTTGTTGCAATAGATTCTAGAGGTTCTCAACATAGAGGTCTACTATTTGAGAGCCATTTAAGGTGTAAAATGGGAACGGTTGAATTAAGTGACCAGGTGGAGGTGTTACAATGGTTAGCGGATAATTTGGATTATATTGATATTGATAGAATTGCAATACATGGATGGTCGTATGGTAAGTCTATTTGGGTGAGAATGTAAATGTCGGTTATATGAATATTTTTCTAGGTGGTTATTTAAGTTTAATGGGATTGATACACTATCCAAGCATTTTTAAAGTAGCGATAGCTGGAGCTCCCGTAACTAGTTGGTTATTATATGACACTGGTTACACTGAGCGGTATATGGATTTACCGGAGCATAATCAACAAGGATATTTGGAAGGGTCTGTTCTAAGTTATATACACAAGTTTCCCGAAGAGTAAGATTTTGCATTTTTATATTGTGTTCTTATATATTTAATAAAATAACGATTATATAATAAAGTCGATTGTATATCTCCGGTTTATCATCGAGTCTGTTACAAAAATAACGGTTAACCGATTAATCTATTGGGTTTCTACTTTTAAAATAATTCTCGTTGCTTGTTATAAAAAATCTGTTGGTTATCTGTATATTATTTTAATATATGCTTATGGATTATATCCTTCGTAAGTTTTATGTTAATGATTTCAAATATTGTAGCATTTTTGTAACTTTTTGATTTATATCGGGTTTCCAAACCATTTAATTAGTAAATATTACACAAAAGTACTAACTTAATATTTGTATAATTTCAGAGAGAACAGATTGCTCATAATACATGGATTAATCGATGAAAATGTCCACTTTTACCATACAAGTCAGCTGATAAGCAGCATGGTAAAAGCAGGGAAACCGTACCAACTACAAGTCTACCCGAACGAACGGCACTCGTTACGACATTTGGACGCAAGTAAACATTACGAAACCACGCTATTATCCTTCTTGCAGAACCATTTATAATAGTTTTTTTTTATCGTTATCGCGACCTAACAACACGAACAACGAAACATTTGGCAGTGTATAAGTGATAAAGCAAAAATATGAATAACAGAATGAAAAATAATCTAGTGTGTGTGTGTGTGTTTTTATTTTAAAATTATAATCAAGTATCAATGCTATTTGTAACTGCGCCGCAATGATTATAGGACATTACAGAATTGGGAGACAATAATTTTCTTCTAATGGATTATTAACAACTCGTATAAAAAAAAACAAACTTTGTTGACGCTTATCGAATAAATTTTAAACTCTTTTGTTACAAACAGAAATAAACCTACTTACAAAATTCCCAAATGATTGGAGCATTATTTTTGTTTGTAGATGAATAACGCACAATGGGACGTTATTACGAGTAGGTAAAAGTTAATTAGGGAAAATTAGCGGATACCAAATGAGTGTCTACAATAGGATCAAATATATGTATAATGGCTTTTTATTATGATTAACAGTCTAGAATAAATTATTCATATAACTGTTTTTATTGATATCAAGTAATAATAATAAATAAAATTTTACTGTTGAGATAAACCTGTTTTTGTTTTCCTATTCAAAAACCTATACAAATATGCAATTCGTTTATCTAATTCTTTCCATTTCGTCGGTCGGGCAATTGGATAAACGGTTTTATTCAACATTTTTCGTTTCCTAAGCATCACTTGGTATTCATTGCCGCTGATACCTCGCAACCAGGACGGCACATTGTAAAGTATCCGATACGGATGTAATTTCTCATTTCCTAGGATGTCTATATAGTCATTTTGACCAAACAGTGCTCGTTTTTCGTTCCAAATATCTTTTGGTCGGTACACAGGCATTGGGAGGCGATCAGCACCTTTAGCTCTCGGTAGTAAACCGCCTTGTAAGATCTTCTCTTCGTAGCCATAACGACGAATTAATGGACCTTTAGCTAACTTTTCAGAATGATATCGGAACCGGACTGTTGTCACTCGAGGCGTCCAATGCGACAGTAAATTAATTCCATTTTGTAGGAATGTACCCAAACGCGACATTCTAAAACGAAAAATTCCTAACCTCAATAAGTTCATAATCATCAAACATTTATATCCGTTTGGTTTTTATTCAATATGATTCATAAAAGCACTTACTTTGTTTTTATATAGCATTCATTTATAATTATTAAGTTATGTTTAAATTTTCCATGTACGTAACCGAAATAGAAATCAAGTTGTAGAAATTTCATATAGACTGCACTGCTATGCATGTGAATGATACTGGTAGCATATAAATATTATATAAATACTTTTTATTTCAATAAGGGAAATAGAAAGTATATAGATTCTATTCTCCTTGATTTGGCAATTAGAATTAGAAAATGCTATTCCTATTTTAGTATGAAAAATGTTAATTTAAATGTACTCAGAATGTTGATAAATTAGTTTTAAATAATAAAATGGACAAATTTGTAGTCTATTTATTTGTTTTGAGTATATATTTCGTAATACAGTATTAATATAAGTAAAGTAGTTTCAAATTAATTAAATTCTTCATATATGCTCTTCTATTTCGTTTGCATTCTCAACCATATTTATGCACTTATTCGAAGGATGACCTTGCATACTCACACCATTCATTTCGTCTACATAAATCTTTTTTGCTAATATTTCATTTGACATTCTTTCAAAATGCCCATGGCATCTCATTTGGTTCTTCGAACAATAGACATTCCTGTCTATGTTATATCTCTAGCATCTGAGAATGACAAATTATACAATTTCAGTTGTTATATTTTTAGTAGCACCAAATATTGGATATATATTGTATCTTGGCTCAATATGGCATGTAAAGCGCAGAGTTAAAAATAATAAACAGTTAATGGTCATTTAAAATTGCATTATTCCGTATATAATATCATCAAATTATATTTATAAACAATCATTTCTTTGTATTCTCATCTTACATTACAATTGATAACAATATTTTCATTTATACATCATATAGTCAATATTGTAATATGAGCGTGATTCATAAAAAGATTTTCAATTATTAGAATAGATTATTTTAAACAATTATTGATGTTAGTTGATAAAATAACCATGGTGTAAATTAGTAACCGATTAAATTTTATTCCTAAAATATCAAATTCGTATAAAAATTATTTAGATCTAGATTTAAAATACCAAATACGCATATCAATTTATGGGTAAATTTGGATAATCATGAATTATTAGTACACGTATGTATGTTATATATAATTTATTAATCTTCAAACAACTTTCCGGTGAATACACAGTAATGGATTTACATATAGCTCTATCTGCCCTTTATCTAGGGTCGCCATTATACAGTATGAGGGTTCTATATTCGATACTTAATTATATATATATTTAGTACATATTTAGATTTTATTTTTTACCTTTGGCATAAAATACAAATATAAATTTTATCAAATTGAACGTTTACAATTTATAGTAGCACAATTCTCACTTTCTACTCTATCATACTAATATCTAGTATAATTATCAAAAAAAAAGTTACATTTATTCAAGTTTAATATTAATAAAACTATAATTTTCATTTCACCGTAAATATTAAGTTAATTTTACTTAATATAAATCCGATTGCAACTACAAATAGCGAATTGGACACGATACTAGAAGCAGCTGAAACTGAAAACAAGTTATTTAATCAATTTTTGTATTAGAAATTTAATGTTTACTTACAGTATTTAATACAAATTTTTCCATGGTCGGGCACGTATCCGGGTATACACGAACATACTCCTGAGGAACATTCCAATCTTCCAACCATTTCAGGACCCCAATAACATTCATCAGATGTATCACATATTTCCTTCAATCCTTCAAATTAAATAACGTATTATTTTATATTTATTTTATTATTATAAAACAACATCTAAAGACGACAGAATGAAAAGTCGCAATATTCATTGAATTTAATGTTTTGTTGAAAATAAAAATACTATTAAAATGATGATAAAACCTGTTTTAATACTCATAATTGTGGGTTTTTTTTTATTATGTAGAATGGAATATAAAAATAAATATTTTAATTAAGAAAATCAATTTTTTTTCGTATTGTAATGCTATTAATAAAATAAACTTCGGATTCACAATGTTTTTTATTTTTTGTTTCATAATGTCGTTTAATTAAAAATATAAAATACAAATCCTTCAAGTTACTCAATCGTTTAGTTTAGTTTAGGATTGCAATCGTTACTCTTTCTCAGGTATGTTACTATACTAATGTTTAGTCTTGACTAATTGTAACTAATTATTACGATAATAATGTAAATCTAGTTATGATTAAAAGTGTGCATTACTGGAAATTCGTTGTTTATACTCTCTAACAGAAATTTAAATACGTATGGTATTTTTTATATTACACAAATCTATAATAAATAATTTTAACATACTGTTATGCACATTTATAATAATTAATAATATTTGAATAGAATTGTATTTTGGCTCACCATATGATAGTACAGAATCCTTTAAATATTTAGTCATGTGCGCATGTGTCTGTAAAATTCCCAGATTCAAAATATTTTGAATATCATCCGATACAATGAACTTTACATTTTATCGTCTTTAACTCGATAAATGATGTGTAACTAACCTTTATCTCTTATGCATTGTCCAGTATTATTTATATGAAAATTTGGAACACATTGACAATGATTGTGTTCTGTACAATAGCTTTTAGTGCCCAAAATATCGATGCATTGTTGCTGTTCTGTACAGGTAAATTCTGTAAAAGATCGTGTCACTATAACATAACAAAACCATTAACAAACACGTATTTAAAAATGATTAATTATATTCCAATATAATATGCTATAAAAATAAAGAAACGTTCTTAATTCAAAATGTGTTTTTGCATTCATTTTTATATTTATTTGTTTCCACATTGATTAATGTAATTTCAATTTATTCTATTCTTACTTATCTCATACCCCTGATTAAATATTGAATAATATACTTACTATTTGGAATGCCATAAGTTAATCCAATTATTGTTAGGTAAATTAAGGATATTCCTATTACCTCCATATTTTGATATATTTTAGTGTTGTTTTGCAAATGAATACGTTACAGTTATTCTATTTTAGTCATTGTATTGGTATTATCTTATTTGCAATGCAGATGCATACAACAACAAATATTTGATCAACATAAAATATAAAACAACGATAAATTAACAATTAACACTATTGTCACAAACAAATATCACAATTTCAAAACATGAAACATCTAAACGTTGTGAATCTTTAAATATAAGATGAATTAGATTATTAATATATTATTTATTTTGAATTGACTAAAGGTTATCGTTGCACACGATAAGAAGTAAATAAATTTTATGTTGATGTTTTTATTTATTAAAATGAATTGGAATACTAATATCTATTTAATGAAACTACTAATATGAATGGAATATTTTTTATTTAATAACAAATAAATTAAAGATCCATAAAATAAGATGGTTAACTAAATATTCTTTTTTAAATTTAATGGAATATTCAGAGCGTGTGATTTGTACTTAATTAAAAAATAATTGCATTTTGAGATCACAAATATTTACCATGTCAAACTTTAGGCAAAGCTGCTCCCGGAGTATGCACTCTTGAAAATACCTAAGATATAATATTTACATATATAGATTGATCTTAGATTGATTACAATATCGCTTAAAATTTAAGCAATTCTTATAATAATTATTAAAATTATTTTCTGTTTATTATACTTTCATAATAATTGTTTGTAATGGTACATAAAAATAATTATTAACTTAATTTGAACTAAGACTTAAGAATATATTTTACAGAGATATGAATGTCGTCCAACAAAAGATTTTATAAGCCTGATTTATTATCTAATTCGAATCAAATACTTAGTTTCCTAGTGACTAGGGAGATCTTGAGCTTTTCTAAGAAAGCATACAGAGCTTTATTTTGCACCTGTGATAAAGGTAATGCATATTGGAATATCCGAAATATACATTTTCCAAAAAATATCTTATGTATTAACAAATGTGCAAGTTTATATGTAGGTACTTAATAATAAATTTAAAATATCTGCAGTGTCATGCACCGAACTTTCTTATACGCATATGGGTTAAACCACATCGTAGTTACATTATTTTTCTAATTTACAATATTTGTTCTAACCTTTAGATCGCTTTAACACTAAATATATATCTTAGAATAAATATTAAATGTCAAACTTCAAGTTATTTAAGTCTATTTTGTTCAACAATTGACAGGCGCAGATGATACGATTTATGTAACAATATATATAATAAGCAGAAATTTATTTTGAAACCATTACTTTTTTTGGAAAAAAGATTCAAACAAAAGTTGTGCTAAATATAAATATCATTAATTTTTGTTAACAAAAATTTTCTGTAACTGTAACCATTTTTGAATAATTGCAGGAACTGCAAAAAATGACTGAAGTAAACATGCACTTCCGGTCGGAATATTGTTTTTAAAAATAAGAGGTTTTCGTGCCAGGCACATACAAATCTTAAGTTTAAAATTTCATAATTTTCCCTTTAGCCGTTTGGGCTGTAGAGCGCTCACATACACACACACACACACACAGACACACACACACACACACAGACGGACATCATTCCAAAAATAGTTGGAATCGATTCAGGGAAGGTCAAAACGTATATTTCCGTTAAAATCTCGAGTTCGAAATTTTTCATGATTACAATACTTACTTATACTGCGTATAAGAAAGTAAAAATAAAAACTTGCTTATATCTACTTTTAAATATCTATTACCTACAGTGTCTTGCACTGAACTTTCTTATACGTATTTTATTTAGATATTAAAATAAAAACTGCGAATAATTCAAGAAAATATAATTATACATTATGCTGTTTTTTTACGATTTATAACCTTTAAAACATATTTTATTCAATATAAATCAAAGTCCAAATTATTTGAGTCTATTTTGTTTTTTTTAAACAATAGACAAGCATAGTTGATATGATATATGTCATAATTTTTGCTATACCTACGTAACTATTGTAACATAAATAAGAAGAAAATTTTTGATAGTGATTTTCACACTCACGTATTTAAGTAAGCACACATCTTTCTCAATATTGTTAGATTCGATTAAGGGAGGTTCAATGTGTATTTCCGTAAAAAATCTTGAAATCTATTTTTTTATTATTACAATACTTACTTATTACCTCGTATAAGAAAGTAAAAAGGAAAAGAACTCTTTCGAAAGAAAATATGTCATGATAATCCGGTCGAAGTAGCTTGGCATTCATACCAAACATGTGCATTGAGGTTATTTATAGAATTTCATAAATAAAATGCATTTCTACAATAAAATTATATTTTTGTGTGTCACTAGTTTAACAAATCGTTTCTTTGAGGTACATTTTTCTGAACAAAATACTTTTTCAAAAATAGATAATTTTAATTTTTACTGGATACGATTGTTTTCGTCGATATTATGGCGTGTTAACGACCTCCATTTATACCTGAATTGATGGTTTTAACTATTTAAATAAAAATGTAGTGAAATGAAAAACTATATTTTTTTCGTTATACTTTTATAAAGCCATAACAATAATCAATATATTGTTGATTCCAGGTATGATTTTTTCGGCACTAATGTAATATATGAATTTTATAGTAACATGTTTTGAAATGTTTCAAATAATAAAACAAATAGTTCAAAATATCCGTAGAATATAAGAATGAGATCACGATACATAGATAGGTACTCTAGAACGTATCGACAAATATAACTTTTATATATTTTAGAAAAAAGTATAATTCTATATTGTATTTCATAATAAAACTACACAAGCTAGTTCAGAAAATATATCATATGTTCGTATCAATATAAAACACAATCAATGAAAAAAAAATTAAATGATTTACGTAACCATTACACAATATACAAATCTTAATAAATAATCTATCGTCGGAAATTGTCTCTTCCTAATGGGGAAAGTGTGGCATAATTAATAAATAATTTTCATATACAACTTATTTACTGATTAAATGATTTAACAATTCGTAACACTGGACTAAACTAAGAGGGCCAACATTTTTTAACAGTAAGTTTTTGTATTTGTTTTACTATTAAGATAGCTTAAAGTTTAATTTTTGTTTTAAGAGCGCAATAGTATTAATTTAATTAAAGTATGTACCTGATAATAATAATCCAGTGTGATAAATACAATTTTAATAAACTTTGTTATAAATAATATATATTCATAAGCCGTCGTTTTTTATAATAATGCACTTACGAGACACACTGACTCAGAAACACTTTGTGCGCTTCTACGGAGCGCAAAAATCTGTCATAGATATTTATTCCGATTGTTCAAAACGTTTCTTTTACGCAACTCAAAAATAATGAACTGGTCTTTTCGAGGACGACACCTTATTCGATGTTATGATATTACTTTATTTTCCAATTTTCATATAATTTCTAACATGGTACAATAATAATTAACTATTACGAAATGTATAATTGTATAAAATTTATATAATTACAATATTTATTTTAAATGATACATGATAAATTACAAAGATTAGTGATTGTAAAATTATTAATGTCACCTATAAATCTACCAGACTCTTAAAACTCCAAATACGAAAAATACCATGGTAGCCATTGAAATAATCACATTTGTCGCTCCTCCTGAAATGTAAAAAAAAAATGTTGTTACAATACTGCCAGCGCATATGTAATTCTCTAATTTTAATACTATTACATGTTCCTATGATGTTATAAAATTAAATTATGTTCACAAATTTTAAAATAAAAACCAATTATAAAAGCTCAAATTTAATTTTACTTTGTCGTAATTACTAACCAAGTTAAGTTACTTATATAAATATTAATTATTTTTGTGTTACAGTCCAGTAATTTTACTCTATTCGTTAAATGTTATACAACAATATATATAACATCTAAAATACATTTTTGGCAAATGGATCTGATAATTTTTCGTTATCAAGCAGATAAATTTAAATCAGGACATTTAGTCCCGGTATATTTCCTTTCAGTTAAGTTCCAGATAGCTATCTGACAACTAAGCATAGGAAATTTATTTGTAAACAAATGAGCTATCTACCAGTTAAGTTATGCGGGGCATTATTCGGAGATGGAAATACTGACCCTTATGGATTCAAAAGGTCATTTATATCAATGACGGTTAACAGTTCATGAAGTAAGACTCTGTAGCGTATGCTGAATAAGGGAGTTATTGAAAAACTAAATAAATAAACATGTAAACTAATAAAATATAAACAGTTATACTATTTGGTAAAAGGAGAGACTATTAAATATTGCTAAACTAAGCTTTTATAATAGTTGAATAATGATTAGTAAGTATTTAAAATAACTAAGAGTAAGTATTTTCATCTCCGAATTGCCTTAAATTAAAGTTACGTTTTGAACTGAATATTGCTAGCCATTCGATTAAACGGCATACATATTTACTTTACATATGACGAATTTAACGAACGAATATTAAAATGCACTTAGATACTGGTAGCACAAAACCTTAATTGCAAAATTTTAATATACGTGCATGTAATATTTTAATGTAAAAATTGTGAAAAATGATGTTTTTAGGTTTGTTAACATATACTATCGTGCGGTCATTTATTATACCTAGTTAACAACAATAATTTATTTAATATAAGTGATTATTCCACATAGCAGCAATTTGTCTGTAAGGTTTCCATGAAAATTGATCATAAAATATCTACTCATTAAAGTAATAACTATTTACCTGTACATGCGTCTTCTGAATCTGCGATACAAACACATACGTTGTTATCGCAATTTAGGACATTCTTACCGTCCTTTTCTAAAAAGCACTGTTTGTCGTCATCATTGCAAGCATCATTAAGAACTATAGAAAAAAAATATTATAAATTACGAATTAACAATTATTGGTATTTATTTAAACATACGCGCAGTTTTTACGCATTGGTTTTCGTTTATATGTTGGTCTTTGTCACATCCACATTTTTTATCAATACATTTTGATTTTTCACTTCTAACTGTACATTGAGAATGTTCTTCACAATATTGGCCCAAATTTGCGCCTAAAAACATATTTATATTAGTTTTTATAAACTTATTTATAAAAGACAAACAATTCAAATTATTTTATAATCGTTTCTTTTGATCGAACAATTTAACTTAACAATCTCTCATCAATAATGGCCGATTTGTGCCAGGAAAGAAGAAAAAGAAAATTACTTTAATCACTAAAAGTGTGTTGTGAATAAATTATAAGAACAGAAGTTTATATTTATGAAAGACTAGACATATATAATTGCAGTATTTGTATATGCGTTGCAATTATGCATTCATTTCGAAAACAACAAAAGTGCAACGTAGAATAATAAGTTATTTATTATTTAAAAAAAACCTATAAAGGTTTTAAATTCAGTTTCTTTGTGAACACATTCTTCAAGGTAATTTAAAATCTGCTCAGTTAAAGTCAAGGATATTTACAACATTTCCATATTTTCACAGTATCTATTTGAGCATTGTCGAATTTACATATTATATTACTTGCAAAGAATTAAAAGTATGCATTACGAGTAAACACACTCTATTTCAAAAATCTTCTTTTATTTTTCTAATGATAGAAAAACCGTAAAAAAAAATTCCTAACGCTGCAATTAAATTATTAGTACGAATTGTACCACTTTTCCTTTATTCTTTCATCTAACTCACACCTGATTTTTCACTATATTTATTAAATCATTTTTACTTTCTTATACGAATTAATAAGTAAGTATTGTAAAAATTCCATCTCGAGATGTTAACGGAAATATTTCTTTTTGTCTTCCCTGAATCGATTCTGACTACTTTTGGAGTGACGACTGTCAATGTGTTACAGTGTATGTGTCAGTGTGTGAGCCAATGTCAGTGTGTGTGAGCGCTTTACAGGCTAAACGGTTGATGGTAAAATTATAAAACTTAAAATTTATATATGTCTGGCATGAAAACCTCCTATTTTTGATAAAAGTATTGAAATCGGAAGTGCATGTTTACTCTAGTCACTTTTTGCGTTTGCTGCAATAATTTAAAAACTGTTGCACTTACAGTAAAAATAGTTAGAATAAAAATTAAAAATATTTCGTACATCTTTTGTTTGAATATTTTTTTAAAATTGTTACTGGTTACAAGAAAATGGCGATTGAAGTTTGTTCAGATCAACTGTGCCTATCAAATGTAAATATCTATTGTAAGAAATATATTTAGTGAAAAAGTGTTTCAAAGATTAGTAAAATAATAATAAAAATAAAATAGTTAAAGAATAATTAAATATTTAAATTTCCAATATGTATAAGGAAGTTCAGTCATTGCGGATATATCATTTAGTTTCTGACAAAATTATATTTGGGCTTTTTTACTGTGCAATTTCTGCAGTTACAATTTAATTTGTTTTGAATTAGACTTTGGCAAGATGTACAACCTGTCGTAGTATTGCTCCACAAACATTGTTAATCAGCTCAAGGTTGAATGTTTGCTCTTTATCTTTAATATCACTTCTCCATCTAATGACGAGATTCCATTTTAGTGTCATATAGATTTGCATATCTCAATTGAATTCCGATACAAACTAATAGTTATTGTGCAACATACAATCTGTGATTCAAACATTAGCAATTAGTATATATTCGTGTAAATAACTGATTTGGCACTAGAACTATAAACTAGAACTAAACTATAATGATGGAAGTGTTACTTCGCAATACTGTTCATACTTACAATTAGTCAAAAAGAAACGATTTTAAAAAATAAGAATTCTGTCAATCATTACCTCTTAAACATTGGACAGGGCTTCGACCGGGAACAAAACCAGCTTCGCAGACACATTTTCGATCTATGCATTGGGCACCTTCAAGGTTTTTGCAATCATCTATGCCTTCACAGCTACTTTGCAACACTGTAAAAAAAACAAGAACAATATTAATAACATGCTTCAAATAGAAAACGACTATTGCATGAAAACAAACCATCTGTGCAGGTAGCAAGGCCGTTAACGTATGATTTAAAAATTTTCCCATATGGACAATTGCATTTATTATTCTCACATGCAAGTCCTAGGCAATCATTCTGACTTTGACAATTTTTGCCCGTAGGATCGTCATCTATTTATCCATATATAAAAAAATAAACAATACATAAACAGGTTAATATGATGATATAGTTATTTTAGGTCACAGTACGGAAATATTTTGATAATCATGAAAAAATACTATTTATATATAAACTATAATTTTTAAGAAGGTAATGTCATATTTTGTAGAAATTAGATATGTAAACGTTCTTGAAGGGTTATAAGAGAATTCGTCGATTAAATTGTAGAAAGAAAGGTATATTAGCGAAAATTAATATCAGTTAAAAATAATTGGTGTAAGGCGTTAAGGAAAAAAAATTATTAGATTATGAATGTGTGATGTAATGGCAAATGAAGTTGTATTACTCAAAACATTAAATGAATAAAAACAGATTGGCTTATTGTTAGTGATAAATTGACCAAAACCGAATTTGGACTATTCTTCAGTAGGAAATAATAGTTTACTTACTTGCTAAAGCTACCGCACACACCACCGATAGAATGATAATTTTAATATTCATTTTATTAGAATCACTGCAAAAATCAATATTTAAAATTTTTTTTTAGAATCTCTAGAACGAAATAGCATGTAACTGTGGATCTAATTATGCTTGACTAAATGCGAATAGATTTACGTGGTTTATATATAATAAATGACACAAATAGATGTTATGTTAATATTTACAAATTGTATAAGCATTGCACACAAGATAGCCGAGTTTTAAATTAAATAATGAAATGTTTTATTTTTACCCTTTCGTGACTATGACGATAATAAATATATTTAATAATTGGTCAATAATGTTCTCAAATTGCTAAACGTAAATCTGTAAAGACATTAGATAATGTTTATCATAAAAGTAATTAGATTTTAAAAGGTATCTAATACGAATTTGTACTTAGTGTAATTTATTACTTAGAGAACATGTATTATGAGTTAAACATTTTATGGTCAGTTGCATAAGCACAACAATATGTTAATTATTTTATAGTCAAATTATACTTATAAATATATAATTATATTTAAATTAGGCAATAAAATAGGTGATTTAGTACTGTCAATAAAAAGTTAATATATAAATTTAATAAAATAAGAATAAAATAAACAAAATACAAAATATGTTATGGCATGAATAAATAATATATATCATGAACTCTTGAACAATTTTGAAATGTAAATAGACAAAGTTTTGGTTTATAAAAAGTGTTTTATAAATAGCACTAAGCACCATGACGAAATGATTTTAGTTTGATGTAAATTTTTAGATACCTGAGCAAATTATATATCATTAACAGCACAGAAAAATGATCATATATGGCCTCAAAATTGAATAATTAAAAAATAATAGATATATTATATGTATTGCCGCTCTAATACATATAATATATTTTTTTAACTTTGATGTAAATTTACGTGACCATGACCATGAAATGCTTTTAGAATAGAATTAATGCGATCGTTTATCTGCCGAAGAATTTATTAGTATTGCATTTTTGACATAAGAATTAAATTTAAAATGCATGTTTCTTTGCAAGATATTTCAAAGCAACAAACCTTCAACTGGTAAATTGTAAATTAATTAAAATATGATATTCCCGTTCAATCGAGACACAGAAACCATATTTTCCGAATTGTATGGCAAAAATCACTTGAATATCAATCAGTTTCATATGAGCATACATAAAAATCAGTTAACATGAATTGTATTCCACTTATTTTAGCTTTAATAGCAATTCTAACTCAAATACAAGCTCATAAATTTGGTGAAATATCAAGCTCAGGTATGATTGTACAACGTAAAAACTGATTTTAATTTTATATTTGTTTTAATATAAAATGATTCTTGTCATATATTTTAATATTTCGTTGAATATTACATGATTTTTAATATAATTTTTATATAAATTTGTAATAACACATTAATTTTAATTGACAGAGTAGTATTTGCTATAGATTAGATATATAAAATCAATATAGGGAATGTAATCTTATCTTATACACTAGGTATTAGCTGTTATATCAATGTTTGTAACACTTTCGAATTTACAATTTTTTAAATTTACTTGTTAAATAACACTTGATATTAAATGTAGCACTATTCATTTCTTTATTACACTATATAAAGCCAAACGAGCATATTTAATCCATGATTAGTGTGATATTTGTTGATGTAATTGGTTATAATTAAATCCAGAAAATTTAGAGTATTTTAATATTTTTTGAAGCTGCTTATAATTTTTTATAGTACCCTCAATATAGATACCTACTTTTAAAATATAACTCTTTTATCTTGCATGCCTAATTTACGATCTAAGCATTATTATAATGTAAAACGAAAATCCTCAAATTTGTTTAAAATATTTATCTTGCCGAGTAAAGGTCAATGCAAAATGTCATATTCATATCTTATACAACTAAAATTATTACGAGTAAAATGGAATCAAAGTGAAATCATATTTTAATAATCGTTTTTATTATATTAATAATGAACAATTTTAACGCGCCAAAAATAAAGAGCCTATATGGTTTAGGCTATGCTAAAAAAATATGTATAACATGTTCTTTCATATATAAAAAATATTCTGATTAATAAAAAAAGTGTAAATAATCGTGTATCGAATTGAAAACACATTGAAATTTTATTTTATATGGTTTGCTAGTTTTTGGAAAATTTACTAAGAAGCCGCAATTATTATCAATGTGATTTCCAAATGATATTTATGTATCGTGGTCATACAGTGATATCCGGTATTCTATGAAAAAATAAAGAGTCATATTAAAATTATCAATTTTTCGTGAAATTCTGTTATCTGTCCTGCCCACACCTATGCAATACATAATAGTGACGTTTCATTATATTTTATGGAAACGTAACTATAAGCTAACTAAAAAATAATTGCACCTTTAATTTGAATTTAACTATTCATGTTTTGGCTGTGTATACGTACATCTACATGTGTTTTAATTCAGCCATTTCGTAATAGATAAATTACACTGTCGTACAATTCATGCGCAGTACACAAATATTAATGAATACTACTCTACGAAAACCTTAAATTTTACCTTGAATACTAAAACCATATAAACTTTATAACCAAAATTATCATATACGGAAAAATTAAATAGACACTAAGTTTATCCAATATTTATAAACCTTATAAAAATTATACGAACTATATTTGTAAATAATACATATTTAATATCCTTTCACAAGATCAATAGTAAGAATTGTATTATTGAAAGCTTTTTGGGATGGTTTTTAGTAATTGAATTACTGATAAGATATGGTTATGCAAAAGGGTGTATTCGCTATTTATTATTATTAACGGTAATATATTGTATATCTGATACTGAATTATATTGATCTTACTAGAATGTAAATTGTTTAATTACAAGAATAGAATAGTTTATGAAACTTATTAAATAATTAATAAAAATACTACATACCTCATGTGTCTGTCGCTCTTGCTCGTAACTAACTGATAAAATATAACATTTTTAGAAAAAAAAATATTATCTTTGAATCTATCTATATAAGATAAGTACTAAAATCTTTTTCAAATATTAGGTTATATTTTACTAAACAACATTTAAAACATAAGTAAACATTATGTTAAATGTTCAATCTTAAGTACCAGCGCGAACAAGCGACTAAAAATATATACCTATTTGTTTATCGAAATTTAAGAAAATGTTTACATTTTGAAAGTTGCTCTGCAATTATATACATGTTCTATATTAAGTGTTTTATTTTTAGGTAATTCGAAAAAATTTAAGGTCGCATGCCATGAAGATGCAGAATGCTTTTTGCTATTTGGAGGAGAAGGAAAATGTGTTGATGACATATGTGTCTGTATGAATCAGAACGGATGCAAAGAGATGTATAGCATTATAGGAAATAAATGCGAAACAAATGAAAGTTGCAACTCGAATAATGCATTTTGCTCGAATGGAACGTGTCAATGTGAAGAAAATTATGTGTCCAGTTTTGATAAAAAAAACTGTCTTAATAGTACGTATTTAGTCTCATTTTAGAATTTTATAATTCACTGTCTTGAAATTGAAATGAATTAGCAAAATGCTGTTATAATTTTCTAAAAATGGTTCGAGAAAATAAAAAATTCTTGAACAAGTTGTCCATAAGCTACATCGAAAATTTTTTTTTTACAAATAGTAGTAGTTTAATTCCAATTTATAAATAAAAGACAATGAAAGAAATATGATGCTAGTTATAATAAAACTACAAAATTGGTCATACAAATTTAAATCATTTAATACAATTATTGTATGAGCAAAATTTATAAAATTAACGTTTGTTTCATATATTTTGATATTACATCATTACATGACTTCATAGTTGAATAGTCAAATCTAACGGATGCAATAGTTTAGATTTATATGTTTAGTATGTTTGATAATTAATTATATATCCTTGAATTGATGATTTAAATTTTATGGAATTTGATTTATATTGTTTTGAATTTTAGCGATTGATTACTATGTTTAAAGAGAAATATAATTTATGAACTTGGATGCAGAATGAATTATGTATTTCTATTGAATTAATTCAATTTTAAATTATCTCAGGGTTGTTCTTATATAATAACACACATGTATCTAATTTTTTAAGTAAAACAATATTGATAATTATTTTAATAAGAACCTATGATATATTATTGGTGTACTTATTTATGTACTATAAAAGTGTAGTTTACGATTGATATATTGTGGTTTTAGAATCTGGCGGTTTGGAACAACGCTGTGAAGAAGATGTTCAATGTCTGGCGAGAGTAGATCATTCTAAATGTGGATCGAGAAACCTATGTGTTTGTGATGAAGAACATCATAAGACAAAATTCACTTGTGCGCCCAATGTCAGTAAGTTAATTTATTGCATATACTTGCTTAGTGTTGTTGCAAATTTATAAAATATGTAATAATTTTTATTGATCAATGATATTGTTAAAATTAAGAATTTTTGACACCAGTATTGCAAGGTAGATTCACATCGAGTAGAAAGTGTAAGGGTAAGACAAACAGACAGACCTAATAGTCTGACAACATTTTTTTGAATATTGAAGAAAAGTCTAATATTTGTACCAGACGTAACACATAAACGTTATACGGGTTGCAGTCTCAATATCAAAAACTCGATTTCTTAGGAACCTATACTACCTTATTCATAGTCAGGGGTTAATTTTCTTCCAAGACTAAACTTGATAAAAGTAGATAACCATTTGTAGTTGTACATGAATTAAATGAGGATGTAATTTTAGTATTACTTTATTATGAGTTTATTTTCTCTATACATACGTACGATAGTGTTTCAGTAGCATTTTGAAATGTGTATTCTTATGTGGATAATAATTGATTTATTGTGAATTGAATAGAGTTACGGCGGTGGTGGAGCAGGTTAAACTAGAGTGGTTAAGCTAAAGTGGACAACTGTTTCTTCGTCTGTGATTGGTCGGCGCCATTAATTTACTAAATATTGAAATGAAATGCTTTGTATCATATGGAGAAGCGCGACTTATATTTACTTAAGCTATCTCAATCTAAAAGAACACAAAAAAATTGCATCTCAAATTTTTTAATGTTATTCCTCAATAAATTCCGTATATTTTATTCCGCAACAGCATATGTCTATTTATAATCGAAACATTTATATAAAATTCCAAACATTTCGCGAGTTAATTTATGCAAAATACGTGCAGGTATATTTATTGTTACATTTGGTTTATCGCTAAAGATATTCACTTTTTAATATACTTATCACATTTATATCATATATCATTTATAGAAAAAATAATCATATAATTATCAATCTCGTAAGAAATAAAAATTAGGAGTATGATGTTGATTATATTTTTATTGTTGATGTTCGATAAACAAGATTATACTAATAATGTTACTTTTAGTTTCATTTGAATAAGCTTTTCCTCCTGTTTACAATTTGTGATTATATTTATCTTTGGATATTGTCCCGAACGAATCTATTGATCGCATATTATATATCATTTGTATAGATTCGATCCAAAGATCGAATACAATACGCTATTATTTATATGGTTAAAAGATTCTCTTTATTCATATTAACAGATTTATTGTTATTCAAATAAAATTCAGTTTGTTCAATAAACTATTAAAAATTTATGAATATTTTTATATAACATGATTTTGATAGCAAGTTTTCTTGTAAGTTACAGTAAATAACTTAACTTTTATTATTTAGTTTTTACCTCTTATAATAGTTTATTATTTAATTACCTGCAATACTATTTTAAAGATCCACTTAATTGAGTAAATAAATGATATATTGTACGTGAGTCAAGAAAATGAAATTATTTTAAAAATTATACGGTGCCAATTGTTATAAATGGAAAATGGTTCTTAAAATAAAAATTTATGCCAAATATTTATGTTGCTAGCAAATTAAAAACACTTAAATTAGAAAATGCGCAGAATCATAATTCTAGGAGCAAAAAGCTTTATATGCTTAAAAAAGCGTTTTCTAATTTGCCATTTTTGTTTAATATAATGAATTTCGTGGAGATTTGTGATATAAGAGAGAAAATCTTATATTAATTGCATAGTAATTTAATAATAGATATTATTCTGCTAAATACTTTGCTACAAATATAACATTGGTAATATGTAATAAATGTTTATATTATATTTGTTTTAGAACTAGGCGAATCCTGCTCGTTGGATCAAGAATGTGATTATATTTCGTATGGTAAATGTGGCAACAAATTCTTGTGTGAATGTCGAAAAGGTTACATTCCTTCAGAGAATAAAACCAAATGTTTAGCGATTGCGAATAAAGAAAATCCAGAATGCGTGGAAGTAGAACAATGTCGAGAATTATACAGCCACGGAGCTTTGTGTCTTCATAATAGATGCGAATGTGATCAAATGCATCGGTTTGTTAATACGACAATGAATTGTCCAACACGTAAGTTTTATTTAAAGTTGATTTTTTTCCCAAATTTATGCTTAATGCTGTGCGATTGTTTATCTTGTATAGCATCAGAGTTCAGAAAATAGTAATCCTTAAATAATTAAAATTAAACTTCACAACATAGTATTATTATATATCTCATTTTGCGTCACAATAACTAGAATTAATATGTTATCGTTTATTTTTGAATTTAGATTGATATCATTAGTATTATCATTTTAATAATCAAATTTGAAGGAAACAACAAATCATGCAAATAATTTTATCAAACATTGTTTATTCGGAAATATAAATAAAATTTAATATTTTCTCAGGTTTGCATCGACCATGTTCCACAAATGATGAATGCCGCAATGATAGTGATGATATGTCCATAGAATGCAAAGATGGTATTTGTGCCTGTTCTCCCACATATACAGAGAATGACAGCTTTTGTAACGGTAAGAAACAGGAAATGAGATTTAAAACAACTTTTATTTGTGTTTGTTTCTAGGAGTGGCGAATTATCAACCAACTTTAGTCATTATTTGCACTGTGTTGATATTTTTAACATTACTCGCGTAGTTTTAATAGTTCTATGAAATTACTTAGTTTTTAAATAAATATTTAGTCATAAATAAAATTAATGTACACATTTTATTATACAAATTATTTATATACACATACAAGCATATTAATATATTGTGAAATTAGAAAAAAATAATTATTGTTTTTGATTACGTATGTTTTTGTACAATATTGCTGAATTTTGTTAGAATCTGCCAATATTATTTTTTTACACATGCTAATTATATCGAATTTTCAATTTTATTAATTGCATCGAATACTAGTAGTTATAGCACTAATTAGTAATTATAGCAAGAGAGACGCTATCCGTGTTTAATTGATTTAATTTTTTTTTGCTATTTAATTGAATTTGATTGATTTTGCATTATTTACAGTTTCCCAATTGAAATAATATCACCTCCTAACTTAATTTAATTTACCGATTTATTACCGCCTACCTGTCCTCATGACCTAAAAATTGAGGTCAATTTTATAATTAATTATACGGATATACACTAAAATTGTATTTGACCATTTCGGGTGAAAATCTATTTATTCTTTCTTATCCGAAGTAATAATTTTTATGGGAATGTACATTATAATCTGATCTGATACAAAATGTTATCATTATTATTGTAGTTTTCCTCCATAAAGTTAGTAGGTTTAATTTAGGTTACATTGCGTGATAATAATTGATAAAAATTGTATTAGAAAATTATGAATATATTAATCATCTTATTGACTAGCCAAATGTCTACTGTTTTGGCAAAACCAGTCACGGGTAAGAAAGAAAAAACTTTTAATCGATATACATATAACTAATTATTTTATTCAAGTGTCCGATTTAGTACATCCAATGGAATTCTGTACAGACAAAGAAGAATGCAACAATTTGGGATGTAATGGTCATTTGGATTGTGTAAGTAATGTATGCTCTTGTGTTGATAATTCAAAATACATGAAAGACTACTATAAATTTATTAATGGCTGTTATTGGAATAGTAAGTATTCTATATTATTTCAAATGCTTGCTTATACCTTAAAGGATTATTATATTTTAGTTACAATTGGACATCCTTGCAGATTCAACAACGATTGTGCGACTGATGGTTCAATTTGCTCGGCAAATCGTTTTGGATGTAATGAATCCAATGAAAGTAATATTAAAACGTGTCAATGTCCATCTAATAAAGAATACGTTGATGGTAGATGCCAAAATGTATTAAGTGAGTTACCACTTTTTTTCGGTTTTATCGGAATAATTGCCAGAAAGTCTTCGAGCAGTAAATACCTTATGTTAAAATTAAATGTAAATGCTCTATAATTGCAGTTAATTACGAGACCATACTTTATTCAGTTATATTTTCACATTTAAACAGTAGTTTATAAATCAGAATTCTGTTTAATTTCTATAATCGGTAAAAGTAGGTAGAATTTACATGTTGATAATAATCATCGCTCCAGATGACAAATTAATCCTAGAAGCTATATTATTTAATACAACGATACATTATTTGTTTATAAGCTATTTGTTGAAAAAATAGGCGGGTAAAATACAATATAAAAACATATTGCTTCATTTGTTTTTGTGTACACACAGATAAAAAACATCTGTTGCGGAAGAGGGTAAATATCTGATTAGATAGGGTATTTGTTTGTATTTGTATATATTTTAATATATAATAAATATTTTCAAAATATTCAGCCGCAAGTCATAGGCATGCATTAATTTATAAAAAAAAGGAAATGTGTTTAAGTTTGACATTAACCCATTAACGCCGACGCGGCCAAAACATTCCACGACTTAGCTTTGACGAGGTTTTCCGGCCAATTCGAATGCAAAACCTATATTCTTATAGGAAATTTTCTCAATTTTACGATTTTGGGGTAATATTTCACCTACAAATCCACCCCGAGCGTGTACAGGGGTGTAAAGTGGTGCAAAACCGAAAAAAATGCTTTCGGCTACATGGTATGAAAACTTTCTTTTGCCAAGAACTAAAAACCAATAGATTACTTATGATGTCCATGACCATTTACAAAGGGTTATACATTTACATAATGTTATACATTTACATTTACATAGTGTTGTACATTTACAGTGGTTCACATAATTAAGTACACAAAATGAAAATTAATGTATAGCAGTTATTTTCTCGGAGTTACGCCTATATTTTTTTTTCAAATAATTTACATATTGATAATTCCAATATTTACAAAGTTATTTGCAAAAAAAAAAATATTAATATATCTTTGGTAGTAAAAAATAAATCATTTTACTGTTATTAAATTGTAGTCACACAATTATACGCGCAAAAGAAAAAAAAACGCTGCTCTATCATTTTAAAATTATGCTGTAGTGCATTTTTATTATTTAGATTTTAGGGAACTACATACTGTTCTATTCATGTTTTATAAAAATAAAAAATTAACATATTTATCAGTTTTATTTGCAAAAATGAGTCGTAAAATGGTTGAAACTAATTTAAGTGAGAGAAAGTTAATTGCGAAACTAGTTGCACAAGAAAAAACATATCGGGAAACTGGCGATATAGTTGGCAGATCATATTCTACGGTACGTAGTATTGTAAAGAAGTATAAATATGAGGGTACACTGTTAAATAAGCCTGGACATGGACGCAAAACCATATTAACACCCAAAAATAAGTAGTACATCGTTCAACAAATAAAGAAAAATCCAAAACAGCCGTAGTAAACCTTACAGCAGAAGTTGAAAATATAATCAAGAGACCCATATCAACTGAAACTGTTCGAAGAGTACTCCGAGAAAATGGTTATAATGGCCGAATAGCACGCAAGAAGCCTTTCATTTCAAAAATAAATAAATTGAAGAGATTAGAATTTGCGAGAAAATACGTAAATATGGAACCAGAGTTTTGGAATACAGTTATTTTCAGCGATGAAAGTAAATATAACATTTACGGTTCTGATGGTAAACAGACAATTTGTAGAAAACCCAATACAGAGCTCAAAAAGGAACTTCTTTGCGGAACGGTTAAACATGGTGGAGGAAGTGTGATGGTCTGGGGCTGCATGAGCGCTAATGGTGTTGGGAATTCAGAATTTATTGATACAATAATGAATAAAGAAGTTTATTTGGATATATTAAAAAAAAATTTAACCCCTAGTGTCCAGAAATTAGGCTTACCATGGAATTACAGCTTCTAACAAGATAACGATCCAAAGCATACTGCTTATATAGTTAAGTCATGGTTATTATATAATGTCCCGAAGCAATTAAAAACTCCTCCGCAATCACCTGATCTCAACCCTATCGAAAATTTGTGGTGGGAACTTGAACGGCGTATTCGAAAAGATCCAGTTACTAGCAAAACAATGTTAAGAAGCAGACTTCTGGAAGAGTGGAATAAAATAGATGCACAGGTAACCAAGAAACTAGTTGAAAGTATGCCAAAACGGTTACAAGCTGTAATAGATTCAAAAGGTTTACCTACAAAATATTAAAAACATTATGAACTAATTTTGTTTCATTTACAATATACGTATTTAATATTATTTTTTGTTGTGCGAATAATTTTGTGTTAAGTAAATGTGATTTAATTTTGTAAGATATATTTATATATTGCTTATAAACTAATTATAACTTTGTTTTTTATCCATATTATCTAGTAATATGCATTAATCTAATAGAATTTAAAAAGAAACTGTGTTTTATGTTAGTAAATTGTGGAAATATTTGATGTTTTTTAGATATTTTCGCTTTGTGCGAATAATTTTGTGAGCCACTGTACATAGTATAACACTATGTAAATAGTCATGGACATCATAAGTAATCCATTGACTTTTATTTCTTGACAAAATAAAGTTTTTCATTCCATGTAGTCGATTATCCATTTTTAACCCCTATATACCCCCGGCAAAGGGGTGAAGGAGGAAAATTATAAAAATCCCTGGAAACATGTTTTTTTTATATGTGATAAACATTTCCAAACTCAAATTTGTCATAAACGCAATCTATCAAAAAGTAGTGGAACGTTTTGGCCGCTGAGAAAGCAATTTTACGGCTTTGCACCACTTTACACCCCTGCACACGCTCGGGGTGGGGTTGTAAGTGAAATATTTCCTCAAAATCGTAAAATTGAAAAAATTTCCTAGAAGAAAACAGGTTTTGCATTCAAATTGGCTGGAAAACCTCGTCAAAGCAAAGTCGTGGAAAGTTTAGGCCGTGTCGGCGTTAATGGGTTAAACCATAATAGCAAAATTGAAAAATATTAATATTAAATATTCTATCAAAGTTGTATAAAAATAATAATGGTTTTATTTTACCTGTCACTATTCTATAATTAGAGTTCATTTGAGACATGAAATTTAAAATAATCTATCTATATAGTTTCAATTGTCTTATTAATGCTTAATACCTATAAAAATGCTATCATGATTGATTAAAGTACCAATCAAATTTACGGCTTAAGATGTGAATGTAATTGGAATAGTTATTGCAGAAACCGTAAAAAATAACTAGAGTAAACATGCAGGCTTAAAAAGATACATTTCATTATTTTAATTTCAACCGTTTTGTTAGATTAGCGCTTACACACATTAACACACAAACGAACAGACATTATTCCAAAAATAGTGAGGCTCAATTCAGGAAAGGTCAAAAGATATATTTCTGTAAAAATCACTAGTATAATAAACTAAGAGTGATCTAGATCAATATGAATATTATATGTATATTTATATTTATTTGTAGGTCGTTTAAATGGAACAAAATGTTGCAGTCATAATGATTGCAATACAAATTTTGAATGTCATCTTACAGCACAATTTGCGTTTGGTCAATGTAAATGTAAAGCTGGCTACGCTTTATATAAGGATCAATGTATTTCTTGTGAGTATTTTAATTTACTGACAAGTATCATTTCACATATGTATTGAAAATTTGCAGTGATAGATGCTAAAATATGCAGTCGTGATAACGATTGTCCCGACGATTATTTTTGCATCAAACAAAATTTAGAACATGGAACCTGCAGAGAAATAAATATGTTATATCCTCGAGTTCAATGCAGGGAAACACCAGATTGCAACAAATTAGGCTACTTTGGTCACGTTGAATGCCAAAATAATTACTGCTTATGTGCCAATTCATCCAAACAGATCCATCTAGACAATGTCCAAGGATGTTATATGAAAAGTATATATGTAGACTGTTTAATTATATCTATTCTTATTCTTCGGAATAAGTGGATAAATTGTGACCGAGTGGAATAAAAGAGTGTGTATGAGGAATTTGATTGAAGTGACAGATTGTATAAGAATAGAAGTGAATGGTGAAAGATTGTGAGGATGTGAAAGAATGTAAAGTGTTTTCTACCGCCCATTATGCTATGAAGGTATGTTATGTATGTATCATATCAGACTTACTAAATACACAGAAATGTAACATCGTCCATACCAACATACTTTATTATTATAAATTTAGCGTAATTTTACATCCATAAGATATCGTCTTAGCAAAAAACATTAAAATATATTTAATATCAGATCTTTCAACTATATAAGCAATCGACTGGCTATTTTATGTATTTCAAAGTCAATATAATAACAAATATTTTGAATATTGACATTGTAGCAAAAGTAAATAGACCATATAATTAAAATTCCCTGTTTATTCCAGATTATTATGGCCAAAAATGTCTATATCAACACGACTGTCAAAACGATCTAGAATGTGTACATCGAAATGAGTATTATGGAACTTGTCAATGTCCCAAACACATGATAAATTATCTAAATAAATGCGTAGATATGCCAGGTAAATTTAAAGCTGATTTTAGAAGCTAACCATTTAGTTGCTTTTAAACTAAAGAAAAAATGACTTGTGTTAAAAAGAGACAGATGACAGAGTGTGTGTGTGAGAGAGAGAGAGCATACAGATGTAATATAATGATTACATAACAACTCAATTCCCAATTTAGTTTCTTATACGAAGTAATAAGTAAGTATTGTAATCATGAAAAAAATTGATCTCGAGATTTTAACGGAAATATATCATACTATTATTACTTCGTATAAGAAAGTAATAACTCAGTTGATTATGTATTCATAATGCATTGTAGATGGAGTATGATACTATGTTCCTTATACGAAATTCCTTAACACTTGTTATTTTATTACAGAGAATAAATATGGATCCTTTTGCGAAAGCAATAAGGAATGCAATGCGACGGGTTTGTACTGCCACAAGAAACATAGAAGTTCTCCTGGTCAGTGCCAATGTAATGATGGTTTATTAAATTTTGAAGAGCAATGTATCGAATGTATGTATTGAGATTGACGTAGCACTACGAATAATTTGTCAATTTTGTAACTACAGTATTTCTTAACTTCTAAACAAAAGTATTAATTGGTATTTTTTTTTACTAAAATGACTGATTAGAATTAATATAGGAAGTCATAACTAACTCTGTTGCGTGGTTTAAATATGAAAATAATATGTTTTTGGAGTTGTTAAGTATGAGGACGAAATTGGCAATAAGTATGGTATGATATTCATAAACTTATTTTAAAATAAGTTCAAGCACTTGGATTATGCAGTGACAATGATGATTGCCCAAGAATTGAATACTGTAACAAAACTGCAAATAACGTCTTATTTGGACAGTGCTTTCGCATAAGGATTCCTGAAAAGTATCGAGTAAATAATGGTATGTGTAAATTATTCAATTTATTTCTTCAATATAAATGCTTTTTTAATGTTTTCTATCTATTAAACAAACATCTCCACTAAATACCTGTACAACAGCCATACAGTGATTGTAGTGGAGAACTTTGATAATGAGATCTTTCAAGAGTCTTAAATATGACATTTATAAAGAAAGGTATCATTTATTTCTTTTGTAAAAATGAATAATGTTTAATATGATCATTTGGAGGCTTTATTTTAGTTATTGTAATATTGAAATATTCTTTATAATATAAGATATAATGTCTTAATTTAAACATCTTTTATTAAGTTAGTACAAAGTATTTAGATAAAATATTATCACACCTTCTTCGGTCGATCAAAATTATTTCAGCAATTATTTTTTCAATTTTGAATATAATAGCAAAATATCAGTATTTGTTTTAGTAACTCTCATTTATAAACTCATCGTCCATATAGTTGCACTCACTTCTCTGTTCGTCTAATCAGTTCAGTTATATGGAATATCGAGTGACATGTTGATTTGATCAAAAATATATGACTTTTACTTTTTGTGTTACGTGTGCTTTTGCCAATAGCATGTGGCGTTATTAAAGTAAACAATTTTTATTTTGCAGGTGATTTTGAACCTATCTCTAATGAACCGAATGCTGCTAAAATAAATAATATTTTGTTATTATTCCTCGTATTATTCATTATTTTAACGATAATTTTGTGCATACTGTTCTTTTTACGTGGATACATTTACAAATTTTCTAGAATTGGGAGGTTTGATGCAAATGCAAGTCCAAATCAATACGACTTCATATATAGAAATAGAAAATAGGATTTCTCTACTTAGGAAAGAGACTGGCAATTTTATTAATTTATTATTTATGGTACAGAATTTGAAGCGAACTGCATAAACGAATTGTTATTAGTATTTAGTTATTTTTTTAAATTTTATATTTCTTAACTCAGCCAATTCTTCAAAAAAAATATATATATATATATATATATATATATATATATAAATAAAATAAATTTGAAGATTGCTAGTCTCAAGCCTGGATAATGAGGAGAGAGGAATTATTAATACATTACAATATATGAACAGCAAAATACAGCGCTAGTCTCCATAGCAGTCCACAAGTTATACTTAATTAAAAAACGAAAACTTGAAATTGTGGACACTTTATGTTAAAATAAATATTTATATAATAATACTAAATTTGTGTATATATGTTATAAATATTCTCAGAAAAATAGCTATATTTATATATATTATATGTTAATTTCCTAATCTCTTTTGTTTTTAAGTAAAACAATTGACAGATATACCTGATAATATTTATGTTAAAATAAATAAAATAAGAAGAACAAATTTCAATAGTAATTTTCTTGTAATCGGTACCTGTTTTGAATAAAAATTTCAAACAAAAGTTGTACGAAATATTTCTAATTTTACATTAAACAATTTTTGCTGTAAGTGCAACCGTTTTTAAGTTATTGCAAAAACCTCATATAATTAATAGAGTAAACATGCACTTCCGGTTGGAATATTCTTTTAAAGTTAAATGATTTTCTTGCCAGGCATAAACAAATTGTAAGTTGTTGTACAGCGCAGACATTCACGCACACACACACATTAAAAAAAAATTAAATGTTTGTTTTGTAGAGATAACACCAGAAAATCAATCTTTTGGTCGCATTTAAGACCTGAAGGAGAATGATTTACAAATCATGTGACTTTTTTAGAGCTACTTGGGTAATTCTTATATTATTTATGATACATTCTCATATTGTTACATCAGACAACCGTAAGTGGAAATGCAGTTTTGTTACATCAAATTTCAACGTGCATTATCAAGCGTTATAATAGTACAGCAATAATTTTACCATTGATAACGGGTTCTTTGTTTGTCAAAAATAAACAAAATTAAAAAAATATAACTTCTTTCAGTATTAACTGCAGCAAACAAATGATTGATTTAAAAAACTTGAAATTAATAAAAATATTTAATTTTAATTATTTAACATAATTTTTCAAATGATTTAAACAGCTTCTAAATATTAATTACATTTCTATGTTTTTAGGTATAATAAATCCTATAGAATTATGTCAAATGGATGATGAATGTATCAATACCGGTATAAAAGGCCACGTGTCTTGTGTTGATAGTGCTTGTACTTGTGATTCTGATTCAATATTTTTAAATCTGTATGACGGGGTTAAAATATGTTCACTTAATGCACAATTAGGCTATGAATGCAATTCTAACTACGACTGTACTGTTAAAGATTCGATATGCTTGGAAGAAATAATTGCTTGTAATTCAACAAAAACAGAAAAAATATGTCAGTGTCCAGAAAACTACGAATTTCGCAAAAACATATGCAAAAAAGTTACAAGTAAATTTAAATGCATGCTAATAATTGCAGAAAAATCCGCCACATATTTATTAATCCGATAATGTTTGGTTATTTTCTCTGTAATAATTTTGGATATAAAAAATTATTTCACAGAAAGGACCACGCACTCTGCCAAAATTGAAATAAGTAGTTAAAAAAGAAAGTTTTGAGGCACCAGAAGATCTGGAATTAGAATTTAAGAAAAAGGACATATTTTGAAGGTGTCCATAATGCAGAGTCCAGATTTTAATGTAATTAGTGCGTGGTTATATACTTGCCAACTTGTTGGTCGCTCGCTTATTTGTCCAGACCAACTTTGTCACCTCTGCTTCTGCAAACTGAATTTAACCAAATTTGGCTCACATATTTTGTAGGAGTTCAATAGAATCTTTTCTTATTTTAAACATAATCATTGCTTTATTTCAGGACATATTTGGCTCGAAAAAATGAGCAGTACTTAAAATGCTTTTTTAAAATGATTAATTCTACTAAAAATAATACTGAACATAAAATTTGTTGTTGTTTTATATATATAATAAATAAATTAGCTATGCCTTAAAATAGTTATTCTAAACTTTATATCTAAAGTTATTTATAATACCATACAATATGCTGCATTTTTTAATTTAACGCAAACATCTGCACTGATCATTTAACACAAATATAGTATAGCATTTTAATGATGCTATGCAGCATATTTTAATTACTTACATATTGTAAGAGTTTTAATAAATAGTATATATTACAGAATTTGTGAAATGTGATTATTGACTCGATTAACTATATTTTATTTAGAGAGAAAACATCAAAGCCGGTGTTGTAATGCTAGAAATTGTCCTACAAATTTTGTCTGTAACTTTACTGATGATTTTTCATATGGTTTGTGTAACTGCGAGGACATTCTTAGCATGAATCAATGTTGTAAGTTTAATATGAGCACATAAATTATAATCAATAAATTTATCGCATATTTTAATTTATAGTTAAGAGTGATGAGGCTTGTAACTCACATAAAATATGTGGCCCTGGAAAGTTTTGCGAAAAAATTAACGATTACATTGGTTTTTGTAAGACTGGTAAATATATTTTAAATGCAATATTATTATGAAGAAAAAATTCGTACATAGAATAGATGAAAGCCAAGTGAGATTGTATAGCCATGTTGATAGAATGACGAAGAACAGACATCGGCGAGATGAATGGTGTGACAATGCGAGGTAGTCTTCGGAATAAGATAAATGCGAGTAAAAATGAGTTGCGCTAAAGAAAAGTTGTGAGCAAGTTGAATAAAAGAGCAATGATAGAGTTAAATGGCGAAAGATTGTCATAATGGGAATGAATGTAATCGGATTTCTTGCCAATCTATTTGATGAGAATAAGCATAAAGATGTGTATGTATATATGCATGTAAAAAATATATTATATCATTTTAGGAGACTGCAAGGATAATTGTTCTTACAATATTACTGAATGTGAAGAAGGACATTTATTATATAATTATAAATGTTACAATAGTAAGTATATAATTTTAGGTATATAATAAATTCTTAGAACAAGTCAAGAAGAATAAAACATATTTTAGAAAATTGCATATCAAATTTTACTTTCTTATACGAGCTAATAAGAAATAAATCCTACTCGAGATTTTGACGGATATAATTATAGCAATATCAATATTTTGCAGTTGTTAAGCAGCTTAATTATTTTTTATTGCAGTTACATATTTAGAATTAGAGGACGAAGAAGGACATTTAAAGAAAATCAAAGTGAGCCATAATAATTCCGTTACTGTTAATACTGAAACAAATTTAATATCAATTGGGTTCATAACTGTACTAATAATTATAATAGTTTTCAGATCAAGCTCTCATTCCTAATAATTCAATACAAATGGCTGAGTGTGAGAGCAACTGTAAACGTGAGTAGTTGCTAATCTGAAACAATGCGAACATTTTATCGTTTTGAATTATACTTGCAGAATCAGCTTGTTTACCTCAAACACCTTGCAATAAGTCGAATAAAGGGGAAATAAACTGTTCAGACCAAAATAATTTAGCAAAAGTAATATTACTATTTGTATTATATTACTATAGAAACATGAAAAATATAATAGTAAGCAAGGATTAAAATTCTTAACGAAATATAAAACATTTTTTAATCCAACTAAATTTTATAATAAGTCCTGTCATTTATGACAATAATGGTAATTAATATAACTTTGAAAAACGATGATTATGATTTTTTCATCTGCCATTATATCTAAGAAATTTATATTGATTCGAAATGTCTTTTAAACATGGCGGTTTATATGAATATATTCCAAATTGGAGACAACATTCAATTATAATTTAATTAAAGTTATTTTATTCGCAAAATAATAAGACAATTATTTTTGCTAGATATCGAAATTCATACCTAATTATACTACATTTTGCTATAAATATGTTATAGTTATTACATTTTACTATCTTAACTTAACCCAATCAGGTAAGTTGAAAAAAACGCAAGAAGAGATATGCCACCGAATGGAGCAACTTTGGTTAAACGTTCAAATGCTCGTGGGTATTACTTATCGCCATAAAAAAACTGCTTAATAATTCTCCCCAACTAATTTCTTGTGAAAAATTTCAACTAACGCAAGTTGCTGCTTACTGTACAAGTACATTGCTAAATACTTATTAATATTCTCTAATCAGGGATTGTAATATTTGTATAGCGTTTCTAATAAATTAATGACGCAATTTCATACTACATATTATTTGCCATTGATTATTTTTATTCTTATATATTTACTTATTTTTAATGTCTAAAATTCTCGGATAGTTATAGTGCAATACCAAATCAATATTAAAATAGATATATTCAAAGTGGAGTCGCATAAGTTGAAAACAATAATTTATAATTTAGTATTTAACTTGCCTTATTTTGATTTCTTTAAACTTAAAATTAATAAATGGCGCTAAAATTTAACGGTTAAACAGTAAACAAGGGATTGTAAAATAGATAACACGAAAATGAATCACAGATAAAATTCTATAGATAAAGTTAGTTTTTGGTTATACGGTGAAACAAGTGTACGTTTTCTACACGAAAATGTTTAATTCGATTAAATTATGTTCGTTCTTGGTGGTTTTCATAGCAATATTTAGCGTATGTTTTGCTCAAAAATCACAAAAACAATTAGGTAAGTTTTTCTTATCAGTAACTAAAATATATTATCAAATTTTAAAGGGTGTGGAAGAATGGTATGTAAAATATCTACATCCGAATGATAACAGATTTTTAACGTAAAATATACTCAATTTAATAACTATTTGTTAGAAGTAAGAGCTAAAACAAGTTAATATATTCACGCTCTATTTTGACATGAGAAATGATGAACTTTATCACATTATTCAAGTAACACATGCACATGCGGTCATCTAATCATTTTAATATCTTGATAAATAATTACAATATTAATAAATTTAATATAGCGCCAAGAAAGCCTAAATTGCAAAATGTAATTTATTGTTGTATTCAATCGAAATTTATACCATGTTTTCTTTCTATATCATTTGCTAATTTTCGTATACATTTATAAAAATGATATACCTTAATATTGAAGTTTAAATTATCTTTACGTCGGTAGATGGCTGGCTGTTAAATTTTTAAGGAATTTGTAATCTCTACTCTTCAACCAAGATATATGTTATAATAATATATGCAGATTGAAAAAATGTATTTATTATTATCTTTTTCAGAATCAAATCAAATATGCCAGAGAGACTTGGACTGCCCAGATAAAAATAGCTTTTGTTTGGGGAACACTGTGAATTCAACGGGATTATGCACTTGTTTAAATGATTCATTTATTCCACTTAAAAATGATTCGTTTTACAAATGTCTCTTAAGTAAGGACTGGTTAAATAGCTTTTAATTGTGTATCAAAGATTATTTAACAAACAGTTATAGTAAAAATATAACATAACTGTATAATATTGATTAGTTATAAATACAGTTTTATTATTTTATCAAACATATTTAAAATATGCATTATAGAATACATACAGTGAGCGCAATAAGTATTCGTACAGTTAAAGTTTTCAAAAAGAAACTACTTTTGCAGGAAAACAATTGAAGGTAAGTAAAAAAAAAATATGTAGAGTATTATGGATACACACTTCCAATATTTATACATAAATAAATTAACAAAACTTAAATTGTAGTGCAAATAAAAATAAAAACCGATGACAAAAGTCAAATTAGCGCGCAAAAAGTATTCGAACACGTTAGTTTTTTTTTGTTTCAGCATAAGTTATTTGATTGACTAGCGCCGAATGGCACAAATAACAATAACATGGGAACTCTCCCGAACACATTATATGAAATTTTCCATAAACCAATGTCATTTACCAATTATCTGTGCAATATAAGAAGTAAAAGCAAAGAAACTTGTTAAGCTGAAACAAAATTTATTATTTCATTACATAATTAGTGCATATCGTTTAGAAAGATTTCGAGTATAATACATAGACTGCATTACACAGGTAAAATAGAAAATAGCTTTCGTGAAACTAAAACATAAAAAAATAACGACAGAAGTGGCCCGGTCACCAGAGTCAGTTGCCTTGATCGTCGGAAAATTGTAAGGAAAATTAAAGAAATTCCATAAATTATTGCACCGAAATTTACTGAAGAACTGTAAACTATCACTAAAATATCTTTGTGTCCGTATACTACTGGGTATCATGGTCGATTTGCTCGAAGAAAATATTGAGATTACGAAGTTAATTGAAAGAAGCGATTTACGTGTGTTAAAGACTTCATAAAATGTGAATCGAGCTCTGGAATAGAGTTATATATCCAGATAACTCAAAAAACAAGAATTTTGGTTCGGATAGTAAACAAACAGAATTTGGCAAAATAAGTTTACTTCGGTTAGTAGAACACGGTGGCGGAAATGTACTTGTCTGGGGATGTATGAGTGCGGCTGGTATTGGAAAACTACTCTCAATTGATGGAATTATGGATCATATAGTTTATATCATCATTTTAAAAGAATATTTCATTCTTAGTGTAGAGAAAATGGGAGCCAAGAAAAATGTCATATTCATGCAAGACAATGATCCAAAACATAGCGCTTGGTACTCCAGATTGTGTATCTTTTTTAATACACCAAGCTATCGAAAATGCCTTTCGAATCATCAGACATTAATACAAATAAGCATTTATGGTCTTAAGATTAAAAAGAAATAAGAAAACAGCTAATATCTAAGAAAAACTACTTGAAAATTGAGCACCATGAAGAATGGGATAGCATTTCAATATTTGTTACGGTATATTACCACAAAGACTCCTAACTATTATTAGAGCCAATATACATCCAAAAAATATAGATAATTTATGTTTTTTTTTTTTTTTTTTTTTTTTGGTGACATTTTATTTACAATCTGTTACAATATAACAATAAGTAAATGTTCGAATATATAAAACAGAGCATTGCGAAGGCGGTGTCCAGTGACATTACCTTCTTGTATAAGTATATACCTACATGGGTATATGGTATGTATGTACATTCATCATGTAAATCTGTATGGTAGGTCCAATGCGGTGTGACGTGTTAATCTTCTTGTTTCCAGGCTGTTGTCCAGTAAGTTCATTGCGGTGTGGTTGGGATGTTTCTCTAGGCGTTGCATGTACTTTTTACTGAAATTTTTTATTTCTTGTTTCACATTTTCCATTTTCAGATCATTATATATGGTGTTATTCCTAACGTACCATGGTGCGTTTAGTATAGTTCTTAGTGTCTTTGCTTCGAATCTTTGTATAATCTCTATATTAGAGTTACTTGCGGTACCCCAAAGTTGGATACCGTATGTCCATATAGGTTTTAACATGGTCTTGTATAATAAGAGTTTATTTTCAGTGGATAATTTAGATTTTTTACCTAACATCCAGTACATTTGTTTAGCTTTTATATTAAGTTGCTTTCTTTTAGTTTTTATATGTTTGGTCCATGTTAGTCTTCTATCCATATGTAGTCCCAGGTATCTAACTTCGTTTACTTGTGGTAATGGTTGATTGTATAATTGTACTGTCGGGCATGTATTTCTTCTATTTGTGAAGGTAATGTGCGCTGATTTTGTTGCGTTTGCTTTTATTTTCCATGTATTCAGCCATTTTTCTATTACGTGGAGATACTCTTGTAGTACTTGGGAGGCCATTTGTGGGTCTTCATGGGATACTAATAGTGCTGTATCGTCGGCGAATGTAGCGGTTGTGGCAAGAGCTGATATGGGTAAATCTGCGGTATATAGGAGATACAATACCGGGCCAAGGACGCTTCCTTGCGGTACCCCGGACTGGATGGGAGTTAGGTCGGAGTGTTCGTTTTGGATCTTCACTATAAAATATCTTTCGCTAAGATACGATTTTAATAACTGGTAGTACGTACTTGGCAGTTGTTTTTTAATTTTGTAGAGAAGTCCTTCATGCCAAACCTTATCAAAGGCTTGGGCTACATCTAAGAAGGCGGCTGAACAGTACCTTTTCTCTTCTTGGTCGCTTCTTATTTTGTTAACAATTTGATGAATTTGTTCGATAGTAGAGTGTCGTTCTCTGAATCCATATTGATGATCGGGTATGAGATTTTCTTTTAATATTATTGGTCTTAATCTTTGTAGCAGGATTTTTTCAAACGCTTTTGACAGAATAGGTAGGAGACTGATTGGTCGATATGAAGTCAGTTCCTCAGCAGGCTTTCCTGGTTTCTGTATTGGGATTATTTGGGCTATTTTCCATTGTGTGGGGTAATAATTTAATCTTATTATAGCGTTGAAGATAAAGCTAATAAACTTTACAGCTTTTTCTGGTAGTTCTTTTAATATTCTTCCAGTGATGAGATCGTAACCGGGAGCTTTCTTTGGGTGCATTGATTTGATTAGATGTCCTATTTCATATTTATTTGTCTTTTCTATTGGTAATGACATTTGATTCGCTACTTCTAAAAATTGTTTAATTTCCTCTTCTTCTGGTGTGTTATTATTTATTGGTAAAGGACTGAATACTTGGGATAAGTGTTCAGCTATACTTTCGCATTTTTCTTGGTCGCTTCTTGCCCAACTGTTGTCTAGTTTCCTAATTGGTGGTATTCTTTGTGTTGGCCTTTTAAGGTATTTAGTTGCCTTCCACAGGGAATAATCTGTAGCTTGCGTATGGGTTAGGTTGCTTAGGTATTCTTGGGTGGTATTGTTTCTCCATTCATAAAGCATCTTTTTAATTTCTCTTTCCATTCGGTTGAGGGTGTTTTTGTCGTGTGGGTTACGATTTTGTTGCCATAGTCTACGTATGCGGCGCTTTTCCCTAATTGCCTGTTTGATGATGTTTGGGATCGATATTTCATTTTCTTTCTCGGGCACAACAGGAGTTGCTTCCCAAGCTGCTTGTTGAATGGATTGAGTGAGGTGCTGAATTTCGTCGTCTATGTCTTTGTTTTGTTTCAGGCGTATATTTAGGTTTATTTTCTCTTCTAATTGATCTCTGAAGTAGTCCCAGTCAGTGTGCTTATTGTGCAAGGTTGGTGGTTTCGTTTTTCTAATTATGTTTGATCCCATCGTTAATATTATTGGTGTATGATCTGATGATAAGTCTAGATTTTCTGTTAAATGTAGTTTATTTTGCGGTATATTTTTCGTTATATAGAAGTCTATGAGGTCTGGTATTTTATTGGTGTCTGTAGGCCAGTAAGTTGGTTTGCCGGTAGAGTGATGTGCCAGGTTGTTACTTTGTATTGCTTTTAATAATTCTCTTCCGCGTGTGGTAATTAACCAGGAGCCCCATATCGTATGTTTCGCATTATAATCTCCGCCTATAATGTACTTATTACCGAGAGTATTTAGGAACTGTTCAAAGTCTTCCTTTTTGATATTATGTTTTGGGGGGCAATATATTGTCGACAGAGTAATAGGTCCCGTCGATTCTTCTATTAATATAGTAGTTGCTTGGAGATGATCCATCATGTATTCTGGTAGTATGTGGTGTTTTAAAGAATTTTTTATGATTATTGCCGTACCTCCATGGGCTGTGCCATCAGGGTGTTGTGTATCATATATAGTATATCGTGGTATTTTTAAGTAGGTTTGATTTGTGAAATGGGTTTCAGAGATGAGCATAATGTCGATATTGTGTTTTATTAAGAATAATTTTAACTCTTGGCTTCGTTGAGCCAAGCCATTGGCATTCCATAATGCTATGGTTAGATTTTGTTGCATTATGAAAGTTTTGAAACTAGCGCTGTGAGCAGGTTTAAGATGGTATCCATCCTTCCCATTAGTTGAATCATCATCTGTTCTAGTTTATTTTGTGATGATTTGTTGCTTGGTTTTATCTGTGGTTGCGGTAAATTATTTGGGTCGATTGTATTGGCTTTTTGTGCGTATGTAGTGTTTGGATTTACTTGCTGTATATTATTCATTTTAGTATCTTCTGCCGTTGTTCTTTGTCTCAGTGGTGGATATTTTCTCTTATATATTTCTTTGTAGATCGTGCATCCTTTATAATTTGCCGGATGATTTCCATTACATAACACACACTTAACCGGGGTGTTTTCGTTTTTAGTGCAATTTTTAGTTGCGTGGTTTTCACTACATTTTACACAGCGTTCTTTCCTTGCGCAATAGGTTTTGGTGTGGCCATATCTTTGGCACCTGGCACATTGAGGGATTTCTTTTCTTGGTCTGGGTGGTTCAATAGTTACTTTTGTATATTGTAGATATTGCATATCATATATTGTTTTATTGTTGATATTTTGTTCAATTTCTATTATGAAGATAGGTAGAGGATATTTCTCTGTTCTGTGTTTTAAATTAAATATATTAATTACTTTGTGTCCTTTACCTTCTACTTCCAATTTTAGATCATTTATGTTTGTTGAATGATGTAGATTTTTAACGTATACTCGATATGATCGGTTTTGTTTTATTTGATAGGTATGATAAAGTATATTATCTTTTGTAAAACGATTTATTATTTTCCTGTAACTTTCAATGTTAGTTGGTTGGATTTTGACTTGTTTATTGGCTATTGTTTTTAAGAAGTAGTTTGTTTTTGCTTCTTCATCTAGTAATATTATTAGTGGGTTAATGTCTTGTACATCTGCGACAAATATTGGTGGTGGTTTTGGAGTTTTCGGTGTGGGTGTTTCTTGATGTTCACTTTCAGATATATCGGATATATCACTTAAGGATTGGAATTTATTTTGTGTTGGTACTGGGAAGGTACCGGCGTTTGGTTGTGAAATGATTTTAGGTTTTACCATTCGTATATTGTTTGTTTCAGTATCAGTTTTTCTTTTTATTCTAGTTCTGTTAGTAACTTGCCATTGGCCCATTTGTATTTCTTGAGTTGCACTCATATTATTTGTTGTTAAAAACACGTTGGCCAGTGGCCTCCGTGTTATGTAATTGTATTTGTGGCCAGGTGTTTATTTAAGTTGTATTTAGCTTTAATAGTATGATGATATAATATATAATTATAACTAGTTAGTTATAATTTGAAGTGATCTAATCGTTCAGGAGCTCTGTAACTGTACGTCCGTTCACTACGAGTGCCAGAACGTGAATGATAATTTATGTAAAATTGAAAATATAATAACAATTTGTTACATGTACGAATACTTTTTGCGCGTTAATTTGGATAGTGATATTAGTTTGCAATTTTTATTTCCCCATTAATATTATTTTTGATTAATTGTTTTTATAAATTAAATAAAAAGATGACTCCATATAATCCCACATATTTTTATTTTTGATCTATCTTCAACAGTTTTTCTTTAAATGTAGTTTTATTTTGAAAACTTGACCTGTACGAATACTTTTTGCGCTCACTGTATACTTAATAAAAAGTAAAAACAGTATTTATGCGATAAATTTTAATTTTATATTTTGTCAAAAGCTATATATGATAACAAATGGGTTAAATTAAAAAATATATATTAATATAAATTAAAAAACTAAAATATAACCAAATTTTGAAAAAGATATATGATTAACACTAGTAGTTATTTTGACGAAAGTCACATTTGAATAATGACATTTTAGTTTAGTGGTTGTCTTGTGAATGTTTGCTAGAAAGACTTTTTTTTGTACGCCATTCAATACTATATTTTTAATTAAGCAAGTTGCTTTTTTATGTTCCAATTCAGCATTACGCTAATATCGTCAGTAGCAATCTTTTGAGCCAACGTTTCTTTTCAATCTTTTTACCCTGGTAATCATAGAATTTTTAAGCTGCTTTTAAATTAAAAACCACCATTAAGTTACACAGAATAGAGTATATATTTATATGCGCGTAGATTTTTAGTATGTATATGGATTTTAGGCATTTCCCAAATTAGATTATTGAACTGGTCTGTAACAATGTTTTCCAAACTTTAATTAGCTATTATATTCTTTTTATTTAGATGTCTCGATGGTTTTGTTAGTTGTAATTTTGTATGAAATATAATTATGAAATACTTAGAAAAAGATCATATATTTATGGAAAAAAGATTTTATATATAGAAAATAAGTGCCATTAATAATATACGACTAGATGCACTTATTCCGAATCACTTCATTTCTGATATCCTCCTAATATAGTACATCTTTACTAGTATCGTAAAAAAATAAGTTATTGGGTGCATCATATTTTAATTGATTATGTTATTTTAGTACCGAAAAACATAACTGATCCTTGCGAACATCATCTACAATGCAATGTTGCATTTTCGCATAGATACAGTTACTGCGGTTCAGACGACCATTGCGTGTGCACTGAAAATTCACATTTTCACCGTGATAAGTGCTATCAATCCGTTAGTAAGTAAAAGACACCCACAGTTTACCCGCCAATTAAATCATTTGATTATCCTTTCAAATTTTTTAATTCTGGTAAATTTACACTAAAAATCAAGTAAAGTCTTCTTTGCTATTCACCAGACAGCTGTATTTTGTAATAAAGAGAAATAATTATGTAGTTTCTATATTCTCTAGAGATTGAACGTATAATTTCGAGACTGAGAGATTGTCTAAGATTTTAGACAATTTAGGATTGTTTTTTTACATTTTCAAGTATGCAATGATTTGATTGATAATAAATTGCGTGAAAGAAAAGTTGTAAGGAAGCGAAATAAAAGAACTTGTGTGAATAAATTAATGAATTAATAAGAAATTTATAATGATACAGTTGAATGATGAAAGATTGTCATGATGTGAAAGGTTTTCTGCCATTATATTTCGTGGAAATAAGCATGAACTTTTGAATGTCATTATGTATACAACAAATGATAAATTTAAAGAATTGATTGTTTGAGTGAATGTGAAATAGATAAATGAAATAACATTCAATTTATTTTAGAGAAAAATAAATTATACTTCAAAGTATTTCTACCGAGAAATCACTTAAACGTTGTAGAACATTGCCGTTTCATTTTTACGTAGAAATTTATATCAATTGAGAACTTTTCAGAACTGGGCGGGTATTGTCAAACGAATTCAAATTGTAAATTGAAAGATGGATCATTTGCCGGTTGCATCGATGGTAAATGTGAATGTGGCCAATTGAATCATGCATATTCTGATGAAAGCGGTCAAAGTTGCGAATTAAATATCCAAATGGGTGAAAATTGCACAACGGATGGACAGTGCAGCTTAACAGAAAATTCAAAATGTTTGGGAGTATGTAAATGTGGTCCAGGTTATACAGAAAATTTTGAACAATCTAAATGTTTAAAAAGTAAGTCATTTTATGTCTTGTTAGTCGTACTAGATATAGCTTTATAGTGCTTTATAGATATTTAAGGGTTTTACCAATAGTAACGTTGAAAATGATAAGGTGTCATCTTGGAAGATATTTTAGTCTCAATTAATATTAAAGATAATAAATTATAATCATATTTCCCCATTTAATTCATATGATTTTCATATAACAGCAGTCGATATTTTGGTACACTTATTCGCTATGAGTGCGACATTTGTAAAGTTAAAGAAGCTGAGAATGTTTAAAAATGTCTATATTTTAAATGAAATTTTATGTAAATAGTATCGCATATATAACACGCATTAGCTATGCCAAGGTTTGCAGAACTCTTACGTGAACGAAATACAGAATACAAAATTCTTTCATATCAACGTAACATTATTAAAATGTAAATATTTTCAGTTGCTAGTGTAATTGGAGATGAATGTAACTTTGATCTTCAATGTGAATATTTACCAAATACCGATTGTGCCGCACGGAAATGCAAATGCATAAAATCATTCCATGACGTGAAAAATATATGTTATGAAGATGTCGATCTAGATGAACAGTGTACGAATGATAACCAATGTATACTGCAACCATCGCTACAAGATGTTGTTACTTGCAGTAATAATGTTTGTACATGTACAGATAAATACATAAGAGATGGGAAGACTTGTGTTAGTTTTGGTAATATTTGCCAAATACATAACTTGTTAATTTTATTCGCTAGTTTAATTACTTACAAAATCTTGAAATAAATAACTTTTATTATATTATTACTATTCCTAACACATAAATAACACAACAATTTTTTAAACGCAAATATTTGTAAATTTGATAAATGTATTTTTCTGGGAAATCAATATTAATTGCATTAATAGTCAGTTTTAATTAAAAACATACAATCATTGTTTGTTTTCGAACTGTCCTACTTGACAAAAAATTAGTTAATTATATTATATTTCATTAAAAAGTCTTGAATGATATAATTGGAGTATTTTATTCCAATTAGACCCAGTCATACTTCAACAAAATTTTGTAAATAATTTCAACACATTTGCTTCATTAGTTATATAAAATGCTAGGATAAATATATCCGAAACAGAGTTTACATAATCTTAAATAAATATTATACTTTAAAAAACGAGAAATTAAAAGAAAATTCTTTATTTGTTCGATCTTTTTTTGCTTTAAAGCTCTCCTTTAAAGACATATTTTTAATGGATACATTATATATTTTAGAATTTGCAATAGTATTTCATTTTTGTTCGACCCAGCACATGCTATAGTTTTTATATGTATAACATTTTGAGAACGGATGTTCGATAGACAAAATTATGGATGTGCTGTAGATTTAGGTTTTTTATTTATAAACTATTCATACGCAATCTATAAGGATGTGTTGGTGATTCCATAAGTATGTATGTGCTATTTGCGATTCATTTTAAATGAAAATGAAAAGCTTAACAATTTTAAGGTGCTGATGCTGTTAATGTAGACTTTTATAAAATTGTTCAAATTGCACCAACGTGTATTATATTTTAATCGAAGATTATTTTAGGTTTTGTTTATTATAGCTATATTAAAAATATTAATTGTTTGTAATATACTAATACTCTTCATATTAAATTTATGGTTTAATTTCAATTTGCATGAATGTTTATTGCAACTGATAAAAGCTAATTAGATTAATCCTCTGAATAAAACATAACATGGCAGAAATACATTACTGTAAACATTTAAATTATTCAACGATAGAATTATGGAAAGAAAAAGTTAATTGTTTCTCAACTCATAAATATTCTTTGATTAATATTTAGATTTATTTAAAAATTAATATCATAGTTAAATATTTGATATTTAGAAAAATTCATTGTCAACAACATGCGACCCCATGAATTTTTCTTAACTCGAAAGGGGTGTGACCTCATATGCATGTACAAGTAATATTGCATACAATACGAATATTTGATTTTGTACTTCATTGTACATAGTTGTTGCTAAATAACATAATTTATTCAATTCAAGCTTATTATATAAAAACACATCTTGTACGTTTGGGAGCTATTGCGCTTTATTATAAAACTATTATTAATTTTTGAAATTACAATCATATTTCAGTATAAAGTAGTTTGCTGTGCAATACCAACTTTAAATAAACTTTCATAAGAAAATTTTATAAATAAAATTAATATTATGCTAAATATGCCTTAAAATATTTTATTTATTCTAAACTATCTAATACTATGTATTATCTTTTGCACAATATATGATTTGCTCGAATTTTTTTCCATTTTCAAATGTATTAACATAGTATAATTTTAACTCATCCTCTTGCAATTGGTTTTTTATAAATTTTGTTAGTAGCAGTTTAATATGTATGAGCTCAATTAGTTTTATAATAATAAATCGTCTTCAATTTTTATATTTAGTTTATTTTCCATATTATCTGACATATATAATACATAAAACTATTTACCAACAATGGAGTAGATTATAACATAAATAATTAGAATGCCATTAATTGAAATCAGAAATATTTTGCATCCCTTTCGATGTCATGTCGCTCGAATGAGAAATGTAGACGCAATTATGGCAAGAGTTGATAAACTTTGTCTTGATGTTGTACCTAAAAATGCAAGCTTACAACTAATGGCACGAAAGATTTGAGTACGAATGATGGTATTATCAAAGTTTTATTATGCTCACAAAATTTACTCACATTTCGAATAAAATGTTAACTTGGTTAAATTTATCAGTCATTTTATTAAATTTCAATATAATTATAATGAATTATTAGATATCTAATTGATTTTCAAGAATTATCACACTCGATCCTTAATTTAATAATAGAATATCCGAAGCAAATTTTAATGTCCTGGTGACAATTTTCCGATTGAAATCAGCATTTTTTTACAAATATATAACGACAGAAAGTACTGCCAAATAAAACAACTTTGGTTAATCAAAGACATCATAAATTATATACGTAATTTGCATTTAATAAAAAGAGTTTCCAATAGTTTTGTTGCGAATATACATATTAAATTATATTTTAAATTGATTTATATGTCGCATATGTACTCTCGTTTTATATTAATGTTATATACAAACTTCGTGGGTTTATTTTGGTAAGCTTTTACTAGTAAAGTGCTTGTGAGTACATAAAACTTTGAACTTATTTCATAGTTTACTCGTGCACTTAAGTCCATCAAAAGAAGGAATTGGCTCCCGATCTTTGCATTTACATGTTGACTGGTTCATACAAAAAGCGCCATCAATACAGTGTTCATCGTACTGACACTTTTGTTCTATACCTTAAGAAAAACACATTAGTTATTTTTCTAAATGCAGCTATATATTAATCATAATTTAACACATTCTAAGATTATCATTAATATTAAAAAATATTATTTTTGTCTATAAGAAATGCATAGAATATAAGGTTTCTCTTCCATAAAATCTACCAATTTTGTGCTTTATTTTCTCATAAACTATGTGTGAAATGAAATATGTAAATAGAAATTTGAAATACATGTTAACAACATTATTTTCTTTTTTTTAATTTTTCTTAAATCTAAATAATAATAGTATATAATACGTATATATAATAATAATTCAGTAGAAGTGTAAGAAGGAAGTGCAAAATTTGCTGCTATTTTGTGTCCAGTTACAATTATAATTCGTGAAATTTTATTTCATTTCCCTAAATTTCATATTTATCTTTACTAATAAATGTTGCAATGCAGATTAAAAATATTATTTATACAAAAACGACAGAGGTGTACTTTCACACATATAAAATTAAGAAATTGAGAACTGATCTAAAATTTATTTAAGAAAAACAAATTAATATCTAAAGTTATAATAGATATTATTGATGTAAATAAGCTTTATAAATATCTTTTAAGTTCATTTTAAATTTGCTTCAATTTAAATCTAAATTATTTTAAAATGAAGGAGAATTCTTCATAGGCTGTCGATTTTCTGTTCTAAGTGTGTAAATAATATATATTTTAGCTTACCTCCCAAACAAACCTTTAATTTATAATTTGGCAGATATTCATCCGAACATTGACAAGTTTTATTGAATGCGCAAACGTATCCAAATGTTCTACAATCGCTTTCATTCCTACATTGGTCATTCAACTCTATAAAATACGTTAAAATATAACAGTACTCCAATAAATCAATAAATAAACATATTGAAAAAAGCATAATAAAGCATCAGCAATTCAAACTAAGGAATAATAAATTGGCACATATAGCCAAAAATTTGTGATAATTTTGTGTTACTACTTAACATACATATGATGCTACGGTTATCTTATTTCAAATTTAGTTTTAAATAAAGATAATGTTACTTCAAGTATTTATTTACAACTGTGCAATTTCCATGATTGTATTATTTAAAAAAAAATATATTTATATATAGATTGTAAGCAAAATTCAATTTACCGCCATGTTTCAACGATCCAGGTAAAATATAATCTCGTTTCTTCATCATCATAGTAGCTTGCATTTGCTGGAAACTCAGTGAAATGAATAACAAAATAACAATTACAGTAAACATGCGATTCGTTTCCATGGTCAATCTGGATGATACTGCGAATCGGCAGGTGTGATTTAGAGTGAAGAAAATTGACAAGAAAAGTTTGATCAATAGTGTAAATTTATTAAGAGGGAAGGTTTCAATCGATAAATATTTCAACGTGTCAGGAAAACACTTTCTAACATGATACAATCCATATATTCTAATTATAGTTTCTTACGGTTTTTTAGGTCAAGATAGACCCTATTTTGTCCTTAATTTGTCTTAAATTTGAGAATTACAAGGTTTTAATTGGAATGTACTAATTTTCTCAAGTAGGGTTTCACCCTCTCTCTCTTTTATATATATATATATATATATATATATATATATATATATATATATATATATATATATATAAATATATATATATATATATATATATATATATATATATATATATATATATATATATATATATAAATAAATAAATAAATAAATAATTACAAATTGCATGTATATAAGGGTAGAATATTTTAGAGGAATATAATGCAGGTAACGAAACTCAACAAGGAATTTATAAAGATGCATCTGTCTATTTATACAATTTGAATGCACATCGCCCTCACTTACCATTCCAAGTTATTCCATGGCAGATAAAACTGTTATAAAATAACAACTGATTCTACACTTCGTTATATAGCTATTATTATTGAATTGTTGGATACCTGTGCAATTTGTGTAGATTTTTAGATTGTTTTGACATTCACGGAAGTCTGAAAATACATACATATACGAGTATACATAACTTCATTTAAATCCTCTTGTTCACAACTTTTTTTTTATCGTAATTCATTTTCAATCATTTTTATTTATGTATGTCAAGGCTAATATCAAATTGTCACACCATGCATATCACCCATATAATTTTTTTCGATGTTCATTAACATGACTATAGCATATCATTTTTTTTTTACAATATTGCAATGCTCTTACACCCACATAGTTATCTGCTTGTGTTCTCTGGATAGAGTAGATATTTTAATATTATATAGCCATACTCGCCTGTATAGAATTTTAATATGCGCCTCCACCAGTATGCTTTTAACAATGTTCTCTTTTACAATCAAAATGAGCAACGGATGTCTATCGCAGAATCTAAAAGGTTCATTGTGTATTTTATTGCAAAAGAAATAAAAATGTAGTTTAAACGAAGTTGCAAAAGCCAATATAGTCTTTGCGTACTCGCGCGAACAAAATTAATTCTAAAATATTGCATAGAGTGATAAAAATAGATTTACATTGATATCATTGTAACTATAAAAAGCATAAACATTGCTTTGAAATTATGTGAAATAATATAGTATATAATGTGACTCTCAGAGAATTCTATATCTTGAAAAAGTAGACTTAAAATAAGAGTGGCTTGTAATTATTTTATTGGTTGGCATTATATTCTGATATGATTTAGTTCTCCAGATTGTTTAGTTATATACGTAAATGTAATTCACTAACAAGCTATTGTGAAGCAAGAGAGTATCCTGCACTTGACTTTTCTATATATAATAGATATGATATATCTGTTTAGGTAGGAAGAATAATATAATATAAATTTTGAAATTTCAAAGATATATAATTATTTACTATTTGTTTGGTCGTAATAGTAATTATTAGGACTGGAAATTAATAAACTGAAAATTATATGTTAAAAACCGAGGAAAATATTACAATATTTTATACTTTTTGTTAATCTTTAAAAAACGTTCCCATTCAATCTATTCTTGACAATCGATGTCATTTCCTAAATAATTTTAGTTGATTTTGTTTACCTGTTAAAACATTGATAGATGTAGTTGATATTGTATAAGAGTATGAAATATATGAGTTATTATCTTATAAAAATACAATAACTGTTATAAAACATTCTAAAACATAACAATAACAGAGCACTAAGAAGCTGTTTTTATTTCATTTCTGTATTTATTGTGTAGGATTTTTATATATTTGTCCTAATTCTTGAATCAAGTATCAACAATCAACAATTTTATTTCCACATATTTCTTAAATATAAATTGCGAAAATAAATACCTTAAAGCTACAATTCGTAGCGAAAAGAGGAAAATGCTCACTGGTGTCTCAATAAGATATGTTTTATAATTCTACATTATTACATAACAAAATATATGTTTTATTATTATTAATAATATGATTCAAAAATATTATTAAAAATATGATATTTTTACTTTCTTATACGTTGGAAAAAATATTCTAACCGGAAGTACATGTCTACTCTAGTCATATTTTGCGGTTTCTGCAATTACTCAAAAATGGTTGCACTTACAGAAAAATTGTTGAAATAAAAATTATAGATATTAGCCTAGCGACAATAATATTCAGGTTTAAAGTCAAACCTCAATTTGAATGACTTCCATAATTATTATGAGATAAATTTTCACATGTGCTTCTACACATCTCAATATTTTAGAAATGGAACATTTTGATATTGAATTTCTCATAATATTATTACGTGAATATTTAATTTGCAAGAGTACTACTTTTTTATTTATTATTAGTCATACAAAAATATATTCCCAGTTTCTTACTTAATCATACTTTGTTAAATTAAGAAATAAAATAAATGTAATATCCACATTGACGGAGCCTATTAGCCTATTACGATACTAAGATCTATAGTAAAAATTAATTAGTATTCTGCAAAATACATAGATATTATATTTAGCAAAGTATTTTCAGAATCATATTTTTTATTGCGTGTTAGTTGAAAAGTTGTTTCTATTAAGAACTTTCAGTGGCATGTTTTGATATATAATAAAAGTTTGGATAATATTAGAACTAAGTTTCTGAGAAGTTTCTACTTGTAAAAGTTGTTCTCACAGATGAGGACAAACATATCTAAGCATATGGCACTACAAAGTCACCATTGGCTTAGGAGAATGAATGGACAGTTATTCAATGTTGAATTATATTTACTATGTTTGTCACAATTTTACGGCAGATTGAAAGAATATAATAAAAATTTTATTTAAAAGTGTGCACAAAAAAACTGAATTTTATTATTTGACATGTAAAGTACAAAAGCTACAATGAAACATTTTTAATCTCTTTGATTTTGAAAATCTATTGTTTGTATGAACTATACGATTGGGCACTTCTCTTTTAAAATAATACTAAATTTCTACCAATTAGAATTTAAATAAATCTAAATTAGAATATTTGTTTTTGCTTTTATCTCCTACTACATGAACTATCCCCACGCAAATACTTTTTAATAGAAGTTAAATGTCAAACTAGTTACAGAAAATCCCTGATGATACCAACTTAGTTAGTTACTATTAGATTTTGACGTCAATTCCTATTTACTAATATTTAAAAAAAAAACATTGAAAAATACTGTGCATAGAAGTTTTAATCATTTTGTTTATAATAGATGCGTTTTTTGGTGGAAGTTAATTCAAGAATAATAGTACCTTGAAATATTTGATACAATCCAAATCATTACAATGCTGATTATTTAGTATTTTACCATAAGAAATAGTATTGAACCCCAATTTTTTATTCTAAACGCAATAATAATTTAAATTGGCATTAGTGAAATTGCACTTGTACCATATTATTTTATAAATATTACACTAGAGCAAGCTATCCATAAAATATATTATGCTTCCAGATTCTGTAAAATATATTACGGTAATTACACAATGAGGCCAAAATAATTTTGTACCACTATTACTATTGAAAGCTTTTTATTTTGATTCAAAATAGAATGTGCTACACAATATATTTTATTGTTATTTAAATTGACCATAAGATCAATATTTTATTTGTGGCGCATTATTAAAATGGATGAATAACAACATGCAATCTTAACATAACTACACTTTCATTATAAAGTCTTTGTAAAGAATATATCAATAAATGTCTTGGTAGGAAGAGATCAAGTTAAAATTGGAAATTTGTATCTATGAATGCTTATTTCGTTAAGAAAAATTTTTAAGAGCAAGTGCAATTATCCGAAGTTATACAAAGTTTGAACAAAAACCTATCAAAAACATGTCAACGTCGTTGACATTTCGGTAAGCATGAAACATTTTCAGCATTGAAAGAATGGTAACAATTAGTTAGTATTCATTCGAAAATCATACAGGTGGAAGAGTGCTTTTATAAATGCGTTGGCGCCGTCACGCATGCGTGCTGCATCTTCCAAAGCTTTTCAGGACAACGCATATCGGCGTCGGAACCGAGTTCCGTTCATATGAACACTGTTCGGGTTTTGTCGTCGGCGTAAGGCAACGACACAAAGCTCCTAGTACTTCGGTCTGTGCGTGTTTTGCTGCAAATAACGTAGCGTTTTACAGTTCAGTGAACAATTTCGTAAAGGTGATTTCATTTCGGACAAAGGTAAGTTTCATTTTGATAATAGGTAAATGAGTAAAATTAAAATAAACAAAGATTTGAGTTGTTTATAAAACAACTTGTTGCTTTTCTATGCATAAATGTTAAACAAAAAAATATTTTTAATTATTACACAATAATATTAAATTCAGACTTTTATAAAACAAAACATTTCGATATTATTATTGCCTTATCTGTTGAGATGCAAGTATAAAAAGCCATTTACAATTTTAATTTTAATTGTGTATTGGCTTTACATATAAGGCTTATACATCATATAATATAAATATTATAGACCATTTAATAATATTCAAATTATAAAACATGATATCAAAACACTATACTGATAATAACATTTCTCACATCCCTGTTTACAATTTATATATTTTCATTTCCTTTTTTAAATCAATTCAATTATGAAATTAAATGATGATATACAGGACTTAGATTACTAGCGTAAGGCAATTCAATCTACTTAAAAATCAGCACAGCATGAAAGAAATTCAATTTATTTAAAAATGTGAATATTTTAAATTAGATTTTTCATCAATTATTTGTTAATATAAATGCTTAGTATGTTGGAAATGATAAAATGTAAACTTGAAATATTGAAATATTTTCATAATAAGAAGCTAGTTAATAAAATATTTTTAAATATTTTGTGATGAATTTATATGTGTAATATAATCTACTCAAACAATAGTGAGATGTGTTGTACAACTATTGGTATAATTTAATTAAGAATTTGCTATTAAAAATATGGACAATTTCGTTCCTTAAGTTTTTATATAGTGCAATAATCTGCATTTATTATAAAATGAATGAAAGCTAAAACATATTATAAATACAAATATTTCTAGGAATGCGAAGCTATGCGCATTTATCATGAAAGTAAATTGCTATAGAAAATGTTATTTAAAGAAAAATATGTAATAAAAAAGAACATGGCTGTGTGAAAAGTACGTAGATAGGAAAAGAATCTAGTGATTAGTTCAAACTAAGGGTTGTAAAAAAAAATTATACTATAGAAGTAAACGGGATGAAATTTTGGGATACTTCCAAGAAAAAAGGATGAATATGAGTTGTGTGATGAACATGTCATCAACAAGCGGTATATAAAAGCATATATGAAATATTGATAGAATTTTAAATGAGTGCTTGAGGTGGATAAAAATAGAATCAAATGATGAAAGTAAAAATATGAATGTTTCACCGTATTTTTCGAAAATGGTGCAATGCTATTTATATTTTATACATATATAAAGGTTTGTACATTATATAAAAATATGTATACACAACTATAATGAACACTATCCGGTGCAACAGTCTTCTTATGTTCGTCGATCGATACCCAGACCTTCGTATCATTATTATTATTCATCTGCTAGCCTTTGCTAACTTGTCTTAATCACGAGAAAATATATAATATAGTTCATATTATAATGAAAAAAAAATATCTGCAATGTTTTACATTAAACTTTCTTATTTGCATTTAGGTTAGATAACATCATATTTTTATTAGTTTCCTGATTTATAATATTTTTCTAAGCTTTGGAACTACAAAATATATTTCTTAGAATAAATATAAAATGTGAAACCCCAAATTATTTAAGTCTATTTTGTTTTTTTTTTTGTTAAACGATTAACTGGCTCAGATGATACGATTTATGTAAAAAGAAATATAATAAGAAATTTCAATAGCCAGTACTCGTTTTGAAGAACATTTTCATGAAAAGCTATGCGAAATATTAATACCTTTAATTTGTACCCAAACAATTTTTCTATACCGGCAACCATTTCTGAGTAATTTGCAGAAACCGCAAAAATAATTTATATATATATGTATTGACGGAACAAACCATATATGAGTATTTGGTTTCAAGTTCTTGTATTTTGTGAAAATATTTTTGAATATATTAATTCATAATATGTATGTTAAAAAATTGCTTTTTTTTTTATAATCCTATTTTGAAATAAGCCTATTTGAGACTAATATTTCATTTACATTTGAAGTACATTAATTATTTATATTAATGGAAAAATGTTTACAAAGTATTTCTTTTAATTTAATCTGCACGCTTTTGAAAGTAATTTTGTAATTAATTATTTATTAAAAATCAATTTTTTTAATCAGCCTCACCTATCGAACATAGAATTATGAATATTTGTATCATAAATGGCTCGTAGGAAAAATGATTAATTTTGAAAAGAATATTCCAAACGGAAGTGCATGTTTATTTTATTTTTGTCGTTCTTCAAATATATCCGAAACGGCCGCGCTTTCAGTAAAAGTTGTTAATTTTAATTTCTAAGTATTTACGTGCTGCCTGTGAGGTGTGTACGCAAAGTTAATGTGAGTAAAAATCAAAGATAACAATTTCACTTAGTTCTTGTTTAAAAAGTTTCTTCGAAAAGCGTACCGGCTACAACAAGAAAATTATTATTGAAATTCGTAAAAATTCTTATTTATTTGTTTGAACAAGCAAATACCTTCTTGTTTGCGTAGTTCAACCTAATTTGCGTTGTTAAACTAAATTTGAAAAGTTCTGAATTTTTGTATCGATATAGAAGTCGATTTTGACGTAAAATAATAGAGGATACTTAAAATTGAAAGAATATTTTGTCATAAACAGAAATAATAAAATATCTTATTGCTATATTCGGTTTTGTTTGAAAATAACAACGTATACTAATTTATCTGAGTATATTGTTTTCAAATAAACTATATAATTGTAGAAGTAGTATTTGTGTTCAAATGTAAAACAATGTTCAAACTTAAGGGAATAAGCATGATGTTGTATGAATTAAAAATGAGCAAAATTTATAAGCACAGCGATCTGTTTTGCCCCCTGTTTTCTGGCAGTTGATATATTAACATTTTCATTTCACGTGTTCCAAACAATACTTCCGGAATACAAAACAAAGTCAGCTATAAATATTCATTTTAAATGCCATCAACTAATATCGTATTTGCTTGTAATTTATAACATGATTATATTTACAGACGAACAGTATTTTACATAGTTTTTAAATGTGAATTACGAAATGTTTTTACATCTAATGGTTCATATTCATTATTTTATACTCTTTCTCACTGTATTTGTATTATATTTGCATTCAGTTATTTAAAAACAGTTAGAATAGCACCTCAATTCAAACGCAGAGATCAGCAAAAAATATACAAAAAATTGTCTCTCATCCATAATAGTCTGCTCATTGAAAGGCACATTAAATTAACTTACCTGCAACATAAAATTACTATATATATTTCAATTAAATATATCTGCGTTATATATTATATAAACTCGTCTGATTTTTGGGTTTTTTATTTTTTAATTATATTTTAATATCCATCCTGAAAAAGATACCTGCTACATTTAAGAAAATACATTGTAAGACACCGCAGAGGTTTACTTTTGAAAAATATTCACAAATTATGAATAAGTACGTCAATATTATCTTGTCTGGTTACTGTAGACCCAGCAAATAATTATATTTATACATATTTGACTTCGAGTTCACATTTTCTTTTGCATATATTTAATAAATATTCATTTCTAGATATTCATTACGATTATATTTAAATAGTAAATTGAATCTGTGCATATAGAATATTTACTTTACATGTGAATGATAACTTCCGCTTCCATGTAAATAAGTTTATATGTAGGCGTATCTAAACACAAACGCCATTAACATGAAATGATATACCTACAAGGTATAGTATCCAATTGATTTATCTTAGAACTGATTGGCGAATTTAAAAGATACTTATTATAATTAGTTTGAGTTTGAGTTGCGTGTAGAGTGTTTAATTAGGTATAAAGAAACTTTTAACTTTACTTTACAAATACGGTCTAACTATAGAGCAGTGTTTATATATATATATATATATATATATATATATATATATATATATATATATATATACATACATATATATATATATATATATATATATATATATACATATATATATATATATATATATATATATATATATATATATATATATATATATATATATATATTTATATATATATATATACTTGTAGAGTTTAACTAATGGAATTACTGAACGCGTTGGTTCTTTTATCTAAATGAACAAATACTATCAAATAATGAAACAGATTTCGCTATTTCTGAATTTCCACCTTTCATGTAAAATTACACATATTTATATAATTACTTATATATTTGTATTAGAAATACATGATAAATAATGCAACAAAATGTTTCACAATAACTTATAATTTTTCTATGATTGTACATTAAATTTTGATGTTTATACAATAATAGTAATCAAAAAAGTAATTTTCTTATCCAAATAATTTACACATGAATTTTCCAGAGTTCCAAAGCACGATATCTTTCTCAGCCATAGTCCTTATCTACCTTCTATAAACTAAACTTAAATATAAGCACTAAACTAAGAACTATTATAAAGGGCGGTAGATTTTTTTTGCAGTTTTATTGTTTTTTCTTTATTTTTTAATTTTTTTTGTTCCCTGTTTGCAACCAGGTAATTTTTATAGTTTTTTAGTTTTTTTTTGAGCTCTTTACTTTTCTTGTGCAACATACTAGAATTTTGGGACTTGTCGTCTCAGTTGACCGAAATGTTGAGCTATAAAAATATTTATTTTAGCCATTTTAAACATGGATTGTAGAATTAACTTACATATCTATGCCTCTTCACACATTTACAACGAATTTGGAATGGCCATATAGATGGACCATTCCCCAATGTAAAATGGGGCGCCCAACCATCCTTCCCCAAATAACATCCCGGTATCTTGTAATTTAATTTCTTTTTTTTTGTAAAAAATTTGTTTAAAAGAATTGGTGACTGAAAATAGCAAAATTATAGATCTATTATTAAGTAATCTAAAATAATTAATAATTGGTACTTACTTTTTGAGAAAAAGCTAGCCATTATTATTAAAATGTAGACATGAATTTGATTTATGTCTACTCGTGAAATATAAAATTGTATGTGATCTCTATGGAAATGAAACAGCTTGTTGTATATTTGCATTGCGATTGTTGTATACTATTTTAATGAAAAACACTAGAGAAAGTGAATTAAATATATATATTTTGCAAACTCAAGCCTGTTTGATTCAATATGTGAATTTTCGAATAGTTCATATTAACTTATAGTACATTTATAAATAGAAGCTAGGGAATTTTCGTTTTTATTATAATAAAAATAACCACTTGCCCCGTTTACGAACTTACCCCACTCCACCTTATATATATATATATATATATATATATATATATATATATATATATATATATATATATATATATAAGGTGGAGTGGGGTAACTTTGTACACGGGGCAAGTGCATATAATGGTTATTTTTATTATAATAAAAACGAAAATTCCCTAGCTTCTATTTATAAATGTACTATAAGTTAATATGAACTATTCGACATAGATGTTACTCCAGAACAGACGTTTTTTTCCCGCTTAACTTAACTAATACTTATCTGTCTCTTGAAAAGTACAGTTCTAACTTTGAGGTTGTTCTAAACGTGCAATTATTTACAAGAAAATTATACATTCAGGGTTGTTATTTTTACGTTACTGCAAAAAATACTGATGTATGTTTATATTAAGTAAACCGTTTTTATTATATCTTTTAAAATATATTAAAAAAAGCTTAGTCTGCTGTTGCCCCGTAAATATTATTACATGGGGTATGTGCAGACTATCACGGTGGGGTAAATGCGTGCTAGTGGGACTTACAGAATAGTATGCGACAGTATACTTTGATAATATTTCAGTTTATTTTTCGTACGAAATTCTTAATGAAAGGATTTATATAGATAATTTATTATAAATTTTTTTAAGCATGGTTCGCAAGTACTTAAGAAGAACTACCAGAGGTGATTATTCAAAAAATACACTTGAAGAAGTTATCGCTAATAATGATAATTTATGCTCTATTTGTAAATGTGATTTTCAGTATTATATTAATAAGAAAGACTGGATTCAATGTATAACATGTATGCAGTGGGTGTGTGGTGTTTGCAATAAAGGTTCAAAGAAACGGCATTATCAATGTTAACGATGTCTGGATTAGGATTAATATGCATAATAATATGTACTAACATTTTAAAATAATATATTGTTACTAAGAATAAATATATCTATATTTTAAACTTGATTTTATATCACTGAATTCCCATTCATATTTCTGTAAAAAGTACTTGCTTCTTTAAAAGTTTATAAATCTAAAACTAAACAAGATAATTTCATGGAACAAAAAGCATTTTATAGCAGGTTTGTTAAAAAATCTGATCTTGTCCCGTTGCTTATCAAACAAGGTTTAATAAGCATTTTAAGTCTTGGCTACGCTCTTATCCCAGTTGTCGGGGAAAGTGCAGAGTAGTTGACATTTTGTACAATATCCTATAAAAATGATATATTTCAAGAAAAATTGGAATCCTACGTAATATTAGTTTACTAATAATAACAGTGCGCAGCGTTTAATACCTGCATCGTCAAGTATTTACATACCATAGTAAAAATATATGTTTTAAACGCAACTTTGCAAAAACTAGTCTGCATTTACCCCACTCCACCTTATATATATATATATATATATATATATATATATATATATATATATATATATATATATATATATATATATATATATATATATATATATATATATATATATATATATATATATATATATATATATAATAATAATAATAATAATAATAATAATAATAATAATAAATTTTATTTATTTAGCACATTAGCTAATATATACAACATATTTCCAGATTAATGTAAATACATAATTACCAAATAATAAATTAGAAAAATATTCATACATACAATCAAAAAAGTTTATAACGCAAGATACATTTCTCTAAGCTTATATTTAAATGTTTTGAGAGTTCTTGAATTTTTTATTTCAACTGGTAATTTATTATATTGTACAAGCCCTATATCAAAAATTGATAGAGCCGAACTCTTTTTATTCTTTTTTGGAATGTAGAACTGGTCAACTTGTCTAGTTACGTGGTTATGTACATCTTTTATGCATTGCAAGTTAGTTACTAAATATTCCGGATGCATACCATTAAGCATTTTAAATATAAATGTCATACTATTGTATTTACAAAATTGTTCTATATTCAACCAATTCAACATTGAAAGCATATTTGATATTTATATATATATATATATATATATATATATATATTTGCTAAATTATTTGAAATGAGGGCTTTTAATATAAATACTCCTTATGATCAAATTCGCTTGTTGAAGTCTCCCAGTGTAAAACACAACTTCTTAGTCGCCAAGCTTTCAGGAAAATACGTGGTGTTCGATTCCTATCTGATTCCTACTGGCGATATCGATTTGTATTTATCAGTAGTACGTGGGTACCCTTAGGTTGAGTTGATATTGCCAACTGAAATGCATTCTTGTCTTCTCTATAGTGACTCGTAAAAAGTGGAATAGGCGTCAACGCACGAAAAATGTCAAGAAACTAAGCAATCAGTAAAAAAGCATCATTATGATGCATGCGTGTCCATAGGGAAGGAAAGAAGGATTGTTGACTTTTCTTTGCACTTCATAACAAACCGAATAGTATCAAATACGACCTTTAGAATAGGTATACCTATTCAAGCAGACGTTGGTGTCGCCAATGTTTAGAGTTCACCTTCGACGAGATTTTTAACCTGAGGTTTGGCATGGCAAATTTCTGTAGACATAAATAATATATGTATGTATGCACTACAGCCATCAATACCATTGGCATTTTTGACAGCTGTCGACTGAAAAATATTTTCTCCATGCCAATTTTTGTAGTTCAAAAACATACAAGTGTTATTAGTAACATAAGATCAATATGTAAGCCATATTTATATATTCTTTAAGTTTATTTCATTTTTACTTTCTTATACGCAGTATAAGTAAATGTTGTAATCATGAAAAATTTCTATCTCGAGATTTTCACAGAAATACACGTTCCCTGTGTGTGTGTGTGTGTGTGTGTGTGTGTGTGTGTTTGTGTGTGTATATGTGTGTGTGTGTGTGTGTGTTAGCGCTCTACAGCCTAAATAGTTGTAGGCGAAAAAGATAAAAAACAAAACAAAAAACTTTTAGCAATTTGGAATTTTTCATTTAATATTTATTCTAAGATATATATTTTGTGAAAAAGGGTTCCAAAGGTTATTAAAATATTATTAATTAGAAAAAATAAATGTAATATGATCTGACCAAAACGCGTCGATGATAGTTAAGTGCAAGCCACTGCAGATGTTTAAATATAAAAATCCAAAATTTAGATAATATTGGAATTAACGGTTGTTAAATTTGCTATTTTCAAATGTCCTTATTTATATTTGTTATTATTATTATTATATAATGAACTTATAATACCTTGTACCTTAGTTACAATATTCCTTGTTTAATATAAAAGATAAGTTTTCAATATATGGTTTTCGTCACACTCAACATATTCATCATTCAGTTATATTACATTGAATCAATGCCAATAATGCTACATGTAGATGCTGGATTCGGTTACTATATAATATAATAATAAAGCAATATCATACTATATGCAGCAGCAATGAATGAGATTTGTATTTCCATCTACGATGGCAGCGTGATATATACATACAAATGTGGGATTTCCGAATGGGAGAAATGCCTTTTCTCTAGTTTGATGTGATTATTCTGTGAATTAAACTTTATGAGAATAGTTTAATTAACAACAAATACAGACTTTGTGATTGTATTTGATTAAATACAAAATTCAAAATGTTTTAACCAATACCGAGTAGATGTGATATTTTAGTATTTGAATTATGTATATTACATAATTAATGCTTACAATACATGATTTTCATATGATATTGTCTCTACAATTTTATTATAAATATATTTTTTTACGTAAAAAGAATGTATTGAGCCATTTACTTTTTTGTATGATTCAATTCTTTTGATAGCAGTCAATCTAAAGAGACGCTTTATTCGCAATAACAGCAACAAAAATAGCGTATGATCAAAAGTAAGAAAAAAAAAAAAAAATGCTACCAATCATTTAGAAATATAATTATTCTTTAAAAGAGGTCGTTCTCCCCATTATATCAAGTTACAAGGATTCAGTTTAAATTGCACGGTTTATTTAACAAACTTAAAATTCCTCTTTAAAATGTGACACCTAATAATGTTGCTCTCTACTCTATGTATAATTCACAATATTAATTAACAACGAAGATTGCTGCCGTTTATAATTATTCTGTCATCATGTTGTATATTTCTTTTTGTTGTTTTTATTTAGTGGCATGTGTAAAAAATTAAATTCTGTATCGTAGAGTTTTCTCCGTGAAAATTATATACTAACAGCTCAAGAAACTTTACCTTTTGCTTTGGCTGTTGAAATAATTTAATTGCAATTTTCCAATTAGATCAAAAGAATGAATAAAATATAATTGCGATATGAATTATTATTGCATTGGCCTACAAAAATAGTTTTGTTTTCATAAATACCATTCTATAGTTTCGTAATTGACAATTAAATTTCTGTCACGTTCTTACCACCTTGAAATAAGAACCATATTCATTTGATACGTTTGTAAGTTAAAATTTTAAATTATACGGGTCATACTTAGCCTGACGGCCATCGTACATAGCTTTTATTCTTTCAGATGAAATACTTTAGTTTTGACCTAGGAGCTCGTGTATGTAATTAATTAGTTTAGTTAGGCCAATATTTCGTAGTCAGAAATAATTATTAATGTAGGACCACAATTGACAATAAATTGAACAAAGGGAATTAATAATTACATTTATGGAGTCCCTAAATTTAAACTGGTCAATACTTACAGCTTGCGATGAATGTCAAATTTGTGAAACAGATAAAACAATTATTTGAAAATAATTTAGCTATCGAACGAGTCGTTAATATGACAAAAATTAATAGAGTCCGTATAGAAAAATAATTTGAATAATATGTAACCATAGACTTCAAAACAAGCATACACAAATATATTTTAAAAATCATTACTGTCAATAAAGTCTACACGAAATTACTAAGGAAATCTAAACACTATAACTATATTATCTAGGTACAGACACTTTTTTTTAGATATTTAGACTAACATAGGGTTTTAGTTTCGTTAAGTATGGTGAATATAACATATACATCATAATATTATTCTATTGTTATTATAAATAAAAAAATTATATTCGTTTATTTTGATGCATTACAGTTAATCGCCTATGATATATAAAATATTGTAATGTCACAGGGAATCAGTATACATAGAATATTTTAGAATCCAGCCTCGACATTTAACTAAAAATAACATACTCGTACTTTTCTATAAACATATTTGTTCGGTTGGTAATTTAATTTACTTATAATTCTTGTACCTACATATATAAAATTAATTGTGATTTCAATAATAAAAATGAATATGCAGTAACTTTAATTTAAATCATATATTCTTGTATTTATTTTAAATGTGTATTATATCCATTTCACAAGTTTTCATATTTATGTTGCCTCTATTATGAGAAAGGAATAGAGTTTGATATCGGACAAATAATACATATAATTATTATTAAAAATAATATTTTGATAGAAGTTCAATCTTCTCATAAATAAAATAAAATATCGCGTCCAATCCCTTCAAACTAAATTAACTAACAATAAATATATACGTTTGTAAAAAACTAAGTAAATGTCCATTTAAGAATCTGCAGATGCTTCTCATGTCCATTGAAGTATGGTTGACTAGATTTTCATTGCATTCGTTTAACAATATTAACTAAACGAATGTTTTAATTGTCGGAAGATAAGTAGAACATATTTCTAAAAGATCCTACATTCATATAAACAGATAAAAGAAAATTTGTAGAGAATTTTGTGATATCAGCGAATTAAATTTCAGCAATTAAATAATCAAATTTTATATTCAAAATCAAAATTTGCTTGTAATTTATTTTTATTCAGGTTTAAGAGTGTAAAGTTCACAAGTGTCAAAGATCTCAGAAAATTTTCCACTAATTGGTATATGGCTTGTTCCATAATTACAAATATTTTGTTTGTATAAAATCGATAGAGGCGTTTCTCAATTTTTTAACTCTTTGTCCTCTAACCACATCGCGTTTCAACTATAAAATTGAGCGACTTCATCGCACATTGACCCCAGTCGATCAAAACATGTTTACCCTCCGGTCTATGGCATTTTATTAGTTTCCATATTTAAAATTGCAGTATTAATTAAAAAACGGTATTGCGCTTATGGCCGTCAAACGCAGAGTGCTTTTTACGTTTTTCAATATGCAATATAAACAGTACTACGTTTTACAAGAGTATAAATTAGTATTCTGACGAGACGTACAAACAGTTAAGTTTCATGTAAACTTGTAAACAAAACTAATCATTACATGAAAATTGCTTGTAAAAATAAATATAAACATCAATTATACTTGAGTATAATTAATTAAAAAAAACTATTTTATTTGTTGAACTCGTCCTTTAATGAAGACCAGAGATAAATAATTATAACAGAAGCAACAACTTTATATCAACTAAGTCTCACTTAACTTTATATCAAAAGAAATGAATGCAATTAATTTATAAATAATTTCAATAATATCCTGCTTATAAGAACTTAAAAACAATAGTGGGTGAAAACATTGCTTACAGTGGAAACCTTAGCAATTTTGGCGCCTTTTTATAAGATATTTGCCTGCGAGGCGATAATAATAGGTAAAATATTTTTAATTGCAATTAAAATTGACAATGTACTATGCAATGTACTATAAATAAATAAATCATGTTTACTAGAACAAATAATTCTCATTACCACACCTCTATATGGATTGTTTTCTGAATTCGTATTTTTACTCTTGGCCTCTAATTTTCTTATATCGTACCTATTTCAATTAGAGATTTAAACTTTATAATGAACAAGAGAACAAAGTGTATAGAAATACACGATACTAGAAGGATATCCGTTGTGCTGAACACGCTCGGAAAAGTGAACCATTTAATTTACACAACTGCTGTAGGGTATAATCTGCTAATGGCAGATTCTGGGTAAAAACAAAGTACACTAAATAAACAAACTAGTGAAAACTTAATTATTACTATTTATTTCTTGTAGAATGTGATTTTAATTTATCACCTTGGAGATCTTTAACTAACGTCGTTGTTTGTAGAGTAAACAAAAATAGTTTTTTTTTATTAATTTGGGAACGGTTGTCGTGTGACCTATCTTTTTTTAATGGCGAGCTAATTTATTATAATATTATTCAGAAAGCAGTAAATTATGCACTGAATGTTTCATGACCGGAAAATATACACATTAAATTCACCCCGAGTGTAGAGGTCAGTAGGTCCTTATTTTGTTTTTGTTAACCGTAGACGGTGATCTGTGATTGAAAATTTACCTCCTGTTTTTTGTTGAAACTAAAATGTTTTTCATTATTGTAATAGTGCAGTTTTTGCAACAAATTACATTTAACGATGAAACCAATCTATATCATTAGATTTTTTATCTTGTTTCATGCAACATAAATTGTAACACTATTTGTTTATTTGGATTGTATTTTCTTCGTTAATTCTCCACTTCCATAATTTTTATCTTTATATCAGTTCTTATGATTGCGTTTATAAATTTGTAATTTAATTAGTTTGATATTGAATTTTAAAATGGTTTAGATTTATATGTCAATAGGTAATATGATTTCAGAAATAATATACTTTGATTTATACACAAAATTTAAATATTAGGCACTGCACAGCTTCTTATTAATAGAGGACAACAAGCGGTCGCAAGGATCAGATCTATAATATATCTTTGTTTACTTTACTTTGTTAGTAGAATAAATATGCTGTTGCAGTACTCTTGTGGCTTAGGTCAGGATAAAAATCTTAAAGTATTTAGAGCAGAAAATAGGAGGGGACCTGCGAAACCATCAGTCACATTCTTCAGATATGTCACATGTGCCTGCAAATATATATATATATATATATATATATATATATAAATATATATATATATATATATATATATATATATATATATATATATTTATATACGTATATACATAGATTTTTATTCCATTATTGGGTACACTAAAGCTTTTTTGCAGATTTACTGATTAGGTACAGCTCTATTTATTTTTTTAAACTTTCTATTGTGGAATTCTGCAAATTTTGATTACTGCAAATTAATACACGCGGAATTTTGTGAATATGTATAGCAGAATAGCAGGATTTTAATTAATACTTCTAACGCGTTCTCTTGAAGTCTAATTTTAGATATTTCATTTATAATGCATGTAAAATCAAGTAAAATATAGTTCGGTAGGCATATCTATTAAAATAGAAGGATAATATTTTTTTTTATAAAACTAAATAAAAAATTATTATTCATTACATATTAGATATTATTATTTGAAATTTATGAGTTTCTAAATAAATTAAATAGTTGATAGTATATTTTTTAATACTACAATTAATCATACAATTTTTAAACACTTCTCTCTCATTCAATTTGACACAATCTATTTCAAATCTTAAATTATTTTCCTGTTAAATTGCTGATATAATAATATTGTGATATATTGAATATAAATTTACATATTTATATGTATATCTAGGGTAAAATACATAAGATATTTAAGAATTTCAGGAAGAATTTGTAAATTTCTTGAAGAATCTTTTCAAACATTAATTATGCAACATATTAATTTTTTATCATCTTTAAGTGTAGCAGTTTTGGAGATATTGCAGAAACGTTAAATATGTCTAGTAGGAAGAGTATTTCATGTTTGAATATTCTTTGCAAAAGTACATATTCACGCAATCACACACACACAGATCCTATTCCAAAAATAGTTAGTTTCGATTAATAAAAAGGTCAAAAATCACAGTTTAGTTCAATATTTGAGACGAATTTTCTTCATAGTTACAATAATTACGTTAATTACTACGTCTAAGGTAGAAAATAACGAAAATACTGTAAATGTACTTGTAACCAACGTAGGTTTAATTAGCGTTTTATAATTAACGGTGGTTCTCAATTGTTTGCTAAATCTGAGCTGGGATAAGTGGATTGACCATAGTGATCCGTGAGACACTGGTTCAGTGTAATTTAATTCTGTAGGTGAACTCACATAAGTAGTGGATGTTGGCACTACCTAACAAGCTCTACTCTGCTCACCCTTTATTATTTAGCAAGTATATAGTATCTTACCTCTCCTATCGATTCGCATTCGTAGTGAAGCACACAGAGAATGTTTCATGATTATTACATTTACTTGAGGGTATATCTGTTTATTTACCGGATAAAGTTTACATTTTTATTGAATCATACATTACGGAGACGACGTAAATGAACTAAGAATATTAATTGTGTAAATAAATGAAAAGATTGAAGACTGAATTATCACAAAAAACGTATATAAACAGATTGATAAATAATAATAAATTGTGTATGAATTAATGTAATGAACTTAAATTTACACAAAACAAAATAAAGTGTATATATTTTAGATAAAATATTTAGAACAATATTTATTCAAATTTAAAAATAAAACATCGATAACTGAGCTGGCTCTGGTACTTATATGGCTGCGGGAAATTCAATTCCACAGAGTAGATTTTGTATTAATTTTTAATATATACCTATAAAATGTACTCTAATACTTATTTATATATTTTCTTCTTTTGATTACCCATGAGATATTAGATATATTAATATATATAGTAAAACACTTCAAATGTGTCTAAAATATTACACTATTTTGCCAATTTAGATTTCAGCTTTATAAGATTTAGATAGTTTGCTCAAACTCTTACAAATTTTTATTTTTATTTCGTATTTAAATTTTATTTCATAATTAGAGTAACATAATTTCGTCAAGAAATAGTTATAATAAAAAGCATATACATATATAGAAATATTTATGATCTAGCTAGACTAGACTAAGTTTAACATCAATTTATTTACGGATAATGAGAAAATCAATGGCAGGTCATTTGATAACAATACTATTTTAAATTATGTACCACGAGAATAGATATAATAATAACTATTGCTGTTAGGATTATTTTCATGCAAAAACCAATTACATCTTGAAATACGGCAATATGAAGCAATATTTATTACCAGATTTACAAGTATAATTAGTAAAATGTATGTTAATTTAAATATCCGCAATGGCTTGCGCTGAGCTTTCTTATACGTATTTTGTTTAGATAGGGGTATTCAAATACAATTCTATATTATTTAAACGAGTAGTCTAGATCTCTGGTTTGAAAAATTCGACTTTTTTATTTGGCATAAAATAAATGTTATAACTGTCTAGAATGTGTGGTCGAAATGGATTTTCATTCTTTGCATCAAAAACCATATCTCAATATTCTATTTTGTACTTCATATAAAATATAATAAAGTGCTTTCTACCTCATTGCAAAATATAATTTTTTTTTTCAAAAATGGTACCGTTTTCAAGAAAATAGCGATTTATTTTTATCTGCCTCAGTCAATTATTACAAAATAGTCTCAAATAATTTGTAATTTGACATTTAATAATTATTGTAAGCAATATATTTAGTGAAAAACTGTTTCAAAGTTTAGTAAAATATTATGAATTGGTACAATAATAAAAATATGATATGATCTAACCAAAATGCGAATAAGAAAGTAAATGTAAGACATTGCAGATATTTTAATAATAATAATACTTATTTATTATTATTAAGAAATTCATTAAATTATATGAAATACGACGTTATAGCGTCCGGGAGATTGGACGACTCACGATTGTAGGTAGTTTAGTATTTAAGAATTATATTTATAACATACTTTTTATTTTTCATATACAACAATAGAAATAATTATTAAAGAACAAAAACTTGATAGCATTAAATAGAAAGCTATCCTTTGTTGTGGCCTTACCTAGTTTAGTTGAAAACATCAATACTTCTATTTTAAATTTGACATTATGCATATTTATGACTATAACACCTTAGAAGTGAAAAGTATATTCATGGAACAGCTAATAAAAGTTCACCTTTGATATTTGAATGATATACTGCAGTTTAATTTTACCCGCAATTTTCTCAGTTACTATTCAAATATTGTATTAAAATTCAAACCATTCATAATAACGTACGAGAGAAGGTATAATTTTGTCCTTAATCATAACATGGTTATGAACAACAAATGAATTTGCTATTGACATGGCACTTGGTCTGTCTCCACGCCTCCACAAAATGCTATGGTAATTGGAAATCAATGTTCGAATGCTTTTTATATCTTTTAGGTCAATGGTGTTTGGAAGTTTTATTTCGTATTATATTTTTTATTTATATTTTATTTACTACCTAGTGTTTTTCACATATGTAGATGTATTAGTTTTTCTTATTTTACACAGATTTAAATACAGCATTGTATAATTTCATTTTATTGCTCATAATAAAGTTATTTTTAGTAATAGATTTGTGGAAAGTATATATCAGTAACCAGAAACTAATGTTTATTTTTAATTTTAATATATAATATCCGATAGGGCTTGCATTGATCTTTCTTATACATATAAGAAATTTTGTTAAACAATTGACAGGCTGATGTTTTATTATTTAATATTTTAAAATTAATGTTTCTAAATATTATTTTTGTATCTACTTTATTATGCACATATTTAACTTTATAATTATTTATAAAATATATGAGAATCTACATATGCATTTTCGAACTTTGCATTCACAACTTGTTAAATAAACTAACTTTTTGAAAAGTTGTGAAATATTATAGTTTAATTCAATATAAACATGCATAAAAATCATGTATTATGAAAAATTGTAACGAAAAAACATCTAATATTTATGATACCACAGAGACGAAATACAGAGCGTAATTATATACATATAGAGTTGTAACCCTGTAACCATTTTCTTTTTATAATTACAAGCTTTTCATAGAATACAAAGTTTTATAGAAACTGCGCTAAAATGTACATTTTTGCGCCTCAATTATTCTGCTATTTGTACCAAATTTAATTACATTGTCCTTGTTACAATTCTGAAATTATGAAATTCTTTCTGGAGAATTTCTTTTCATAAATTGTTATCATACTTCAAACAGAGCAAGTAAAATTATTAAGACCTCAGGAATTATTTAAGAATAAATAAAACAAACAATGATATACATATATGGAATAATGTAGTTTTACTTTTTCCTTGACCGTTAATTCTGTATCCATATTTATATTTATGCTAATATTCGAAATGTATATTAGCACTAATTTGTTTATTACCCGGTAAACATAACAGTTTCATAAAAACTCAGTCTATAGTTTCACAAAATATTCAAACAATTTTCGAATTTCAAGTAACACAATTCAAATGTAGGTTTGTCCATTAATTATGTGTATCGAATAATAGTAGCAGTAAGTATACGCTGACTGGTAAACGTACAGAACTGAAATACAAATGACTAACGTACATTTTTAAATTTGCATAAGTTTATATTTTGAAAATGCTCGAACATAGATAAAACGACTGGTTAGTATATTTAATTTCTAGGAATGTATTGTTCGTTCATTGATGTTAAATAAAAAAACTACAAAATTGAAATCAAAAATTATTTTCATGTTTTAATACTCGTTCTGATTAAGGTGAGTGTTATTCCTGAAATAATGTAATGACTAAGCTCATCCGTCAACGAATTGTCTGTGTTGCTATAGAAACATATGTATTTATATAGAAATGCTGTCAATATGTTGACAGATTAGTATAATCTATATGCCAGTATACAGTTTATGCTAATACTAATTAGAATCTACCATAATATTACTATCGATTATACTAGTAGAAACAACTTTTATGAAACATTTTCAGTGAACAAAATTTTGATTTAATTTCTAATATGTCTGTTTGTTTGTGTTTTTATTATTTATTAGTACCAATTGTGTGATAATGGTTAAAATAAGAACTGCATAAGAAAATAGAAACATCTGCAGTGTCATGTCCCGAACTTTCTTATACGCTTTTGGGTTAGATCATATCATATTTACACTATATTTTCTAATTTATAATATTTTACTAATCTTTGGAACCTGTTTTCACATAATTATTTCTTAGAATAAATATTAAATGTCAAACTCCAAATTATTTAGGTTTTCTTTTTTTTGGTTTTTTGTTAAACAATTGACAGGCGCAGTTGATAAGATCCTTCTGAAAATAATTATAATAAAAAATTTCAATAGACATTTTCTTATTTCCGATACCTGTTTTGAAAAAAAGTTTCAAATAAAGGTTGTACATAATGCTAATATCTATAATTTATATCGCAAAATATTTCTGTAAGTGCAACCATTTTTGAGTAATTGCAGAAATCGAAAAATTGACTAGAGTAAACATGCACTTTCGGTTTGGATATTGTTTTCAAAAATAAATTTTTTTTTGCCCAGGCAAATACAAATCTTTAGTTTGAAGTTCCATAATTTTACCTTCTACCGTCTAGGCTGCAGAACGCTCTCTCTCTCTCTCACACACACACACATACATACAGTCACACACACACATACACAGACGGACGTCATTCCAAAAATAGTCGGAATTGTTTCAGGGAAGGTCAGAAGATATATTTCCGTTAAAATCTCGAGATCAAAATTTTTCATGATTACAATACTTTGTTACTCTGCGTATAAGAAAGTAATAAAATTAGTGATTGCAGGGCGCCTTTTATTTTAATTGTTAAGGTTTGACAAAATAAATCGTAAATAATGAGGTGCCATATTCAAAATGAGATACTTTATGTCTCTGGATATTGCAAAATTTTGTGGAATAGAGTATCAGTATATATCGGGAATACGATATTCGCTGATTCGCCGTTTCACGTGTTTGCTAAGTGCGTGTTGAATGCCCATGAAAAACACATGAATAGTTACAATGAAGCACGTGATATGTAATTTATCTAGTGGTTTAGTTCACGCAATTTAAGGATATAGTTATTAAACATAGCTTTTCATGAATAAATAAACATTTTTGGTTATGATTTTGAAACATGCTATATTATTAACATATTAATGATTTTAATGGGTACTACAACTTTTTTAATTATTAGCAGCAATATTTAATTTAATAATTCACGCCCGTCAACTATGCACCAGAAAGATAATTGGTGTGGTTCCTCATTATAAAGAATTCAAATCTAATTAGCATAGTGTAGATATTTTTTCATATTGTGAAGCATAGGACTGGTGATTAGCATCACTAATATATTACAGATTCCAACACAAGAGATTAAATTTATTTTTATAAAAGTATTTAAAGTGGAGTAAACAAGAGTATGTTGGAAAGCTTAGATGTAAATTGTGTAGATTTATTAAAATAAATGTTTCTCTGAGGGTAATGTTGGTAAGGTAATTAAATTGCGCAGAGAACACAAGCGAAATTAATAAAACGTCAAATGACAAAACAAATGCCACTACATGACGTCTGAAGTACATTCATTTGTTAAAATTACTATGCAGTAATTATGGTTCATGTGTAGGCGGTTCCATTCAATTTGATTTGTTGAAAATCGATTCGTTCAAGACTGTTTCGCTAATATAACGCGTGAAACAAAATGAGTGATGAATGAACGTGAGCTTGCATAATAACAAGTTGTTCCAGAAATGTGCCGTCGCCGAGAATATTATTTTAGGGTAATATGCCTAAAAATATTCCAGGAAACTGGAAATTTAGGACTCATACCTATAAATTCCTGAAATTACTTATTTTTTTATATTCTATTTTAAATGACTATTGTTTAGTAAGAAAAAGAAAATAAATGAAATTTTTGCGAATTGAACTGAATACATAAATCAGTGCCTATTTATTCGTTTATATATTATGAGAACAGGACTATTTAAAATGAGTATACTCATTTTAAATAGTCTCTTACTATGCTTACTATAGTGAGCATGGTAAGAGTTAGTTTTGTAAATTAGTGGTTAAATATTATTTCCTTATCTTAGAGAACTTTTATTTCGGAAACTTCATGGGTATATTCCAAGTCGAGAAATATTTATTTCTAAGAATATTCCCCTTGCTAGATTCCTACCTATTGTATGTTATTAACTAGAGATATTTTTAGGTCAATGAAGTAGACAGACATATAATATATATAGAGAATGCTAGAAATGGAAAGCAATTAATTAAAGACTAAGGTAGAAATAAGATTTTTTTTTAGTGCATATATCATTCAATCATTCATTTTGAATCATGGATGATGATTTAAAATTAATGATTAAACAATATGTTGAAAGATTTACTGTTGTGCTGAATTATTATTGCAACGAAAAACTTTTCACATTCATAGTGGACTCAGTACTAATATGTTTCATTCATTTAATATAACGTAAAGTATAAATAAATTTTAAGCTTTGAGTCCCTAGAAGCAATTTTTATTAAAAAACAATTCTCAAGTTGCAGTAAAAGTTTAGTTATTAAAATGACATTTACATTTCAATTTTGATACAAATGCATTTATTGATTTAGTAGATAATGGGATAGCAAGAAATATATAGTGAATCATAATTTAGCGAATGAAATATATTATTCATCAATGTAAATGGAGAGAATATTAAGGAAATTAATTTTATTATGATCACATATAAAATTTAAAAAATATTTTGCTCGTCTTTTGAAATCTAATTTCATATAAACGAAATATTTTATTACTTTCTTATAAAAATGAAATTTAAGGTACTTTCTGTAATGATATAGTTTATTACATTTATTATTTGAGTCATGTGTCCACTTAAGTAATATAAATCGTAGATGAATAAACTCAAATGCTGTAAGCGATTTACTTATTATATTAAGAAATGTATCTAAATATATATTTTTTTCAGACTTCTATGTCGGTGGCAGATCTTTGAATAATGTTGAACGTGACAAATTTGACGTATTTGCCCTGCGCAGATGAGGAATTATTCGAGCAGCCATACTGCATCAGTACTTTAGAAGATGCAATCTACCCAAATCTGAAGACAATGAACAATACGGTTACCGCGGACATATATCCTGATTTTAACAACCCTCTAATATTACTGGAAGCAATATTTTTGGGATTAATGATCATCTTAACAATAAGTGGCAATCTTCTGGTTATCGTTGCCGTAGTACCATCTCCAACTTTAAGATCACCAACACATTCATTGATTGTAAATTTGGCAGTTGCTGACTTATTACTTGGCATAACCGTCTTACCACTATCAGCAACCAGGGAACTGTATGCAGGCGCTTGGGTTTTAGGACCTAGTTTATGCTCCATATGGACATCAGTGGATGTACTATGTTGTACTGCATCGATCCTCTCTTTGTGTGGTATATCTGTGGATCGCTACATAGGAGTTTCTAGACCGTTAGCATATTCTAGAATATTAACGAAAAGAAGAGCTAGAATCTTAATAGCAATGATTTGGACGCTGGCATTGGCGATCAGTATTGCGCCTCCTTTAGGATGGAAAGAAGAGGTAACAAGAACTGATACTTCTGACACGGAATGCCAAGTGAATAAAGATTTAGGATACGTGATTTTCTCTGCTTGTGGGTCGTTCTATATACCGGCTCTAGTGATTATAGTTCTTTACTTTTTGGTGTATCGTGCTGCTATCAGACATTCGATGTTTTTAAGTTCAGGAAGTCGAGTTACCAGAAGTGATGTTACCCTTAGAGTCCATATGGGAAGCACAAAAATTTCGGCAGCATCTCGTACCAGTTTGTGCGAACCAGTCTTAAATCATCACAAAGTAAGTTTAATTATTTTTTTAACCTTGTTATTCATAATTTCGTTGCAGAAACATATTTCTTCTGAAAATAATATCAACGTAATTACTCAATTTAAATATTTCGAATTGATATGACAAATTTAGGTGCCGAAATAAATATTTATTGACATTGAATTATTGCCAACTTTCTCAGCTTACATTTTTTTTTATAGTTTGAAATATCTTATTTGGAATTGGTCATTACAGATTATATATTTAGTAAAATATATGAAACCATAAGCATATATAAACTTAAAGAACTCAATTCACAAAACAGCCAAAAGAGCAACTGACAATGATACAGAATATAAATGAATATAAATCATGAACTAAATGCCGGTAAATCAAAGACTTTCATTATTTAGCAGTATTTGGCCAATTATGAATGAATGTTAATATCCAATCAAGAAGAAATAATATAATATATGTAAATTATCAAAATGTATAGCAAGGTAGATAAATTTATTAGGGTATAATTAATACGGAGAGTTAATTTTATTATTATACCTAAATATGAATTTAACTAAAACTCGATTCTGCTCCATGCAAAATAATTTAATAACGAATGGAGTGATGATCGTCACGTTGACACAGGATGAATTTGATTAACGTAAACATCCATGAGGTTCAATTTGAAATTCAATTCCATATCCTAAAAATTTTGCCATATGAATTTCCAGTACCGCTATTTGGTTATGAAAATATACTGATAAGCTAAATTTTTATTAAAAATTCCAATTTCCAATAATGGCATTATCATTGAAAAAGGATTTCAACTCAGTTGCCTTTGCGTAAAATGCTGTTTTTTTAAACATAATTACTATTATTAATTAAATTTTAAGGACATCCTCATCTGACCAGAGTAGACAAAAACAAGATTTTATATAAGTATAAATTCCAACAGATACAAATAATCATAAAATATCTTGATTTTAAACAATTTTAAAGTCAAAAGTACACTTATAAGTTTTATTTTAAATAAACTCGTCATATATCGCCCTGAATTCAAAAATATATAAAACTCATATACTTAGATGTAAGACGTCGCTTATTAGATCAACGTGGTCGCTCCTTCTCTGAAGATACTTAGCTGATTGACATCAAATTTGGTAGGCATGTTTATTGGTACATGCAGCTCGCATTTTATATCCACTACATATTTTATTTCCGGAGTTATTGGGCCTCGAAAAAAGGCAACAACTAACAAGATACAATGGAATATTTGAAAAATCTAATCTTTGTATCTATTAGCTTGATTATGTACTAAAGATTAGTTAATACATACATAAATTGAGGAAGAATAGGATGCAACGGCATATTTAATGATTTTTAAATCATTATTTAGATTTTGTATATTAAAACAATAATAAATAGCAAATAAAACAATATTTGCGTAATAAAAAATACCTTTATATTTGTTGACGAATTGTAGTAGATAATTATAATAATTAAAAATGACGAACTTTACGTGTGACAGAAAAGAAGAGGAATATGCAGGCATATGATGCAAGACCGTTAGAATTATCGATCATATACCGATTAACATTTATAATGCAATTTATTTGATGGCATTGTTCAAGTTATACGTGTTTTAGGAACATATGTAAAAACAAAATTTTGAATAAATTGTATAAAGAACCGTAAGCTAACGGACGAAAAAGGAATGCATAAAATTTGAATAAAACGCAAGAAATATATAAGGAATCCTAGCTAAGGACAAAATTAAATGGAGAATCATGACAAAGGAATGAAGTATGTGTACGAACGGTCTGTCACCCTATTTGATGAAAAAAAAAACTATTTTGCTTGTACGGATTATTCTAGATTGAGAAACGCTCAGACGAATAACCGATATCGAATTCAAAGTGTACAGAAGTGGCCATTATTTTTGTCTGTGGTTTTGGGTTCTCTAAATATGTTTCATTATCCCATAAAAAATGTGATTAATTTCTTATTTTATCCAAAAACAATATATTACAGTACATATTGCACTCACAAATTGTGAGACTCCACAATTGAATTAAAATCTGTTGTACAGTTACGTTAGTAGCCTATTTCTTCCATATTTAGTCACTACTCAACTTACTATTATTTTATATTAAAATATATCAATGTTAAACAAACATCTTTATTTATATTAAAAAATCTTATTTACATTAAAAAAAATCTTAATTTATCTTAATTACACAACCATTTTGAATGAAATATATTTTAATAGACGATCAGCTATTTTGATTATTCCAGAAGTCTTTAATCATATCTGATGCTTTTTCACCAATCATATAAATGGCTGCGTTCGTATGGCCAGCTATAATGTTAGGCATGATCGATCCATCCACAACTCGTAAGCCTCTAACACCTTTGACACGCAGTTGAGGATCAACAACTGAACTCGGATCGGTAGTTGGGGCCATTTTGCACGTGCCTACTGGATGGTAGAGTGTTGACGTGTACAGTTGTATAGCGCACCGCCAATACAGATCTGATCGGAATGGGTAATGCTCGCATCCCGGGTAAGATCGCTCGTGGAGATGGCTGTCATACTTCTGGAAACTTTTGGATTCAGCAACCGCAACAGCCTATAAATTTGAATGTGTTTTAATATAGACTGATATTTGGTTTTGATGTTTTTATTGGCATTACTTGCGTTATATTCAAGGAAAATATAAAAAAAATTTGCATAAACGTTCTTACTTGTTTTTGTTAGTAAATCATATTTTTATCAATGATATATCAATGCTTCTCTTAAAGCTGTGCTTAAAAATTACATTTATTTCTCTATCCCTAAGAAAACGATGAATTAGTTAACAATATGGCGTAAAATATACTTATCTACGAAAGAGCGCATATAGCACCGCGTTTGTTAAACTTTAGATTGTAAGAACCAAATTTATTGGTTTCTAAAATGAATGCTGTTAATTATTGGAAAAAAAACATCTGCATGCACCGAACTTTCTTATACGCATATGGGTTAAACCACTTCGTAGTTACCTTATTTTTCTAATTTATAATATTTGTTCTAACCTTTAGATCGCTTCTACAGTAAATATATTTCTTAGAATATATATTAAATGTCAAACTTCAAATTATTTAAGTCTATTTTATTTCTTTGATAAAAAATTGACAGCCGCAGATGATACGATTTATGTAAAAATATATATAATAAGCAGAAATTTATTTTGAAGCCAGTACTCTTTTTGGAAAAATAATTCAAACAAAAGTTGTGCTAAATATAAATACCTTTAATTTTGGTTCATGACATTTTTCTGTAACTGTAACCATTTTTGAGTAATTGCAGAAACTGCAAAAATTGACTAGAGTAAACAGGTACTTCCGCTTTGAATATTTTTTTCAAAAATAAGAAGTGCACACCCCAGGCATATGCAAATCTTAAGTTTAAAGTTTTATAATTTTAGCTTCAACCGTTTAGGCTGTAGAGAACATAAACACACACACACACACTCACATACAGACGTCATTCCAAAAATAGTTGGAATCGATTCAGGGAAAGTCAAAACGTATATTTCCGTTAAAATCTCGAGATTGAAATTTTTCATGATTACAATACTTACTTATACTGTGTATAAGAAAGTAAAAATTGTGTAAACACTATAATTATGTATTTTATAAAATTTATATTCTTCAGGAATATTTCCTTATTTAAAAGATATAATTGAAATTAATTATAAAATATATAATTTACGAGTAATGAAAAACAAGTCCTAAGAGTAAGTAAAATGCTATTTATGAAAAATCAGTTCAGAAGTATTACAAAATGATTTATTAATTAGCAAATGTTCCTGACATTTCATTCCTTTCAAAAATGAAATATCTTTTATCTTAATATGAAAATATGATAACACCTGGCCAATGTTGATAAACGTGCTACCACATTTGTAATTAATCATTACAACTTGTTAACACACATACATATATGATAAACTTCAAAACCATTTCAAATCACAGTGAATAGCAGAACAATAAATAATAGATGGTTGCAATATAATTAACTTGCCCATCAGAAACAATAACACATACACGCAGAAGCTATTATTTGTGCGTAATGAGCTATGAAATATGTATTGATACCAATTACAATAAGCTCTTCTATGAAATATATTGTGCTAAAAATTGTAATAAATTCATTGTTCTGCCATGGTATTATAATAGATGAATGCTCTATTTATATTTTCAAATAGCAGTAGCATGCAAATGAATTTCTAATATACTCATCTCATTGAAATGGTTTATTTAATAAGATATGATTAAAACACTCGGTGGAGTTTCACAAAAAATTTTTTTTCTACGACCCGTTTCGGCTATTAAACCTTTGCCAAATTAGTCGTCGAAAATAAAGAATTTTATGAAACTACATCGAATATTTTTATCTTATTTAGTATATTATGTTTCACCAAATGACAACAGTATTCTATTGTGAAATCAAACTATCAATAATACCTTTCTGTTATAAACAAACCTTCGACTTTAAATATATGCAAACAATAAAACTTGTTAATTAATATTTGTTTAGAAGTTGTTAAATTGCAGTTGTGATGAGTATATATCTAAGTAGGTCATAGATGTTCGACTATGCTAATAAGTAGCACCTAACAATGATTTCATTAGAATTAAACATGCAAGCGAATATCCCACTATTTGTTAACATATTACAGTCAAGGTGAAGGTAGGTATGCAATAACCTTACCTACCTCAACAGTTCTCTCGCGTATTAATATTACGTGAACCAGGAAACAATTACAATTTAGATCTTCTAAATTTAATAGAAACTTAACCAAGGCTTTAATTAAATTTAATAGACAATGATACGCAGAATACATGTTTATATTTGGTATTGTATGGGATTTTAACCAAATTTATTTACTAAGGGCAGATAACAGGAATTACTTGATTTAAAAGAAAAATATATTTTGCTATATAGTTTTGAGTAGGTGCTATTCAAAATATAAATTAGTTCAAAACATTTGCATTTGCACTTTAATTAGTAATGTAAAATTGAAAAAAAAACAACATATTTCATTGATTCCAACATAATTAATTGAAAATTATCATCTATATGTCTGCTTCTCTTTTTAATTTTAATTTTAATATATATAAATATGTAAAGATAACTTCTTTAATTAATTTTATTAGCTATTATGAAATAAATATATGATATACACTAGATAAATCTAAGAAAATATTTCTACACTGCAGAGAAAGTGAAGATTAGTCGATCGCCTTGAAAATTATCGCAAGAAGAATTATAAATTCACAATTGCAATACTTTTTAGCCTTTAACCTCTAACTTCATATTATTTAATCCTATTCAAGTCAAAAATTTGAATTGACAAATCACATTACTGTCAAGCCATATGTGTGTTAACTAGCGGCGACATGCGGTCTGACAAAATGACAGCATTACACAAAAAAAAATTAAGCAACACTTCTAAACTCATTTCTATGATTGTTTATTCAATATTAGAAGAGAAGCAGTTGCATAAAAAAATTTCATGAAATCAGTTTCATACATTTTTTCATGCAACAATAAAGCATAAATAAAAACTTATTTGGTTAGTTTTGTCTAGATTTAAATTAATTTTGTTAACTTAGGATCACCTTCAGATAGTTATTTAATAAGTAAGCATAGCATTTTTACATGTAAACAATTAAACCATCAGATTATCTGCGGCTTTGATATTGACATACTAACCCTTAGACGTGGAGTCAATGTATGGCTATTCAATTTAAAAACAGTAAGAATCGCTTTAGGGAAGGTCAAAAAGTATGTTTCCGTTAGATCGAAATTTTTCATGATTACAATACTTACTTCGTATAAGAAAGTAATTTTCTGGACTATTAATAATAAAATAACTCTGGCAGTGAAAGTGGTTGAATTGGCAATACAAAAATATTCAACTTACATTATATTTTATGCTTCCAATTTAGCACCAAAGAGAAATTCGGCGATGTCATGAAAAGGAATGCCGTTAAATATCACATATAGAATAAATCTTTTAAAACAAGTTTCGTATCTCGCAATCACTATTTTAATAATAAAGTAACGCGAATTCTCGAATCTGTATACGGTGAGATCATTTAAAATATAAACCATTTTAAAATAATACGCATTATGTTATGAGAAACTCAGTCACTGATATTTAAGGAACAATATGGCATTAGATTTTATAAATGTAAATTTTTTTACTATATTCTGAAATCTAACTCATAAAATATTATTATGTTTCACATAAGATTCACATTCTATTGTATGCATATGCAATAAACGTTTTTATAGATTTTATTAAGAATTTTCAAATTCAATCAATGAAAGTAAAAGAAACATGCATGTTCTTATTACGTGATATAATAAACACAAAACATACAAATCTTTTTACTTTACGTATATCAAGTTATAAATTGATTACAGACATATTTTTATGGAATATTGCCATAAAGAAACTCCATTCTTTACGGCAGTATTTCATAAAAATATGACTGTATACAATTTTTATGCGAGATAAAAACAATGTTGTAAATTTTATATTATGCTTTTAGCAGAAGGTATTTACACATTTTAGAACAGAAGATAAAATTTACTTTAAGGTTTATTTATCTATGAGTTTTCTGACTGAATTGTATCGTTTTAAGAAAATAAGAAGTTATTAAGTAATTTTTTAAATCAAATATTTGTGTCTGAATAAACCAATTTCACAATTTCTCCAACTTACCATTTTTACTCCTTCAATCAAAACATCAAGATCTTTATCATTTTCGAAGAAATTAGGGAAAATCAACGGCGCCTTATACGGATTCTTGCTTTTCAGCATGATTCTTCCACGGCTCTTGGGTCGTAATAAAACCGGCACTATACTGAACGCATCTTTACCTTGAATACCCTTGTAAAACCGATTATAGAAATTATCGGTTAATCCTACTAAGTTTCGTACTACACCTGCATCGTCATTGTTCAATGCAGCAGACCCAAGCACTAATTCAATATCGCTATAACTGCGACCAAATCTACTCATATTCGTTTTTATAAACGCATAAGCTTCCGCTCCACCTGGTAGCGTATACGGACCTTTACGGTTCACTATATTATCGTAAACAGCATATAAGTTTATAAGTTTTGAATCGGTAAGTGTGATTGAATCATTCACTAAAAAAGTTAAACCAGATAAAGAAACATGATCTTGTAGGTTGAATCCCACTGGTAAATCTTGAATCACAGATATGCCCAATTCTTCCAAATGTAGCTTTGGTCCGATTCCTGAAAGCATTAGTAATTGGGGACTGTTCATAGTGCCTCCACATAAAATTATCTCCTTTTTTGTCCGGATTTGATACATTTTATTATTCTTTTTGAACTCTACACCATAAGCTCGTTTGGTAGTAGGATCTATTAATATTTTCGTTACAAGAGACTCTTTAGAAATATGCAAGTTTGCACGAGCACGAATTGGACGCAAAAACGCTTTTGATGCACTACATCTGCGACCATTACGTATAGTAGCCTGTGCTGCACTGAAACCAACAGGATTCTGCCCGTTTATATCCACAGCTGAATATCCAAATTCAGGTGCTGCTTTTAGAAATCTATTCACTAACGGACTCTTATATGGACTGCGTTCTACATTTAAATACCCATCTGTTCCATGATATTCTGAATCTATGTCTGGTATATTAGCAACCCGTTCTGACTTGATAAAATATGGAAGAATATCATTATAGCTCCAGCCATCATTACCAAGGGCTTTCCATTCATCATAATCCAGTTTGTTGCCGCGGGAGTATAGCATAAAATTGATAACACTTGTTCCGCCGAGAGCTTTTCCAGTTGGCCAATTACAAACATGATTTTTCAAACCCAAACATGCACGTGTTTGTTTTTCTGCTTTATATCCCCAGTTGTATGGGGTCACTTCCAAAATGGATGCCGTCAAGGGAGTTTCAGATATGAATGTTTCATCCCTGCCCGCTTCAAGAAGCAAAACCTGCCAATTCAAGACTTCTGTTAGACGATTGGCGACAACAGAACCGCCCGACCCTGCACCGATAACCACAAAATCATATTCCGAATAGAACTTATTTTCGTCCTTTGCTAACTTTTCGACAGAGTCCCTATCGGTGTTTAAGATTGAATTGAATATATTTATAAGCAAGCTTTGGGCGTGGCACGACGCATAACACACTATCACAATAATCACAAAACATATTTTTGCCATCTAAAACACTAAGGCAATAAAATATTAGTCACATGTATTATGGAGAAGACTTTTGTTTACTGTAGTCGTGATACGAATAACATAACTCGCGTTGGCTTTGTATACTTAACACTGGCAACGAGACCAAGGACGTTCAGATATTGGTAAACGAAAATGTTTTTATCGTAATGGATATTTTTAATGTTCGGGTGAACCTGAAAAGCAAGTGGGGTCAGCCCACTTTTTCGTCTGGTCGCAATCAGGTGCGTAAATTGTGCAACTCGCACGTGGAATGGCTAGCGGCGACAGACTTTCTGCAATTATGAGTATAAATTAAACCACACGCGTTGCTTTTAATGAAGGCCTTCATGATAAATGCGTAAGACACAATGAATGGAATTTAATACATAAATTATCAAAATAAATTATAAAAAGTAGACTTGTAGTATTTTTTGCTACAATATACACATATATTATAAAACCATTTTTATAATTAATACGGCATTACTTACTTTTAAATTTAATACATATTTTACTTTTACTAATGCAAGCATCATTAAATATAACGCATAAAAATAAAAGTTGAAAGAAAATTTTTTATTTTGTTTTTCCTATCCATATATAGAAACAGACATACATTACACAGCGTCAAGTAATTCTATCTCTGTTTTAGTAATGTGCATTAAATTTTAGCTACTATTTCTATTACTGATTCAACAGTCATGTATTGATATGTACTTTCGTCATACCTTAAATATTTACTACATTGTCGATCTTTACAAACATGTAATTATTAATATTAGGGAGAAAATAATAATAATTTATTTTTAAATATTCTATTTAATATTGCTTCATACAATTTAAGGTATTAGATTCATACGTTTTCTTTAAGGGGTATTTTCACTTTTTTTAGCGGCAAAATTACAAATTTTCATAATTTTTTTCTAATTTAATTCATCTTCATAGAAATTCAAAATATTTAATAAATGATTTTGCAATCATGCAAGTAATTAAAAAAAAAATTTTTTTTCTTAATATTACATTTTTCAATACTACAGAGGACGTTAAAGTGGAGGCAGCAAAATTTTCCCGATTTTCGGTAGACACCATAACTTCAGTAAAAATGTAGTTTTAAGGAGGATACTTCAATCTTGTTTACTATAAAAAAAGATAAAAAATTTATTAAAAATGAATGAAAATAGTTCACGAACTAAAAAACTTATCAATAAATAATATGCAATTAATTTTTTCAAAATCGGATAAAAATTACTCGAGATATCATAGCATCCGTTTTGAAAATGTAGTTTCGAGATAAACGCATTTAAAAATTCAGTAAGAGGGACCACGCTCTATCGAAAGTAACGGCTTTAATAAAAGTACATGTAAACAGGTATAAAATTAAAAGTTGTTAGAATTTTAAACTAAAATATTTATCACATGTTGTAACTAAAATAAATAAATAAAAAATTTTTGATTTTTTGGAAAAAAAAAGTGAAAGTACCCCTTAAATTAAATAAAATTTTATTATTTTCAGCTTATTAACTTTAATTAATTCTATTTCGTAATTAGCAGAATTTGTTATATAATTCATACTTAGACATAGGGTATAAATAAAAATGAGCTCAAGAATACACTGTTTTATTTTTGATCCAATTTTGCACAATTTAGTAAAATGTTGGTACAGATAACAGATTAAATATAGTAGTGTTTTTAAATTGCTTAAACTTAAACGCGAATATTTGAAAGTAGTTACAGGTGGATAAATAAATTTATTTTTCAAGTAATTAATTTGTTATTAAATAATGTACATATTTATATGAAAACACATATGCTAGATTTATTTCTTATAATTATATTTTATGCACACTTTTCTGGTTTTTATTCTTATTTTGTCATATTTTTATGATTATAAGAACTATTTACTACAAAACTCTCTTATACGAAGTACTAAGTAAATATTGTCATCTTAAAAAATTGAAATATGAAATTCTAAATGTTATATTTTTATATATCTCATAAAAAAACCTTTTACTTTTGAAACGACTTGTTTAACCAGAAATTAATGGCATTTGCAATTAAATAATATATATTTATTATAGATTTTTTTTTACATTTATAGAATAAAGAAGTAGCAATAAATTGAAATATTTGTGATGATTCTCAGTTTTATTTATTCATTTCTAACATGATTAGTTTTTGTAAAATATGTATTGTTCAATTTTTGTATTTGTAAAACATTTGGTGGAAATTGGCATGATGTTATATATGTATGTCAGACAGGTACCAACACGGGATTCTGGGTACTTTTAATAGACTAAACATGGATTAGTTACTAACTATGAATACAAATTTTTATATTACAATGTACAATCCAACTAGGATTCAAAATGAGCTTATATTCATCAATTTAAGAAATAATAGAATAGAAAATAATATATTTGTAAGCAAAAAATTAAATTTATATCACTTTTATTCTTTCATAATCACAATTTTAATTTTCAATGAATAATTATTACATTTTAATAACCATATTTTGGTAGATATTTCGTCAAGTCAAATTCAACGCTAAATGGAACACATATATTCATATTTGCATACGATAGCAATTATTGAGTAATTATTGCATTGAATAGATTATTTTTAGTGTAATAATGATTGAATTAAAATCTTATTGACCTACATTTTACTTTCTTATACGAAGTTAGTATTGTAATCATTAAAAAAACTTATGCCGAAATTTTAACGGAAATACATATTTTAATTTTCCATGTATATGATAAAAGTAAAATCATGAAACTTTAAAATTGAGAATTATACATGGCTGGCAAGAAAACCTCGTATTTTAAAAAGAATATTAATTTAAGTAATTGTCTTGTAATTTTTACAATATCCCAGAAACATAATATTTCGCACAACGTTTGTTTGAAACGTTTCAACAAAAATTATACCATTCATACATACATATCATCTTGCCTAATTCCATCAAATGGGGTAGCAGAAAACCTTAACAATCTTCACATCTTTACATACTCTCACATCTTTATAATCTTTCGCTTCATTCAAACTCATTAAATTATTCATACAAGTCCTTCTATTCCTCTTGCTCGCAACTTGTCTTTCACGCGGCTAATTCTCAATCATGTGTATCCATTTACTCCTAGGAAGGCCTCGCATTCTCACACCGAAAAAATCTTTTTGTTAATCTTTCATTCGACATTCTTTCGATATGGCCATACCATCTTATTTGACTGGCACATATTCTACGTATGCCATCTTTATACAACATCGCACTGTTCATACACCCACGTATTCCGCCTTCTGTCTCTCCTCGATACACCACATATACCTCCCAAAAATTAATACCAGTTACAGGAAAATTGTTATTGAATATTTTGAATTTCTTATTTGTTACGATGTTATGAAAAATTATATTTAATACATTTTATTAACTATGCCTGTCAAATGTTTAACAAGAAAACGATATAGTCTCATACAATTACGGATTTAACATTTACTATTATTTTGTTAGGTTCACTTCTGTACTAAAAACATTTGCATTTTGAATGGTTACTGTATTCGACATGTTAGCCCTAAAAACTTATTGCCATAATAATATATTTTCTTGAAATTTATGTTTTAATAAGCTTTCTATCTAACCAAAACTTACCTTCTACGTATAAGAAATGCAGTGCAAAATACTGTAGGTGTTTAATTTATACGAAAGTGTATTTTTTCTGTTTCTTAATCGAAACTGAGTGGTTGTAAAGAAAAATGTCAATTATGGAATTTTGTGCAATTATATTTATAAAGTTCCACACCATATAACAAAAAAAATATTTCCTCATATGTTTTATATATAACGATAATTCATAAGTACAAAATATTTTCCAATTGCAATTTATGATGATATATATTGTATTTGCAATATAACAATAAAGTTATAATTATTTTTGTAATTAAGAATCATATTGCTCATAATAAGTTAATTAATTTGAAAGTTTATCTTTCAGCTTTTCGTTTTGTACGTCTGCTTTATTTTGGCTTAACGAAGATAAAAATCACAATTTATTTACAAACAATTTCCACGGGAACGATAGAAGTGAACAGACAATTGAAACACTTGATAATATTATATATATAATTGCATTGGAAATAGACTTACAAGCCGTCTCCACCATTGTGGTACGGTTACGTTATTCTTTAATAATTATATAGCGCATGCATTTGAGTATACACTGAGTAAGTGGTGCGTGTAAAATGGTCATAATAAAATGTATTGTCTTCATAGTTGTACTAATAATATAATAATTATGATCAATAACTAAATTTAATAAAATCTATTATAATAATAAATTTACATTGAATGTCATGTAAATTTACATTCATTTATTTACATTTTATTCTTATTATAAATTTTTTAAAGTTACTTGGTTTATTATGTGTCCTGATTTTCAACACCAAAGAAAAAGATAGGACTGTATTATAAAATTATTCCCAAACAACAAAATGGAAATACAAAACTAAGTTTACTTTAAAATGTTGCAAGTGGGTATAAAATATAACATAACAAAATGTTGGACTGATTTTAGAACAAAAAACGGGAATGATATTTATTTTGACTGAAAAAACCAATTCTCTTTTATCATGTCAGCTGCTTTTTCACCAATCATAAAAACTGGTCCATTTGTATGACCAGCGATAATATTGGGCATAATTGAAGCATCTACAACTCGCAATCCTTTGATTCCTCTTACACGAAGTTGCGGATCCACCACTGAACTAGGATCATTGATTGGGCCCATTTTACAAGTTCCTACTGTATGATATAATGTTGCTGTATACTTTTGTATGCAACAACGCCAGTACGAATCTGATTGGAATTCGAATTGCTCGCATTCCGGATACGGTGCAGGGTTCAGGTAACTTTGGTACCTCTGAAATGCTTGAGACTCGCCCACTGCTACTGCCTAGAGAGAAAAATTCAATATAGTACATATGAGCAAATTGTTCAATTTTCAATTAACATATTATCAAATTCGGTTATAAATTCAATGGTTTTAAGTTTCATAAAATTTAAAATGTTTTAGCGTTAAATATCTTAAGAACACTTATATTATAATAGTATTTATATTAAAAATGGACATTTGACATTTAATTTACCGGCGTGGCAACTATAATATTCGGTGAGGAGAATATTTTATCAAAGTGTAATTTGATCCCACTAAAAATAATATCTGATAGTATAAGTAATATTCATTAAAAAATTTAATAATTATTTTGTAATTTAATCTTATTAGTATTCTTTTTGAAACTTCAAAAGTAATAATTCTTCAACGCCTGATGGGCAAATAATGAAAGGATGAAACGAAAATATATTAATGAAATTAGTCATAGCAAATGGAACAAGCATTTTGGTCTGTATTTGTTTATTCATTCAATTTCATCTGTACTAATTTGTTTTTCATATAATAAAAATGACTGATTTCTGTACTTTGATATTTTATGTAAACAAACTCGTAAATTTATCCTTTAATATTAGTCCAGATTTTGTGGAAAATATTATCATTTTTATTTTAAATTGCACAACGGTGAACCTTGAATATTTGCTATATTATTATATCATATTAAGAAGGTCATTGGTAAGGTAATTTTGTTATTCAGTGGTGATGTGAAAGAACGTGACATTTTGTAATTGTGATATTGGTTTTGTTATAGCTTACATATAGATTTGGTTAAAAATCTATAAGCTCATATTAGAGATAGTGTTAAAAATATGCAGGATTTCATGTCTATTTCAATCAAAAGTTTTACAACCATTCACATCTTTTGCCATTCAAAAAAAATATTACCATTTTTATTCCTTTGACCAAAATATCTAAATCTTCTTCATCATCAAAAAAATTAGGATATATTAAAGGTGGGTCAATCGGATTTGAACTTCCTAATAATATTCGTCCTCTGCTTTTCGGTTTCAAAAGTACTGGTACAACACTAAACGAATCTTTTTCTTTAATACCATAGTAAACCGAATCGTAAAAACGTTTGGTAAGGCCTAGTAAGTTCCTCACACTACCAGTTGTATCACTATTAAGAGCAGCACCTGCTAAGATCAGCTCCAAATCAGAATAATGTGGATCTTTAATTGGATTGCTTTTGGTATTCAAAAATGCATAACCTTCGGCTCCTCCCGGTACAGTAAAAGGTCCATTATTATTTATTAAGTTATCAAAAATAGATGAAAAACTTAAAACTTTTGGCCCAGTTAAAGTTATAGAATCATTAACTAAAAAAGCCAAGCCTGGGAAGGATATATGATCTTGCAAGTTGAACCCAACGGCCAAATCTTGCATTACGCTTATGTTGAATTGTTCCAAATGGGATTTTGGTCCAATACCTGACAACATTAATAACTGAGGGCTATTCATTGCTCCAGCTGATAATATAACTTCTCTTCTTGCTCTTATTTTGTATGTTTTACCATTTTTCTTAAATGTTACTCCAAAAGCTTGTTTACTTAAAGGATCTATCATAATTTTTCTCACAAAAGCATTTTTGGCTATATATAAATTTGGTCTTCTTCGAATTGGTTTTAAAAATGCTTTTGAAGCACTGAATCTCCGACCATTACGCATTGTAGATTGAACAGGAGCAAATCCTAATGATGACCGTCCATTTATATCTGTTGAAGAGTATCCAAATTCTTTAGAAGTTTGTAAAAATGCATCCACCAAAGGACTTCTATATGGAGTATGTTCTATGTTCAAAGATCCATTGAATCCATGAAATATTTTATCTATGTCCGTCATACCGACAGCGCGCTCTGATTTTATAAAATATGGTAATATCTCTTCGTAGCTCCATCCTTTATTTCCCAATGAGGCCCATTCATCATAATCATACTTATTACCTCTGGAATATAATAAATCACCAATAACACTTGATCCACCGATTGCTTTTCCTGTTGGCCAATTACAAACACCATTTTTCATCTTTGAACAAGCTCGTGCTTGTTTCTGTGCTTTGTATCCCCAATTATACGTTGTAACTTCTAGAGAAGATGCTGTTAATGGTATGTCAGTGTAAAAGGACTCATCTTTGCCGGCTTCAACCAATAGAATACTCCAATTCGGTATTTCTGTTAAACGGCTAGCAACAACTGATCCACCAGAACCAGCACCAATCACAATAAAATCATATTCACTTTTGAAACTTGCGGTATCTTTTAGTGAATTTTGAAATAAATTTAATATTTGTGAACTCACTGATTGCTGTGGAATGAATATAAATATAAAACACCATAGCAGTATCATGGTCGAGGTACTTTTGAATTTTGAACTGGTATTTAAAACTGTTCCGGTATATAAAGGTTGTTTACGCAGTTTTAATTAATTTAATTAAATTCGGCGACTAAACGAAGGACGTATTCTTATTGGTTGATGATATATTTATTCAATGTTGTTGTTAAGCGTTAAGTAATGTTTAAACTAAATTGAATTTATTTGTTGTCATGATGAGTTATTCAGTATTAGACATCGGGTACCGTTATTTCCTACTAGTTATTTAAATACTTTCTATTTGTTTAGTTTTTTTTCTATTATTCAAATAAGAAGTTTTATATTTGCAATATAGTATTGTATAAAGTGTTTATATACATTTTGGTTGCAAAACAAGAGTATGTTAAAATTTTTAGAGCACAATTTAGACAGTTGAATGTATGTTCAAATTATTCACTGATTTAATTAGTTTAGTTAGTGTAGTAATGAATGTACATGATATAATTTATGTAAATAAATTATTACGGTATTTATTTAAAATTAGTAATACTACAACATAATTCTGCCAGAACATATTTAATATATTAGCGACTCTCGAATTTTTCTAAATAATTTTTATTTTGTTTGCATTGTTATAAATCAATTAAATAAACTAATCCCGAAAACTTGTGTTTTAAACTGAACATACAGTAGAGTCGTACTAATCCGGCAGATATCAGACCGGGGTAGTGCCGGATTAGTGAACATGCCGGATTACTATATTACACTTAGGAACATAAAAAAGATTTTGGAATATTAAAATACACAATATAAAAAACAAATATTTTTATTAGGCTTATTCCATTAGAGTGAAAAAACTGTCAATTTTCGTCTGTTTCTTGGCCTAAAACGGCATTTTTAACACTTTCTCTTTGTTTACGAACTTTGTTGCCCGTCTAAAAAACGTCGGACTACTGGAGGATCGGACTGGCGTTGTGCCGGATTAGTGAGACTCTACCGTATATATTAAAAAAATAAATCTATTATTGCGTAATTATATTTTAATACCAAATTGGAAAATGTATTATGGTGCGGTACGATAATCTCAATTGACAATTATATTTATATTAGCAAATATCTGTTTTATTCAGTTTTGAAGTTATAATATAAATAGATACTACCATAATTTTAATAAAAAACTGCAATTTTGGTTTATAGTTTTATGACGTAACATACGCTAGAATTTCAATCACATGCACTTGTCTTTCTGGTCATGATTCTCTTAATTGGTTATTAGTCATGACCGTCAATTTGCGTGAAATTAAATTATAAGTATATGGCGAACGAATAATACAAATTAGGGAAATGGTTGGTAAAGATTCATGTTGCAAAAGCAATTTCATGGCATAACGACGGACGTATATATAATTCAGAGTTGAATAAATGTTTGCTAAAAGATCTTTTTTGTAATGTATGAAGTTGTTTTATGTCAGATTCCCTAAAAATATGTTAAAAAAATATTACTCGTACAATTTGATCTATTCTTTGAATTGTAACCATAAATTATATTTTAAAGGAAATATGCCTACCCTGAATCGAGTCGGACTATTTTTGGAATGACACTGTGTGTGAGTGATGTACAGCCTAACGGTAAAATTATGATACTTTAAACTTAAGATTTGTATATGCCGGGCAACAAAACTTTTTATTTTTTAAAAGAATACTCAAATCGAAAGTACTTGTTTATTTCAGGCGCATTTTGCGGTTTTAACAAAATCGCTGAAAAGGCAGTATTTACAGTAATATAGTTAACACGAAAATGAAATATATCAATATTTCGCACAATTTTTATTTGAACAATTTTTTTATAAAGGGTACTAGTTACAAGAAAATATTGATACATAAATCAACTATGTCTGTCAATAACAGATAAATAAATAATTTGGAATTTAAAATATATATTTATTATAAGAAATATATTTCGTGAAGAAATATTTCAAAGGTTAATAACATATTACATTTTTAACTATACATACGCAATACACCTATGTACTTATTGAAATTCCTACCAGATCAATAACATTTAATTAAATTTATAATCGCACCAATATTCATTAATTATGAATATTATTACAAAAGTAATTAACGATGTAGTCTGATACTTTATCCTTTAGTTATTTTATGAAATGCATTCTTTGAAAATATCAGAACTTATAATTATTACCAAATTAATTTTGGAATAAAATATGAACAAACCCATATCTATGAAAATTAAAAAAGAAAGGTCTTATATGTTTAATTCATGTTTTGCTACACTATATTGTTTCGCCAACTCGATGCGGTTAAACCAAATTTCAAAAACAAACTTCATTACAAGATTGAAGTCTTATATTGTTAAACGAATATAGTATTTAAAACAAAAATATCCAAATATTATTACATGTTTCCGAAAATCAATATAAATCAACTTATTATGCATTTCAGTAGCTACTATTATAGAATATTTATCATAAAGAAAGTGTGAAGGTAAAAACGATTTTGCAGTCATTTTATATACATTATCGTTTAAAGCTCACATTATTGCATGATCATATCTAGGATATTAAACTTGCATATGTATCATCTCATAAATGCACACCCTTACCGATAAATGTATGTATTTCCCAATAATATTTCCCAATAATATTTCCCAATAATATTTCCCAATAATATTTCCCAATAATAATTCCCCGAGTTGTGCTTGTCAGTTGTACAGTTGTCATATACATAAATATGAATACACAACGCACACGGAGCAATAGCAATCTGCTAATATCCTTGTACGAACGTGAGTGATTCATACAAATTCAATATAAATGCGACACTGCTTATACATTTGTATCTTTCCGAAATCCGAAGATAGGATTTAAATATTGTATTTTATATTTTTTAGAAGTTATTTGCAACACTCTTCAAAATTGTTTTATAAATGTTTTTATAAATAAGATGAATATTATTTTATCTATCTACTAACTTTATTCTGGACATGTGCTGCAAGTAGGTGCTAATTATTAGAAATTCTTTGAAAATCTCAAGTTGGGAATAAAATATAACGATTTTAATAAGTTTTTTATTTAAAAATTAGATTTTGTAATGTATAAGTCACTAAATAAATATTTAGAAGAATACTAAATTAGCTTTCTTTATTGCAGCTTTCAACAGGCAGTGTGGGCGGTTTGTTGTTAAGCTCAAATGGATGTTCAGATAGCCGAAGCAGCGTCGGCACGACTGTAAGTGGCTCGGAAGGTAATTGTACAATAACAGGTGAACAAGGACGAAGATTGACGGCAGCAGGCGCGTACGGTCGAGCTGCGAAATTCCGGCGCCAAAAGAAAGCAGCGAAAACTTTGGGCATTGTAGTTGGCGGCTTTCTGCTATGCTGGTTTCCGTTTTTTCTTTTACTACCCATAGGTGAGTTTTTTTTAATTCAGTTTTCTTTTGTGTTTTAACTTCTGGGTGTATAGGCAATTCAAATAACGACGAAAGTTGAAAAGATTTCAAATTTGAATAAATATGTTACATAAAATTTTTGATTTTCTTTTTTTCGTTAAATAAAAAACAAATTATGTTAGACGTAGTACTTACAGAAGGTTTTAATATCAATATGTCTTTCACCATTACGGTCTGTCGATGAACTTGAATTGCGAGACTGGATTTCATTGATTTTGGCCGCAAATAGAATAAAAACAATTAAAATCGTTGTTGCATCAATATTATCTTTTGTACACCTGTATAGATTACAAGTTAACAGCATATCTATGCTCACACTTGTTTGTCTATGCTTTTCTTTTATTTTATACAAAATAAACCTGAAATATATTATATTTTTAATTTGAAATGTATGTACTAGCTGATGCAGAGTGGTATTGTTTTAGACCATTGAAATTGTGAATAGATATCTAGGACTTTGTTGTCAAATACAGCAAACAAACGACTGTTTCCAACAACTTTAGAGAGAAAATAGATTTCATGTATTACATTTTTATTTATTTTACCGAAATATATAAATTCGATTTAATGTTACATTTAATTCTTTCAAAAAGTAATTTATTTGCCGCTAGTTGATTTAGTTGTTGGAAATATATTTAGTTACAGCAATTAAACGTTATTAAAAATTTATTTGAGATCATAAAATATATTTTGGTTGCATCCAAGTTTGTATTTCATTACAGAAAATAGATTTTCTCATTTATTCTGCATTTGAATGCAAATTATATTTGTCAAACTTTTAATTAAACCAGTGCACCCAATTTCTGAAATAATGAAGTGAAACAAATTCAACTGAAAATAATAATATAAAATGCTTGAATGAGAAATGTCGTCATTATGTTGCATAATAATAAGAGCACATAGAAACGTAATTTTCAAGTGTTATTAAAGGACAATAGATTTACTAAAGAATAACACATTAATAACAATGACGCGTGTTTGTTTACGATCTGCTTGTGTTTATAGATGCTGCATGCAGCACGTGCGATCTCTCCGTGCCGTTTAATCTAGCCTTTTGGTTGGGGTATTTTAACAGTTGCATCAACCCATTTATATACGCATGCTCATCCAGAGAACTACGCAGGTATGTAATTAGTTAATTCTATTTGTTCACAAGTATCTATACATGTTTACATTTATTAGTATTATTTGGTTTTAAGGATAAACAACAGCGCTAAGTAGAGCATTAAATTCACAATTCTCCACTAAAAGCTGCAGCATTGAACAAATTATGCGAACTGTTGCCAAAGTTGTGTTTCCATAAGTGTAACCAGAAATTTCATTTTGGATCGCAAAGAGTAGCTGCATACCAATTCGTCTAATAAGACGATTTAACTTATTCATTTTTCAAATTGCTTAATAATTTTTATTTTATTTTTGGCAGCAATTAAAAATTTAGATACATTTGCCAATTAATATTTATTATTAATATTTAGCTGAACTCTAGACGTGTAGAAACAATATAGAAATGAAAATATACGGTTCTATTAAATTTACCATACCATACAAAAATGAATATAAAATCTATTCTCGTAACAGAAACAAAAGAATTATTCCAGTTAAATAAATCATATTTCTTGAGCACGTGTATTGTAAAAAAACGTCCTTGCCTGTAGCAGTGAATTTTTAAATTAGTTTCCTCGCAATCTGCAACATATCAGGTTATTGGCATCTAGCAAATATTATTACAAATTTTCTTTGTAACCTCCAATACTAAAGGTGATATTGTAACCATGACCTGATAACTAGAATTATCATATGATATTTCATTATTATATTAACATATTTGTAATAATTAAATTTTTGTATTTGTTGCTTAATACTTAACTAAAATTTTTAAGGAATTCATCTATATACACACACACACACACACACACACACACGACACGCACGCACACACATATTTATATATATATATATATATATATATATATATATATATATTTATATATAATGTGTGTGTGTGTGTGTGTGTGTGTGTGTGTGTGTGTGTGTGTGTGTGTGTGTGTGTGTGTGTGTGGATGCATTTATGCGTGTGTATGGATGTATGTGTGCACATATATTGATTTATAATAATTCGTCAGTACATGAGGAACAGATGGCAATATTATGAACGTTTCTATAACTTGAATTAAATGTTGTTATTTTTGAAATAACATCATTGTTTGCAAATACCCTGAGGGAAATTAAAAATTGCTTTTGCTGTACGCCATATATTATGTTGCAATAATTCTGAAATACCATTAATGGTTCTTATTTAATATAATATAATACCGGTTTACATTATGTTAAATAGATATTAAATTATGTCTGATATTTATAAATAAATATATATATAAAAATGATAAATAATAAATAATCTATTCGTAATTCGATTTTTTATCAATATTATTTTACCATTAATATATTTTTATACATAAATGCAACGATAATTATAGTAATAGATTTTCATATATTGGTATATTATTGTTAATTTCAATATTACAAAAGAGATAGTAAAAGGTTGCTGAACTACGAAATAACAAGATTTAAGTATCATGTATTTCATTAATCCGGTTAAGTTAGTATATTTTTAAATAAATTATTTTTAAACACAAACCAAGAAACGCTATATCTACATGATAAATCGAAAATAAACATATGAGAATTATTATTTATAACTGTTTGATTCTTAAGTTATATTTATCTACAAATATTTATCTAATTCAGATTGTTTAAATTTATTTAAATTTTATAATCCATATTTGATTATAGGGCTTTTAGGGGGATTCTATGCTGTAGACGACGTGAACCTAGACGCCGATCACTAAGTGTTGCAAGTTTACGTCAACCGTCACCAAACTGTAGCCATGCGCCAACTATAACCATATCTATGAGGCGTCCTACTCGTTAGACAATTGATTTTAATTTTCAACATTAATAAATACCCCTACCAACCAGTGATAACTATAAGGCTATGTGTTATTTATGATAAGTGATACTTGTGTGATTCTTGAATTATTCCGAAAATACCTTATACAATCTTATTCTGTTTGCAATTCTTTTTTGCAAACAGTCAATATGAATACAATTTTTTGTTACATATACGCACACTCTAATAAATAAATATAAAAAATAATTAGAACATCATATCATTTTTCTAAATTTAGGTAAATATTTTCATATAATTTTACTATAATTCTGTATTATTACAGCACCGTTTTTGATCCCAGATAAAAAAGCTGCCTGGGGCTCGACTGGTGTATAAGTTTTATATTTGTATTGTGTACCTCCTAATAAAGATAATTTTGATAACAATATTATATAATCATGCCATAAAATATTACATAGGTGTACTCCTGTTTACCTAGATTCCATAAATGTGAAAGTCACTAGTGTACAATTATATATGTATTTCTTAATTTTAAATTTATACTAAAATTCCCCTAATTTATCTTATGAGATTAAATGTAATACGTCAAATGTAATAAATATAATTTGGCTGTTAAATGAAACAAAAACCAAAAATATGTACTCGAGCCTTTATTTGTTTTTTTATAAAACACATATAGTATATACGTATATATTCTTCAACACGGTATTTGTCTACTCCTCACATTTCTGTCTTAAAATGTACATACCTATATACATACGTTGCAACATTTATTAGAAATAACCTTGCCACAAATTACAACAAAATAAATCAATAGAGCAATATTTTTTTATCCTTATTGCGGTTGCACAATTACCATTAAACAAAAATCAAATACATACGTCTGTTATTTAATTTGTGTGTTCATTATATAGGTATGAACATTCATTGCTATAAATCATAAGTACTTATGTAAGAAATTATTTTTTTTTACTCATTAATACTAAGTAAATGTAAATAAAATTATTAAATGTGCTCATCACGAATTTTATTATTTATGACATATCTATACCATCCTATTACCATTATGATTAAATGAAATGTATATTATGATATAGGTACTATAGATATGGTTGTTGCTATTAATATTGATTGTAAAGGATATTTCAGGAAGTGTGACGTGCTATTGACTATTGGCATCGTTGAAATAACATCTTCAATTGTCACGGTAAGTTGTCAATGTCTAATATTTGGAATATCTGTATAAATCTTTAACTATATCATTGACAGTTGTAGTTTCGCAATGCAAAAGTAGTTGTTACATTAGTATTTAAGCAATTATAATTCATTTATTTAATTAGTATTTAAGCAATTATTAAATCATTTATTTTTGAAAAGAATGTCAAGATCAAAAGAAAAGTCGAATATATTGTTTTAAATTTCATAAGTTTTCTAAGGTCGTTCTTTTTAGTATCTTCGGAAAAATAGCTACTTAAATTAGCGTAAACGGATCGACTTAGTAAGTACAGTGATACATATATTTTTATTTTCATATAAAATTTTCTAAAATTAAATTTTTTCCTAGCCAAAATGCGTATAAGTTCAATGTAAGACAGGATATTTTTATATGACATGTAGCAACAAAATCAATATCAATATATTTTTTAAATTTATTAAATAAACTTTCACTATGTAATAAGACATCATTTAGGTGAATGAATCTTTTCAAAATATATAATCTTCGCAGAAATATTCATCCTGTATTTAAACTGCATGCATATCATACCAGCGAGATAAGTTGTATGACACTGTAAGACGATGTATAAATAAATAATGGCATGCTATTGAAAACAACTGCTGCTATGTTGTACCTATTTTAGCACAAAACATACTACAGCAACTTCAAAGGGATGTTCATGATTAATTTATAAAGTTTACAGAGCATTTACTAACATAAAAGTTATTTAACACAGGCCATCCTAATGGAAGTGAAATAAAGACGAAGAGTGACCCACGCATAATATAGTATACAAGACGTAGGCGTTGTTAAATATCTTTTCGTTATAATAATCGTAATTCACTGGTTTTCGTTATTTTTTTACGTTATTTTTTAAACGGAAACGTATCTATACATATACTTTCAACAATTATATTGAATTGGCTAGCGCAACTCTTAATTGGATTCACCAAGGCATTGGTAAATTATTATATAAAATACAAAAAATATAATATGATAAAGGAAAGCCATTTTAAGCATAGGATCTTGCTCTTTTTACTTTATTATTCTAATTAATAAGTTAGTATTGTAATTATGCAAAAATGGTTTTTAAGATTTTAACGGAGAATCACGTTTAGATCTACCCTGAATTGAGTTTATCTATTTTTGGAATGGCATTTGTCTTTCTGTTTGTGTGCTAGCGTGTAGAAAGAGAGATAGATAATCAATCTAAAAATAGCTATGTCCAATTCAGGGAAGTGTATTTTTAGTAAATCACCTCGCAATTTCTTTCATGATTACAATACTTATTTATTGTTTTGTTTAAGAAAGTGAAAATGGGGTAAATTTCTATGTTGAAATAAAAGCGAAACAAAAACTGTATCGTCTGCATCAAGCCATCTGTGACAGGTGACGCAATAAAGAAATGGAGAAAAATATCAGCGAATCAGGTAAACCGGAGAAAGTACACGTAATGTTTTAAACGCAAGTACTATACTTGTTGAGTATTACGGATGATTTAAAATTTATTTGTATGTCAGTTACTTTCTATCATTGTTATTTATTTTGTGTATATGCAATACTTTACACAATCGCATGACAACCATATTAGCGTTTGTTTGGGAAATAAATATACAAATACTCATTTAATAAAGAAGTAATTACAATAAAATCTAGGTAAAGTGGCTAGTTCACTAATTTAAATAAATTAAAATCTAGATATTAATCGTGTTTTACAGCATTTTTATTATTATTGATTGGTCAATTCTGAAATTTATAATTTTGTTTTTAAGATAGATAGCATTTGTTAGGGAAAGTTTAAAAGATATGAATGAAAAAAATATGGATAATGTAAATAATAATAATAATAAATAAATAATTTGTCAATGAATGTACGTTTTTACCGATAATAATAATGTCTGCTATATTGTGATAAATTCGATTCAATGCAACCAAATGAATTAATCAAACTTAATAAATGACTGCAACAAAACAACAATAGCTATTCAGCGCTATATTTGTATTTTATAATTGAATTTTACTAAAAATAAAAAAAAGCAGAAATTTTCAATCCAATCGATATTTTTTATCTAACATTCTAATTTGTATGCAAAAATGCTACACGCTCAGGTTTCCTAAACTACGTTTAATTACTCTATGGTTTTTTTTTTTAACAATATATACACACGAAAAATATATAAAATCAAACAAAATCAATTCTAATTACATTCTTAAATCTATTTTCACTTATGCATACATATATTTCATTCCCTTCAACGGGGTGGCGGAAAACAACTCTATCTTTACACACTTCTTTCACTGCATACACGCTATTATATTCAGCTTGCTTACAATTTTTTTTACGAAATTCATTTTCAATCAAAACCTTCTTACGTTCAATTTTTTCATTTTCTCTTGCTTTTACTTTATCTCGTATACCACAACAGTTATATTATAAAAGATTACTTTTATGCATATAAAACATGTGTAACAATGTAAAACGTAATAAAAGATAATCTTGGGATTGACAGTTATATATTGTAAAGTATAAATAAATTAACCTGTGAGAAGATAATTTACGAACTGTTTTAAAATCTTAATAACTTGATATTACATGATCGACTGCCGGTTTAAGTACGGCAACACCGGTGTTTTGAGGAAGTATTTCAACACTAATATAATTATACAATTTTGTTGTGGAGTCTATAAATATATTGCCATCATCAGAAATATCATATATACCTTGTTATGTAACTGTAAAGTTTCTAAAGATCTACTTCGGTAGACGCCGACTACATTTGTAATATAGCAAACCCAAACTAAGTTATTCCCTAGAGTTTGTGATTGTATTACGCCGGCCGAAAGATGTTATCCCGCGGAGTTACATCTTCAGCTCGGGTTTCAAAATTGCAAATAATACAGAGATTTTCACCCTATTTCGCTGGCCGACAAGTCAAAGAAAGAAATGCGTTTTTGATAAAATGACGGTGATCTGTACCTTTTGCTTATATTTATTCGCAAATAAGTTTGGCAAAAATCTTTTTTGAAAAAACACGAAGAATACTTTAAACTGAAAATTGTTCAAGAAAATGTTTCTAAATTTGCTTACTATTTCTTATATAATAATCTAAATCGAATATATTTTATAATAATTATCGACTTTTTATACCAGCTATTCTTCGTAATGGAAGTCATAGGATAGGTACAATGAAATGTATTTAAGAAAATATATTTTTAGGTAAGTAAATAGAAGGTTACTGTAATCGGCTGAAGCACTGAGCCTGGATTATTATTTCCTGTTGCTCTGAAGAAAATGCCAAAAGAGGAATGACTACGCGTTACAGCAAAAACTCGTAAATTATGATCACTTATAATGAAAGTTGTACTTATTACTGTATAAGTAGACACTAATATTACAATTATTTAATTCTAGATTAACAAATTCAAGTTATTTTGGTCATTTTGGTTAAAATTGGCAAAAATAATAAAAATATAGTTAAACTCTAAAAAAAATCAGATACTGTTCATTATATGAATTTCATGATATGCATAACAAATTATATAAACTCTTTAAAATAAATATGGTTAGTCTTATATTCATTAGATCTCATTAATTAATTTATGGGAGCTACGGTGAAAATACTCTTATTCTCTTGATTAAAGTTCCTAAACAAAGAAAATTATATGTTGATTAATACTGTAAATGTAATGTAAATTACATATAGTTATAATACATATTCATTGTAGTATTGTGTATGCACAAATTCCTAAATTTATATTATAAACAGAATACTCGAAAGCGATCAATAAATGTTATACAAAGAGGTAATTCTAAAATATAAATATCGTTGGATTCAATAAGCCTATTAGATTTATTTCTATTAATTATGAATAAATAAATAATAACATTCGTAGGCGGTATAAATAATGCAAAACGGATATTCTTTTAGAGAAAGGAAAAGCTCAAGAAAATTATATAGGAAGAATATGTAAACTATATAAATATCAAACATAATATTAGCTCTGTTATTCAAATTTCTATAGCTAATTGCTTTTCCGTATATATATTTTTAATACTTTTTAAATTAACTTCCTAAAAGAGGTCGAAATGTAAAGTTTGCAAACTGATTATCAATTTTCCAAAAACACTTAAATTAATCCAAATTTTAATTTAATCTAATTTTCTAGAATTCTAATGAATAAATTAAATAGATGATAAATTAAAAACAAACAAAAATTTTGACGTTTTAATGAAACTGTGATAACTTAATAAAAACAATGTTTACTAAGCAGGAACGCAAAATATAACGCAAGAATATAAATGTTATCTGCATCTCATTGTTAAAAATTATGATGGTGCAATATATAATTAGCAATGATTTTAAAATTGGGAAAATAATGAATTATACATACCGACCTACATAGTTGCTTATTGTTAATAAGTTGATCATTTTAATTAATTTGATTTCGTTTTTTTTTTATTTGTAGTACTTTGGTAAAATTGTAGGTAATAGTTTGCACAAATAAATCGAGAGCATAATTTTATATTAGTCATATAAAAATCGTTCTAACCGACCGGCCAATATTACTATATATGTTAATTAATGGTGGATTGTTTAGTTGAATTTTTTATTATCCGTAATGTATAATAAAGGTGTTGTAAAATGATTTTTTTAAATCATTTTGTAAAACCGAAAATGTTACAAAAAACATATGCAGACAAAAACTCTTTCTATATTATGTACGGTGAGTTAATAAATACAATATATTATTGTAAATCTTGTAAATGGAATTGATGAATATGATATCTTAATTTAGTGTATCTTTTCGAGTCCAATAACATTCGTTATGAGGAGAAGAAGAAATTTAACTACCGACATGGTTCTCTTATTTAATTGTTCGTTGCTGATGCACTAGCGAAGTAATTCTAAATTCTGTACACTTTTTCAATCTTTATTCCATTAGGATAACTCGCGTTTCATATGTAATTCGAGCAGCTAGGTCATCAAAGAGTTCACTTTAGTCGCTGTACACCGTTTCAAACCCTGTTTCGAGTTACATAATTAATGAGCCTACTGGTGTTAAATTATTTTCGCATCTGCGATGGTTAAAGAAGCAAAAGAAGAATTTCTTTGTTTACACTTCATGCTGTTCAAATTATCTGGGCTCAAATAAGAAACTTATTTAAATAGTGGTGAATTAATATGATTTGGAATTAAATAAATTGTTTCCCACACTGCAGAATTGTGTTTTTAATAGATTGTGGTTTTAATGCTTTAGCAGTAGAAGAGTATTTAGATCTTACTACGAAACAATTATTTATTTACACCGATAATTTTTACTGTTTTTGGTTTAGAAATGGACGAATTTTAGATTTATCAAAATTAGAAAAACAATTTTGCATTGATTTATCATTATGATAAATCTACGTAAAATTGTTTTTTTTAAGATTCAAAAATTTTCAATATTTCCTGAATTACGCTACTTAATGGTTTTAAATTGCAAACACTTGGACATAGCAAATACACTTGGGTATAGCATATTCGGGTGAAATTGATTTTGCACTTTCAGCGATCAACAAGTATATGATATGTATACTGAATCAGAACAATATGTTATGTAGACAGAAACTGAAGTAATTCGTACGTAGAGCAAAAAATGTTAAGTACTTAAACTTGCACAAACCATCCGTGTTCGAGATATAAAAATGTAGTTCCTGTAATTCACTTACTGCACGTGTATATTGCATACTTGTTCACATCATCGCACCTTGCTTCATCTAAACTGAATTAAGTAATAAATGCGATGATTTATCACTTGTACTCCAGCAATATTCATCTATGTGCTTCTGGTAAGTGATAATGCATGTCATGCAGTAACTATATATTATATACCAAACCTGGTACTACGTACGAAATATATATATATATATATATATATATATATATATATATATATATATATATATTTGATTATGAAATGAAGAGAAATAAAAGTATTTTTGCTTAAATATCTGGATTTTTTTCAAATGACGAATTTTTTATAAATTTAGAAAAAAAAATTGACCTAAAGAGAAAGCCAAAAATGAGCAATTATTTTTAACAAGCACGTATGCCAGCACATTAAATGCTAGTTACATCCATTTTCACGTTTATTAATTCTACTATATAAACTAGGAACAAAAGAAAGTTTAAGATCACTTCAAGGTAATTTAAAACAAGATCATGTGTACCCCATAAAACTAAGAGACTATTGTTTACAATCATAAAACAAATAGCGTATTTATGTACTTAACTGAATATAAATTCATCGCACAAGATAACAACGAACTTTCATAGCAACAAGTAACAATAAGATCGTTTCTAAGGTGTGGAAAAAATAGTGCAAAACTATGCCTGTCACTTCGCCGCTGAGTGAATTGATTGAGTGATGTTTAATTAAGTTTGATTAAATGGGAAAACGAAACGGAAGAACTAGTGCAAGGTGTTACCAGAGGCTAGAAGTATGTGTATGAGTGTAAAATGCGCGAGGCGAGACGATCTGGTGTCGTGATACAAGACTGGCGTGATATCGGTTAACCGGGTTCCAAATGAAACGGCGAACGGGTCATCGCACAGAGACGGATTGCAAACTAATGCTGAATAGTTTTTGATTCAGATGCACAAGTAATCAGGTATTTTAAAACCGGATCTTAAACTAGAATCTCAAATACGCTACGCAAAGTTGTTTAGTTTTGAGATTCATAGGTAATGCTTGCTGAAATTTTATAAAGATTTAAACTGTCATCTATACACTATTAAAAATTACCCTAAACATTGTAATTGCGAATTCATAGAGAAAATAATACTAAATATCAATCTTCTTCTAATTCATATACAAGTACATAGGATTATCTTTTTTTATTGAGTTTAGTCTTGGTTTAAACATAAACGCTTAACTACAAATACAGTAGTATGCAAGAAATTGTCAATTGAAAGATTTCTAGAGCTAAATTAGTAATTAAATCATTTGTATAAACAAAATATATTTTCAGGTGTTGAAATTTTAGTCTTTTTCAAATACTATAAGTCATTATTTCATTATGTCCTAATTTTTACACAAATATTAAAATCCGCAAAAAAACATATATAATTAGATTTTTCTAATTTCGGTGATTCATAATTCTATTTCTCATACAATAAATTCGAAATAAATTAATAATATTTAAAACATTGTAATTCACATTATAATTATTAGACTAGGTAATTTCATCAAAACATAATTAATAAGATATTTAATGGATAGGAAAATTAACCAAAAATATCCAATTATAATAAATGTTACTTATATTGCAAGACATTAATTGAAGCTACTGTGCAATACAATCCATAGATTTATTTCATCATATCCTTAACAATCAATTATTAATTTGAGTGTGACCTTATAAATGCAATAAACAATATTACTTTTATACTATAAAAATAAAAACAGTTTTGGTAAATTTATAAAGGTACAAACATATTTTAAGAGGTTTAATCATTTTTATTTGGTCTCCAGTGAAAATTACAATTAAAAAAATAACTACTATCCATCGTAATCTTAAGTTTTTTTAAAATTTATGAAAAACTCAATACAATAAAGTGTCTCTAAAATCCGTAATGCAAATCTCCAAATGTAATAAATAAGTTTCATTTGTTCTACTTGCATGACTTTTACTTTCATATACATGAACATTTAACTAGAATCCAATTTGTTTTTATATCCCACTATAAATAACAGATATCCCCCTAAATGCACTACTGTTCGTATAGAATACCACTCGAAGAAGACATCGCTGGCGCAGACCTACATTGGCCGCACACATTCACTCGAATGTTGTGTGTTTCACGGCCAAACAGAGTAAACACATCCTACCACATTTCCACTACGCGGTGCAGTGTTTATTGCTAGTTATTGTTAGTGTACACTTATCAACCGTGCTGCAGCAGCGGTCGTCCAACCAGGAAGTCATGTCACGGAGCGACTGCCGCATAGCGTTACAACCAAAATGATACCCACCAACGTGTTGATCATGCACCAGGTGCTTGTGATTGTCACGGTTATGTTTTTGCAAATTATGCGTATAAATGTCGAAGGTGGAATTATGAATAACTTAGTGGATACTGATGAAGATGAAGGTAATAAGAATTAAATCTTTAATTTATCAAATTCACTGATACAGGCGAAAGAAACTTTCAGATTATAAAAAAATAAGTAAATATTATCTTATGTTAAAAACATTATCTTAAATTAAATATACAAGTATTTTATAAAACTATCCTAGGATGCTTTATATTTATTACTGTATTGCGCACGCACACACACACACACACACAACACTCACTCTCTCTTACACATACACACACACAAAATTTCATAATTTTACTTTTAACCATTTAAGCTGTAGAGCCCTTACATACATACACACACACACAAGAGACGTCATTTCAAAAATAGTCAGAATCGAATCAGGAAAGGTCAAAAGGTAAATGTGAATACAATACTTACTTATTACTTCGCATAAGGAAGTAAAAATCATATGATGTAAAAATTTGTATATATTCATCTGATATTTAATTAAAAGAACTTAAAATTAGATGAATTTTGTTGTTGCAGTACACAAATTGGTAAAGAAATGGGCGCCATTAGTACTTCTAGCTCCAGGTGAAAAGTTTTTACCATCTTCGGTGCCTTACTTCCTACAACACACGCAATCTTCCGACCCGAACGACAATAATAGAAATATTATGACAGAAGAACTTCCGTACGGATATATATCAGAAAATTATCATTTAACTACTAGAAAACCAGTAGGTATGAACAAACAAACAACGATGAAAAAAAAAAGACTTTAAGTAAATAAGAAAACGAAACCTCATTACCATTCTTCCGCACTTAAGACTGCTTATTATCAATTTGCAGCAACGAAAACACTTTTAATTGTCTTACAATTATCATGAATAGTCAATTAATAAAACTGTTGCAGAAAGTTTCACTTTTACGATATCCCTTGATTTGTAATTGTAAAATTATTCCATACATGTTTCAAGTGATATATCAACAACAGGTTGTGATTTGAAATTCTTTTGTAATATAACAACAATCTTGCAAATCTCTATACACATTTCAAAATATAAAGTCTGATTTTAAGGATTATTTATTTTGAATATGAATTTGATATTGCGAAATTGCAATATGCTTGTTACAATACTATATATGCAATCTCACCTTGAATGCATGAATGTATTTTGATTAATTAGTGTCCATACATAAATAATTTTGAAATCACTATTTTTGCAGAACAATTGCTGTTAAATACGTCATCTTTTCTGTTTGGTCAGAATCCTCAGAAACACAAAGTTCCAGTCTATACAACCATTTCACGGTGCCATACTCATTACACAAATTGGATGGCGAACACTATAAACAATGAAAATATAAACTCACCCACATTTCACGTTACTTATTGGTTCTTTTATCCTTTCAACGAAGGTAAAACAGTGTGCACCCTCTCATTGGGTTTCTTAGGACCTGTTCCGATACCGAAAATGTTCAACAAATGTTTGGGAGAGCAACATAACATCGGCAGCCACGTCGGTGATTGGGAGCATATGAGTTTATACTTCGAAAATAGTGAAACTCCCGAAAATATGTATGTTTCTACACATGACGCAGGTGTTTACTACAAATATGATTCGAATTTAAACGTTTTTGTCTACGAACGACAAGAAACACGAAAGGGTATTTTGCAAAAACCGAAATTTCCCACAAAAGTATATTTGCTGCACGGTCACCCGTTATTGTATTCGGCCAAGGGCTCGCATGGACTCTGGTCGAAACCTGGTAAACATCGATATTTGACAGTGCCGAGAATGCATGATGAAACAGGCAATGGTTTGCCGTGGAAGACTTGGGACTCGCTGGAAATTATAGATCCGCCGTTTAGTGCAATACCTAAGTGGATAAAATATAGAGGTAAATGGGGAAACGCGAAAAGTTACTGTCATCCTTTAAAACGAGTTGGTATTAATATTTGTCAGCTATCCGATGGACCAACTGGTATACCTTTGAAAAGACTTAATTTTATGTGTCCAAAGAAGAAATAAACTAATTATTTAATCGTAGTGTAATTAACAAACATTTTATCTGTGTCATAAATGAATAAAATTTTACGCAATGTTTATATGTTCAGTTACTTCATCAGTATATTTAAAAAATCGCACGTTTTGCATCACCGAATGGACGAGTGCCCCGTGGTTATAGGCTACATCCCGTTTACTGTCGACATACAATTAGCAACAACAGGTTAGTTTCAAATTATCTCGCAAAGATTTTATTCAAATAATTACTGTTATAATATACTCTAATAATTATTTGTACCATGCTTTTAGATTTATTAACTAGTAGTTTTTAGATATATTCAACATTGTTAATTAAATTTCCAGCGATTTCGTTGTTTACGAATATTCTGATTTTAATCAATCAAAATATTTTTAAAAACGCTATCCAATGATACCAAAATCGATACCCCACTCCTTGGAAGTGAGTAATGGTAACTTTGGATTCTTAAACGGGAACTCTCATTTTTTATTGCTTAATCAGATTCTCCATAAATGATTAAGTAACTTTTATTAAAATCATTATTTTTTTATGGCAAATCTGATTCTGTAATAAGAAATGTAGATTCCTATTAATGTTTCAAAGATGCCTCCTGTCCTTCCCCAAGAGGTTGTGGGTGCGGTATCGAATGTTCTATTATTGAATTGCTTGTTTTAATATACTTAGGTTTTTTGTTTTACATTCCATATTTGAGTTATTCAACCGTCCCGTTACTTTTTGTACAGCATGTATAATTAAAATAAAAGCTTATTTGTATATTCGATAGGACTTACGGCATCCTTTAAAATTGAGCAGATGAAATATTTTTTATCATACCCCACCTATAAATAATCATAAATCTGAATTATCTGTTTTCCTTTTTGTATTCAAATTTCTGATAATTCTTATAACATAAATAATGATATAACACTTCTTTCGTAACTGTAAGCTATAGAAAATGGAGTATAGTCTTATAATATTTGGAAAAATGTATAGATTTGCACAAAATCGAACCATAACTGATGTTAGCAGAAAATAGCTGCAATAAATTGTTATTCAGAAATTAGACTGTATTCCATCAATTAATTACAAAATACTTTGTAGAAATTTACTTCAAACTATGTTACACATTTAAACATAAATACAGTCAAACATCTATTATATTTATCATGCTTGTTTTTAAAGATAAGATTCTATAATACATACAAATAAAACAGCACTAATCATTAAACTGATACACTAATTTAACAAATAAAATGCATTGCAAATATAGTGGAAAGTAAATATAAGTTTTGGTTATGCTACAGTTCGCAATATGGCTGATGTACGAGTAATTTATTTCTTAGTGTGATTTGTCACTACAATTATCATACATTTGGGCCAAGTGCAAGGTCAACATTATTTTTATTTGGCAGTTTTATTAATTAATTAAAAATGTAATTGAGCATGAATGGCTGTTTAGAAAACAGCTCAATTAGAGTTGGTTATAGTAGAATATTTTGTTCACTGGTAAAATTAACGATTTATTCTTGAATGTTACAAACCAATTAATAAACAACGTACTGATCATGTTTATTAATTCTTTGAAAATATAATACCTACATATAAATGAATTCTAACAAGAATGGTATATTCGACATATAAATGAATGATTTCCTATAGTAAGTGCATGATTGTTATCGTTCATATTTATGTATATTTGCATTCTTTACGTGATAAACACTAGTAATCTAACATTACAACGATTAATAGTAACGGAAGTAGATACATGATTGCTAAATAATAGTATTTAGAAATCTAAATCAGGTAGAAATTGTTGTTGAGCAACAGATGAGAGTTCCATATCGATAGGTTTCGTGTCATCGTATAACGATGGAGCTTCACATAAAATAGCGAAGGTTCCTACAATGGATGCTATCGTGAAGATCCATAAAAATAAACGATCAAGCACCATGGCTACAAATCCCCAGTCTTGATCTTCCTGTAAAAACCATTTATTCACTTTACTTTCAAATATATATTTTTTCCTATACACAATAGATGAACAAACAAACTAAGCCCACTAAGTGGGTGAACGTAAACATTAAAAATGGTTTATATGTTTAACATACCGCATTAAATTCATCTTGTCGTTGCATATGATGCTGGATGAACATAACGTTATGTATTGCTTTTTCTAATTCGAACGGATATTTTTTTCTTATAACACCATCGCTTGCACTTTCATCCAACCCTGATAAAATGGATGGCAAACCATTGTATCCACCCATACCTCCTCCTAGAGCACCCACAAAACCACTCAACCTATATAAAATAGAAAAAAATCCAGTCAGTTTATAGTTAAAAAATATCAAACTATAATTTATATTTAAACAAAAAAAAATTATCAAAACAAACAAAATATAATAATGGCATGTAAAAAACTGACTGTAATTTATCAAACACATCTATATTTATGAGCTTACACGTTAGGCGTACAGTAGAAAGATAAATCATTCATGTACCTGTTGGTGGCTGTAGTTGAATGCAGTCCATTACATCCGCTGGCACGTTGCCGAGATGAATCTGACGATGAAGATGACGACGTAGCTTGTGTTGACGGTAAAGTGTCAATATTTTTTTTCCTATTAAGAGGAATGCCAGTTATTTTGTGCGCTGCCAAATCGTTGAGTAAATCTTTTGGCACTCGCATCAGGAGTAATTTCGGTACTCGTTTGATAAAGAAACACCGTACCCATGGCGCCATTTTATGTGTACTTGGTTTTCGGTAATGTACGTTCAATATGATAATGGTTATGACTACTGATAGCCCGACTAGTACCATCGTAAATAAAAGGTACTTCCCTAGTAACGGAAGCGCCAACGATGTTGATGGTATAATTTCAGATATCAGCAAGAAAAACATGGTCTGTGATAGAAGAATCGAAATGCACAATGCTATCTTTTCACCAGAATCGGCTGGCAGATAGAAAACTAGTACTGATAGATATGATATGCCTACACATGGCACGATTAAATTCACTGTGTAGAATAAAGTTTTACGACGTAGGGTGATGTTGAAGAATATATCTGAAAATAAAGTGATATTAGTAGGAATCTATTAAATTTTAGTAAGAAATGTTGAACTACAGGTATTTTATCTGCTTAAATGAGCTTTTACATTAAAAAAAAAAACGGATACACTTCTCCGTGTATTTATATTTTTATAGACACCTTTCTGCCATATTTATATTCATGAAGTCTTTCATACTTTTTCTTTCATTATATGCTTGTTTACTGACGTATACAATATTTTATATACTTTTTCCAAAAATAGATATTGGTTAAAAATTACGAGTGAGTGGCACTCACAATTGAAGATTTGTAAACATCAGTGTTTTCATGGATTCCATAGAAAATACATACGTATCTATTTATTGTGCATAAATTATACATAGTATATTAAAATAATAATTTGCTGGTAGATTTATTAGTTAATCTACCACAGACTGGTTGTTTGACGAAATTTCATGAAATTCCACGATGATTCGTTTTAACAATACTTATATTTTTTACTTATTAAAATACTCACCAGGGTACGGTTCAGCACAACATGGATAGTATTTCTCGTGTCGTTCCGCTGGTACTCCTAATATGTCCCATTCTACGCTAGGATAATATTCTCGTAAATCAATGCCTACTTCAACTTTATTATCACCTTGCTTTTGATTAATGTGTTTTAAATCTATCTGAAATTAAATTTATGAATGCCAAATGAATTGTGAATTTTTAACAGTTTTGAACTTCCAGATATATAATGGGTCAATTTCTCAAATAGTTAAACATTTAACTAGAACGGTATTAAAAAGTAATCAACAATTCAAAATTTAAGATAGTTTTATTAATGGATAACTAAACAAACAATATTTAATGCTAATATAACTATTAAATGAATAAGAATTTCTTTAGTGTTAAAATATTGGACCTAGAAGTAGTATTACTTATTTGATTCGATGGGTTAAATAAAATAAGATATTATTTGTTCCAACATTTGGATTCAATGTAAAAACAATGTACTTTTTTTAAATGAAATAAAAAATCATTATTCAATTTACGTTTAAATGGTAAAATAACGAAATGTATGAGACCAACTAAATTCGTTTTTGCAAATAAATTAGTTTTACAAGATAAGATGTGAAAGAATGTAAAGGTTTCTCTGCCAGCTCAATTGAAGGAAATAATCCTGTTGTTATGTATGTATGTAGATATTACACAATACAGAAACAATTTATAGTAATTTATGAATATTATCTGATATAAAAGAATGATAAAATATGAGTAATGATATGCCAACATACTTTTCACAAATTTTCTTTAATCATTAAAATGTTTTCAAAGACTAAATATATTTTAATGGAAACGCTTATTATTCAAGACAAGTGTCATTATCTCTCAAGTTCGTCTTTTATTTTTTTGCAATCCAGACACTAATGGTCTTCAAATTATAAGTTTATTTGAGATTATAATTTGCCAAACTTACTTGATCTCCATCATATGTCCACGAGCCAAATTTCATGAAACATGTTTGTTGATCAAATGGAAAATATCGGACATCTATTTCGCATGATGATTTAAAAATCGCTGGTGGTGTCCATACTACTTTGCCTGTATTGTGTAGCACTGCTTTGGTCATTGTTGTGACCACATATTCACCATCAGCACTACAAATTACATACCATAAATATGTATTTATATCGAAAGATAACACTGTTAAATCATTCAAAATATTAGGATACGTAGTACTTACTTGTTGTATAAAACAATATCAGGCAACCAGATATGTTCGGATGGGACGTATAGTTCAGTGACTCCACCATATTCCGCTGGGTCCCATTGGAATTTGTGATCTTGCCACTCCTAAAAATCAGATTTTTATCATTTGGTAATTATTATGAGAATTATTTTACTCTAATACATACATGTTCTAACCATACATTAGTGGTCAAGATTTGATCTTTAAGATTCTAAAATAAAACATTTGGTTAATAAAGAAACATTTTAAGTGCAGATCATTTAAATTGGTACATCTCAACTTTTTTTTAAACTCAAATTTATTAATTTACTTATTGTGATTTAAAAATATTTTTAATTTTAAATTTTCGCTTACAGGAACTATTTAACAATTTTATCTAAAACCTACGAACAAGTCTAAACATATCAGCACTACGAATAGTTGAATTCGCATACATTAATTGCATGCATGATGTACTCATTATTATTTATTAAATTTAACTATTTTTACTAATACCAAATTAAATTTCATTATTTTTACATTTATTTACGCGATATAATTTATTTTGTGCAATAAATAAGAAATTAAATACAAAAATAATACTTCTAATTTTTACAAATCAACGACAATTACATTAAAATTTATATTAAGAACTAAATTGTATCTGTTAATTTTAATATATAAATAAATTATAAAAATATACAAATAAATAATTATCAATAATTATTATATGAAATTATAATATAAGGAGTGTCAAATAAATGATTATATATAAAATAAATATATAAATAATGAAGTTAATAAAGCAATTATAAATTTGGTCATTCCCAGGATAAATAAAAGTATATATGTATAACATATCTGTTTATAGAACTATCAGATATGTATCAATAGTTTTTTTGTATTATTGTATAATTAATATGAACGTAAATTCCATTACACAAATAAAAAATTATAATTTAAAAAAATTAGTTTATATTATATTAATTTAAACCAAATGAAAACATACCAAATCTATGAGCTGAGACAAGCGTAGTCCTAGCTTAACCAGAACCGTATCGGTATTATTACTAACCGGTCTAATCAACCTGTTGTAATTGCTTAATAAATCATCGTAAAGTCTTTTTGCATCCGGATTACATAAAAACGAATCTAAGTCACATAGAATTAGCAAAATCAACAGTATTATGTTGAGTCTGTGCAGCATTGCACTCAACACTTTGATTAGTTGGCACATGGTGAATAATTTCACATTTTCTCTATTAAATAATAAACATAACGCATAACGATATACGTTTCTCTTGTTAGAAGTATGAGCTGAGAAGCACAGTTGTTGGCACACTGACTACAAATTCCGAATACGGCAGAAGTCTATCCCAAACAGTAACCGGATTAATCAATAAAATAGCGCGCGCATGACTCCTTCACAAGATTTTACAATTGTATATACAATTCTATTTATTACAACTTTTGATATATGTATATGTAATATTTTTCATTTTTTTGCTGATACCAAAAAAGGCACCATATGTTCCTGGGATTACATGAAGTGATTAATGAGTTCTTTATATACCATTAAAATACGAATGTTATATTGTTTTTTAAACCAGAACAGAATTTTAACTACCGCGTTCATGGATAAACCTGACTAATTGTAAGCTAAACGTGTTTTAAATAACACGAAACAAATCGGTCAGTTTCATTGTCCGCCTGTAATTGTATATCAAAAAGCGCAAGCGTTGTTGGAATATTAATTTATTTAATATCTTTATACTAAAACACCGCATGTTTTAATTAATATACTAAACCGCTTAGGCTTAACTATTATATTTGTTGATATATTTGAATTAAATAAACTAATTTTTAATTAGTGGCACTAGTCATTGTAAATTTACTGTCAAATAAACTAGTATGTGCTGTTAATTATTATCTGAGTTTCAATGTTTGCCAACAGTGGTAAAATTGGACATAGATAAATTTTAAAATATAAAATTATCAAGAACGACATAAAATATGAGTAGTTGAAATAAAATTTTTACCAAATATGCTTGCATTTCAGTCGTAAACGCGAGGTTAAATTATACATAAACACATAAAGTACCCAAAAAAATTAATATTTTACTGCACTTAAACAGTACTCATTAATTATGAATATTCAATTTTTCTCCATTCATTTGAAATACGAATAAACTGCGTAATAAGAAAGGAAATACTAAATCCTAAATCGATTTATGTAAATCACAAATTAATGTATGTGACGTCATGATTAAATTATATTTATTTTATTAAAATACATTAGAGAAATGCAGGAGAGAAAAATGAAGGTGAACATTTTTTATGCTCAAATATCGTAAAAGATTTATTGTACATTAAAATGACTAGATTCCAAACTACATACATATCAATAAACAACCAAACATCAACAATAACATATTGCAAAGTTTTATTCATTTAGTTTATTATTATTATTATTATTTTATTTAAATACAATTTATATTATACCGTTTTAAAATCACGTAAGAAAACAACGCTATACGCTAATGATTATCTTCGTGTATCGCATTTGGTTAAGATTTTTTTTTTCAACAAAGTTCTTATCCGTTTCCTTGTTTGAAAGTATGTGTATGTGTCTATTTCTGTGTTTAAGAGAGTAACAACAACGATACATTTATTATCATTTCACAACTCGTCAACTGTCATTTTCAATAGTGCCAATTTCTTCTTGGCCACTTTCGATATTAATATATCAATTGGTTTCGTTGTGTCGTACAACGACGGGGCTTGAAGAATAATAAGACAGGTGCCAAATACACAAGCCAGTGCAAAGATCCACAGAAATAATCGATCTAGTACCATCGCCACATATTTCCAATCTTCTTCAACCTTAAAAAAAAAAAATACAAAGAATGTAAATCGTACATTCCATTTTCATACAAAAATATTTTTCATTAGAAAAATAACAGTTATAAAACGGCCCTATGATTTATTTGGCTTGGACCACTAAAAAATTGCAAAACTTACATTTTCGAATGAGTCTTTATTCTTTACGTGTTGTGCAATGAACCTCGAGTCTTCGATCGTTTTCTCTATCTCATGAACGATTATTTTCTCGAATGTGGGACTCTGTTCACTGTTACCATCAATTGTCGTTCTACAACTGGGACTGTACAATTCTTCATCCCCTCCAGAAAGTGGCAACGACGGAAATGGTGGTTCACCGAAGCAGGGACCAATGCCACCAGAAGCTGCTACATCGAATCGCGACGGTGGAATCATCATTTCATAATTATCACTAAACGTATTTTTTTCGTACGACTTAAACTTGTCTAACATCGGAACTTGTATAATGTCCGTCAGTAGATTTTCATTTTCTTTGTCGCTATCCTCTTCTTCTTTTTTGGGGCGTTGGATGAACAGAAATTTGGGAAGGATTTCTATAAAAAATGTCTGCACCCATGGAGCGAGTCTATGAGTGACAGGGGATCTAAAGTTCACGTTTAGCACAGCGATTGTCACAACTACAGATAATGTGACGAGTACCATTGTAAACAACAGATATTTACCAAGGAGTGGTACGGTGAGCGAGGTGGGAGGAATGATTTCAGCGAGAAGTAAAAAGAACACAGTTAAGGACAGCAAAATAGAAATACACAGTGATACCTTCTCACCGGAATCGGATGGCAGATAAAAGACGAGAACGGATAGGAAAGAGATTCCGACGCATGGTATGATAAGGTTCACGGTATAGAAGAGTGTTTTTCTTCGAAGAGTGATGTTAAAGATAATGTCAGGGTACGGTTCTTCACAGCAACTGTAAAATTTCTCGTTGCGAACAGCCGGTACTCGCATTATGTCCCATTCCACTGATATGTAATAGTCTTGAAGATCGATGCCAACATCAATGTTATCCGAGTCAGGGATTTGTGATAAATGTCGCAAGTCCACCTAAAAAAGTACATTACGTTTATCTTCTCTTCAATATATGCAAAACTATTTCGGGCGTATATTTTATTAAAATTAAAATAACATCAATTTATTAAAAATATATCTCAACATTTTTGTGCTAAACGTATCTCTCAATATAATTTGTGTTTATGTATAAAATTTTCTACTGCAAAACCATGCAAAATAGATATTAATTTGTCTAAATAAAAACTTCAATTCAGTTCATTAAATGGAAAATAAGATATCAATGGACACTTTTTAGAATGAAAAATGTAAATAAATTTACATCCAATATAATAATTTTCGGATAGTAGTGTTTTTATCTGATAAACATGTCACTTTTCAAAATGGTTCGGCAATCATAAGGAAAACAAATATATCCTATTAATATGAAATATAAATAAATCATGAAACTATGTCAGAGATAAATGTATATTGCATTAATAGATATGATATATAAATCGGAGATATATCTATATTACAAAATTTAATAAAATATCCGAACTCTTTTATTCGAACAATTATCTAAACAAGAGTAGTTTCATGAGAAAATATTTTAATAAAAGAGTAAATTCAATTTTATTTACGATTTCATTGTATTTGATATCAATTGTGCAATAAATAAGGTAAACAGTAATGAGTAATTATTTTCTAATGATCTGTTCAAAATTAATATCAAATTGAAATCAAACCAATCCCATAAACTGTCAGTTACAAGAAAGACAATCTGTATTTGATTTTTAGTGCAATATCTCAAGAAACTGATTGTTGTTTCGTCAAAGTGCACTTGTCCAGTACAGCTGTCGTTTTTCACATAAAGGAAACACATCGTAACTTAAATGATTGATACACTCGGAAATTTTATCGTGAGTAAACTACAGTTGTTTACCGATATAATTTCAAAACAATAGACTTTATAAAGCTAACATACCATGTATCCATCGTAGGTCCATGAGCCAAACTTCATGAAACACGTCTGCTCATCGAACGGGAAGTATTCAACGTCGATCTCACAAAAAGACTTGTATATGGCCGGCGGTTTCCAAATTACTTTTCCGGTATGGTGGAGAATCGCTTTCGTCATTATCGTCACTTCGTAATTTCCATCCGCACTGCATAGACACACGTAAGGGGAAATCGATTTCGTTTTAAAGTATACACGGCCAGTGGGCTATTTTTACCACAGGGGAAGTTCAACTTACTTGTTATAAAGCACTATATCCGGTAGCCAGATGTGTTCAGATGGGACGTGTAACGTTTCCACACCGCCATAATCTTCTGGGTTCCACTTCAATTTATAATCGTTCCATTCCTTCATCAGAAATGTGTATTGTTAGTATTTGTTTTTACCAACTTCAGACTGTTAAACTCTCGTTACTGTGCCCCAATTTTTATGTACATATGATTTATTGTAATTTAACGCAATTTCACTAAATGAGTTTTAAATTTTTAATTTAAGTAATACTCTAATATCTTGTTAATCACTTGTTAGAATCGTAGATTAGAATAAATAAAATATATTTAAATTAAATCTTTAATTTTTATTAAACTTGTGTTTGTGACAAAATATTATAATATGTGATTCAGATTGCTTCAAATTTCAAAGTTTTAAGGAGTTTAGTGTATGATAAGTTCAAACAAACTTATTTTATGAATTTTTAAACTAAATACGAAGTAGTATACACTGACTTCAGAATGGAAAGTTACATTTGTATCACAATGCTTCAAAGTTTCTCACATAATATAAATTTCAGTTAGAATTTAATCCCTTGAGATACACTTCTACATGTCTCTCCTGAATTGTGGTGCTCAAAATAAATCACCCATATAATTTTTTTCTAGAATTGATTGATACTACTTTAAGTAATGAAAGCTGCTCTAGAAATATTTTTTATTATGCAATTTTAAGTAATGAAAACAATGAAAGTATTTTAAATGTGCTCTATAATACAAATCTAATTTAATTTTACTTTAAATAATATTGTGAACATAAATAGTTAAACACCATTACGAGAATTCAGCAGAAACATTTCATAAAATTACCTGCTCTACCCAAACGTTTGTTGTCATGATTTGATTTTTTAAATTCTGCAACAAGAAATGTAATTTAGTTTTCTCTCGAAATTTAACCGACAAAGCTTGGAGGATTACTCACGCCCACTGGGATGCTTTAACGCGTGGGTGTTCTAAGCACAAGCTCTGCCTGGTTAAATGCCTATCATTTAAAATTCAGTTAATAAAAAATTCTTAAGCCAACGAAAACATTATTTGTTTTTCATGAAATGAACTTTTGTAGATAGTAACGACATATGTGCATAGAGAGGCTGTTCTATTAAATAAAAATCAATAGTTGGAAAAGCGATTTTATTTATCAGTTCTAACCAAAAGAATTGATGGCATTTCAAATAGTCAAAGAATAAATACCTATATACGGAACATGAAGAAAAGACACGACGAAATAGCGTGACGAATTGAAGAAATTCGGGAAACTTTTTTTAGGGAAGGCCAAGGTCATGAGATGAAAAAAGGAGTGGTCCTCCGAGTTTTCGTGACTTGGGTTTTCTTATATGGTTACTATTAATATCTACGATAGTTACTTCATAGTCATTTCAATTATAGTCTGTATATAACGACTATATAAGCTCAATATCGATTTTATTAATATTCAAAATTATATTCATTACAATTAAATACTTGTTTTAATCAAATTGTAGTATGGGAGCAACTGGAAATCTATGTTTAAATGAACATCAAATAAAGTTAGTTCACCGTCAATATTTATATTTTTAAAAAAACAGCTGAAGGCAATTTTAAAATGATTATTTGTACAGATGTGTAGGAGATATTTTTATTCCAAACAATTGGTTGCATTGCTGAAAAAAAGAGAATTCGTAAAATAAAACAAATATCCTTTTAATTTTATAAGCTTGAATTGATTTCTGTTATGGTAACAAAAATCTAAGTAAAAGATCTAGAAATAGTCTAGAAACCTTCTAAATTCCAGAACCCTCTAGGCGGGTATTTAAGCAGACAGCTTGGGTAGTCGGTAACAGTGAGAAATCAGTGTTCGTGTTATTAATTCGTTATAAGTTATCAGTTAGTAAAACGAAGGGTGATATGTAAAGATAAAAAACAAACTCTAAAGATAAATAATGATGTTTAAATAAATATAGCATAGTGTATAAATAAATATTAGTTCAATAAGTGTTAATAATATTAGTTTTAATATATAAGTGGATTAAATAAATAAATAGGAGCGTGTAAGTGTTTGATTTCTCGGCCCAATCGGTAAAAATGTTACAATAATATTATAGCTATACAACCTATGATATATTTTTATACAAATAATTTTTATTTAGCATCTAATTAAAATAAGTTATCTACTAATGAGAAATTAAAATAATACTGTTTTAATATGTACTTTGAATATATCGGAACATAAGCATCTTACGGCGAAAACAATATAATGCGATCGTAATAATGTAATAATAAATAAACCAATTGTGCAATAATTATTTAGTAATTGTGCAATAATTATTTAGTAATTATTGCACAACTGTTATAAATATAATACCAGATATTTCTTGAAATATTTTACAATTTAAATTCATAATTTGAATAAAACTGACAGTATGAACAAAAACGAATTCTTGAATATTAATACGTGAATATCAGTTTGTTTAAATAGATTCAAATATAAAATCCAACTGTATCAAAAGTAAAACATTCAAACTCTCGCCATTCACTATAATTGTTAAACCAATACCTTGTTTAATGGTTACTCAAATAAGTTAAAAGCAACATTTAATTAGTTTTAAACGAATTCAAAACATGTAACTGGTAAAAACGAGTTTACATTACAGTTACAAAAGCAAAATGCATATGTTAACTAAAAGAATCTTTCACGCTGGAGGTTAATTAGCGATGGTAGATTTAAAAGATGAGGAAATTAATATCGGTCAACTGTAAGAGTTCATTAAAAAGTTTTCGAGTAGTAAACGTAGCATAGCTAACTTTGTTAAAATATGAACGATGAAGTATGTACATATCATATCTAAGTAAGTAAATAAAGTTTATTCTATATTATTAGATGGATGGAAAATAATCGTATTTACCACATCAATAAGTTGTGAGAGTCTTAATCCCATCTTGACGGTAAGTCGATCGGAATTGTTACCCACTGGTCGGATCAGTCTGTTGTAGTTACTAAGAAGGTCATCGTACAGCCGTTTGGCGTCTGGATTAGCCAGACAGACGCCAACCGTCGTTATCAGCAGTAAGAACACTAATAGCTCCATACTGCTGTTTAACAAATCTAGAAATTTGGACATACGAAGACAATGTCAGAACAAAATTATGATCATATCTATAAATAAGCACAAGCACATTTAAGTTAAAAAGCAATTTCAAAAGCAGAATTTGTTATTAAACTAAAAAGTAATATATTGTCATAGGCAAGGGCGACTCTTACATCACTGTCTATCTTCTAACTTATCTAATGTATTATCTTGTACAACCTATTTCTCATGCAATCGATTTTATGTTAAAATAGAAATGTGAATACGAGTCACAGTTTTGGAATATTCGAGAGAACACCGAGTGCTTTCTCTTTGTCATATGCGCATATTAAAGCGCCAGTTTTAATTATGTGTTGTACAAAAACGTCGTTTGTAGTATATGCACAGCTATCGGTGAATATTTATTTCTGCAATAGACGGAATATAATTATTTTACTAATTACCAAATATAAAGCATTTCGAGAAAACTACGATTGACGTTTTACATTTGTAATTAACGTATTAAATTTATTCACCCATAACTACAATTTAGAATATTGTGAACAGTAATTGAATAAGAATGATTAAAAATGTCAATCAACATCGTCGATAAACTTTTAGTTAAATAAAGAGTTCTTAATTGTGGTCTATTTATTTGTAAATCTATTTGATACAAATATAAAAGTGATAAAAATAACAATGTTACACAAATCAACAATAACAAGATATAGATGATTAATTAAAAAACATTTCAATACCAAACGGAATAACTGTATTGAAGTTTGCAAGCTTTAAACTTTCAAATATAAACATCATCGGTGTAAAATATTAAATTTGTAATTAACAATCAACTATTGGTCAATATATGGCTCCATCACATTATTAGTAGATAAAATTAGGAGATCGACCTAGTTAAACTATTTATCCATAATAAAATAATGTAGGCAAAATTAAATCACGTAAATACATATACAAAATAGTTCTATTGTCAGACAGATTAAATAACAGTAGCTAAATTTATGCACATCAAAATAATTTGTGCATAAAACTATTGTTATATGTGTTTCATACAGGAATGATCATGAATTTATACTCCAACTGAGTCTAAAATATAAAATTACCTCAGTATAAAAACTTATATGTTAGGTAGATCACTTAATGAAATAAAACTAAAATTCTTCCAGAAACATTGGAAAAAATGAGTTTTACTTGAAGTATGTGTAATAAGAATTCACTGAGAATATATGGGATTATAAGAAAAATCCTTTCAGTGGGTGATAGCCAAATAAAATTGTGCATGTTTGGAGGATGTCAAAGGATGGAAAAAAATGATTTTTATGAGTGATGTAAATGAAGTTAGAAACTGTAATTTTCTTGAAAAAATCGATGAATATTTGGAAATGAGAGAATTGCAAACCAAACTTAATAAAGAGCATATTTGAAAGGTTAATGAATTCGAATGAAGTGTGATAAAGTAACAAAGGATAGTATGAAAGTGAATGTTGGAAAAGGGTTATCTACAAATTCATTTATGAGAATAGGAATTGCGCTACATATATATATCGACGTGCCGAAAATAAATCAATTATTTTTTTCTTATGTTATAATAACATAAAAGTAAAATGAATGTTAGAATAAGTAATAAGTGTGAAACATAAATTAGTATTTTATATAATTGAATGTAATTACATCTAATAGAAATTTTATTATATTAGCATACACAATTTAATTACAAATACGATTAAACCAGATAATATTATCATTTGCAATTAAAATAATAAAATCAAATCTTGAAATGTGTCGTTACATTGCTGCCCTTATATGCTATGTTTGTTTAGAGTGGTAGTATATAATGGCAGGGTTTGTATGAGCAGACCATTAATGATATCAAATAAAATCGTGTGCACGTATATTGATATAATTCGTCAGCAAATTTTAGCTAGATTGATGTTATTCATTAATAACAGAAGGGTCATCGATTAAATTTTGATAGAAATATGTATATATGATTACAAGATTAATCCTAATGATTTAACAGAAACTAAGGAAATATAATATATTTAATTTAAAATTGGATGCTGTGGTAATGATAAATGTAACTTGCTTTAGCATAGTATCAATTTCGTACAACGGTTTTTTATAGTACAGTACCAAAATACACACCTTTATTAAATATTTGAGGTGTCATATCAAATTCTGTTGTTTTATCCATGTAATCTAATGTAATAAAAATGAAACGGATACTACGTGTCGTGTATTTTTATTAGGCGTGTCACTTTGCAACACGCGTGTCAAGTACGTCCTCATTAATTGACAACATCAAGTAATGCTTTAAATACTATCGACGATGATTACTGCTTAAATATTTTCAATTAATATCAAAACAAGAACAAAATTTTCCAAGCTAAATTAAAAACACGTCTAATTTGATGAAATAAAAACATAAAACACTTATATAGTATGGTGCCAATCATTTTTGATACTGTAGTAGTAATAAACAGTTTATTTGTAGCAGATATTTATTGATATGTTTTGATATAATGTAAAAAGTTTAAAATATTGAAATTATGTTCTTTCAAAAAACATGCTATTTAACATATATATTTTGAAAAATCATGTTCATTAACAGTGCGCAGAACCCAGTAGAATCAGTTTAATATCAAGTAGTACTGAAGACAAAAACCGGCATGTTTACATAAGGGCGGGTGAGAATAATAGCTATCTTAATTTAAAGAAACGTCGTCTCTTGCCAAGCAAACATTGTTTTAAGCAATATCATTCCATTATCTTCATTAAAAACGTTCAGTTTTTTACTAAACCTAGTTTACTTAAAGCTCTGTTAAAGTTTAGTTATATACTATTCTAATTTCAACAACCAGCAAAATATATAGTTAAAATATTATAATATACTGAAATGCATATTAGCGCCTTGAAGTAAGGATGAAAGCTGTTAAACATTCAGTGGTTAGAGCTTAAATTAGATGAATACATCAAGTAGGCGTAACACTTTGTGGCGCTTGCTTTCTACATAAATCATCTATCTTTCCTACTACTTTAGTAATCTAAATGTAAATACATGATTTACTGCAAAATCTCATTTATTAGTACCACTTTTATATAGTTACACCAACATTTGAGCAGAAGTAAGTAAGCGGCTGGAGTTACATAATAGAAATGTCTTAGGATTTTGAAGAATTTATTTCCTTCGCCCAACTCTACTTTTCAATTACTATTATCTAAATTGAATTGGTTGCAAATAAAAATATAAATAAAAATAATAACAAAATATGCGATTGCATTTTTTTTTTCTTACCATTTTACATGATCCTATCGGATCCGTATCTTGCAGAACTAATGTTGTTGAAACACATAATGATAATGAATCGCGAAGCCATATCACATGCTGGACATAATGAATCGCAGCCCTGTATCACCGATCTGGAGTGCTTTCAGAGGTACGACACCTCCCGCTACTGATACAGGGTACTGCAGCACAGCATCCCGAGCAGTCAGCCTCTCCGGAATCCGATATCAATCCACACACAGACGCACGCACACACACCCCCGCCGAGTATATCCGGACTTTGCCGAACTTCTGGCCGCGGTACCAGTCAATACTGGAGGTTCTCTCATGAGTTGCAATTCGGAGGGCGGGTCAAAATACCATTATATTTTATATGATCCATGGTCACACTGACTCACGAACCCCATACTTCACCGTCTTCTGTAATAACAATTTTTTGTTCTTTCAACGCGAGAAAATGATTCTTTCAATCTTCGATTGAATATACGAACTTAATTAAAACTTTGGTCATTACATTTTTTGTATCCGTCGCCATTGGACTTTAAGTTTATGCACCAAAATTTAAACGAAGTGTGATACGTTATTAAATGAATTAGTTACAAGTTTTCAAGAGTTTTATTCATGTCGTTAGTTGGAGGAATTGAACTATGAAGTTACTCAAAGTACGAAACTTTTTTTTATTCTTGAGCTTTTGTCGGTATATTTATATTGAGTTAATACTGCAGACTTTGCAAAATGTTTTATCGAAGAAATTATCAATATTGTGCATTCAATTGTTTATTATTTAATCTAAACTTCATCAGATGTTTTATTATAAATTATTAATGAAATATGCTAAAATAAAGAATAAATTTTGATTTGTGTATAGAAATATCGGTACATGTTATGTTTGGCATTAGGAAATTTAATTTTTCAAATAAATTAATAATAAATATAAGCAGATGAAACTATTTCCATCAATTTATTAGTTAGTTTTTATTTTTGACTTAATTTTGAAAATCAGGTTCATACGCTATAAAATTCGAATATATAAACAGTTTTGTGTAAACATCTTAGTGCGCGCCTGGAGAAAAATATTACATGAAAGGTAATCGACAACTTGCATTGCGTTATGTTTGAGTAATTGTGAGTGCGCGTCGGGAATTCTCGGATTTCTACGCGCTTTCCGACGCGTACAGCGAGTGAGTAGCGACAGCACAGCATGGATCAACTGATCGATACATGTAGGAGCATTCGTAATTATTTTATTATATTCACTTGAATCATCTACCATCTTTTCATACATATTAAAACGATTTATGTGTATAAAATTTATATAAAATGCAACCTGTTGGAGATATATGCACCGCTGAGTGCCAATTGCCAAACGGACAAAAAGTGATGTCCGTCGTCGTCTACATTTCGTCAAATCAAATAAGTCGCTACTCACTCACGCTACCAAAAATGTATACATGCGTATGTATTTTCAGTGGCATCCATACAAACTATTATGTTTACACATCTTCAATCGTGAGTTTCGCCTCTCATTCGTAACTTTGAATCATAAGCATAATTATATACTGAATTACACTTATGATGGTTGTCTGCATTGTAGTCCACCTGATGACGTAACAAGGATATGGTATATAATGTTTTATTCCCTATATGATTGTTGTTACTGGGCTAGTAGGATGGTGAAAAAATTAACGTAGCATCAAGTTATTTTTTCTGGTGGTGATATATATGGCATATTACTTCGCATGAATAACAAAATTTTAATTGAAAATAACTACGGTTTAAAAAAAAATAAATGAGATAAATACGGATTAAATTACAATCTTATTGTAATAAATTGGTTTATATTTAATGTAATGACGATAGATAGCATCCGTATTGCAAAAAAATATGTGTTTGATTAGTCTAAGATAATTTTATGCTTTATTTTTTTCATAATATGAGTGGAACCTATACCTTTCCGTGTTAAAGAAAGCAACGGAATAAATTGAATTAAAATAAGTTTTACGTAAGATTGGAAAAGTTTGTCGGATAAGAAGTGCACAGTTAGAATCAAATTTTCAGAACGTGTACTTTTCAGATAGTTTTATTATTTACAAACAGTTCTTTGTCGAAAGTTTAAATTCAAAATATTTTATTCATTTTCAACATTACTAATAAAATTAATAATCACAACAGGTTTTTCTTCACTACCTCATAATATCTAATGCAATTACTTGAGAAATATAAGCAAATTAAATGTTTTCGAACTCCTTGGTAACATTTACGTACAACAATCAATCAATGACAAAAACTGTATTGCAACTTTCTTCAAATACTACAAATTTAAATATAATAGGCATTTACTAATCTTACAAATAAATCTATACCTTTTTCTGCAATATTTGAAATTTGATTTTTGATAAATAATTAGTTTGTGTGAAAATGGTTACATAAATACAATATGTTAACAATTAAAAAGTGAAACACACACACACACACAAACACACACACACACACACAGACGGACGTCATTCCAAAAATAGTCGGAATCGATACATGGAAGGTCAAAACGTATATTTCCGACATTTTTCATAATCACAATACTTACTTATATTGCGTATAAGAAATCAAAAGAATATTCAGTTTAAAAGGATTCCAAGGTTAGTAAAATATTATGGGTAAAAAATAATATAAATATTATATGATTCTTTTTACTTGTGCTTTATCTATGAAACGGTAATTATGTTATTTATTTTAATCAACATTTCTTAATATTAATACGTCTACAAAATTTTGCTAAAACTTATCAATACTTTGTAACGATTAAGCATAAAACGCTTAACTATAAAAAGCGGAAATTTGTAAATGTGTAAAGAAGCTTTTAGATTCGGAATTGGTCAAGTGCATACACTACACTAACGACATTATTAATTAGGTGTCGACCAGAATCCTGTTGGTTCATATTAAATGTTGCAGATTCAAAATCATCTCGAGCAGAGAAATATGACACGCCGGAAATAGGCTATTACATCTGCGTTCCTCACGGCCCATCCTCCGTGCCCAGTGATACCATCGATGAATTTCCGGTTCAGAATTGTAAACTCGTTGCAATGGAAATCTGGCGGCATGAAAACGCAATATTATATATTATAAAAGTTAATAGCGTAGTGATAGAGAGCGGGCTACTCTACAACATATTTTGTGAATGTTTGTCCGCCGACCTGAATACAACTCGAAGCAGTTCTTCTATTATATCGCCATCGTTTGCGAATATTCTTTGTTCTGTTTCACATAAAGCACGAAAGATACAAGAACGACCGTCGATACCCATTCTATAAATAGAAAACAAAATAAAATGAGATGAAAAACTTTTGCTTCTTTTCTGAATGTATGCAGTTTATAACGTTGTTTTGTGTTCATCTAAACAACAGATTGTAAAGTTGTTAACGCTGTTTTTCAATTGAAGAAGTTGTTTGTACATACATTTCATTGTTACCATTTTATTTTGTGGAATAAGGCTTTTGTTTTCAATTTTTTGTTCTACAAGGTCGGTTTTTCTATCTACGAATAACATTTCGGATAGTTTTAGAATATCGAACTTTAATGTTTCTGTACGTTCTTAGTTTGTGAATCATACAAGTAGATACTTCCACATTCATAAAGCACATCTTTAATTCTATTAATAATTAAAGTTAATACTAATGTGAAGTTCTATAGTACTACCAGTGTACTATGTACAATGGAATGAAAAAGAAGTCAACATTATTTTACTTAGCAGTCCAAATGCGAATAGTTATCTTTATTGCAAATTATATATTTATTTGTCAAATTCAGGAAAGTTTGTTTCATAGGAAGAAAATAAATCTTATAAGAAAATAAAACCTTTTATTTTAAACTGCCAATTTGAGAAAAAAAGGCCGCTTATAAAATATTATAATTTAAAAAAATATTTGCGATATCTCTTGAGGCTTTGATAATGAAATTGAATTATTTATTTTTATACAGAACATATTATATTACTGTATTTGCATCTTGACTGCGCGATAATTTGCCTATTTAGCAAAAGAAGCAATACCTCAATTGCGTAACTTAGCTGTTATTTGTATTGCCTGTTTATTTGCGATTTAAATCACTATACAGGCTGTAACAGCGAAACGAGCTACTTCGAATAACTTCTTTGTTATTAAAGATACAATAAAATCGTATGAGACAATCTTATGTAGGACCAAAGGGGACATCCAACTATAAAAGAAAATATTTTTTTAAACCAGTGGTTCTCAAGCAACAACACAAAGATATGTTTTTTCAAATGAGGTGCTATATATTTTTTAAGCCCATTCGATAGAGTATTTTTTCTGAATTCCATTATGTATTCGTTTTATACCCTTACATAAGTAAAATATTGAGAAAAATGCGATTGAAAGTTAAATAAATTTTATTTTTATAGTTACTTTTCAGTAGGCTATGAAACAAAATTGAGCTTAAATACAACGAAACATAAATTAAATACATTAAATTATTTGTTATTTACTTTATAAATAGTGTTATAAAGTAAATAACAAATAATTTAATGTATTTAAGCTCAACTTTGTTTCATAGCCTACTGAAAAGTAACTATAAAAATAAAATTTATTTAACTTTCAATCGCATTTTTCTCAATATTTTACTTATGTAAGGGTATAAAACGAATACATAATGGAATTCAGAAAAAAATACTCTATCGAATGGGCTTAAAAAATATATAGCATCTCATTTGAAAAAACATAACTTTGTGTTGTTGCTTGAGAACCACTGGTTTAAAAAAATATTTTCTTTTATAGTTGGATGTCCCTCTTAGTCCTGCACAAGATTGTCTTATACGATTTTATTGTATCTTTAATAACATAGAAGTTATTTGAGGTAGCTCGTTTCGCTGTTACACCCTGTATATGCTGTGAAAATGTCTACATCAACTTCTTAGTTCTAATAAAAATTATACTATCAATGAATATGATTATGATAGTAACCTTTTATCATTTAATGCACTTTTACACTTCACATCATCTAGTAATAGTGTAAAAAATTAATATCTTAAGAATATTATTGTAAGAAAAAATACATGAAAGTGTTTTTATTTGAATTGATATTTAATTATATTTAAATTCGATGTTTTTACATCTGTTGTTTATACGTACTATACTCAACTTCTTTTAGATTCAAATTGCCACAAGGAGACAAAATTGGTAAATAAAAGTTAGTTATTGTTGTCAAATAGAAATCAATATTTCTTCGACAGACTCTTAGTGGATATACTTAATTTACGATAGTACATGATGTAGGCTATGTAACTTACTACAGCCATTTCCACTATAATGGAACAACTTCTTGTTTGGAAGACCAGATATGTATTTCTAATCAATAATTATGTATTTCATTGTTATTTATTTAGTTCAGCTATACTGCTTTGATTTAATATATGAACATACATAACTATGAATTGCAAAATTTAATATATTGATAAATGGTTACAAAAAAGCGTTAATACAATAAAATTTAAAAAAATTCCATTCCTTCAACATTGATTTACGATTTTATTATGCTAAAAGGTCCCTTCATGAATCCTTAAAACCATGTTTCTATGTAATAGCATTACCTATAGGTTTTAATATCGCTGGTGGCTTTATTTTCATATAAGCGCATACACGATAATGCTACATATTTTGCTGAGTGAAATTGTTTAATTTTGATTTAATTAAACAAAAAGCTAGTTAGATATAAGGTTAAAAGATACTGCTGGAACCAAACATGTAAGTATAAAATATTAATAAGAAAAAAAAAATTCATTAACTGACCACTGAACACAGCGAGAAAAAGAAATGAATTTTTAATATTTATTGTAAGTTGTATAGCCCTATATATGCATATACACAATACTTTTTACGAAACATTTTGAGCGTTTTAACCGTTTAGATTATATCGCATGGGTTCTCAACCCATATAAAGTTAAGTACCACTACGAACATTTATGCCTACACAGACTCCAAAGTTGGAAGGTCAGAATACTGTGCCAAGCAAAAAGAATCAAGGAAACTTTGCTGTTTGACTTGTACAGTTCTCTTATTTTTTTTTTCTTTTTTGTAGTATACAACGAGCTTTACGGTGAATTGATACTTACGAATCCATAACCAATTCAATCTTCCCGTACAGGTCCCTACGTGTTCGACGTTGAAGTACATGTTTTGATTGTGACAATGCCTTGATGGTGCTCGTATCATTCGGTAAATCATATGCGATGACCCAGTTCACACTTTCAGAGACTGCAGTCGGTGGAATACTTATACGACTTAATGTAAAACACATTGCAACCTGCAATAATAAACATTTATTTAACAGCTTTTAAGCTTTGCGATCTTTTTTTAAAAGAACTACTGTAATTTAAGACTTGGCCACAATCATTATATTTCTAAGTGCAATATATTTGCAGACACATTTATAAAACAATGGATATTTCAATTGCTATTTAATGCATTCATCTGCACATAATTAAAAGAGCGAGAAATAAGATGAAAATAATTGCTAGAAATGCTATTCCAAATAATGTTATGATTATGACAGGTCGACTAAAAGCATTCTTATTCCTAATTGACATATTTTTTCTATAAATAAAAGAGAATAAAATAATTCTATTAATGAGAAAATTTAAAAGAAATATACACTATCCTTTTGGTTTAACATTCTATAATACAAAAGTAATTCGTTTGACATACATTTTTCCAAAAGTATCTGTTTTGAATTTTAATATAGAGAATTTGTCACTAAATTAACGGTAGTAAATCTACATTTTTTTTCGAAATAATTCATGGATCCATATATATTTATAGTATTATGTGAAAATTTCAAAACAATAACTCATCTATCCATAGAGACCAGACATGCGGATTAGAATAGTTAAAGTTTTTGTAATTTATCAGACCTACATGTCAAATATATTAATGAAATCATAATTTATGTATTTCATAGAAAGTTATGTATTTTTATTACCAATATATGGAATACCGATGAGCCAACTATACATTTGGATATCCTATTGAAGCATATATCACACTTTAAGTAAAAGAATATCTATCATTTAAGTAATTCTACTAAGAAATGTAATAAAGTTTATTGATTAACCAAAATATATTTCTTTATATACAAAAATTCTTTATATACAAAATATTTAAATGTCTATTTATCTAAGTTTAAGTTTGAATTAAGAAACATGGATGCATTATACATGAATAGTTAACAAGCAAAAGTGTGTATTTAAACAAAAGCGTTTTTACGAGTAAATCTTTCTGCATTTAGCATGTTTGGTATTATAGTCCAAACATAATGAAATATTCTGCCAAGTACTGCACGTAATGTTACTGTTCATGTTGTAAGATTATTTTGTAGTGCACAGTAGCAGCAGTGTCACGTACTGCACTCTATAGATCTGCTTCGAGTGCTCAGATTCTAATACGAAACCAATCCTTTGTGTAACATCAATAACAGATGAGAGGCAGAAAAGCAAAGTTGTTCAAGTTTATTACAAATGAAATGGAATGGTCCAGACTACATACGTAGAGAATTATTTTCCTTTAACTTTCTGAGACTTGATTGTTTTGATTTTGTCAGAAAAACTTTAAGCGTAGCGAATGCTGAACAGATCGTCTAGCTCTAGGTATTGGCGATAAATTAAAATTTAAAACAAATTGTCACTTTAGAACTAGTTTTTTTTTTATAATACCATATATTTCAATAATTCATATATCTTAACTTATACATTATTACAGTTTGTGGTGTTAGTTACATTTAATTATAATGTCAATATAACAATGATAACATAAAGTACCAAATTTGTTTTTATCAAAATAATTTTTATAATTTTCAGTGCAAGTAGCAATAAGTTTTAATACTTTAGGAAGATTTGAAGAATTTAATATTATGAAATATTCTTCGTTAAATTCCAATGCTGCAAAAAAGTGTAGCAATTTCAGATTTTTAAGATATTTAAAATTGAAAAAGGTACTATTTGCTAATAGATTTGATATTTTTTATTATTCGTTATTATTTTTTTTATATAACAACAAATCCTTTAAAAGTTAACTGGTTAACCAGACATAGAAAATTTTATGATACCGACCTATAAACTAATACGATAAATTTACTTCTTAATTTTTTAGAGTCTTAAACAGAAAACCCCTATTTTTGGGTTAACGGCCTCAATAAAATAACAGTGAAAAGTTTTCATTTCGTAAATATCATAGCTGTTAATAAAACTATTGAGAGAGAAGAAAACTTACAGACACAGTGGCACCCTCCGGGAAAACGACGTATCTTTTACGGCGCACCAAAGCGCTACTGTCAGAATAAATTTGACAGACAAACAAACACAGACATAACATGGACGGAATAGCCAATGCCATTGACAAAATAATTTATGAACGTCCGAATATTTACGTTTTCTTGTGCCTGACTGACTGCGATTTTTTTCTCGCTGAACACAGATATTTATAAACAAAGTGCAAATGCATGTGTCCCGTTCTGTTCATACGTATTAGCCAGTTAGTTAACGCAATTAAAACTATGGAGTGCAGATTAATTAAATGAAATTAGCTTGGGTGCAGTATAACGGTAGTTATTTGCATCAGTAAATAAAACAGTATGGTTCATATGACCAACGTTGTCAAATATTTAAACAGTAATTCCAGTATGCCGCCGTCATATACTCCAATGCGTTATGTGCTTTACAGTGCAATATATTCACGGTAAAAGCTATATAGTCATATTTTAGACGAACTTATATAAAATATTCGTACCCTAGCGATACTTTGCGTACATAACTTGGACATTTGTACGCAACTTATATAAGTGATACCCTTAAACTCAAATATGAAAATTAAAAATATATATCAATTTTTTAAAAAGTATTCGTAGCTCGTCGTACTTAGAACCGAAAAGCTAAAGTATTCGATCCCGTGTTTGTAAGTATCTCGGATTAAAACAAAAAGTTCTCCTTATCGTCCTAAATCCAAATAAATTGACCAAAACTTGCTATTCTTTATTTGAATATATCGAAATAATAAAAACCAAAAGTATTGAATTCTGAATGATATAAATAAAATAAGCATAAAATTTTGTTCAAATCGGAAGGGGCATTCTAGTAAGAGCTGGCTAATTTTGTTGTATAAAAGAGTTATATATTCATATACTGTTTTATATTCACAAGCTGTTGACATTTCTTGCATGTGTCGAGATTAGAACTAGAAGCTAGCACATTATCTGGCGTTAACAATGCAAGTAGTAATGAAGTAAACGAACTAACTAAAAAGTCAAGCATTCATTCTTTAAACTCTTCAACTTGTGTTTTCACTGTTTGTTTAACGTATTAGCCAAAAGACGAGAATAAGTAAGCAATCAAATTAAAAGACTTGTCACTTGCACTCTAGTTAGTCGAGAACATGCTGCGATGGTAATGAACTTAACGAAAGAAATTCAAAAGCGAAACGATATTACATTGCGATATCTTTGAGGTATTTTTTTTTTGTGTAGAGTCAATTAAAGAAAATGTATAGTGAATTTTGGATTATCATAATTTTTATGAAATATATACATACATCAGATATAAATTCGAATAGAAATGAGACTGTGCTTCATCGAAGAAAACGTTATCTTGTATTTCCAGAGGGAAGCTCTTTCCAATTAGGTTAGTATTTTTACATTTATAGCTTTATTTAAATTTAAATTCTTTATTTTCATTCAAATTTCTTGCTGGTGCATGCATACGAGAGTGGTTTATATTCAAGTTACTTATACATGAATAAAAAAATTTAATATTTTCACTTACAATTTTAAAATTTATTCATAATTATAATTAACATTGTTAATTGATACAATAGTATTCATATATACTTTTGAGGCAATGTGCGTTTTGGATGAAATGAAATAAATAGTTAAAAATGTTAAAATCCATATAGTTTAACGATACATAATTAAGCAAAACTTACTTCAAAATTATTTTCTTAATTACAAAAATAACACTCATTGTAACTGAACGGTTTATTATTTCACAATGAAATATGTGTAGGGTTAAACTTAAATTTAATTAAAAAAAAAAAAACTTTATTTGAGAAAATTGTTTAATAAATATAATTCTACTAAATAAATTTATCTTTGTATATCAGTTTCCAAGCAAAAACAAATTATTGTTCATACGATCTGTCTTTGGACATACATTTTCAAAGCAGATTATTAAAATAACTGTTTATATCATGTTATTATTTGAAAGTATTAAATAATTCTTTATATTAAAATTAATAAATTTGTTCATAATAATAATTATTAATAAAATTCCAAGTATCGTTTTAAAGAGTGGTTGGCAGATTAAAAAAAAGCATGCCATTTTGAAAATTTGTAAGCCCAATATGCATTTTATGTATATAATCAATAATTCTACAAAGATAACATCGTAAATTTTCGTGAACATTTTGTAGACGAATTTCATTCTGATATTAAGTGCCATCCTGACTAGTATATAAGAAAGTTAAAAGATAACACAGTTTTGTTTTTTTTAGTTTATTGTTTGACAATGCCAACATATGGAATGGGTAGTATTTTCACAATTGGCTTAACCGCAGCGTTAGCTTGGGAGTTGCCGCATGAGCCAATTCATTTGAAAAAGGGTGATAAAACAACAGGGGCGGCTGATAAACGTATTGATAAACCAACAATTGTTGACATACGTCCCATTTATAAACACCCGCTCCCCATCACCGACTACCGTAACCCTTGGCCCAAAGTTAGCTGGAATACGTTTAACTCCTATAAACCACAATACGAACCACCACGAAATAAAAAACAATCATTGAACTACAAAACGATAGGTGACAATGACAGGAAACGCTTACCTGCTTATAAAAATGATTATTTGTATCGAAAACATGCGGATATCCATCGAAGAACCAGAAGGGATTTGTTTGAAAAAATTGAAATGTTTTTTATGGCGTAAGTATTACTTTTTATTGGTAAAAGTTACTGCATCATGAAATAGGTATAGACACAAACCATCTCCTCTTTGAAGTGCCTTTTGATTGAAATTGTAGGTATACTACTATTTGCTTACATATCACACTTCATACTTCGCGGTATTAATTAAAACTTAAATTAGTTTTAAATTAGCATTACATATTTTTAAACTAAAATATGTTTAATCTCATCAAATAGGGTGACAGAAAACCAATTACATCCATTCTCATCTTTTGACATTCGACTCTACGCCATACACGCTTTTCTATTCTACAACTCACAACTTTTTCAATCATATTTATTCACTTTTTACGAAAACCACTTTACATTCTCACACCATTCATTTCGTATATACGTAAATTTTCTTCGTCAATATTTCATTTAATATTCTTTCAATATGACCATACTGTGGATTCGACTATTCTATCTCATTTGGCTCTCATCTATTATGTGTGCGTCATTTTTACTGTACTGCACATACTTTGCTCCTATTTTACTTAGGAAGTACCACAGATACTTCTTAAAATATTATACCCTTCTTATGATTGGTCAAACCCTACATTCATTTTTATATTTCCTGTTTTAGTATAAAATATACATTTAAATTTTAAAAAATATGTAGCTTATCTTTGTAACTATCCCGGTCATTTCTACTAATAAAATTTGCAGTATAGTAAACAAGTACAAGTGAACATGAGAACTAGTAACTTTAATCATAGCTACAGTTTAACATTAGAAAACCATTAAAATGAGAAAAGAGCTCATACAAATAAACCTGACAACAGCATTGGGGAAAGAGCAACTAATGCATTATCCGATAGCTTTATATATTTTAGTGCGGAAAGTAGCTTTTGTATCAGTAAACACAGCTATAGTTTAATCAAAACGTTACAACTAGTATGAAAGTGTATAAGAAGTGTGTAAACAAAGTTTTGATTGCTTGATTACAGGCAAAACAAAGATGGTAGAGCATGTTTGCTTAAGGCACTTTGCGAAGTAAACCAAATAGCGAACGATAGACATAAAAAGGGGACGTTCATGGAGGAGATTCTTCGCGCTGTATTTATGTAAGTTGAGACATTTTACATTGTTCTGGCTCTTACAGAATTTTTATTGTTTTAGATGGAAGGTTTATGATAACGACGATAATATCGATATGAAAGAATACAATGATGCGGCCACCTCAAAAAGCAATTGTTCTAGACTTTTCCCGTCGTGCTTTCATTCTGTTTGGGATGCATTTTTTTAAGTTTAATTGATATTTCATGTTATTCAATTTTAAACGAGTAATACATTTTATATAAAATGGGAGAGATTTATTCTTGAGTCTTCCTGAATTGATTTACTGTGGACTCAAATCTAATGACAAATAAATGATCAATTATAACTGTTCAATTATTATTTAATGCTGTAGTTAAAAATAAATAACATGAAAAATTATTAAAATCATCATTTCATTTTTAAGAAAATAGTGAATTGTAAAGAAAATTGTTTTAAACACAATTTTTTAAATACTATAATTATTAGTACATGTGAAAGGGGATTTTAAAAATTAATTGATGTGCCATGAGAATCGTAAATAAATAAATTTGACCCATTGTGATTACGGTTAACTATTTGATTTTTTCCAAGTGTGTCGCTCGATAATGTTATGAAAGTGTACTGTGAATGCAAAAGTATTGAAATCTACTGAAGTACAGATACTTCCTTAATTACAAAATGATAATCATTATTATAAGATCTTTACATAAATGGAGCACGTCATTTATATCTAGTAGTACGAATATTTAACTAAATACCAATTTAAATAAAGAAAATACGTTTTCAAACAAAAAGCGATCATTTTCAATGGGTAATACAATAGTTAGTAATATATGCGTTCTTTGAGTCCTATATTTGTGAAAATAAAATATATTAAAAACTTAGGTCTGACAAGAAAGCAACATACAATATATTCAAATACAAACATCTACAGAATTAAGAGCTCGTAAAAAATAGTCTATACATGAATTTATTTTGGAATTATAACGCTTGTGTATTAATCTCTTCGTATATAATATAAAGTCTTTATACAGACTATTCCAGAAACTTCAATTGAGAAGTTTTATACTAATCAAGCAGGTTCCTATAAATAGATGCCTAGTTAGAGAACAATATAAGAAAATGATTTATTTTTCATATAAAAAAAATAATTTATGTAATTAATTAATTTCGACTGAGCTAAGGTTTATTTTTTGAAAATGCGTAAGGTTTTAGCCGACTTTTGTGATGGCCGTAGTAATGTAGATGGTATATTAATTTTATATTAACTCCTCTAAAGGAGTGCTGAATGTCTATCCATAATTGGACTCTCCCACTTCATTCCCAATTGGGAATTTCTGCATAGAATAAGTTAGTTTGTCAACACAGCTTATCTGATTTAAGTGGAAGCAGAATATATAGCATCTAGTTTAAAAAGAAATATGATCATCTACATCATATGTTCATTATCTTTATCGAACTTAGTCACTAGGTGATTTTTAATATGGAGTAACATGTCGTTCATGTTTTCTAAAATTGAATACACACACATTGTATACATTTATGGGTATTGCTATGGTAACACCGTAAGTTAATTATTCTCTTAAAGGGCTACCAACTGCAGATGCCTTCTGACAGACATTTCAGCTCCTTCGTGAAATGGGGTAGTTTGCGCTACAAAGGGATGGTAACGCAGCTATAGTAGCTCTAAGAGACAACAGACAAGCAGTAGTGCTTCATCATTTTGATGCAGAGCCAGGTAACTGTTGAATTGAATATGTTTCACCAACATTTGTGGTGAACCTTGGGAGCTGAAAGAAGATTTTTCACATCTAGTTAGTATAGCAATTGCTTCCTCAATATTTTAGAAACAAATGAAATTCTTCTGATTGATAAATTAATCAAATAACTCGAAATGAGGAAAATACAAATAAATTTCGTCTACATTACAGAAAGAGAGCTGCATATTAGTATTATATGGTCTTATGTGAGTCCGCGTATTAAAGTGCGAATGCGAATTTAAATTGAATGTTTGACTGAAGCTTCTTCGTGAGACCTTTAGTTACACGGACGTCATTCACCCGCTATGAAATTACTGGACTGCTATGTCTGGAGAAAACCTAAATTTTACGTATATGCTCAACCTGTAAATACGAGAGATTAATTAAAACATAGAATAGAAATTACTTGTACTGAAATAACACCTATCCAATGCCATTCAACCATTTCATTAATCAGCAGGCTATGTACGGTGGTGTACCATCTAAATTTATTTACAAAACTAAATACAGTCTGCTTTATTTTATAATATAAAACTCAAAAACAAAAACGCTTCCAGGAATTTGTTTATAAGATCATTTTTGGTTATTTGAGAACTCAATTGTAATCCTCAGGGGAACTATTTTAAAACCGGAATATTAAAACAAATATTTTTTATATATGTATAATTAATTTTTATATTGCACCAGTTATATAAATGAATACGCCTAGTTGAATTTATATTACTATAATTATGATACATTATAGTTGTTCTGAATTTTCATTTAGTTTTAACAGCTGGGATGAATGTTTGAATGGCAAATTCATATTTACACATAAAACTGTACTCTTAATTCTAAAATTAATTTACTAATTCTTTATTTTAATACCAGTCGTCCTCACAATCTGTTTTTCTTCATAATATGATTAAGAATAAATACGAGTTTCATACTATTAACGATCTGCACGTATTAATATGGCCAAAGCTTGTTAAATACTAAAGTAATATATACACAAATAACAATTTATGTCTCTCAAAACTATATAGGAATTTTCATAGGAATTACTTTTTTATTATAAAAAAAATTCCATGTAATTGTTTCATATGAACAATATTTCATGTCACCCTGGTCTTATCATGTACCGTATACCGGTTTATCTTGCACAAAAGATGATAATTATAGTTACATATTCAACAATAACTTCATTAATAATACTTAACATATTTCGGTGCAAGCATTGTACACAAATAACAACAGCTGCAGAATAACTGTGCAATTTCATTAGGATTGTTATACCACATTAATTTTTACAAAAACACAAACACACAACAAAGGAATTCAATTTGCATTTATGCAAGGTACTAAACAAAGAGAAACCCCGTACAGAAGTATATAATTTCAGAATATCATTCCATGCAATTGAAAGATGAAAATGATCTCGTTTTATTGTTTTTACAAGTTTTCGGGATTTTTATTATTATTGCATGGAGTGACTGCTCACGCTCGGCGAACAAAGAGAACACTTATTTATCCCGAACCTGGTTCCAAAATACAAGTAAGATCTTTTAGATACGTGCAAACACAACATCGTTTGCATTAACTATACATTAGTTTTATCATTCTTTCCTTCGGTATATAGTTGATCACGGGAGTTGGGTTGCCAGTTTCAGTAGAGGATATCAGTATTACAATGGGGTATGTTGTAAAAGCTGTATATTTCTTGCCAAAAAATGTATCTGATTATACTGAACCTGACGTTGCTTTTCTACGTCGGAAACGGAATACTCAGGCGAGATGGAATATGTATAAGTTGCTCTCACACTTTATGGAAAGGTAATATTATATTTATCTACAAATAAGTTTAAGTGATACAAACTCTGTTCTGACATTTTTATTAGAAAGTATTAAGTTTAGAGAATATGCATATAAAATGCACTTTTATTCAAAATATATAACTCAATAATTCTTACTCATTCTTGAGTATTTTAATGTATTTTCTTACAATTGAAACTTTTATATTGCACATTTAAAACATGTGTATATCGTATGAATTTACTGAAGCATACAGGTTTTATTTAAAATTCATGATATAGTAATTTAGACAAAATGCATAAAAAATAGTCACTTAAATCACTTTTCATCCATATATTATTAATAATTATAAAGTAATATAATAAGAAATATTATTTTGAGGTTCGGAGGGAAACCTTGTGTCCTGAGAACAATATGTGAACAGGCTGATATACCGCTCGATCGAAATTTTGGTTTTCTTGAAGAAATTCTGCATGTTATATTTAGGTTAGTAGTTCTTTGTTTTTGAATTAGGTTTATGATTTTTTTTTCAAAAATGTTTTTGTAGACCTTCATTGTCAAAAGATTCAACATCAACCATGACCAATAGAGAATATTTTGCTGCAGAAGCAATTGGAAATGATGCACACGGATCTTGTAAATCAAAATATTCTGAGTGTGGTGTTAGTTTATTAGATTTTATATCTAAGCATGTACCAACATGAATTTAAAATTTTTTTTTTATTAATTGTATTTATTATCTTAAATTGTTAAAAAATAATCTATGTTTCGATTATGATTGCAGTCTATTGGCTAAAGATTTACTCTAACCATGGTTTAAATAATGTATACTTACTGTTTTATAGTTATAGATGTTTAAAAATGTATCAAATATGACAAATTAGTTTGAAGTAATGGTTGCCGTTTATATTAAAAATAATTTAAGAAATTAATTTTCTAAAGTAAATAAACCGGTGATATATATATTTATTGCGAAATGCGAGGGAAGTGAAAATATTAAAAGAAAAAAAACGAGTTTTATATCCCCACTGAAATTCTCTACCTCTACCGCAGTGGCTGCTAAGTGCAAGCTCCAATCAAGCGCCAATCAATTTAGTCTAACAAATATTTCAAATAATATTTTATTTCTATTTTTATTTTTTTGTTCATATAAAAAAAATTAAATTGTATTGGAATTTAAACTGTTCTTTGAAACGGATTGATCAGTCGGGTTTTATATTTCATTTGAGTTACAAATTCCCTATGCAGCGTTGCTGATGGAAGTGTTAATGAAAAAGATAAATAAAAGTTCGTATCAACGCTGCGAAAACACGGAAGAGTTGATTGTTCTGTTTAATATTTCACTCTTAATTGATCGGTCGATGCTCTTTCGTTGTGGTGTTTGTTGCTACCAAGAAATTTTCATTTCCACCGTGTTTTTTTTTTATCTCTCTTTGTGCGTGTTTTGTGGCAAAGAAGTATCTCTTTTGCCAGGAGAATGGTAACTAGTGTCATATATTTGCTTGCATTCGTGTTGTTTATGTCAAACATTAACTATACATGCTCAGAAGATGAAATGCGCTCACTGTCAAGGCATAAAAGATATGTTGTATTTCCGGAAGGTTCTAGTTTAACGGTGAGTAGTGAATACATTTTACTGTTGAATATGTTCGCTCTGTCAGGAAAGTAAAACATTTTTTATGTTTCAATAAACTTGATTGGAATTAAATAATTTACATTGTAAAGCTGCTCTGTTATAGTTCAAACGTGATCTCTAGTTATTCTTCTACTTCACTTCTGAAATAACTAAAACTGAATCGTTTTCAATTTTCTTTTAATATCCATTTTCTAATTTTATTTTAAAATGTTGTACCGCCGTAAATATGTTTATTATAACTTTTATTTTACTAAAGTCTAGAGTAAAATATGATTGAAAGATTCTATTAAATATGCCGTATAATTAATTAAATTGAAACAAATATATGTTTTACATTTATTTTACTCCCATAAAGCAGTAGCTCTACACATGAAGCTTGTAAAATTAATGAAATTATTTTACAAGTTTACTTTAAGCCTCAGTTGTTAATATTCTACTGAATTATAAAAGCGAGCTGAAATTTGAAATTTATTAGATATCAATATAATCCAGTAACGTTTGGATCAGATAAATGCTACCCAAAACTAGATCAGTGTACAAACAATTTATTTATTTAATCAATTAGGCTTTGGTTAGTCAGCGATACCCATATATCGTTAGCTTAATCTGTAAACATTGTGAAATGGAGATATTTTTCACGGAAAATATACATATACTATATAAATACTAACGTTGAAGAAAAAGCTGTTAATTGCTTTTTGATTATTATTTATTATTTGTTTATTTATTGTTTAACATTAAATGATCTATGAATACACAATTTTTAAAATTTATATTCACTACATTTCAGATGATATATCATAAATAAATGTTTACAAAACTTAATTTCTTTTAAGGTGTCGATATGTTTTACTATCAACCTGATAAATATGCCAACAACTATATTCACTGAACTTGTCAATATGGGCATAAATTATGATCTTCCGAATAGAACCGGATATGAGTTTACAAATTTCACCCATCCAACGCAGTTCATTCAGAGACGACATCGACGAGCTCTTTATAATAAAGCTGAAGTTATATTGGACGCGTACGTGTATAAGCATTAATCATACACGAAATATAAATTTTAATTAAAATTACCTTTCAGCATGGGATTGAATGGAAGATCTTGTATATACCGAGCTTTATGTGAAACGGCACGAGATTTATTATATTCAAGCGAAAATTTACTAGAAGAATTAATTAGGCGGATATTCAGGTTATAGACATTATTCTTAGTTAGTCTTGATCAACCAAACTTTGATATAAGATCTACATGCAATAAAAATGCACAACATAATATTAGACACATAAATAGTAAACATTTTATTTTGTTGTCTATTTCAGTAGTATCAATAGTATTCAGTATATTACGTGGCATCAATACGATCTTAGGAAAGGAAAATTTGTTATATCAGATTGGATTTAAATTAGCTTAGCCTAAATTTATTTCAAGCAACTTTTGATTTAAATTAAATTAAGATGTATCCAATTGAATAAAGCTTTACTACTTGACAGATATTGTGTCTTTTCATCGACTTTCAATCTGCTGCTATGAGAGTGTGCGTAAAATATTTTTCCAATTTTATGAGACTTAAAAAAATAATTAGATTTTTTTTAATCTTTTATTAATATCTAATTGAAATACAATTAATTTTGTTTGTGTAATAAGATTGAATTAAAATTAATTATTTTAATTGAGAAATAATGATCCTAATCTTAAGTAGACACTTATGATATACAATATGCATATAAAAAAAAATGTCAGCATTAGTTATACATTTATTCACTCACGACTTCATTTTGAACAATATATATAGTTTGAATTATATGGGAATCAACATAGATAATAAATGTGTTTTTTTGTAGATTCCCTTTAGAAAACTTACATAACAGTGAACCAGAAGATCACCGATTATACCATTGGGCATACAGGATGGGCGATGAGAATCAAGAGTGTGCTAAACTTTTTCCAGATTGTTCGGTATCATTAATCAACACGCTACTCGGTTATAACCGTGCAAAATATGGTTGAATGAAATTTATTTCATACTAGGGGTATCATAGCATCAAGGGTTATACGAATAAATGTGATATGTATACCAATGTATTGAAATAAATTGTTCGGCCAATCCAATTAAAAACTTCGATAATTATTTTCCAATAGCAGTTCATAGTTTTTACCTATAGAAAAGCTCATTAATTGGAAATAATAGACTATTCATTTTCAAAATTAAAATTCTTCATTTTATAAATTCAAAGTTCAAATATTTATTTGTAAAACATTGATTGTTACATATTGAATTTATGACATAGTAAAGAATAAACATAAAAATATTTATTGAAATTAAAATAATTACACATTTTGGAGAAAAATACGTATAGGTCACAGATATCAGTCGTTTTGTACATATTCCATATTTGAAAATAATATATATTTAGTAACGTAATATTATTAAGTGGTGCTAAATTAGAATCATATAGAAAAAAATTGTATAGCAATTGTGTTCGTACAAGGCGAGTTTTATCTAAATTACCATTTTTATATACATTATATACATATATGTAGATATATAAGGTATACAAATAAATATTTGTATAAATAAAACAAAACAAAATGGCTCCTCTTCCGACAAAACACCACTGATATGACATATAATGTAAAATTTAATAATGGAAATTTACCATTGTAAAATTCGTACTGTGTGTTGACGCATATTAAATTTAATTAGCAAAGTATTTATTTAAATTTATTTGGAGAGTAAATCATATTTATGTACAAAAATAAATAAATTTGTGTTTATACATGTTTACTTAAATGATTTTATAAATCTTTTTTTTACAATAGAATTTACTAATTGGTAAAACAATATAATTCAATTTTTTATTTTTGTAGTCGTCATTGGAAGTTTGGGATTCTAAAGTAAGTAAAAGGTGCAAATACATATACGTATAATTTAACTGAGTAATGAACAGTTGCACCAATTTTGGATAAAATATAAATATCGAATACTCGTAGTTTATGCATCATGGTCAGGCCCATGATGCATAAAATAGCTGATCGTTGAGTATTAAACGAAGTTTAATTTAATTGAAGTGGTGCAACTGGGCATAAGTAGAGTAGCTAGGTGACATAGAATGGAGGTCCACGTTTGTGTATTGCAGCATGATCATTAGCTACTATCCCCTAGTAATTACAACCTCCAACATATTCTATGCATGTTACCGTATCAACAACCACACTGCCAGAGTGTAGGATTAATTCTACCCTGTGGCAATGATGCAAGTAGTAATTGCTAATGGTAATATCTAAATAACATTCAAATGAAAATATTAATATTGATTGGTTTTCCATAATTATAAAATAACCACATTTGATAAAACATTAATAATACTGAAATTCCCTTTTATCAAAAGATATATTGATATATAAATAATACTGCGAGATATGATATTAGTTAATTAATTTGAAAACCTCAGGCTCTAAACTACTTTATAAATTTATTTCATCAGAATCATATGTTTTTGCAGCCATAAAACTAATTTGATTAATTACCGGAAGAAATAAAATAGTTGTTATTAAAATTTGCAAGGTGTGTTAACGTGAAGTAATTACAATACTAATAAATTAAGCCCAAGTAATTACAAAAGTCAATAAAATATATGTTTTCAATTAGCGTGTTGTAGCAAAACAGACATATATGCACATATTAATTTTTTAACTAACTGCATTTATTTGCATGTTTATCGCAAGACAGATCAGTATTTGCACAGCAACTTCAAAGAATAAATAACTTATCGCAGTAAATATGAAATTATTAATGTCAGTTATAGTTGTTTCACTTTTATTTATTGAGGTTTTTAATGAGCGGAGTATGATATTGAAGAAAACTGGCATTCTATCGCGTAAGAAACGGTTTCTACAGTTTCCTGAAGGTAGCAATTTCGTTGTAAGTTATTTCAAATTTATAATATGAATATTCATTACCTAGATATTTTACATATTCATATATTTTAATTACTAAACAAATAATATCATATTGAATTTAAAAGACATGGTTATAAATTTTATTATATTGTATAAATGGAATAACCTTAAACGTGTACCGAATAACGTAAAATGATAAATAAAATTGTCCATTATTCGAAAAAAACCTTCTTGTAAAACGAATTCATTTCAGGACATCAAATAATTAAAACATGCAATAGTTTCTAAATTTCAAAAACTGTTCTTCTTACCACTAAAGTAATTTTGATTTACGAAAATTGTCAAAACTTTTATTCAGGATAATTCAAAAATGCAATTAATGCTTATCATTTACATTTAATATTATTAGACCGTTTATAAAGAAATTATGATGAAAAAACAATTTTCTTATGCAATTTGAAAGAATCCATGAATTGAAAAGCATTTCGATAAACTGATATATTACGAATTTATATAGATTATTATTTGTTAACATTCAATGACACCGAATATGATTTATTTACTGCAACCTTATTATATTTTTATGAAAAAAAAAAATTTAAGACCTCACAATTTACTTTATTACTGGTTCAAATGTAAGATTTAGTGTATACATATGTTTGTACATATTACTTGAATATACTTCGCCTTGACATGTTACACGTGACAGTTTTGCTGAAAACTATCTCATAGGAATATTATTTTCCTCTAACATCCCTACCATATATAATATATTGATATGCATATATCTTGAAGTCTCAACTAAACTCTAGAATTAGGAAATTATGATAGGATTCTAAGTTATTCTGCTAGATATCCATAAATTCAGTTAATAATACTCGACATTGATAATTGAATATCTTCAAGAAGTATGCTAAATTCGATTATTCCACTAGCTTGCATTACTAAACTAAGTATACATCTACTTCCAAATTTATTTCCCAATGATATTCTTATTGGTTACTAAATAATTGTCACGATTTTCAATACTGAGTACAACTCTATTTCAATTTCAATTTTTTGGTACTGATTTAAATGAAGCTGTGTCCCTGTTTTGAATATTTCAAATGCAAATATGGTATTACTATGAATGTTGGAATGTGAAGATGATTTATTTCGTTTAATGATTAAGAATTGTATAAAAATGTATTTTATGTTAGAAATAAATAGCAGCCATTTTTCGGAGCAAAATATAGAATTTTTATTTCTAAATAACATTAGACCTTGAACATAAAAAAATGGTAAAAAAATTGACTTACAATGTACTGTAGTTATTTTTGGGGCAACTTATCTAAAAATTACACTTCATTTATTCTTTAAGTGTCTATTTAAAATATCCTTAGTTTTCCAGTCATTGCACTGATAAAATTGCAGGGTAATATTTGGTTATGTAGATAAACGCAACCATAGGCCATTGTTTCAATTTGAGTCGCTAGTTACCAATTGAAATAAAATATATTTTTAATATTTTAATTAAAATTAAATCTGCATCCCCAAAATTAGCCATTTCTTTGTTAGAAATTTCAAAACTAAACCATGCAAATATAATATTATAGGTCTTTATTCGTGCAAATTTTAGCTAACAGCATCAGGAATTAACTTTTTAATGTTGAATTTCCCTCCGGGAATATTAAATTCAATCGAATTAGATACTTATTATAAACTGCCAACGGCCAATGATAATAAACAAATTAAAAAGTTATATTATCATCATCGCCAACGACGAGATATTTACAATGGAATTGCCAGAATATTCAACATGTATTTATTATATAAATTAATCTTTTATACTTAAAATTGTTAGTTTATAATTATAGATTTGGTTGGAATGGACGTGATTGTATCAGGCAGTTTATCTGTGAAGTACAGCAATATCGTTCAACAGATAATGGGCTATTTAAACATGTGATTCATGCAATATTTGCGTAAGTACTTATTTAAAAGTTTTAAACCTAGTTATAACTATTCTGGTTGTTTCAGAAACCACACAACGCATCATTCCTCGCTTGAACATTGTAAAATGTATAAATGTGAAGTTCCTTTGTTAGATATGATTTTGGATTTAATTTAACTCTACTACCTCGTCGCAAAAAGTTGAGAGTTATGTTAACTTAGTATAAGGTAGTGTAATTTTTAGCAAACACAAGCGTACATGTTTTAAATACCTAATTTTAACCTTTGCTTTTCACTGATACGTACAGCGAAGAGTATATTCGTTAATCTACATTTGCTGTTTTATTTTACTGTAATATAAAACGTGAATATTATATGAATATATGAACCTTGTTTTATAGAAAATATATAAATTAAAAGCGTACCTTGCAAACCTTAGTCTCGACACCAATCACCAAATCAAGACCACCAAAGTTTAAATATGTTTGAAACTACATAAAAAATAAAAAAACAACATAAATCTTTGTGTAAAAAAAAACAAATTTTTGTCGAATTACTAATAGTCAGTTGCAAATTATAATATATATTAAGTTTTATTTTATTTTTTGAAAAACAAATGTATTCCACTATTTTATTTACATGCAATTTTCATCGCGTAGAATTCCTTTTATATAATTGATATATCATATAAGCACGCATGAGTAGTTTTGTATTTGGTGAAATATAAAATCTATGTAATATTGGATTTCTTTGTGAAATATTGTTAACAGCACTTCGCCGTTGCTTTCAGTACTGTATACTATTTATTTTCTGTATGACTTTATATATAAAACTGTAATACTGTACATGTAAACAAAATTAAAGGTTTATAAGTCTGATAAATTGACTTAAATCCATATACACACTTTGTGAGAAAATGGTGTTTGCATTTTAGGTGTGGCGTGTGGGTATTGTAGAACTATGGTTTTCCAATAAGTGTTTATACAATTGCACAAGTAGAAAATACTTGGATACGTTTTCAATCGATGAAATTTCGTTTGTATGACAAGTTCTTAAGTATCTATAACTTCTTGTGATGAAAAATCCCTTGTTATCGAGATAACTTGGCCAATAAGAAAAGAGTCTTGCAAAAGAATTTCATGAAAACTTTTTAGTGTGGGATGAGTTGCGTTTAAAATGAATAGTCGTTTACATGAAAAATTGGTTCAATGTTAGTTTGATAAAACATTTTTGTGACATCAACCATGTATGATATGGTCTACCAAAGTGAAATCATATATAGTACAAATTGTTATTTACACTGGATGAACGAACCAGTAGTTAAAAATTAGATTCGATAATCCAAAATAATAGTGGAATATTGAGGAATCATATAAATTTCTATAAAACATATAAAATAAATAAGAAACATATACAGTGGGTACCAAAAGTATTCAAACATGTCAAAAGATGTTAAATAATTCAAAGTAAAACTGTTCAAAACTCTTAAATTGCCATTTAATTAATTATTGGATAATTTTTACAAAAAATAAATTGAGACAAAAACTATAGAATCCTCTAGAATATAAATCTTTCTATAATAACTTTAACATCAAAATATTTCTTATCTTATATTGTTTATATGCTTGTAATTACTAAAATGATTATACATATCAATGGTGCTATTTAAGATTCTGGTCTATGCAGGTAGGAAAAACTGTATGCTTCATTATGACTAAACAACAAGTTTAATGCAAATATTATATTAGTTTTCTCTGTAGAATTGTAATTTAGCAAATAAATTATATGAGTATTAAAAGTACCATTAAAGTTACATGAAAAATAAAAATACATTCTGGCGGATAAAATGCAGTATAGCTTTTTTATTTTCATTAGCTTTATTATTATTCTAGCAAAGTTGTTAATTTAGTACGCGACCATGTAAAAGTATAATTATGGTTAATATTTTATAAACTAATCTAATTTCAAATAATAATACGACTAATTATGCTAATGTAGAAAATGATGAAAATAAATCGCATTCCTAAAATGGTTAAGTATCTATGAGGTGCGACAAATTAGATATATTTGTAAATATTGATTTTAATATTTGTCAACAAGAGGACAGTTCCATTACCTTCACTAACAAGAGATTTACAAGCTATAACAAGTCAGAAGTGGACTGAGACTAAAATACTAAAAATGCGATTACTTTCCTTGACAGTTTTTGTAGTAATCTATCTACAGATACATGGACAAGTTACATTCAAAGAAAATAAAATTTTATCACGAAAGAAACGCTTTTTGACGTTTCCTAAAGGGAGTAACTTTATTGTAAGTATCAATGGCAAGTTTTTATGAACACAATATACGTAATTTAATTAGAAATTAATACAAGACAAATCTAATGGCTTCCATTATTTCGTGAAGTATGTAATTTATTTAAATACACCTAGAACAAGGAGATCGTATTTGTGACGAAGTACTTGTTCGCTAATGGGATATTGTTTAATTATTAGATGACGATCTCCAGTCTTAAAGAGATTCTTGTTCAAGTACCGAAGGGTTATAGGACACTGGTAGAGTGTGACGTTTTCTTTCCACTCCCAAGTGGCACTCATCGCTCATACTTGAAGCAATTGTCCATGCATACGCGACACAGGCGAGACGTCTACGAAGAAATATCGAAAGCAATTGACATGTCTGTGTGTGCGATCTTGCGTAATTGGCCACTTTTCTATTGATAATTTTCCCATCTTTCAGGTTTGGGTTTAACGGTGATGCGTGCATTCAAAAAATGATATGTGAAGCACAATACTTAGCTCCGTTTCAAGGGAATTCATTCTTTACGAAAATACTTTTTACTATCTTTGCGTAAGTTCTTTAATCGCTAAATGCGTTCGTGATTTATATGGCTGTTGATGATTTTAGGAATTCTAATTTACAAAATAAAACGGAGCAGTATTGTAGTAAAGATGCAAATTTCGATTGCGAGGTTTCAATTTTAGGACTAATTCTCAATTATATGTATCAACCAGATTCTTAAATTAAAATAAATAAATACTGTATGATAATTGTGTGTTAATAATTTACAATTACTCCTGTATCCAATAAAATTCTATCCATTCCAGATAACTGTAGTACCTCTAATTTTTATAATCCGAGAAACAGCGATAACAGGAAATTGTTTTAAATATTTGTTTAAATTCATTAATATTTGATTTAAAACTTATTAGTTATATTTAAAATCCTCATTGAATGTTTCTCTAAAATCAATACCAACTTTATCTTTTTTATTCTTGCCCCGTAACTCTAGAATTATTCGTTTTATTGCAGATAAATTGCTATTAGCTCATTTTAGGTCGTTAAATGCTTTTAAATTAAAATCATTACTGCACTTTTAGAAAAGTCTATTTACGACTAATCAAACTGATCGCTATTCTTCTATTATATTGAATATTGATTGCAATTAGATAGATGAAAAATTGTTAAATTTTTGCTTTCAATTGATAGTGTTATTTATTTGGTATATTTACATTAATTTATTAATAATTTATACATTTTACAAGTGTGTGAATATATCAGTAAACTTTTCCAATAAATTTACTTTGCACTCGGGAAATAGTCTCTGACAATTTCGCGTACTTTTTCCTAAATGCTCGGCAGCATGATACTCGTAATCAAAATGACTATCGACAGATTCAAACGTAGATGATGGCCTGAAAACAATATTCTTTTATTATTATTGATTCACAACGAGCAAAATCGTGTATTCAAAGGCCGTCTTACGTGAAAATGACATGAAATATTTCTGTGAAAATATCGGCTTTCTCGTGGAATGGAATTTCAGCTATTTCACAAATTGCCCGTAAGACGCAGGATTTGCCACCGTATCCTAAACTAAAGTCAATCAATATTAAATACCAATTCATTATTTTAATTATATTTGCATTTCACATGTCATTTGTTTGCATGAGTTATTATTAAAATGTATACATATTTATTAATTTGTTTTTTTAAACAATATTTTACTGTAGTACAAATATGGATCGAAAATCTATACTGTGGTTTTTGTAAATATTTCATATGCAAATATGCAGTATAAGTTGAGTGTACATTTGAATTAAAAGATAAATACTAATAATTTCTATAAGTGTGTTTTCAAAAGTATGCAACAATAAAAATTATTTTATGTATATTAATTAGATGTTAGTGTAATTTAAGTTTCTCATTTTACACTTACAAATCTGCAGCTGCAGATAAAGTTGAATAAAAGTTCCATCTGATCGATGCAGCCCGTTTTCTCTTCTCATTCCCAATGTCAATACTAGGACTAGTATAATCAGTTGAGTTTACAGGGAAATTGTACAAACTTTTCACAAAAGGGCCCATAGTTACACTTTGTTTGTCGATCTCGAACGGTAATCCAAATCCGAGAACCAGCTATAAAGAATGCTGGTTTGGCAGCGATTGGTATAAATATTTGAATTGTTTACCTGTATAAACGAGCTTCCCTCCGGAAATATTATCAATCTTCGTTGGCGGGATTTACTAGTGCCAGGATGCACGTATGAGTGTGTGTCTGCGAAATTAAACGTCAACGCGAATAACAGAATGCAATTTAAAAGTGCCAAGGTGTTAGTATATTTCATGGCTGAGTGCCACACGCTCTATCCGCTCTGCGTGGTTTTCATGTGAGGTTGATGGATTTACATTTGATTTCGTTATGCACATACGGCTTTGACAAAATACAGTTAATAATTAACATTGTGTTTAGATACTGTCAACACCTTTGCCTATAAGTAAACAGAACTGTTTCGTTATTGCCTCATCAATATGAACTGTTAACTTGCTATTTGGTCTAGCTGACGTCAACATAAATTAGAACATAGTGTTTATCTTTGAATGTGAGTTTTAGGTCAGATGAAATTCAATTAAATTTACTAATAATTTATTTACTTTGGTGATGAATATACAATGCTCAATAATTATTCAATACATAGAACTAAATATCAGTATATGGACTTAATTCATATTTTACATCAGGACAATTTCCTTCAAAGTTGTGTATATTTTGAAATATTGATTTGTAGAAATTTGTATCATCTCCTTTAGACCTAAAATATAATATAATTGGCTTACATTTATCTCATCTAAGCTTCTATATTAAGTGATTACTCCACAAAAATGAGACTTTATAAAAAGATAGGATAATAATTTAACATAAGTAATTTTTCTATAAATTAAAAATCGGGATAATTTATGAGAGCCTACAAAAGAATTAACTTTTGCTTTTAAATATTTTTAAAGTTTCCAACGGATGCAAATGGGTTAAAAACATACCTATTGATAATATCGGAAATTTTGCATATTACACCGCAATATTCTCCTGCTTCAAAACTGGCAAGTGTTTGTGCAAAGTACCTTAAAATACATAAATGATTTTCTAACTCTGGCCTGAAATTATAAAATCATTTTAAAAATATTATCTTTCGGGACAATGCCACTAAGCGCTTACTGATTTAAATACTCTTGAATATCATTATTTATATCACGTCGAAAGAGTTTATGAAATTTTTGAATTGAATCAGGCATTTCCCAATTCATTCGAAATCCCCAGCCGTGTTGGAAAACTGTGGTAAACGGCAATACCGGTTCTTTTCCATTTAAACGTAACTAAAAATATGAAAACTATATGTTTACGTGTCTTTTCCGTTTAATAACGTTTATGTTGAAATTTCTACTATATTCACTTTTATATATGACTATGATTAATGCAGTGACAGTGTAAACTGGAACTTAACTTAGGAATAAATTTTACATTTATAAAAAGCAGTTTCTTTAGTTTAAATGTTAATTATAGCAAAAGCTTCTTCTGACATTCATGTCATAAATTACTCTTCTTCATGTTTTCATGCTAAGCATCTCATTTTGAACTATATTTCATATATAAATACATTTTCATTCAATTAATAATGTCTGTCAACCTTTTTACTTTCTTCTAGTCTGAATATTTTTTTAAATTACGTCTGTCTATGTTTGTGTATTTGTGTGACTATGTGTGTATACGGCTGCAGATATAATTATAAAATTTTAAACTTAGGATTTGTCTGGCTAGAAAATTTAATTTTAAAACGAACATTTCAACCGTAAGTGCATGTTTACTCGAGCCATTTTTTGCTATTTCTGCAATAACTCGAAAACGGTTGAACTTACAGCAAAAATAGTTAGAATACAATTTATAGATATTAACATTTCGCGCACTTTCCATTTGAAATTTCTTTTCGAAAAGGTACCGGTTACAAAAAAAAAATTGTTAAATTGTTAAATGTTTAACAGAAATCCAAAATAGATTCAAATACTGAAATTTGACATTAAATATCTATTCAAAAAAATGTGGTAAGTGATGAAGTATGCCAAAGGTTAATAAAATATTATAAATTAGTAAATTAATAAAATGGCAGATAGGTTTTTAGTTTATTTAAAGAATTATATTTTTATTTGATGGCTAAATAAAATACGTATAAGAAACTTCAGCGCAAACCATTGCACACAGTAATGTATTTAAAACTATTCATTCTTTTACTCGCATTTTACAAATAACATTTATTTCAATTTAAAACTCATCAAACATCACGCCTACAATCACGAAAAATATTGTATCTCAATTCCCATACCATTTTATATGATAATGACAATTTCAATATGTACGTTTGAACAATTTGTTTTCCTTTCTGGTTTGCTATACTTTATAAAATTGAATTGAATATATCCATTTTATACTTACAAAAAACTTGGAATTTTTCCGGAAAACAACCCTTCGTTTTGTTCGAGAAGCATTTTCACAAATATCGGTCAATGTTAGTATATAAATAACGAGAATAATAAAAAGTTTCATTCTATTTACGATTAAATCGTACGAACAACTAGACCAGAAGATGCTTCATATATATAAAATATTTACATTAGGAAATGTATTTGCGCTAACAATGTTTACTTAAGCGTAGAAAACAGTAGTCAATTGTGAATTGTGGTCACACGACATGTTATCCGCTATCTAAATACTGCTATGTTTATCTTTCTAATATATGGTAATAACACTTATTTAACTGATGCAAATACAATTTAATCATATGCTGCTGTGATTTCAATTACGTTCTAACAAGAAATCAATGTACAACATAATAAATTAGGTAAGCTGAAAAGAAATTTTCCGGCACAAGATTATTAAATTACTTTCGTAGCACTTATAATACGAAACCAATAACTTATTTCCCGATGAAAGCTCTCCTTGATTCACCGCAGGCATGGAAATCTAGATAATTTCCTGTTACGGACGATTGGAGTTTTTCTTTTAGAAATTCCAACCGGGGAAAATCGTTAGATATTTCCTCACCGAAAGAAAGTAAATTTTCACTGAAAATTTTCCTGAATTGTATCCGGGTTGCAGGATATCGGGGAGGGTTGTCGCTGAAAAAGTACACCCTCATTTCATTGATTTTCTCCAGTCACGAGACGCTCAACATCTCTTGCAATTCATGTATTGTGGATTGAATTGTGAATATTTCAATCATATGCAAATTTATACTTTAAAATATGCACTTTACTTGAGAAATCTAACGGAAATGATATTTTTCAAATGTTTACCGAGCAATTTATCGTTATTCATGACAGTAATGGTGTTCCGTGATAATAAATGTTGTTTTTGATCAATATTATTTATTTTAATTGCCGCCTTTGAGACAAGTAACTAGATAGAGTGAGACAGAGAACAACTTGTTTGTAATAATATTTTTTATTTAACAATAATTGTTTCCATTTAATACAAAACAATAAAATTAATAATTATCTACTTTAAAATGAATATTTTATGTTTATTATCATTTTAATTAATAACATATTTGCCATATATTAGTCAATGTTAGGGTTTACAATATAATAAGACTAGAGTTATAATATAAATAATATCAGTTTCAGTCTTAATTTTAAGGCAACTATATTTCATTTTAATTATTGTTAGTTAAGTATTACATATAGGTACCAATATTTATAATAATATGGATATAGAGAGCACTTCAAATTTGAGATATTGTATAAGTTTATTTACTGATAAAAACTAGTAATTTCGTATTTAAAAGATCATGCATTTTTGCAACTATAAATTTTAATATCTATATTTGATTGATGGCTTTTATCATTAAATATATATTTTATAATTGCAACCAGTATGTCAAAAAATATGTAGTAGCTACAAATAACTATACGAATATTGCTATTTCAGTTTAGATAATTTTTATTTAATTTTTAATAAATTTCGTATAGATAACTATCATGACCGGTATCAATTTGTATTTAATAATAAAGAACAATACTACGGCTTTAATTTGTTATTTTAGAATCAAGCATTCCTTAAAATGTGAGCATATCATATAATAGCTTTAATAAATATATAATTAAGGTCTTTGTAAGTCTCTAAGCCCATAGGTCTATAAGACGAATTTCATGTTTTGTTGAAACTGACGAATAATATAATTTTCGTGGATAAAACCGATCTCTAATATTTTGGAATATTTTAAGTATGAATAGAACAGACAGTGTCATCTGCTTTCAGGACACCGAGGCATCGTATTGCAGGGTTCGTGTTCCTGAGGCTTCGTGTCGTTGTCGCAAAAGTGATTCGGCAGAGCCATCTCTCGGTCGTCCACACACATTATCGAACGTCTGCGCATGGGCTTAACACCCTGTAAATTATTAAAATTCAGTGGTGTAACACCAGGTGCGAGTTTGCCAGGATTATACAAATTATATTAAAGTTAATTATAACATTACACGAACAGGAGCGGGGCGGGGTGTTCATTAGGAAAAGAGGTAAGTGGATTATTGTTAATTGTAATTTATGAACTGTTCTCGTGAAAATTTAGTAATATGTGATACTGATTTTAAAGAAAATAAATATTAGTGTTGTTTTTATATAACATTATCCCAGTTAATTTAATTTAAAAAAATATTTTTCCATATAGATGTGGATATTTATAGTAAGGATTTGGAAATTTTGAAATAATAAATAGTATACAAATGCTCGAAAATTAAAATGATAGTTATTTCGAGATACATACGTATATCCTCGACAGTTTTTCTAATAACGTAAAATTAAAATTTTCCTCAAATATTATTCATTATAAGCAACTCACAGTGCATATATATATATATATATATTATTAATATAATTTTTTTTTAAATTGTTATAAATTTAAATATTCAATTACTTGACTCATTTACCTTTGTGTAACACGTAACCGGACACGATTGCCATGGTCCGAACCACCAATGCGAAGGACACGCTTCGGTATGACACGCTCGTATCCTTTGTTCCGGTTGGTTTTCCAAGCCGCATAGACTGGTATCGACGACGCTCTCAGTGGGATCTAGGCAGACCGGCCGCCGGTACTGTATACCGCCGCCGCACGTTGCCGAACACGGAGACCAATCGGGAAGCGACCAATGATACTCGACCTCCTTGGGGAGATCACGTTTCGTTACTGTGTATTGATATAGAATTCCAGGATTTGGGAATTTGCCGCGAAATATAACCTACCAATAAATAATAAACTAATATTTTCGCTTTTATTTACTTAATTTGTCGATTTTTTTAAATTTAATTTTCAAGATTACCAAGATTTTTTGTCTATTGATTGATTTGCAATTATAATATTACTATCTTAATTTACATATTTTTTTGTACTTCTCTCCTGCATAGTGGCTTTTTTGTTTATTATTGTAACTAAATAGTTAATTTTAACTCTTTACTACAAAGACGTTACACGTACTGAATACAACTTACTAAATTCTTATCTATCTAAAAATAAGAAAAGATATCGACATGCGGAGTGAGTTTCAAAGCTAACTCCTCACTACATTGCTTTTCTTATTTTTAAAGAAAATAAACCGTTTGAACTAGATTAAAGTGGTTAAAAGGACATCTTTTTACTGAACTTCCAAGTTTTTTCATTTATTTGCTCGGAGCTGTTCAAAATTCATTAAAATTACTTAATTTTCTTATTTTAGTTTCTTTTTCTCTAAAGTTCGGAAAAAAGAAATGTATCGTTTAACGTTGCACCAATAGTAAGATGAATCTATCTCGAGAAACGAAGTAGTACAAAAAGTATATCACTCTAAACTTTTTATTTCCAAATAAATGTATCGTTTAATACTGCACTTAAATTTTTTTATACTTCGTAGCAAATATGTTTAGTCTTAACTAGACCAGGGTTGGTTTATTTATATAAGAAATTCCTTTCAGTAACATAAAATTTGTAATTTTAAAAAAATAACCTCCACCATTTATTAAAATAATTACTTATTTACCAGAAAAAAAAAAGTACAATTACACATATTAGTTTGCATTCGTTGCTGAATTTTGATAAGCAAAATAACAATATTTTTACAATAAACAAGATTAAATTGTGTATGAGAGGTATACTTATAAATTTCCAAATGTACTATGAATAAATAAATAAAAATAAATTCACCACTTGGTATGTGAGAGTAATTATAACCAATGGAGTTTTTGTTAAGTGAGGTGAAATATGGATAGTGATAAATGAATTAAAAATTTGTATGTGTACGATTTAAAAATGTTTATTTACGATTTCTCTGTTTTGCACTCACATAAACTAAAACATCTTCATTTGTCGGGCCAGGAATTCGTACTTTTTCCAGTTCATTTTCTCGTTCATACAGTGCTGTGGTACCAGCTACGTCATATTCTCCTCCCAAAGTAATTTGTCTATGGGATTAAAAATATTAATATGTTATATATTAGTTTCAAAATTGGAATTTTAATTAATTAAAAAAATTACTGTACTATCATAAAAAATGTCTGATTAACCCATTTAATGCAACCCATTATATGCGCTTGTAGATATAGAAATAACCGGCAAACATTTCGCAAATATACCGCAAACACCTTTCTTATATAACGTCTTATATTTACCTGTTACCGTTTAGATAAAACCGTTTCGTCGTAGCACTGCCTATGCTTAAATAATTTTCCGAGTAATCTAATTCTTCAATGCGAATATTACGCGATCCTCGCGGGATAATTGTGACTTCTTTATAGCCAGAGTTGTGACTTTGTTTTGTGTACAAATCCTGGATGATATCGCAGCTGCTTCCATCTCCTTGACAAATACCGCAAGCGTCTTCCCTGGCGGCAGAGTCGACAACCCAGTCGCATCCAACTTTCTAGAAAAACGGGCACGAAAAGAAATTTAATTTCGTTCACTATTCATTTATACTTTATGCTAGAAATCGGATATGGTTCAATATTTACGTACTCTGCATATTCCTGAAATACAAACGTCTCGCGCTCCAACATTACATGGTGTTCCATCTGCAGCGTGTTCACCCTTCGGCACAATTACTGTTTCGTTTAAATCCGTACAGTAGAGTTCGCAAGGCTCATCTTAATTAATAAATAAATACATAATTAATTAATTATTATTGAATATATATATATATATATATATATATATATATATATATATATATATATATATATAACTTTGAACTTCGACAAAATTGCAGGATTATATTTCACGATTTAATGAGAAAGCAATGTACATAGTAACTCATGTATCACATTATTAAAAATTGCGTTTTGTATTTATAACTGATTTGACTTTAGAAATAATTTAACACAAAATTGGATCATTGTGACCTCACTTCATAAATAGACTGAAATAATTCAGAATATTTATGTTTGATCTTTAAACGCAGTTACCACATCTATGTAGGTTTGATGTCAAGCAACGACAATCCACCAAAAATGAAATTATTTGACATTGTTTACCATAAAATACATTTTGCGTTCAACATTTGTTTAAGGCCAAACGCGTTTTTAATTAACTAAACAAATACAGTATGTTATGTATCTGTTTATTACGGACATGACGTAAATAATAAATAATTATATTTGTTAGTAAATAAATCTAAAAGTAATAAATATGTTAATACAAGTTTCCAATTATTTTTATTCCTGACAGTGATAAATAATTATGCACCTATCACGATTATAATATATATTTAATTGTTTACTTGTCACAGAAAAATAAATGGAGACATTTAAAAGTCAACCAAATAAGGATGTACCATGATCCGTGAGAGTATAGTAATAAATAAATAATGATATAATAAAATTATGTTTATAATGGCATCACATGTATCCTGCACAGTTGGTTTCCTTGGTTAAATAATTGATATGGAAAATAATCCGTTATTTACTTCTTTGTCAGTAATTATTTCAAGAACTTAATTGCTTGCAGCTTTCACGTAATAGAACAATAATTTGTGTATATAATTTAGCTATTGTTTTCTGTTTTAGTGCATGAGTATACATTCATTTTTTATTTACCTGTTATCATTTATATATTTGTCTATACATTAAGCTGAATTATTAAGGGATTACAAAAAAAAAATAATGTTTTTTTTAATGGCTATGGCTGACAAAATAAATAATTTAATGTGATATTTTACGCTTGATATTCTACTTATTTAGTTTAGTACATGCAGAAAATAATGAGAAATTTTGTTAAAATATATTTATTCAAGTCATGGTTCTATTTTATTAGAATATCAAATAATTGGTATTTAAAATTCATAAAGTATTGATCGTGAATATTTATAACAAAAAGTAAAAAATTTGAATATTTGTATTATTTTAATCATCGGATCGGGGTAATCAATTTTTATTTATTGAATCGTTAGCGAGAATATTTGAAAGACACCGTTGCGTTTCTGACGATAATATGCGTCAGCAATATCTATATGTGAAGAAATTACGTTTCTTTGTGCTCGTTTTTGCGCACAACGCAAATTTAGCAGTTTTTGTGTTGGGAAATAAATTTACGTGAATGCCATCTCATTTGAATCTATGTCAAATGTGTCTAATGGTGCGAATACTCTACAGATTAAGTTAACCTATAATTCAGTCTATAATAGATCTAAAGTATGTATATGCGACAGATAAAACATGTGTTAAGAAAAATTTTATATTAATAGCATACAGGGTATACAAAGTTAATATGTGAAATAGTGAAAATATCGAAGAAAACATATATTTTCCGTTGCTAGTGTAATTTATTATAAAATAAAATGTAATTATTTGTATGATTTATTATAGTTAAATGGTAATATAAATCTATTCGAAACCAATCCAAAAAGTGTAAGTAATAAATAAAGATTTGTTTTAAATACCTTGTTCAAAATAAGGAAGCCATGTATAAACTTGTCCATTATAAGTTTCGTTATTGTATTGAGTGCATTGAGATGCCCGAAAGCTGGGCTCGTCGCCGGGACATGGGTGAGTGTTACATATTCGATATCGACGGCGCTCCCCCACGCAGAATCGCCCACCCGACGCTGGCTTCGGATAATCACATTCTCGTTTCATGATGGACACGCCAGCGCCACATGATCGTGAACACTCGCTCCATGGACTCCAATTGCCCCAACCGCCGTCGATCGCTTTCGGTGTCTCTGCAACCGGCACACATTCTTGATCCTGACACCACTGCAATACACGAAAATTGAACATAGAAATGATTGAGTGCGTTAACGTTACGTTCCATTCTATACACCATACTGCTATTGATGTCAAGTAAGATGAAGAGGTTACTTGGGATTGAAATTGAGTATTTGAGGAATTCTATTTTATTGAGACTGTTCATAGAAGATTTTAAAAATATATACATGCCATCGTGCAAGAACATTCTAAGATTCTAACAAGTAAATGGATGTACAAATGACTGTAATACATATTGAAAATGTTACGTCAAGAATAGATAAAAATTTCTCTCGGCACAGGAAACACAATTGGTATCTTGTATAAAAAGAAGCAGCGCGATGTAACATACAAATAAAGGTGAAGCGAGTTTTAAAATTAGATTTATTTGTTAGTGATATTGATTTACAAAATATGTAGTCACTTGTTTACATGGTAAACTAATCTGAAAACGGTGACCAGAGGCAGTTGAAAAGTTAGCACGGATGAAATACGTGAAAAAAGTTCGCATGTTTGCACAAACGGAATTTATCGTGTACCTAACAACGGATTGGCGACGGTGCAGTGCGGTGCTGTGCTGTGTTCGGCGTGTGGCTTAGAAATAAATCATTGTTAATAACAAACCATGTGCCTGCCGCAGTGGGTTCCCGGAGCAGCGGGTCGCAACAGAGTCGTACAAGTGCCATCAATATCGCACCACAGTCGCGAACATATCTCCTGAAGTGGTGAACAGACTTCGGCGTTGCTTCCGAACTGCAGCCGACACTGGTCGTTCGCCTTGTACATGGCGCCTGGAGGGAGTTCAGGATAACTGTAGTCAACTTTCTGCGGCTCGTCGTCCAGACAGTTGCCCAGCCCTAGACTGCAGAACGCGACGATGGAACAAGAGAAAAGTTAACGTGTGACTTTGTCGCCCACTTTAATTAAACTTCGTCCCAAAACCCAAGGGCCCTGAACTCTATATGCAACTACTGGATAGAAATAACTTTAACACTGATTAAAATTGGTTTCACTCGAAAACCTTGCGGATTGCTATCTTAAACTGAATAGATGCAGCATTGCATTTACCGGAGCGTTGCCCACACTATACATTATCTGAAATTGAATGGTCTTTAGGCTAATGTAGTTAAGCTATTTATCAACTTGTTACAATTCAACTTATTTTATATTTAAAATACTCATATACCTATATAGATTCCTAACTAAACTTACTTCAACATCAAACTAACCAGTGCACTGATTGCAAAACTGTTGTACATTATCTAAAGTCTGTTTTAGACTATAAAATAAACTATACAGAAAATAATTTTTTATTTATATTTACAACTACCGGTAGCAAATTGTGTAGTATCAAACAAATTAAATTGGAACGCAAGCAATTTATTGTGCAATTTCTTATACAATTTCTTGGACAATTTATTGTGGTACCTAAAGCGAGCGCAAAGGTGTTCCATTTAATAGAATATTGGTTTACTAGTCAAATTTCTTTAGCTATGTGAACTTCTAGTTAAAGGAATTTACAAATGTTTAACATAAATACAAATTTAATAAGGTAACAAAATTTTAGGAAAAAAAGACCACTGAGACAATTAACTGCCTATTTGGTACTAATAAAATTACATTAAAATATAAATGTAATTCTATACTCCACACTCCTAAACTAAATCATGTTTTTGTGTATATATTTAGCATTGTAATTGGAGCAAATTGAAATTCTGTGTGGTGTATAATATGAAAATGAAACCCATCATATATATATACTTACTCGAAGAAATTGGTGATGTCTCTTCGGCTACATCTCGACCAACTGACACCAACAGCATCTGCTTCAAAACTAGGTGTCATAACGTGCATCACATCTCCTTCCTTGCGATGACATCCAGTTTTTTCCGTGTCATGGTACATTCCAAAGCTTGAGCAAAATAAATAAAATACCCAATCACATCAATTAGTTTATCTGTGCGACAAGAGTTATAAGTGTAATAACAATTACAACATACTTATGTCCCATTTCATGCGTAATTGTGTGCGCTAGCGTTATGCCATTATCTTCGTTAACGCTACAACTTCGATTCGAATGGCACATACCAGCAACATGCGCCACTCCCAACGTACTGCACGGTGTGTTCTTCCGCGCGCAGATATCATGTCGTGTTACTAGAATCGCGACATCGTGATGGTATGGATGCGAGTCGTCTGCTTGGTTCAGTCTCGTTTGCCATTTACAAAATTCTTTCAACGTAATGTCAGCGTTTACCGTTGTGTTAAAGTCGTGCTCTTCTTCTAACAGAATTATTTTGACAACTACTACGTTTACTAAATTACCTATAGTTGGGTCCAAGTATAAAGACGACACCTGAAACGATATCAGATTGCATATAACTACTAGACGCAGCAAGTTTATAATATAGAGAACGACGATAAATCATTTCTTCCACTATTCAAAAGTTGTTGGAAAAAGTTCGAATAGATTATTGATAATGAATTTTAAAGTGCGCATACGTGATTATTAATCGTATTAAAGTTAATTTGGATGTATACTTAAAGAAGCATATCAATTTATACTAAAATTGGCTAGAAACAATTCTTAATGTTCGTGACAAGTTAGGCTGCCATGTGATTGTTTCAAATAGAAATTTCTGTTTTCATAAACGATTTTTAATTTTCCATGATATATAAAATTGATCATAGAAACAGACAATACTATGATAAGAAAAAATATCATTCTTTTTAGTGTGTCTAAGACGTTAATAATATTATGCTCGTATTTATAAAAGCATCCATTCTTTTTCTTAGCCCGCACCTGGAGAAAATTATTTTACATGGAAGTAAATCGGTTACTCGCGCTATTCTTGTGTCCAATCACTGCAGCGGTTTAGTGCTTGAATGCTCGTCGGGCATTCTCGGTTTTCTACGCGCTTTCCGACACGTACTGCATTTACATACGTATATATATATATATATATATATATATATATATATATATATATATATATATATATATATATATATATATATATATGTATGTATGTATGTGTGAGTAGCGACAGATGCAAACACTGATGTTTACAAATCTTCAGTCGTAGGTGCTGCCACTCACCCGTAAGTTTTTAGTCAAGTTATCGTTCATTTTTATAGAAAAATTTAGGAATTAATATCATTTGACTCACCGAAATTGTATTATAAAATTGCTTTATATAATGGCACCAGTTAAATTTTTGAATTAATATATCTAAAAAGGTGGTATGTTTCAAGCTATATTTCGATTCGATATTTATTAAACTTCCACTACACACTGCTCCGTGGAATAATTTCTAGAATTATTACTGCTATTTAATATAAAATTCTACAATATTAGTGATATATACGATTTGAACGGTCAAATTAATGAAATAAAAACGAATTAATAGGCTCTGCTGATTCATAACTAAGTTGGCTTACAGTAAAACTTTACTCAATATAAACACTATAGTCAATTTCTCTTAAGAGAAATGGTACAATAGAAGATCTAAAGCCGTGTTGAATTTACATAGCCGTTTAATCCATCTTATGGGTAAAATATTAGTATTAGGTGAGAAACGAAATTGTTTATATTAGAGGTATGTATTGAAGTTGTTAGAAACCATATATAGCTGAAGTTGTTATTAAATATTTGAAAACAGCAAATGCTTATTTTCATCAACTGTTATATATTGCTAGCTGTCAAAGTCAGTTTTCATATATGTATATATGAAATTCCACTTCTGTTGCGCTAAAAATATTAAATCTAAACATGCTAGAAAGATACAATTTGAATGCGAGTATTGCACGGTAAGAGGTATATCCGTGAAGTGAAATATTCAAACTTTTTGTAGCAACTTTCAAGCAGCAAGTAAACTGTAAATTACCATATTCATAATAGTTAAAAGATACATCTCAACATCGCCATTTTCATGAAACTCGATCATGGAAGTGTCGGCAACTAGTAAAGTTTCTACATAACGAGGACGACTAACAGATCGTGGCTTTCGTGCATGTCGCTTCAAATTATGTTGGCGTGTTTTCTTTATCTTGTGCTGTGTGTTGTTTCGTATTCTCTGGTTCTTTCGCTTCCCTTGCACTTTAATTTTTCCCATTTTCTTTTGCCATTCTAATCTAAATTCATGATAAATCATATGCTTATGAAACAGCAACGAACGGATGAATAAAATAAGACTACATAAAAAAGGGGGAAATACATACTCGCTTTCTGTGTATCGTTTTGGTTCACGAGTACCACAGTTATTTAAATGATGCTTTTTCTTCTTTCGCTTCCTTTTTCGTGCTGCTGCTATCGACTCGGTTGCCGAACGTCGAAATATTAAATGTTTGTGACCGGGTGCGACTTTCTTAATATTATGATGCATCGGCTCGATCCAGTATTCTTCTGCGTTTAATTTTATCATACCGGTCTATTAGATTATAATTTACATATAAGCAATAGTTTCAGTTTAAAAATAGATCAAATCAAAATTAATTACTATTTGTATCATTTATTCCGTTTACAACTCGTAAAAAAGTGCTATTAGGCAGAATTATATACTCTTTCTACATAATTTTTCAAAAATTACTCAAATAAATGAAATTATGAATGATTTAGAGTAATTTGTATTATTACATTGTCATAAATATATGATCACAAATAAAATAAAATTTGTGTAAAGATACAGTAAATACGATAATCAAATCGATTGCTCTTTCATGTTAATAAAAACCATTAAAGTATTTATTTCATATATTTTAAAATATATAATTTATAAATAATTAAAAAAAATTCATATATTTACTTTAAGAATGATTCAATTGAGACTCTTCTATACAACGGTAATTAATTAACAATAAGTACTCAAATCTGTAATTAATGTATGTGTTTAGTATGTGGTTACTTGAAATACTCTTACAATAAATAAAATGAATCAAACATTTAATTTATGATTTCGTGAAGTGTTATCTTTACGAATGATGACCAAAAAGAATATTTGTTAAAATTTTTAAATTAAATCATAAAAATAGAGTATAAATGAAGTATCTTAGATTAGAATTAATTTAAAGGATGAAATAAAAAGTATAAAATACCAATCCGTTGCATGATGATAGCGCGACAGAGGAGTACGGTTCGCCGTGTACAGTACCTCGGTAATGGCATTTAGTCGAAGCCATTCGGGGTTTTGTTCTGAAGTGAACATCACGTTTATGTCTTTCGATTATGAGAGCTGGCGCAAGGAAGTTTTCCTCTGGGTGTAGTATGAGAAAGTGATCTTTATTCGCTAATGTAATGTTGTAATGTACTGGCTGGCCATCGTGATAATGCGTCGTGTTGTGAGATAAATGCTTGCCGTCCGACGTGACCTTTTTAGGAAACGTTACTTCTGCTTTTGATAAAACATTTGTGTACATTCCTGAAATCACATAATAATAAACATATTTATTACTTGCAAAATAAAAAAAAAAAGCTAATAACATTTTTCATTGTATTACACCTTTTTACTTTCTTATACGAAGTAATAAGTAAGTATTGTAATTATGATAAAATTTGATCTCGAAATATACCTTTTGAATTTCCCTGAATCGATTCTTACTATTTTTAGAATGACGTCTATGTGTGTGTGTGTGTGTGTGTGTGTGTGTGTGTGTGTGATTGTGTAAACGGATGAAGGAAAAAATATGAAGCAAGAAAACCTTCTACTTTTAAAGAATATAGTAAAACTGGAAGCGCATGTTTACTCTAGTCATTTTTACCGGATTCAACAATAGCACAATAACAGAAGCACTTACAGCAAAAATAGTTAAAGTAAAATTTAGAGATATTAATATTTCTTCCAATTTGTGTTTAAATTATTTTCAAAAAGGTTCTGCTTACAAGAAAATGGTTATTGAAATTTCTTCTTATTTCATTTAGTTTTACATAAATTGTATTTTCCGCAACTGGCAATTGTTAAATGGAAAAACAAAAAAAAATCAAATAATTTGGAAATTATGTTTATTGTAAGTAATATATTTAGTAAAATAGTGTTTCAAAGGTTAGTAAAATATTATAAATTAGTAACATAATATAAATATAAAATGATCAAAACATAGTACGTACAAGAAAGTTCAGTGCTAGCGATTGCGTATATTTTATTCTGTATTAAAAGTAATAAACTAAACATGCACAAATAAGGCTCATGTTTACTATTGTATACGTAAGTATGTTAAATCTTAGTGGTAAATACTAAATTTTACGGCTAGTTCTTGGTAGAGCAATTTGCAATTTAAAGAAAATTTATAAGCATTAATTTATTTAATCCTTGCCATGATTTGTATTTTTGTCGGTAATGAAAACAAATTAAACCTTGCGTAAAATAATATTAAATTTATTGTATTTTGTCCATTTGAAACTAATACATATTTATGTGAAGTGTGTAAATATTTATGTCAGTATTTAAAGATATCTTCGTACATTAATAAACGTGCGTGTAAAGTTGCATACGGTTACGTTACGCGGATGTGTTGTGTCTGCATAGAACGTAAGAATTTCAATGGCAGATCACGTATCGATGTAAGAAACTGGCGCCACATACCATTTATGGATCTGTTTTCACGTATTTGCTCAGCAAAGAGAATGTGAGACGAAGATACAACGACTATTGTATTTCTTATTTCTTTTGATCTTTGTCACGCAGTGGTGTAACACCAAATTCTTAACAGGTAAATCCTACATCACTAATATTATCAAATATCGATATTTACAAACAAAAACCGATTCATTAACGCATCAAAAACATAAAGCAAATGCGATTGAAAATGCTCGTTTTAATATCTATAATTATTTTTGTGAATATTTACTTTCAAAACCAATTTGATAAAACTCTTTTGCATATTTAAATTATTTGCCTTCTTATTTACTTAAAATACATTTAAAGAAAAGAATCTCGGTCTGTTTCTCAGTTCTACTTGAGAAATCTGAATTGATTTTTCGAATATAAATACTCAAGTTATTAAAGTTTTTGCATGCTCTTAAATTGTTTTTATTTCATTAATTAATAAAGTTTAAGCAAGATGACGGCATTGTTTCACTGGGAATAAGTACCGAAGTAAATTGACAGCCAGTACCAATCCAATATATATGTTGATAGAAAAGCTATCAATATATTATTTTTTTTAAATAATTTTGACGATAAAATAACTGCAAGTTAGTAATTTAAAGACATATACCTATAGATGTTTGATATTAATATTTAAATTAATTTCGGAATTAAATAATGGTACAATTAGAACAGATATAAAAAGTTTTGCTTTTAAAATGAAAAGGTCAAATACAAGTTTCAGCGTCCTCTTTGTGCGAGACGCTACTGATGTTTGTAGTATTGTAGTGGTTCATCCAGGCAGGCTTTTGTGCGGTTTTTCTAGATATAACAGGTGATACATACTGGCAGAAAATTTACCGTATCGAGACAAACAAGTAAAAACACCATCATTATATGCACTTTTTTTGTCGTGCGTTATTTTAGCTTTTTTGTCATGTCCACTATGTTTTTATTCTTATTTCGATTCTTATTAATTTGGTTTCCAACAGAAGCGTAGGAAAACACGAATTTCTTCGCAGTGGAATTTTTGTCAAAGAATAAAATAAAATTTCTTAAAGATATTTGAATGTCCAGAAAAATATCTCGGCTATTCTTTATATATTTTTACATTTAGTTAAATAGTTAAATTAAAAATTGTAATAAGTGTGTGTCTGTGTAAATATACACTTTCGGTACGAATATTCATTTGAAAATAGATTTTCTTGCCAAAAGTATACAAATCTTAAGTTTCATAATTTTACATTTAACAGTTGAGGCTTTAAAGCGCGCCCTCTTTCTCTCACACACCACTCACATATACATCAATAAAATAGAACACGACCGCTGTTACGACTTTTCTGAATAATTAATATTTGGCAGTTACCTGCATATCAGAATAGATAAAAATGTACAGCTGTTTTCGAAATCGAAATTAAATCTTATCAACTATAATAATACAAAAAATAAAATTTGACGAGAAATTAGTCAATTGTTTAATTTATAAAACAGTTTTCCAGTGATTTATTTCATTATTAACACCATCCAAATTTCACTTATCAACTATAATATGATAAATTTTCTTCATAAACCAACAATATTAAATAATAAAATTAAAATATTACTTCTATTTGAAGAAATTCCTAAACCCTTCCAATTTGCAAACAGGAAACATTCTCTATCACAACAATTATCCTAAACAAATAAAATAATTCACTTCACAGTTGCGTGCTACCTCACTGCAAATACTAGAATGAAGTGCACAACTACAGCAATTATTTTAGTTTTGTTATTCACTTAAGTTTAAGTTTTATTTAATTACCAACCCAAAATTTAATGACTTTGAATGCACAATGTTATATCTTTTAGTGGATTTTGTTTGTTGACAAGGTGCAGGTTATATTTTCACATAAAGATATTTAAAAAACAAATTTCTTCTCATGCATCCTTTTTTTTCTACCAATACTTTGTCAATTCGTGGAAAATACCGATTAAAATTTGGATAAACACGTAAAATTTTATATGAAAATTTGGTTATTTTTAATGTAAATCCCCTTGGCTTTCAAATCATGTTTTAGTTATCTATTTAAAACATTTCTGGTTTATTGCTCCATACAAAAATAAATACTGTTGTATTTATTATTATAATTGATTTTCAGTATAATAGGATAAGAAATATAATACTATCTGGCATTATCGGTGAGGTATCACTTTTACGCTTTATATACAATGAAAATTTAGGCAATGAAAAAGAATTTAAGTAACATATAAAGTAGTAAATAAGCAACTTTCTCATACAGGTACAAACATATATTGACAACTGGACAACTGTTTGAAACAATATTAAATTATGATTTATTGTTAAGGATGTAGACATAGATATGATAATTGTCTGCATTAAGATTGAATGAAAAGCTAATAAAATTTCTAAGTGCACACATAACTGACATTGGTATGGTGTATATGCTGCATATTAATATCTAAGTGGAATTGATTTATTGCCTCTCCATATGTATGCGACAATTCGCAACAAATCTGATTTGTATCGTTTATAAAATTTTAAGTGGTACAAAAATTTCGTTACGTAATGTTTTATTTATTTTGTATGTAAAATTTAGACTAAATATTTCAATCTAATAGACAATAATATAAAACTCAAATCTTTAGAACACTAGAGAATATTACGTAAATGTGTAAATATCACCAATATATAGAACTAAATGTATTTTGGGAGCATTGCAGAGAAAGTTGCTATTAACATTATATAAGCTGAAGATGATCTCAGACATACATACATATAGATGCATTGAGAACGTTCACAATCGATAAACTGTGTATTTATTAAACATGTATTGTTATTTTCTATACGGAAGCATCCTTTTCAATATAAAGCTTATTATACATTTTTTGTAAATTGCTGAGATAGTTTTGTTGTTAATATTTTAATTTAATGGCGGGCATTTCTTATAAAACAATAACTTTCATAAAGTATTCTCGCAGTGGGTTGATGTATTTCATATTTGATGAATTTGAATGTAGTGTGAAAGGCGAAAGATTGTGAAATAATGTAAAGGATTTTCTGCCACCTTATTTGATGGGAATAGGTTTGATGTTATGTATATATATATATTTTTGCAACTGATTTCACCTTTGGAAAAATTCATCCATGCTCACTGTTATAAAACTTAAATGTTATCTCACATCTTACATGTAGGTTGGCACAAAAGGAATGACCTAAAGTCCTAAAGTTATGTGTTTGTAAACACATCAAACAGCCATAAATAATATTAATTGTCATAAATTTTTACAACTTGCCTACTAAATATGCAATGTAACGGGTGTTAATGGCTCGCTAAAAAATATTTATAGTTAAAAAGCCGTCATATATTATTATAAACGTATTTTTCATAACTGAATGAGGTTACGCCTACACTAACAAGAAGGTGTCTTAAAAACTAGAATACTTGTTATTGCAATAATAAATACGCGAATTTTTTTTTTGGAGTTTACTTTGAAAATCGTCACAAAGAATAATTTAAAATTAAAATAACAATGTATTCGTATGTGACCAGGATTTGAATGCTCGCTAATGTAAATGTAGCCTAAATTAAAAAACCTTGAATGACATTCTAATTAATTTAAGATCCTACAGTTTCTTTATAATTTGTGGGAGTGAATTATGATCGATCTTGGTACATATACTACGTAACATTTCGAAGATCATGTATGAGAAGGAGTTTGACAAGTTTCTAATTTGTTCGGGGGGCAAAAAAAAATCACGAACATTAACTACATTTTCCTCATATCCACTCCCATAAAATTTCGTACAGTTAAAAAGACATTGTTTTACCACTTCGTTAAACTCGCTCGCTTTTCTATGTTAACCAAATATATCTACACTTACAAACGCCTATGTATGTGTTATACATTACAGACAATATTTTACTACTTCAGTTTTTATATTTTTGAAATTGTATTAAAGACACAAAAGGTTTCATGAATAAGACAAAACAAAAGTATGTTAGTCTAAATTTTATGGTCAAAATATTTGCAGTGCCCTGCTCTGAACTTTTTTATACGTATAGAACAGATTTTAATAATATAAATTAAGAATAATTCAAGAATAAAATATATATATATATATATATATATATATTTTAAAAATATTGCACCTTTTAGTTTTACGCTACGCCATCCAAATACGCTTCAATATTTAAGTATTGAAATAATTGCGAATGTTTTAAAATAGCTTATAATATATAACTTCCCTCAATTATATAATAATACATTTTACTACACATTCTTTGAATCTTTTCTTAATCCGTCACATGTAAATTCTCATTTTGCATAGCCAAAAGGTGTGGTAATATTGTTTATACTTTTAAACCACCATAAATAGTTTATATGATTTGCTATTATATCAATTTTAAGAACAAGTTATTAAAGCTGGAAAAATTGAAATATGTCTGGCGCCAGTATTGTGTTGTGCTATCTAAAAATAAAATAGAAATGCAACGTTAATTGGCAATAAAAATAGTACGAACTTAAAAACATGTAGGAAAACCAGAACTCCTACATATTCACCGGTATGAAAGTGTTATTTTTTCAAGATATTTAACTTTTTTTTTTTTCTATTTTGAATATCAATTAACTATGACACTAATTAGTAGAAACTATGTAGCAGCTAAACGAATATCAATATTTTCCCGATAAAATTTATTGAATAGTTATTTTTAAGAATATTTTTGACATTATTAATAATTTGGTGAAAAATTCTCATTTCGTGGGTTGTTCAAAAATTATAACCATTTATTATGCGTATATTGGTCTCGGAATTTATGTATATTACACTAGCAGAGAAATCACAGTCTTAAATCTATTTCCATACATCTATAAATAAATAAGTGCGCTAGTACATTTATATAATTTTAAACAAATTTCTCGAACACTTGAACTGTGTAGAGCTGCTATACATTGAAATACTCTTTGAACCATTATAACAGTTGAAGAGGTGACTTCCCGTTGAGAAAAAATTCGGAATTTTCAAGTAATAACATGCTGCTTAAACAATTTCAAATCATTTCGTCGAAACAAAAATAAAATATAAAAAAAACAGCATGTCTGTTTCCATAAAAAAAGGGACAAAAACCCTTTCACATTCATTCTAATCTTCATAAAATCAATCAGTAAAGTAATATGTTTAATGGAGAAAAATGCGAGTTAAAAAGGTATTTGATTTGTAAACAATTCAATAAACTACACTATTTTAAAAAGTTAATATTAAAATAAAAAAATCCAATTATAATTTGTAATGATATAAAATTTATTTTAAACTTTACTATTACCTATAATTTTACACAACTATATTGAATGTATAAAACTTTCATTGATTATTACAATAACATATGTAATTATTAATTTATTATTTATTACTCTCGCAACTTTTTAATAACGATTTTACGTACAGAAAAGTCAAGGTCGTCAGTAATTGTTTATCAATTTTTAAATTGCAAAGCGTCTCGAAAAACTAATTATGCAAAATAAAAATTACTGGCACATGAGAAACGTGTATATTAAGTTATTAAATACAGGTAGCTGCAATTTATGCGATGCAAGACAGAGATAAACACAGTGCAAGGCAAGTAACAACTAGGTACGTTATAAAGAAAAAGTCAAAACAAAAAATGAATTCTATCATTGTGTGTTTAATTAATTGATACTGATGTAATTATTCATTGTTAATTAAAAACACCATGTTTCCGCTTCTTACTTTATTAATATTGATTAGTACTGCATTCGAACATGAAATATAGGAAATTGTGGTCATAATTGAGAGATGGTGATATGGTAATATTCAGATTTTTATTTAAAAAAATAGCAACGATATCTAAATACAAGGACTAATACTACAAATAAGAATTAGTTTTCCACTTTCTGACAAACTTTTGTTACAATTTATAAAAGCATTATCTCATTTTTACTTTCTTAAATTAATTATATTAATACTGCGTATAACTTTTTTTATAATTTTTTTTCAAACAAGTACCGGAAACAAGAAAATGGTAATTGAAATTTGTTCTTGTTATAATTATTTTCACATTTGTTTTAACTGAGCCTGTCAATTGTTTAATAGAAAAATAAAAAAAATAAAATAATTTGGAGTTTGACATTTAATATTTATTCTAAGAAATGAGTTAGTGAAAAGGAGTTCCAAAGGTTAGTAAAATATTTTTAATTAGAAAAATAGTCTAAATATGATCTAACCGAAATGCGTATAAGAAAATTAGTGCATGACATTGCGGATGTTTTTTTTTAAAATAACCTGTCATTTTTTTAGTATAAAAATAAATAAATATATGCAAGTATACAGAATTAAATAAATGAACTAATTTGAAACTGAATATTATTTTTATTTATGTGAAATAATGACGTGAGTTTAGAAATAACTTAATATTAAAAGTGATGATGCTAGCAGATAATTATTATGAGACACGTATTTTTTATGCAATCAAAATATATTAATGTTTAAGAATGTAAATAATATGCGGTATGATTCATCTCTAAGCAAAAAAAGTTAAATAAGACAAGTTTATTTTAAGTTTCAAATCATAAGATTTATGAGAATCGTACACTATATTTTAAAATTTTATTAGTAATACATTCAGAAGACAAACTAAAGTGCCATTTTTTTTTTAATGGTGAGTCGGTTTGCGTCACTTAATTTTATGAATGAAACACCAAAAGTAAAATTCGCAAAAGTATATTTCAAATGAAGATATAACATCTATTCGAAAATTTACGTGTATTTTGTAGTATTCGATCGTTAACAAGGATAATGCATTTCATACTTAACACATATTATATTATAAGCGAGCGAAAACTCATAAAAAACGATGAGATTACTGCTTCAGGTACTTACATACATTACGACTATATTTTTGGAGAATGTGTACTATACATCTTGTAGAAGTAGTTTTCTCTGCTGTGATACATGCCGAACATATAGTTTTACGTTTTCTTGGTTTACCTTTCATAAATATCTGCAATGTCTTGTACTGGACTTTCTTATTAGTTTAAATAGATGAGATTTTAAAATAAAAAAAATTTAAAATAAACGATTTTCGAATATCTATATTTTTATTATGATTTATCTTTAACTAATTCATAGCGCATATATTTATTTATTGGTAAATCATTGTAATTATGTAAACATTAAAAAAAAACATAATTCTTTTTCTTGTCTCGTTCATCATTTAAATCTTGATTCTTCCTAAATATACATTACTTACGTATGTCAGTTGTGAGATTCGAGATAAAAATATATCAAATTCAACATAAATTATTTATTTTAATGTATCGCCGTGCTGTGTTTGATAATTGATAAAAACGTATGCTACCACCAATACAAATGAATCTATTTCTATACTGAATCGTACGTTATGCTAAACTAAATAGTAGTAGACATTATTACAGACGTCATGTTACGTGTCGCACATTAACCAAGGATGTACACACGGCTCACAAACTGCATCTAAATGTTGCATATCCAAACCGTCATCGCCGCTCATAAAACATCATCGTACGTGAATCCATTGGAACAAATTATCTGTTGACAACGGCTGTCACGGTAAAACCAGCATGACAAGATGATTGAAACATATGCTAAACAAATTCGAATAATGCAACATATTACGAATAAGATCTCCAATTTAGTAATGATACGAACACAGTTTGCCAGAAGATGGGTCTATATGCTATACTTTTGCATAATTATTACTACTACTTTATACTTTTTGTCTATGTATTAACTAAATAAAATTTATAACCCGTAAGCCTTCATGTAAATATCTGGCATGTCTGACACTGAACTGTCTTATACGCATTTTGGTTACAACATTAGATTTAAAAGCAATTGAAATTTTTGTAAATTTTTAATATCTTTATGCTTATTTTACTTTTAATGGAGCACAATTTCAAAAAATATTTTCGAATAAAAGTTATGAAAAATATTAGAGTAAACATGCACTTCGGGTTGAAATATTCTTTTCAAAAATAAAAAGTTTTCTTGCCAGGCATATACAAATCTAAAGTTTAAGCTTTCATAACTTTATCTATAATCGTTTAGGCTGTAGAGCACACACATACACACAGACAGACGTCAGTCCAAGAATAGGCAATGCCAATATAGGCTAAAATCGAATGGAAAAATAACAACTCGGACTATGTACGGAAAACTTCTCAGGCAGCCATTTTGCCAAAAAAATGACCTTGGTCTGATTTAGTTGTCAGCCAATTATATGTTATATTTAGTCATAATATGAAATTTAAGTACATATTTGATTTAAATTAATTTAAAATTAATCATGATACACGCTAAAGGTTTGTCCGTCTAGTTCATCTTAGCAGGATCAAATATCTAGTAAGTTGCACATGGGAGAAAAAGTATATTTTTAGTTCAAAGTATAAATTGCTTTAAATCTGTAAGATATTTTCTTATTACATTTCGGTTATCTAGTAACTTAGTTATCCTCCTTATGAGGTTCGTCAGTGAGATAATGCTGGCATTTATGTATTATGTATAAGATCTCAGTGTACAACTCAATTTAGCATCACCGCACGGTGCACCGCGTGTCTGTCTGTCTCCCCGTAGACGATGTCTCAGTACCCGGCATTTATCAGAGCGCATTGCGTTCGCTTAGCTGTTTACCTTGCAGTCGAGTCGGCAGCAAGCGGCATTCGACTTGTTATTCTTTGATTAATGAGTGACAAGTAACCAAGATATAAACCTTGAATGTGTTCGCGCCTTTCTTGATTGTATTTTCCGCTAGACAATACCTCAAAAATAACCCTTTTCACTGATTATTATTGTATCTAATAGAAATCATATTATGACAAATCGTTTTGGATCGTAATAGAACAACAACAATATCTACGTATATTATAATATATTTTATATTGGTATTATTGTTCAATTCAAAAATTCAGTTATTTATTATTATACTATATGCTTATTCCTTATTCTAATTTAATTTTTTACTGCTGACTTGAAAAAACAAATAAGAATTATAATAGAAAAATGTATATATTTTATATTATACAGTTTCGTAATACGAAATAATAAGTAAACATTGTAATTATGGAAAAATTCGATGTCGAGATTTTAATAGAAATATAACTATTGACCTTCCCTGAAGCGAGTCTGATTAGTTTTGGAGTGTGTCTGAGTGTGTATCTGTCAGTGTGTCTGCCTGTGTGTGTGTGTGTATCTCTATTTGTATGTCTCTCTGTGTGTATGTGTGTGAGTGTGTGTGTGTATGAGTGTGTGTATGTGTGTGTGTGTGCACTAGAGCTTATACGGATATTTTTCAAATACTCTTAGCAAGCATCTCCATATGACGATCTAAGACAATTCATATATCAAATTATTTACTAACAGAATTAATGAAATATTTTACAGGTGCATTTAAATATATATGTTTAAATGAATGTTAATATTGGCACCATATGTACCCAATATGACCTCATACTTTAAAACAACGAAAGGTCATGATTAGTAAATCCTTATTAAACTTAATCGCCAAATATCTCCAACTGTTATAAATCTCCTTCAAGCAATTTAGTAAACAAAGAGAGGTTTACAAAAATAAGGCAACACCATCTTCGTAATTGAACTGAATTTTATTTCAAATAAAGCGCAACCATATGCATATAAATCACAACAGATTGTTTGTACATTGAATCGCCGCCCAACGCTAATAAATTCTGGGACATGCACGCGTCATACAGTTAGAGAGGGACTTTTTAGGTCAAACTATAATTTTAAAAACAGGCAGTTGAAAAAAAAATAGTCTGGCTATCAGGACGTTCGAATCTGTAACGGTAGGAGTGTTGTGTGTATGTTCCTCTCAGTCAATGTGCGACGGCATCATAAATAAATGCAATCCCACACCGAAATGTCGTGTTCTTTTAGTCAATGAAAGTTCCAGAGGTTTCACGCGCGACACCTACCTAATTCAAAGCCTATATTACACGCTACATGAATTAACTTTTTATTTATTGCATTCAATTTGTTACAAAAATGTTTGATAGTAAAATAAAAAATTATTTATACAAAATTTCATCATCTATTATATTTAAAGGACACTTTACATTCGTTGCCATAGTATAGTTCAAAATTTATTCAAAGTAGAAAATATCCGCAATCGTTTGCACTGGACTTTCTTATTCGTATTTTGATATCATAAGAGGGATATTCAAACATAAAATTTAAATAGTTTAAAAAAAGATCATTTTTAAAATAAACTGAAATATTGTTTTCAAATTTTTGTAAAAATAAATAAAATAGGAACAATTTTATAGAACCATTTTCTTGTAACAGGTACTTTTTTGAAAAATAAGTTCAAATAAAAGTTCTACGAAATATTAGTAAACATGTACTTTCAGTTTGAATATTTTTTCCAAAAATAGGAAGTTTTCTTGCAAGGTATATATAAAGTTTAAGCTTAAAGTTTCAAAATTTTACCTTCTTTAATTTAAGCTGATGCATGCGCTACAAAGACATACACCCACAAATACACATCATTCCGAAAATGGTCAGACTAGATTCAGGGAAGGTCAAAAAGTATATTTACTTAAAATCTCGAGATCAATTTTTTTATGATTGCAATACTATTTTATAACGTGTATAAGAAACTTGGTTACTATTAATAATTTTATCTTAACTATATCTAGCAGGGAAGTTTGCTCTGGATATGAAACCATAAGTAATTTATAAGTATGCTGGTTAAGCACGCTATATAGTACACAGTTAGATATGTATTAATATTGAAACGTGTTAATTTGGGGTTTTATATAAGGTGTAATATATATTAATCATACAATAACTTTAATCGTGTAATAGAGGCTTTGAAGCTAACGAACATGCTTCCATACACAAACTATATACCTATACTATATACTCATTCAATGAACCAGACCAAGAGCACACTATCTCATTTATCATTCATTTTACACGCGCTGAATGTGGGCGGAAGACATATTATTCTCAACGCATAACAACTTGATGTGTTTATTTCTTATTCCTTGCGCTCAGTTCACCACAGCACAGTGAAACCGTAGTAAGCATTGATGGTGATGATGCTATAGCAATTCAATTCGATCGTTCACTCGTAAAAGAACACTCACACATTCACACTTTCCCGGTTATATGATGAGAATTTTATTGGTTTAATACTTCCACAAAATGGAGAAAATTTAAATGCCAAAACTACAACGATTCCCAAACCATAGCAGAATAATAATTTTATCTTCCATATTATTCCAAAAAGAAGCATGCATAAGCTTTCCTTCGTAATATATTCAATTTATTTGCATAGAGAAGAATAAAAGTTTAATAGTAGAGGAAGCCACAAAATATAATAATGAAAATTGTCTATTTCAAAAATATAAATAAATACAGTAGACCAATAAAAGCCAAATTTTTTTCGCTATTACTTGTAGGTCTTAAAATATGTAATATAATAAAATATTTAATATATTAACGAACAAAACTTTTCTATTAGTATCAATATAAGACATTTATGATAGCCGTTGATTGCAATGCAAAATTTAAAAATTGAAGCATCAAAAAATGTTCGACGAATTATTAAATATTTTTAGACGGCGTTTGGATTTCGTTTTTGAATTATCACGGGATTTGTTTTTGGTATCTCTAAAGATGTTCGAAATTTAATATTTAAATCGTAGCTTTTTTAGGACTCAATAACAGCGGAAATAAAAAATATGGTAGATTCAAAATGGGAACGGCATGAACTGTGTTCTCATAGATTATGTATATAAAATGTGGTGTCAATCCATGCAATATATTCAGAGAAGAAGGAGCGACATATTTTAGTCTTACGTGCGAGCAAACGTTAACATCCAAGTATATGAATTATAAATATTTTCGGATTTAAGGCGTGAAAGTGGAACTTTAAGTTCAAGAAACCATATTTTAATGCAATGTAGTATTAAAGTATTTCAATAAAATTTCTTTTAAAAAGTGTACTTTTCTTAAAAATCCGAGTTAATTTACAAAATTTTACAGAGCTATGCATCTGATATATTATTATTATATTAAACTATAATCATTTGTAAAATAAAAAAACGCATTATATATTTTCTGTATATTTATTTAATTACAAAACAAACAAAAAATACAAAATGATGCCGCATAATCGCGACATAAAATCCAGTAACAGTAATCATTTGTTTTAGCGTATAATCAAAATCCTTTTGAGTAAATGTATCCCACTTTCTATCAACTGTAATACCTATATACATATATGTAAAAATGCAAGTTATGTGTGAACAAATAATGACCAGATGTGAGAAATTATAAATGAATAAAACACCTACATACGTAGTTGTAAGGAAATGTTGGTGATACCAAGAAAATAATATAAATCGAAAACGTAATTAAACAAATGATTAATGTATTTCTCGCACAGAAACGGATAAACAATCATTTTGGTTTTAATTATTGGGTTCTATTAAATTTGACGTATAGTTTAAAAATTGATTGACTAGAATATTTGATTGACAGAGTATGCATTTACTAACGTGACGCAAGCTTGAAGATTTAAATTATTATTAATTTGACTGGTAAATAGATACCAAACATATTTATAACAATTCATCCCGTTGCAGGTTTGGTTCTATTAAACATTAACTAATGCATCTATGACGATACAAATTTGTAAAAATTCATTTTTAAATTCAATAATATTGAGATCTTTTATGCAAAATTAATTTTTTAACAAAATCCAATAATTTGATTATATAAATGTAATTAGCTTGATGCTAGAGGTATTAGAGGATAGAATAATAATTACTTTCGAAAATAAAAACTGACTTTTAATTTAACACCTCTTAGTAAATTATAAATCAAGTATGTTTGTTCAAAAGTAGTTTAGTAACAATACGAATGTTTGTGCTTATTGTTAATTTTTATTATTCTATAGTTTTATTTCAACTATAACAGTAACAGTATAATTAAAATTGTGAAATATATTTATTTGGCAAAACAAATTCGTTTTTTTCCGGGTCATAAATTATATGTAATTACTTTAAATTTTGAAATAAATTATAGTATTTTAGTTGTTAATTGTTACATATGTTTTATCAGCGCGTGATTTGAATAAGAAAAAAGTATCGGGTGTCATTATTTATATGTGGCTTTTAATCCGATAATATATTCAAATACAGAACAAAAACTAACTCAAAACGCTTGTTATATCATAGTAGATCAAGTTCGTTTTTCTATAACATCCATTTAACAATAGATACATATCTTAATACCAAATTTAATCTAATTTCAAGGTCAAGAAGTATTTTAGTCAATGGCAGCGGAAGTAAAATGAGAAAGAACATGTATAACAAGTGTTGATCTAGCAACTATCCAAGCATACATTAGCACACTGTTTATCTAATTTATAATATTATTTGCAATATGATAATATATATGTTAAAATATTTTGATAATTGGCTATTTGTTATTAAAAACTATACAACAAACCGAAATAAATCAGTTTATTATTTGAAGTCTATACGGGGGTATAGGAAAATATAATATTTAAAGCAAATGGTACATGAATGATACTTTAAATATCTCTTTACACTTCCATTGACCCATTTTCAATGTAAAGTAGGTATGGTAACATAAACGTGATAGCTACGTTACTCGGGCAATGACCGTATTAAAGAAGGGCGCTAAACATTTACATATGGCTTTTATATCATGGTCATCCCTACTATCTCCTGAATATGTGCATATATTTCAGTATGATAGTAGCATTTTATTACAACTGAATGCTTTAAAATATTTAAGGATGTGAAAATTTATAGTATGAGTATGATAATAAAGTGCTTGTTTACTCTAGTCATTTTTACGTTTTGTTATAATTCAAAATCGGTTAGGCTTTTCAATAAAAATAGTTAAAATCAAAATGTAAGTTGTACTACTTTTATTGGATTATATATATTTAAGGTTTACGACATAATTACATTAAATATGATAAGGAATCAGACGATTTAAATAAAGTAAGTAGGAATAATGGTCTCATATAAATGAAATGCATAAGGATTAATATTAACCGTGGGTAATCACTAATTAATGTTGCATTACTGTTCATATGTCAAGCAGAAAATGATGCAACATATTAGCTATCGTCATGTGATATGAAAACATACGATTTGATTTCAGAAGATATTGTTGTGTATTTCACAGGAAAAAAAAAAGCAAATCATTATAATCTCTAATAGCATGAGAAGATTTGTTAAATAAAACATTGCAGATAAATTTTGCAACATGTCATATTGTGTTAAATTATAGTGTAAATAGAATTTACGACCGTGACATTGGAAATATAAATTATCGTTGTGTCGTTTCCGCGCGGTTACGCTACAACCACGGGAATCAAAATACCACCATGCGATAGCGAATATAAACAAAGTTGATTTTTTTTTTTGATGCAACATTATTTGTTTTGTTTACCTTTGTACTGATAGCTGTTTGAAACATCAAACGCGATTGCGATCATCCATAGTAATCGGCAAAATTGTTGAGGCCCGAAGATACCCATTTTAGATGATTCACTCGTTTCAAATTTCTTCTGCAAAAGTTCACCAAGCGTAACACTGCACTCGTGACACGTTTTTCTTTTTTGCGTTTCAAATAAAAACAGTTAATTGTCCGTTGGTATTGCTCTGCCATAGAATAAAAACATTCTCTGTGCGTGTTTCTCGATCAAATTGTACACATTTGGCGGAAAGTTCAGATATATGTAAAATACTGACGCGCAACAGATACGTAAACAACTGGGTGAACGTTAGAGTTTATAAAGCAAACAAACCAGCGCATGATAGCGTTTTCACACACACACACACATACAGACAGACAGGCAGATAGACATAAGCAGACACACACACATACACCTTTAGTAAACAACCAAGTTTTAAGGGCGACACAATAACAAGCTCTAAGAGAGTGTGAGTGGAACAGACGAGGGCCGCGTTCGAACTGACTGAATAACGTGGATCTGAACTCCCAGCGAGCGCGGAAGAGAACATTGGAGGAGTGCGTCCGTCGTCTACCCAGCAGCCAGCAGCAGGTCAGCGAGGTTTGCCGCCACCGCCGCGGCCGTGACTCATGCTCCAAGTGCGAGTCTCGGCAGACCCTTTGCTCTGCTTACCACTAACTGTTTGATCCACTGATCACCCACATCTCTTTCCCAGTATTATGATTTGCTTTTAATGAAGTTCTGATGACTCTCAATTACTATATTTACTGCGCGTATACAAATTGTATTTTTTGTTGAGATGTTCTAGATAATAATCTAAGTGCAATTTTAGCAACAATATTATTCTTAAATTTAAATATTTCCAAGGAAATATTATATAAATGTAATAATTCGAAATATATTTATATAAATCAATTTAGGTCTAAGAAAGAAAATAAGTTTTAAAAATTTATTTCTGTAGAATTTTATACTTTTTATGTTCATAATGCTGTATACAACAATAATTTATAGTTCCGTTAGGGTTAGAACATCTGTACCAAATAAAATCTCAGTTACTACATGATGAAAAATAGCACTTTTTCTAAATAAATGAAAATGTTTTTACAACAAACATAAAGATAAAAGATTGTTGGTCTACTTTCAAGATGATAGATGGTATGGAAGTTATACTTTAAATTTTGTATAAAATATGCAATTTTGTATAATGCCTATGTCTAAAGTAACGGACGCTCTCTTTCCATTTTTAAACGTTTTAAATATAAATTAAATTAACATGAAAGAAATGCTCTGCAATAGACATAACTCAATGGACAGTCTGTTTAAGATACGCTTATGGCTATTTCATTTTAATTAGTTGAACAATTCACAGACATAGTTGATCAGATTTATGTATCTTCTTTGAAATAATATTCAAACAAAACTTGTAAGAAATATTAATATCTCTAATTTTTATTTTTGCAGTAAATTCAACCATTTTTGGGTAATTGCAGAATCTGCAAAAACTGACTGGAGTAAACATGTATTTCCGGTTTGAAAATAATTTTCGAAACTGGAAGGTTTTCTTTCCAGGTGTACAAAAATATTAAGTTGAAAGTTTCATAATTTTACCTTTAGCCGTTTAGGCTGTACACATATACGCACATATATACACACACACACAGACAGACACATACACACACACACACACACTCACACTCACACACGCACACGGAGAGAGAGAGACATACACACAGAGATACACACTCAAACACGATCCAAAATTAATCAGACTCGCTTCAGGGAAGGTCAATAGGTATATTTCTGTTAAAATCTCGAATTTTTCTATTATTACAATATTTACTTATTATTTCGCATAAGAGAGTCAAACATCTCGAACTTCGAATATTTATAGTATTGGAAAACAACTAACACCATTTCATTATAATAAAATAAATCTAACTAAATAGCAATCACATTTTCCACGATTATAAAATTAAAAGACATTAAAACGAAGCACTACTTTATGTTTATATGTATGCAAATTATAATAATTTGGCAAAAAAAAAAAATGTTTGACAAACATTTCCTGTCCTTGGTTCGTGGGTTTAAGTAAAAAAATTCATTCACTATTTCCAATTCCAAATAATCAATGAGGAGAAATTAGAATTTTTCGGAAGATACCGCTTAAAATAAAACACACTAGATGAATTATGCATTTGTCGGAACAGTGAACGTGGTAGGTAACGAACATAGATTATGTTAAAAGATCAAACCAGACAGATAAGTGTAATAAGTAATGCAGGAGGCGGACTGTTCTCCGCTAATTGTTTGACATTATTTAAACGCAGTCACGTTGTCTAGTGCATGATTAATGGATATCGTAGATTTCTAATTACAGTCTTGCTTTAATGACATTTTATTTGGAATAACTTTGTCATAATAACTTCTATCGTGTTTGCGCTTTACATATTTTGCTCTATACACCTACTTCTTTACAGTTCTCAGTGGGTATGCATAAAAAAAATTGGTCATTTTCTGACACTTACTAGTGGTTTCATAATACGTTTAAAAATACATTTATACAATACATCATTAATCGCAATGATTTTCACTCGAAAATGAAGAAATAAATAAAACAATTTTAAATTTCTCGATTGATTAATTATATTATAATACTCGTACAATAGTAATATTTGCAGCAGCAGACTTACTTATAGTTACGTTATAGTTCAATTAATCATTCGTTTATTAAACTTTATTTAAAAAAATTGACGTTTTAATAAAATTACAAGATTTTTAAATGCAGTTTTAAGTTAATAATATTTAAAATTACACTAGTTTTTTTTGTTGTACTCTTTTTTCAAAATTTTACGTATATAATTCATGATACTAGATCAAACTGCTATTTATCAGAAATCATAATTAAATGAAAGTGTAACTATATAATTGATATTTTTTTGCTCTGTTTGACAGTAGTAACAACTTTTTTATGAAGTAATACGTGGAATAACTTAATAGAATATCTTATGCTAACGAAAAATGATTAATTGATTGGACCGTGCCTCTATCAGCTGGGATTAACAAAATTATACATTCATATATGAGACTGCTTTTTTTTGGTTGTTTGAGTGTTTTACCTTTACAGAGTCTGTGTGATCAAATACACTTATACACACACACACACATTTATAGTGAGTCACCAAACACCTGTGCAGATCGGATTATAGTCAGTGTTTCCAAACACGCAAATCACATTGAGGCGTGTGTCGTGGCCTATCATGATCAAACATGGATGGAACAACAGTCAAAATACACATACACCTCTATCGAGAAAGGAACACCAAGAGATCGAAGTTTAGATTTTAGTATGATGTCGTTCACTTCCTACTCTGTTTGAACACGCAAAGGTGTATTTTTTTTAAACAAAAATATATTTTATCTTATCTTAATATAATATGAACTTGAATTTAGAACTAAATATTTCTTATGCATTGTTTAAAATTTGTTTCATAAGCATAGTTATCTACTTTTAATAAAAATTAAATAAACGTTCTTCAGTATGCCAAACTTCACGTGTAATAATATATTTAAAAAAATGTTTTGAAGCCTGAACTGTAATTGTATTTATTAAAATAGAATATTACTCAAATGTTTGCTGCGTTTTATTTTATTTGAAAAAATGTGTTCATTCAATTAACTTATACAATATTAAACAGGAATAAGTACAAATATTTTTAAATAAAGAAAACATTAAATAATCATATTATATATGTAATAAGATTATAATAAGAATAAAACATTTGGTCGTGCATCTTGGATTCATCTTTCTGAATCCAAAATATATAATTTAGGTACTTGAATGTTAGTCGTTGCTCGCTCGTAAGACTAATGTTGTCGCCTTTTGTCCTATGAAGATACTGTACGGAGGGATACCAAATTTGGTATACATAATAAGTAAATAAAAAATGAATGCCGTTTGCAGTTTAAATCCACTTGACTTTCTATTTTCAAAGTTCTTGGTCTCCAAAAAAGCACCGACCTAAAATATTAAAAGTTAATGAAATGAAATATATATATATATATATATATATATATATATATATATATATATATATATATATATATATCGAAAATTAAGCATTGGCACGGCCAATGCTATACAGGTCATTCAAAATATATTTTAGAATAGCCAAGATGTAAATAAAAGTATCTTAGATTGATTACTGTTGATTTGATTTTTACTTTGATCATTTTAATTATAGTGCATAAGTTGTTTATACAACTATTCGCTATGCCAAACTTTAGGTATTGGAATAGCCAATTAAAAACCTGCTCGCCAAAGGCTCTGAGCATTGACAAAGTTAATGCTGATGATTTTAATAAAAGCTAAAATAATTATTCATTCAATGGTGATTTGATTTTAAGTCAGAAATGGCAATCACATACTTTACTTCTGGAAATTATAAAATTGTTTAAAATTTAGCGGAGTGTTAACTTTCTAACAACTTGCTAGTTTTGACACCAGTAAATGTCAATACAATTTAATTTCTTACTTAAAATGACACTGATAAAGCAAACAATAACATTTTTATATATAAAATGTTTCAGTTAATATTGACTTTAATGCCATCATTTTAACTACAAGGAAATTATAAAAGGGACACTTTAATTATACCATTTCTGATATAATTCTACGGATAGTTAAATACAAAAGAGTGTCCTTCTACGTTCATCACCATGCCATCTATTGTTTATGAATCGGAAATGTCAGCAAAAGGTCGCGGTCATGGGCACACAAACGCACACTAATAGCTAATGTACAATGAATGAAAGAAAAAGATACATATTTAAGATATTCTTGATAAACAAACTAAGTCAAGCGTATACTATTCTTGATCGATTTTCGCCCACGTTTCTTGTTTAAATGGAATATTTATTTTTCAAATACGTTGATTTCTTATAGCGATTTTAAATTAGAATTTAAAATTTTGTGTTCGGTTGGCATGAGTTATAATCGCTAAAATTATATGTGGAGATCATCTCACTCTAACATATTGAAGTAATTATTATCAACTGATTCACGGTTCGCAAATAGAATTGCATGATAACTGCAATAATCCCAAAGCTCTTATAAACATTTATATTTAAATTTAAAAACAATTTTTCTACATTTCAAGGGAAACCTTTCTTTTATCCAGTAATCCATATTTCTATCGCTATTCTACTTAAATAGACAAACTTTAATTTACAACTATCTATTTAATATTTTTATTCCTGGAAGGACAAAATTATCTAAAATTTTCTACTTACAAGGAAAAAAATTATGATTTTAAAAAAATTGTAAGGAAATTGCGTAAGGAAGGTCTCTTCGTTAACAATGCTACTTTTTATCTTTATAGTTATGTAGTTTTAAAATTATGGAATATTTTACGGTTTCTTAAAATAAGAACAAGACTACATAATTAAAAAGTAGGCACATAGATGCCAAAGTCTTAAAACTGTATGAAGCATAAAATGTTACTTAATGTTATCGTCTTAAGCCTGCTGAACATCAATACTTTATCAGGTCGTTTGGTCTACTTGTAATATAAAGCATTCTATCTATGTACATACCTTGTATGTTATGCGTATGTGTCATGTGTACATAAACATATTTAGTCCCACGGGTGCTATCTTAATTTTCAGTTTAATAGTGCATTAATTTAGAATCGTCCAAGTTGCCTCTTATTTACATACTATGAGTGCGTGTGAGTGCGCACGCTGTTGACATCAATTACTACAATAATTGCCGGACATAAAATCTTCGTTAAAGTAAACTTACATTACCAAATCTGGCCGTGTTGAATGGTGCGTAACTACATCGTTTTAACGTGGGTTGTTTGCTCTGTGCTGTGCAACTAGCTTCTTTGCCGGAAGTGGGTACTACATAGCATTTAGTATAAAATCTTCCTCACCATAAAATAATGTGATTAATTACTATTAAGTGGAAACTGTAGATAAATCAATCAATATAATTTATTATATTTAATTATTTAATTTCAGCTGATAGAATGAATCCCGCAAACTATTAAAATAATATATGGCTATTGTAACCAAGTCATATAAGATTTCGAGGGTTGCATATGCACAGATGTTTGTATTTGTTCAAACAGAAAACTATAAATGAAATATATGATAAATGATGTAATTTTTTAATTTAATAAAAACTTTAAAATTCGGGCCTTTTGTACAGAAGGCAATACAATTATTCAAAGCATAGCCTGGTAATTGACAAGATATTCTACCGCAAGCTACGTTACTCCTCTGCAGTGGCACGAAAGAAAAAGAAAATATACTCGAAGGTGGTGAGCGTTGGTCGCAGACTAGCCAACCACAAAGTCGTCGATCACCAGTATCTTCAGACAAGATTATCTTAATATTACATTCATTACATCGCTGCTACCTATTTCAGATATATCTGTTTATTTATTGACATTTTTCTCAAGTAAAAATAAAAAAATAAAAAGTATTTATTTGTAAACTTAGGATAGCTCGAAAATTGTATTTAAATTGAAGTATTATTCAAATGTAATCTTTTGATTATATTTGAATGAAACTCACACTATTTTGTGCCATTTCACGTAATTCAGAATAAGATTTTGCTTTAAAAGTAACATATGTCGATAATGTTTTCACTAATTGTAAATAAAAAGAAAGTCGGCATCGGAATATGTTAATATATACATCATATCCCAAGTTCATCAATAATAATAAAAGATAGTCTGAGAACTGGATTATGGCATATAGCATCACATCAGTGTTGCAAGATTGGAACACGCTCTCTACGAGATTATATAGCCAACAAATAGTAAAATAATAATTACATTTAACGACTAATTTATGAAATGCCGTCTAATTAGTACCTGCTGCGCCAATACATCTTAGAATTTAGATTACGGCGATCGATAACATCGATAACAGATGCTATCTAGAACGATACTAAGAAATAGACTTTGTATCACAGAGTCGTCTTAAGATCTGCCGAGACCCTAGGCACTTAATTTTTGGAGCCCTGTTCAGAAAGAGAATCAATTTCGGGAATGCTAATATTAAACAAACATAATCAAAACAACATCTATGAAATGTTAATGAGTTTTGTTAGAACTGTTTAACAGCGAATGAACAAGTAAGACTGTGATCCACCTATTTTCTAGCGACATACTATATATTATAAATTACAGATAAATATACACCCACCGCCTACGGATGATTATATTGTTGGTATCGTTGCGTTATAATATAACTGTAATTTATAAATTTTAACTATAATGTGCCAAACATTACGGAATAAAAAATATTGAATTCTATTACACATTTTGCAAATTTTTATTCACTACAAAGGAAATTCTTGATATTAAGCAAGGTTGTCGAAAGTTCTATTTATAAAACAGAATCTTTTTTACTGAGAAATAGCTTGTGATTTAACTGTTGGTATATAAATAACAGAATCATGCTAGGAATGTGTCCATACTTATTATTATTTGAAATATTTCTTGTTTAGTTGTTGTTTTTTATAATAGGCTAATTGTAGTCACGATATACAGAAGTGTCTTAAGCTAAGTAGATCATAGTTTAGGGCTCTATTTAATTTAGTTATAATTGCTTGGGAAACTGCAATCTATTTACTTAGTTGCTGGATTTTAATTCTTTAATTAAACCATTTTTATTTCTGGAAGAAAATCGTTTATACTTAAATATCAATGTTAATAATTTATTACTTTTATAAAATACATGTTCTAAAGGCAAATTCTTGATATTCCTTTAAGATTATTATAAATTTATTTGATTATTATTATTAACAATTATATAATTCTAATACCAACTTTAAAATGATACAGGGAAAATTCAACCAAATATTATTTTTAAATTTGTAATTGTCAATAGTGAACCATTATTCAATAAAACTAGATAACTATTTCAGGGTTTTAGTGTAATAAAAGCATTTTTCGACGATAGGTACTTTTTTTTTGCAAATTTTATACGCCATCATATATATGTTCAACTGTAACAAAAAACTTTTCTCGGATTTCTGATAAAAGTAGCAACGTTCTATTATTAATGGTTTGAAAATAAACCCTTTACACATTCGTAATATCGAAAAAATGTATTTTTTGTTTGTGTTCGAAGAAAGACACCACAAACCACAGAAATGTCATGGCAATATGTTAGGTATACGGCCGCTTAAGAAATGTACGTGTCTGAGAATATACAAGAATGTATGTGTGTGGATATATAATTTATATGCACTAAACCTGTAAATACCTACACAAGAAGAGAGATCAAGTTAATTCGATCTCTAAACTGGTATTAATTAATAAAATAAATTAACAGTAGAAGTTTTATTCACGCCCGTGATATGCAGTGGGTCTACGCCGCGGCATAGCTGCGGAAGTGATGTAGGTAAATAAAGTCGGCGAGTGAGTTTATTATTGCAGTTTTCATGCGTCAAAGAAAATATTAATAAGTAATGTATTACTGTCACCTGCTGGGGACATTTTGATTTATTTGACATTATCATAAGAACACCAGGTTTGTAATTATACCAACGAGATATGCTCCGAGGGAGTGGGACTAGCTAACATGGCTGCCAACCGTTGCAATTATGTTCAAGTTTTTTATTTTTTGATAAAACCTTCATCAATTTTATTCTAATTATCGTTATCGTTACCTCCCACATTTATTTTAAACATGCGCTTGTTCAAGTTTTTATGTACCTCTATCATTCATAAAAATCATACACTATTACCGAGTATACATATTTCTCAACGTAGCTCATATTTTTACTTACACCTTTATGTGTATTAAATCATCCGAAGTTAATTTTGTTAATTATATAAAACTTTTCCAATACAAATATTTAAGACTACAAGTTGAAGTGAAATCAACGACATAAAATTAGAAGAGATTTCTGGGTAAATATCAGATTACTTTACCATAAGGTATATTTAAATTTATAACTATAATAAAGAAGTGCGGACCTCTGATTTTTTTTTTTTGAACCTATAAATTAGAAATGCTATATATTTTTAAAATTACGAAATAAGTTCTAAGCTTATAAAAAATTTATGTTAATAACAAAAGTTTTAAGAGAATGCCTATAATAAAATTCATAGAATAGAACCCATTCTTACATTGAGGCATATTTTACCAAATAAAATTATGAATCATATACGATCATAAAATTAAACTAACGATTGAACTTTACTTTGATGCGTATCAAAGAAATTCCTGTCTAAATTCTTTGAAGCCTGTTCCATTTTTATGTGTCCATATCGAAATATTTTAAATGTATCCAAGTAATTTTTAAATACATCCCAACTTTCATATTTAAAATTATTATTGCTTTAGAGCATCATCATTATTACCCCTTTTATGTTTCGTAAAGAGTCTTTAAAATAATCTTTATAGAAATTCTTATGTGTAAAGATACATATATAGGTGTGAATATATTAAAATTCACATAAGAACACGTAAGTCAAGTCAAACAACTGACATGCTATGCATATCTTATGTAGATCAATTGCATTTATACAAATCAAATAGTTTTTTTAAACTAGGAACATTAATCACAAAGAGATAAGAAACTATAAAGGGTGCATTGAAATACTTTTTTAATTAGACACAACTTATAATTTAATGCTATTATTTTAATTATTTATTAGTTGAGTACTGCATGACGCCGAATCGGTTTCACACATTTCAGTAGCAATGTGCTCACGAAGTATCATTGCTGATTTAACCAAAGTATCAAATGCATAAAGAAGTATTCATTCAAAAAAAAAGATGAGTGGACGAAAACAGAGCTCTACCTAACTATAGAAACTGATTGAATCATCATTCGAATCTATTCAAATGTATATGGTATTCGGTCTTCTTAACAAACGGCTAAGAAAACATACACTTCGGAATGACGTGAACACATTCGAAATATTTGTCAAAATAGTGTGAATCATCGAGCAATCAATAACCGAATCAAGAGCAAACAAGTAAAGCCGAAAAATAAAGCAAAGTTATAAATAATTCAAACAAAATAGAAAAAGACAAACCACGTTGTTATTGGTGTAAGAATTATCGACATACAAGCAGAATGTCGTAAATAACTAGGTCAAAAATAAACGACTACGTCAAAGTCAAACGAAACAAAAGCAATTACAACTGCGAAACGAAATCCAATCACATACTACTAATGTGGAAAATGCAATCCGTAGATATTAAGCGGAGCATATATAAACTACAAATTTCACACCGCATCGTTGCCAGAAAATAAACAGATCATGCATGCACGGCCAATTATTCCAATTACGATTAACGAGATCAAAGGAATATGACTTGCGGACATGTTTAGCCATACATTGCTAGCCAAGTTCTCTTGTACCAAAGACAAGAATTTGAGGAAGAAACTATACAACTTGAATTTTCAGATTCTATACCACACTCAAAGCTAGTGCGATAAACTATGGTGACTGTAATCAATCAAGAGTCGCTGAATCCCAAATATCTTTTATGTGTTACCAAAAAAAGCAGAACAATAACGCAAAGTTGCAAAAAGTAGATTTCCAAGAATCAGCAAAAATATCCAGCACTCCGGACATTACATACCATAAATTTACCAAATAACCAATTCAAATACTCAGAAGAACTAACAACGAAAGAGCGCTACAAAGTTTCAACAACTTGCTATCGTAGTACTGCGCACGGATTAGACAACCATCCTTGAATCCAAATGTCGAAGACAACTGAAAGAATTAATGGAAAAATACAAAAACACAGATATTACAAAAATATTGGAGACCACTCATCAGTATCTAGAACATCCTATATCGTCCTATATCGTCGAAGAAAAAAAACTACTAACTGTTGACGTCATTAAAGTTCTTAATTCTCTGTGGAGAACGCTTATAGTATTGGTACCCAAACAAAATAGGGAATAAAGCCTCAACACTCATATTCTTTGCTAAGCATCAATGATATTCTAAACAACCAAGAAAAGAAATAATATGTCCACTATATACGTACAAGCGAAATATTCGCCGATATGGTTACGTGACATCGACCGCGGTTTTCTGGCACCTCCTTTCCCACAAAACACAATCCCAACACACAATGTACAACAAAAATTTATAACAAATACAATTACACAATGTTCAAGCGCACAACGCAACAACACTCATACACAGATATACACTCCCCTTGTGAGTAGGAGCTCTGACAAAACCAACCATGTTGTCCACACATTAGTATATAAGTATTATTGTAACAAAAAATAAAAACAAATAAAGAATATTGAAAATGAAAAAAATGAATGCCGTGAAACAAGTTTCAGGACGTGTTTTGAAACCTATCGATTTAAACGCATGACTATGGGATTTAAGAATGCAGCAGCTACATTCCAAAGATTCATAGATTTGTTTCGTGTTCGACTTGATAAAAATAAAAGTGTATTCGCGTATTTAGGTGACATACTTATCCTATGGGACCAATTTGAACAACACATTGAAGATTTGGACAATGCATTCAAATATTTAAAACAATTTAATTTAACCCTCCGTCTGCTCTCGGTGAAGATATCGTCATTCCAACTTTACACTTCCTAGTATTTATACTCGTTTACTGAAATACTTAGTTTAAGTCTACAACTAAGTCCTTGAATCATTTGGTAAGATTCAAACGCTTCTAAATAGGTTAAAAATAGTCAATGACGATATGGTCAGAGGTATCAGGCGGAGGGTTAAGAGCCAGCCAGTTACGACAACAAACATGGTATAAGTCGTACCCTCGAACAAGGAAACATGATTCACAAATGCCTCGTCCGCAAAATCTTAAGAATTTACGTACATTAATACGAACGTGCTTATAGTACAAGAAATTTGTACTTTACGTTTCTAGAGGATGATAGCGATTAAAGTTTTGGTGCTGTTTTCCTCCAGAAGGAGAGCAATGAAGAAAGACCGGTAGAATATGCAAGTCACCTACTTCTATCTGTCGAGAAGAATTAACACACAACATAGCAGGATACAGGATGGAGTTAATCGGCCACTTATTAAGTATTTTGGATATTTGTCGTAGAAGATACTGCTTTCAAGTGAATATTCATCCTATCTATTACATCAACATAAAAAAATGATATAAAAACAGAACTAGCTATCAGTAAAACATGCTAAATGAATAAAAAGACAATACAGTTATTTTCGGTAAAAACAATTAAATTCTATCCAACTCGGGATACTTTTGATCCAATAATTTTTCTTAGTCAAATAAGAGCGATGTATAATTCTAGATCCAGTAGTTTGTATTTTTCTTGATAAAATATTAACAATAACACTCGTTTTTATTGCACCTCTATCTTTGTACACTCGAAGCGCGTTCTTTATTTGCTCCATTTATGTTCCAGTACTTACTCTAGTATACAAGTTGAGATTTATGATACAAATATTCACAATGGGTGAAGAATTATTGTTTGGATTTGAAATTTTATCAGTTTTACTGTTCTATTACGAACAAATAAATATACATTGCATAATCACGAACTTTATTCAATCCTACGCTTGCGAAGCTTAATATCATTGCATTTACTTGTTAGATTGTTGCGAACGGACGCGTAATTTGAGAGAATTTTGTTATAAAATTTATTCTACGGAGTAATATTAAAATATTTTGCAAATTAGTTTATATTCGCATGTGACAATAGCGATGCATAAATTTGATGTTTAGCTCAAAAGTGTTTTCCAAAAAGAGTTACTCGTGCGATATCAAATGCAAATATAGAATTAATTAATTAATTTGTTTGTAGCAGAAATTCGAGCAAATAATCTATTTTCAAAAATCATCCTTGGCGAACAAAATATAATTGCAAATTTGAATTGCTATTGTTATGATAAAATAATAATTTAATCTTTAATAATATCGAAATCATATATTTACTCAATATTAATTACATTATATAAAAATTGCATATATTTTCAACTTGACACATAATGTGTTTGTTTACGCTCCGTCCATATTTGCATGAATAAACAAGTGTTATTTATTTGTAATTATTTCTCTTTTGAAGTTCTACGTTAATTATGCACGTTGGTAATTTATATAGTCTATTTGCAATTCTGTATTTTTAATTAAACTTAGACAACAAAAGAGATTCCGTCATGAACATTAAGCAATCAGCTTAAAACAATTATCATTTATATTTTGTAAAAAATTAATATATACATTTTCCAGCTGACCTGATTTAAATATATCTTTGAAAAATTGAAACAAAAGAATTAAATATCGAAATTCAATAGATTTCATTATTTCATTTCATTTGTTTGAAAATATGAACTAAAATATATAATTTTATAAAAGTCAGAAAATTGGGTATAATGCATAATTTGTGTTTTTTTCTTATATTAAATATTAAGAGCAGTACTAATTAATATTCTATGAAATATTCAATTAGTTATAAATACATTGACTCGAGTAACCATCTTCGATAATCAAATGAATAAACTTTCATTTGATAGACTTGATTGAAAGCACTAAACCGTCGTGATGAAATACAAATAATTAAACTCCTAACTATTGTTTAACATGCTCCGTAATTTATGTCATTGATACCTAAACAATAAGCGGACTGTCAAAAGATATTTTAATCATTCAAACAAAACATAATTTGTGCATATGTCAATCTGAATGTAGTTGGTTTAACCATGGTAATGCGTTTTGACAAGAAATTGTTTTGAAAAATTATTTTGTTTGAAATTGACATATCGTGATGTGGCATGATACAAAACGTTATTGTTATTTATTTGTAGTGATTTACATGTTGTGTTTATACATCGAATCTACATTAGAAGCCGTTCATGGTAAGTGTATTAGAATATTTTTCTATCAAGTCGATATAGTATATATTATACTAATCACTGACAGAGAAACTAGTAATTTCCGTTTTGTAAAAAATTAATTGACGTTAATAACATAGCAATATTATTTATATAGTAATTTTGTTTGAGATATTATTGACATTCGGGTTCACAACCCCATTTCATTTGACATAGCTGTCGCCATGTTCATTGAATGCATGTCTCAGCTCTAAGGCAGGTCAATTAGATAAATATGTAAAGTGAGTAATAAAAATCAACTGAATCATAGTTCAGCACATATTCAATGAATAAAATATGGTGCTAGTAATATGGACATTCAAGCAGCATAAGCAAATTACACTTGATGATTGAAGTTTTGCAAGATGTAATGTTATTAAGTGTATAAAGGTACTTAATAATATAACATAAACCACATGTCAAATGATACAATACAGTTTCTATTATGAAATTATGGGCAGTGGCGTACTCAAGTATTATCACTTTACTTATGGTATATGGTTTAATTTTCTGATATTCAACATTTTTTTGTTTTATTTTCAAAACTTACTGCTTCACTGCTGATTTTTTTCATACAACTTTTTGTTTGTAAATATGTAATATTTTAATGGTCTTATAATATATACGTAATATTTAACAGAATAAAATTATTTAATTTACGCATTTGTCCATATGTAACAAAAAACTTATATTAGTCTACTGATTCCCATGCAGGAAAATATGATTAAACTTTACCAATAGAGGCACACCTATAGAATTGCAAAGAAATCATGAACACAGTTGTCAGTTAACTGTTGATTGTGAATACTAGACAACAGTAGATAGGCAAGCATGTTAAGGTTAGTTAAGTAATGGTCTGCAAAGCCTCTGGAAAGCAATATCATCGTAGTCTATCAATAAATGGTAGTCACTTTTATGTTTAGTTTCTATGTCCAATATTTTTTGTTCTTGATGATGTGTCCCTTATAGTAAAGCTTAACTAATAAATGAAGCATAATCTTCAGAGCAAATTCAAAATTGCACGGATTTCAGGATAATTAAAAAGAAATCTATCTTATGATTTTTAGTGAATAACGCAATTAATTTGCATTTATATTAAATAAATAGGTGTATATTACGGAATGAAAAGTAAATATATCTTATATGGCATAAGTTTAGATAATATTGTATATTATTTACCTTTAAGTTTTTCTTTAAGATGAACGTAAATTTTAAGGAATTTTGGTATAAGTGATGTGACGTTAAGCTCAAAATTAAAAAAAAGCATCAGTCATTATTATTATTTAATATGATCGAGACTAAATTACGTGATATGAATATTTAAAGTAAATAAAATGAAAGATCGTTGTAATAGTTTTAAATCCAAATATAGGCGCTAGGGCTTTGTTAAGAAAAACATTAAACTATATTCTATGGTTTATTATATTTTTACAATAGATGAGATCATTATGTAGGTATAGAATTATCAGTGCATATCTGAACGATGAATTTCTAATGTGCTCGTGACAATTCGAGCTGTCAAACAACATATCACATTGATTTATCCGGAGACGGTCTGTCGCTTGGTTATTATAATGTCGCATATTTACTCACACCCGACCAATAACATTTACGGATTGCAATACTCGCCGTTGGCTAGTGCATTCTGAATGGTCGTTACTTTCTAGGAATCTATGAATTATGTTCTACTGCTAAATAAAGTCGTGGGGCATTGCGTCGACAGCAAATAATGCTTGGATAATAAATAAATGCCGGGACTTGTTGATTAACGATTAATCTTTGCAGGGATTATTACAGGACTATGAAATTGCAATATGTAGTTGGTTTTCTTAGCAGTAACGTCTTGAATATAAAATTGTTAAGCTACATCCAACATTTAAATAACAGTAAACAGTATGTACAGTATACAACATGTGAATTGACGAATGCTTATTCGGTCAACTACAATGGGATATGGATATCTTTGAATTTTGGACTAGCAAACAATTGACCACACTTGACCATTACATATTATATAATACGTGCCGTGAAAAATACTTTTTATGTTTTGTCAAATAATAAAAATGAGATATTTTATCATGTAATATGATATATTTATATATAAAAAAAGATATGCAATATCTTTGTATCATACCTGTGCAACAAAAAAAACCTATGCAAGATTAAAATAACGATAATCAAAGTCTCTATAAATAAGAGAAAAACTAAATTCATATTTTAATAAAACCTATGCACAATATTTTTAATATTTTACTAATCTTTAAAACTGTTTTTCTTTAAATATATTTATTACCTACAATATAAATTAAATATCAAATTCAAAGTTATTTCTATCGATTTTGTTATTCTGTTAAACAATTGATAGGCATAGTTATCAACAATTTTAATATTTTTAATTATTATAACGATTTATATATTAATATTTCATATCTTTAAATATTTCTCTAATATATTATAGGTTACTCAAATAGGTAAAACCAATGAATAAGCTACTAAGCCTGTATTAGCAAAAAATATCACTCAAATAGCACGCTAATACAGGCTTAGTAGCTTGTGCAAGAGATATTTAAATATGATTTTCCAAATATGTTAATTGCCAATCAAGATATTATTAAACCATCTTACAGTAATTCGTAAAATAATTTGTTTTTTTTTTTTATAAATAATTTCATTCAGTATACAATTTTCTAGCAATGTCACCAGATTATTTGACGAGTTATTGAAAGTAATGTTAAAGATACTAAAGTAATTTTAAAGTAAAATATCTTTGTTGTAAGGCAGATACACAAGAGACATTGTCGATTATGAGCTTTCCGTACCACGAAGAACATCCTCATCTGGACAGCTAAAATCATTTCGTCTCCCTGAATACGTTGACCACAAATTCTCAGAGCGATTCAAACGTGATTCAATTCCCGACGAAGAAAAATTGTACTACAATATAATATTCGATGACACGGATCATCATGTGGAATTATGGCCGAACCATGGTTTCATGGCCCCCGACTTAGCGAAAGAAGTATACAGAGGCGATTTGCCAGTTGCAAAACGAAAAATAGAACGTGCTGGTGGAAAACTGTGCCATTATGTAGGTCGGGTAAAAGGACAAGATAATTCCAGAGCGGCTCTTTCACTTTGCGACGGACTGGTAATTAAATATGCTTCTCTATACGCTAACATCACACCTACAAGTTTATCTTTAAATATGCGTATATACATTCACAATATTATATTATCGTAATATTTTATTTATGCAATATATGCCTAATGCGTCCAATATTTACAAAATATCCTTCAAACACTTTTAATCTTTAACAGTGGAGGGTTTCTTAATATTCTTCTACAACTGAAAATTGGTATTTTTTAAAATAAAGAGAATTGTAATGACTATTAACCTATTTTCTAATAAATATAGTAGAACATTTAATTTACCTAAAAGGTTCGGAAATATGTATTAATTCGTAAAATATGAATAGTAAATGTGCAAACTAACATTTTGAAACAGTTTGGCATAATGAATATATCAAAGATACAATTTCTAATATAAGTGCATGTAATACTAAATATTTTAAAATGCGGTCTTTTTATTTCTATCATGTAAATTTCTCTGATAACATAATATAATTTCTATACAAAGATATGTTTTAATATATTTTTCATTTTTATCTTCGTCATTGTATGCATTGGTAGATTGGTTTGTTTTTTAGATTATATTGTTTTAACAATGCATATTTAAATATTCGCAATTGCATTTACTGGACTTTTTTTCTACGCATTTTGTAACCGATAACTTTTTTAACAAAAATCGTACAAATTATTAATATCTCTAATTTTTATTATAACTATTTTTGTAATAGCAAAAAATGAATATAATAAACATGCACTTCCGGTCTGAAAAATAAAGGTTTTTTTGCCAAGTATATAAAAATTTTATGTTTAAAGTTGCTTAATTTTACCGTTAACCGTTTAGGCTGTAGACACTCACACAGTTAGAAGTCATTCCAAAAATAGTGAGAATCAATTCAGAGAAGGTCAAAAGGTATATTTTCTTTAAAATGATGAGATCGAATTTTTAATGATTACAATACTTACTTATTACTTCGTATAAAAAAGTAAAAATATGCACATGTCCACCACAGCAGCCAATCTAACTCTCGTGTATATATTTGTTAATAAAACATAAAACCTATACTTGATAATGTTGAGACAAGTTGATTAAAAAATAGAGCGATAGTATGGTAGAAGTCAGTGCTGATTTACCACGCGACGAAAGCTATTTATGTGGATTCAGTTTCAATCGTTTGGCCTATCTCAAATTCCATCTTCAGTAGCAGCTTTTGTTTACCATTTTCCATAAACGTTGTATAATAATAAATACAATTCATGGCCGGGAATTTGGATTATGTAACATATCAACTGAATTTACAAATGTGTCATTTTTTTTCTTTAAATAATTTGATAATTTGCCACATTTCTTTGTTTTCTCATATTCGTATCATCGCTTTGTATTTCGACAATCTCGATAAAAACATTAGATCCATATCCATAATGATATTAGCGAAATCATTATTTTTTTGCTCATGATTTATTTTTTACTCATCCCATTTCAAATCATATAGGGTCAATTTTTTCCAAAAAAGAATAATAATTAATATAAAATGAAAATGTGTAAGAATAGAACAAATAGATAAAGAAACTATAGCAATGCGATTACATAAAAAAAACTAAAATTCATATGTATATAAAAAATAATCCGGACATAGCATTTTAATATTTTTCTATATTTACTATTGCCTTTGGTGTCATTATAAGCGAAAACAATCGATTTATAAATGTTGTAGGCCGGATATTTGGTGACTGATAAAGGACAATATTTTATCGAGCCCGTCGCTGAACACCAACCGAATGCAAATGGCGAGCATGTTCATGTTGTCTATAAGCGTGATTCGCAATCACCATCGTACGAAGGCCCAATGTGTTCCAGTCGTCAAAATTGGATTGACTCATGGCTCGAACAATTAAAAAATGCAGAGAAACGGTCCACGTCAAATGACACTAGCAACATGGAGAGTCGACATCGATACCTCGAGGTTCTCGTAGTTGCTGACAAGAAGTTTATCACTTTCCACAAAAACATCGATGTGGAAACCTACGTAATGACTATCATGAATATGGTATTTTAATTGTTTTATAAATATAGAAATGATATAATTTTAGAAGGGGTTAAATTACATGCCGGCAGTCTAACATAAAAGAAATCTCTCACATGATTGATGGAAATGCATTATTCATAAACGCTATAATTATCGTATTACTCGTTAATTTATTGCATTTGAAATTAAAATCCTGCAGGGGGTAACTTTAATAGACTTCTCATTTTGCGGAATAAAAATCGCTTTTGTATTTAAATTTTATTGAACTTTTACACAAGAGCATGAAAATATGAGCGAAGATTACATCATTAAACGGTTTTGTTTCAAGTTTTATTTTCACATACAGGTTTCAAATTATTATCATGATGCAAGCGTCGGAAATCAGATTGATGTAACCGTCGTGCGGATAATGTATTTAGAGAAAGAGGAAAGATATACAGATTTGACGATCAATCGAAATGCAGAAATTACATTAGAAAACTTTTGTAAATGGCAGACCACCATCAACCCAGCCGATATTGCGAATCCTCAGCATCATGACATCGCTGTATTACTAACTAGGTATAACATTTAAGATAAATAGAGACCTTTGGGGCAGTTTTCACTTAAGGCACATTTTTAAAAATAACTGATAAGAACAAATATTTAAAGCATATTTTCGAAATTATACGACAATAAATAATTATTGATATAACAACAAAATTTAATATAAATATCTGCAGTGTCATGCACCGAACTTTCTTATACGCATATGGGGCATATGGGTTAAACCACATCGTAGTTTCATTATTTTTTTAATTTATAATATATGTTCTGACTTTTGGAACACTTTTGCGCTAAATATATTTCTTTGAATAAATATAAAATGTCAAACTTCAAACTATTTAAGTCTGTTTTGTTTTTTTTTTTTTTGATAAACAATTGACAAGCGCAGATGATACGATTTATGTAAAATTAAATGTAATATGAAGAAATTTCAAGTCATTTTCTTGTTTCCGGAACCGTTTGAGAAAAAAAGATTCAAATAAAAGTTGTACAAAATGTTGATATCTATAATTTTTACATTTTTTTTACAATTTTTCTGTAACTGCAACCGTTTTTGAGTAATTGCAGAAACTGCAAAAAATGACTAGAGTAAACATACAACTTCCGGTCGGAATATGGTTTTCAAAAATAGGAGGTTTTCGTGCCAGGTACATACAAATCTTAAGTTTAAAATTTCATAATTTTCCCTTTAGCCGTTTGGGCTGTAGAGCGCTAACATACACACACACACACACACACACACACACACACACACACACACACACACAGACACACACAAACACACACAAACACACACACACACACAGACGGACGTCATTCCAAAAATAGTCGGATATGATTCAGGGAAGGTCAAAACGTATATTTCCGTTAAAATCTCGAGTTCGAAATTTTTCATGATGACAATACTTACTTATACTATACTTACTGCGTATAAGAAAGTAAAAAGGAAACTAGCTAGAATGTATAAGAAAGTAATAACTTTCTTATACGTTGTCGCAAATTTTCTTTTTATACTAAATTTTTATCGATTTCATATTTTCATTAGCTACGTATTTATATGCTAAATAAAAATAAGAATTGGCCAAAAATAAATTATAAAAAACAATGTACGTAACCGGCACTTATTTCGATGGATATTAAAACAATGGCTGTAGAAATGCAATTATCTTTCTATAACTAATTTATGAATGGACGTCATATATCAAATGGCATTACTGCTACATTTTAAAATAATCTTAATTATCACACAAAAAAAGGAAATATACAACAGATATTTCAAATCTTATTTATTAAATTTATTGTTGTTATAATATGTTCATTTCATTCGATAAATTAGTATACTAACTGATATTCGGTATGTACTAATCGAATTATGTAAACCTGCATTGATAAGGGTATGCAATGAGTAAATAAAATTTTGGAAATAAATATGCAATCATAAGAAAAGATAAAATTTAAGCAAAACATTTCATAGGTGTTTTCCAAATATAATGATAGTTTACAAATAATGTAACACTAATGCGTATTTTACATATAGGAATAAATATTTTTCGAATATCAGTGGATATAAATATTTTTTAAAAGCATAGGTTTTTAATACAGTAAGAATGTGATCATTTTTCTAAAGAACTATTGACGTTTATTGTTTTTTATTTCAGTTTTTATGTATTTATTTTTACGAAATAAAAACGGAATTTAATAGAAAAATGTTCTCACTATTTATTACAAAAATAAATAAAACAATACGCTTGGAAACGAATAAAAACTTAAAGTTCCCGAGGGTCTCACTTTCCTTCCTTCCTTCCCTATATGTGTAACTTTATGTATTTCAGATATGACTTGTGTTCAGATAATATGACCGATTGTAATCTTATGGGCTTGGCATACGTAGCGGCAGCGTGTGATCCAAGCAAAGCATGCGCGATTAATGAAGATAGCGGTTTAGCTCTAGGGATCACAGTCACTCATGAAATGGGCCATGTGTAACTTTCAATCAAACACAATTTTTATAAACTAATATCCTCAGTATTTCTTTTGAAGGATGGGCTGTGGGCACGATAATGGCGAAGATTCGCCATGCACAGCAGAGACTGGTGATGGAAATTATTATGTAATGTCCCCGTATGCTCATATGGCAACAACACTCTGGTCACCGTGTAGTAAGAAATTCATTACGGAGCTATTTGAGTATGAAAGTATAGACATATAAGGATCTCTTTTCATATGCAATTGTAATATGTGTAATCCTTAACAGGAATAAATTGGGTGAATGTTTGAACGATGTCCCGGAAGAATCGATATTCAAAGAATCTGATATGCCACCAGGATCTGTATACGATGCGGACTTTCAGTGTAATTTAGATTTTCCGGGTACGACTAAATGCTCATTGGATACTGTAAAAATGTGTGAAAAATTGTATTGTAAGAAAGGATCAGGATGTACTAGCAAAGGTGAACCTCCAGCCGAAGGAACCAAGTGTGGAGAAAATATGGTATCTATCAATTTTGTCTCATTTTTTTATTGTTATAAAAAACAAGAATACGCGTATGAACTGTTTTCACGGAAAATGAACCGTATTATTTTTCCTTACAATTAAATGTTCTAGTGGTGTTATAACGGACAATGCGTTGAAATTGGCCAAAGACCTAAAGCAATAGATGGCGGTTGGGGAAAATGGGGTAATTGGTCAACTTGTAGTCGATCTTGTGGGGGTGGTATATCTTATCAAGAGAGGGAATGTAACAAACCACCTCCCCAACATCATGGACGATTTTGCATGGGTGAACGAAAACAAGTTAAGATATGCAATAAAACTGTAAGTGCCATTGACTTTATAATTTCAAAATTCACTTTATATTATCATATATTGGCATACTTTTAAAATTAATAAAGTTTTCGATGGTGCAATTTTATATGTTATAATAATAAATTTACATAGATCCCAATATTCTTAAAAGAACTTTAATTATCAATATATTAATAATTATTAATACCTATTATGTATTTGTGAAATTAATAAAAAACAAACTATTTAGTAGTACTATAAATTTAACTTCAATACCTATAATGCACTACAGTAATTTGAATTCTATATTAAACATTAATATTTCTTTGAAGCCATGTGACGAATCAGCTCCTTCATTTAGAGCCAAACAATGCATGGAGTATAACTCAAAACCGTTCAAAGGTAAAATTCATCTATGGAGTCCATTTCCTCAGAAAGGTAAGAAAAATTGATTGGCTTTGAAACATAGTAAAAATATGTTATTTTTAAGGTGAAATGTGCAAGCTACACTGTATGAACGAAGAGCATGTATTTGTTGAACTGGCGCCTCGAGCAAAAGACGGCACATCTTGCAAACCTGGCACAAAAAATAAGTGTATATTTGGAACATGTCGTGTAATTTGCCAATATGAAACATATTTTTATCATCTAATATTATATACACCGTACTATTTTGTAGAAAGTCGGATGTGATTTTGAGCTTGACTCGACTGCCGTTGAAGATCAATGTGGCATTTGTAACGGAGATGGATCCGAATGTAAAATTGTTGAAAATGTTTTCAATGGAACTGGCAATGGTAAGAAATTTTCTATTTAATGATGGACTTGCAGATTACAGATACATAATACAAAATTCATGACAACTAGTGGTCTTTTAGTTATTATCGTGCCATTAATTTAAAAAAGGGTAATTTTACCTGTAATTTATTTCCGCTATATGAAATGACGGCAAAATCAACACTTATTATTATTACTTAAAAATTCTTGTAATAATTGATCAAATAATTTATTTTCAAAATTATTTTATAATTAAATTGCATTAGATAATAAATTAACAAAAAATAAATGAATAATATATTTAATCAATACTTGGAAAGAATATCCCAACTATTGTAATCTAAATCATTTTGGAATAAAATAAAGCTATAATAAGCTCTGATTAATATTTATTGAAATGTTACAAATGGTAAATATTCCATTAAATTAACTAGTGATTTTAATCCAGTATAGTCCTTAGTTAGTTATATGATCATTTTATCGGATATGAATATGAATTAATGAATTCATATTTTGCTAGGATATGTAAAAATTGTGACAATTCCAAAAAACAGTCGAAATATAGTGGTTACTGAACAGAAACCATCACAAAACACAATTGCTGTAGGCAAAGAAGATGGAAAAACATATTATTTAAATGGAGATTTGTAAGCATTGTTAGGTTCGTTCCATTCACTTATTTCTTATTGCCATTTTATTTAGTGCGGAACAGTTAAATGGTGATTATGATTTTGGCGGTGTAACAGGCATATATGATCATCCTACTCAAGATAAAGAAACACTAGTTATTGCAGGGCCATTGAAGAAAGCAATTATATTATATGTAAAATGGTATACAGTATCTTCAATACAGATGTTTTTCATATCAGTTTGTTATGTTTGAAGGAAGTGTTTTATGGTATGGAATCGCCTGGAGTTCGATATTCATATGCGGAAATGCTGCCGGCTGGCAGAAGAGCAAAAGTGAAACCAGTTTATAGTTGGGATTTTTTAGAATTTGGCGATTGCTCTGCGATCTGTGGTCCTGGTATTAAAATTTCGAAACCATCGTGTGTCGAAAAACTCTTGGGTCGCGTTGCAGACAAATTATGTGACAGATCGAAAAAACCCGATGAGAAAACATTAGATTGTGATGATAGACCATGTAAAACAAAGTAAGTATAATTTATTTGAAAAATGTATTTATTTTCACAGGAACCATATACTTTCATTGACATCGGTGTTAAATATGTGTTTCATAATTTTTTGAGTATAATAAAAGAAATAAAATGTTTAGCTTTTTCAGGCAAGAAAGGGTAGTTTTTTAATCATTGGCAAATTTGATGTGTTTGATGCTAATTTTCTGACTCTATTTATGTAGAAAATAGGCACGATGCTTTGCTTGAAAGCTTTTGTCATTTTTACAGTTATTATTTATTTATTATTATTATTAATATAAGTGTAAGATTCGCTTCATTAATTTATTATATATACATAGATGCCAATTGAAATATATATTAAAAGAGATGTTATTGTATCGTACAATATGTCAAGAACAGTAATTGGCCAAACGATTCTTATTTGCCAGGATTATTCTATTTTGTTATACATTAGAATAATAATTTTTTTTTTGCCAAATAAATAATCAAGACTATTAAATTGTATTCTCTATTTATTCTAAAGATGGAAATCTGGTGTCTGGGGAAAGTGTTCCGGTTGTAGAACTCGATCCGGTACAAAATTACGATCAGTTGAATGTGTTAGAGAAGCAAAACAGCCAGGTCGCGATCCTACAGTAATTGACGATTCCAATTGTTCGGAAACAAAGCCAGCTATAAGAGAATTGTGTTGTTCCGATGCACCGTGTCCAAAAAAACGTCGCATGACCGATGATTATAATGAAAAAATTGAAGGGCTGTGGTACCAAATAAACAAAGAAAAATTCGTTGCCTTGGTATGTTTAGAAAACGAAATCAACAACATGAGCTGGTTTTTCCTTATAGTGGTCCTATGTCATTTTTCTATTTCATTGCAGAATAACGATCAATTGCGACAAAGAAGAAGTAAAACATTTAGTTTGAATGAGAACGGTTTCCAAAAAGAAGCACTTGAAACATATCCCAGTGTAATATTATCGTCGCTGCTTGAGAAAAGAAATTTAAATCATGATATTTGTAATCCAAAAATCGTAAAAGATCACGTGCCAGCTGAAGCAATAAGATTGAGTGAAGTTCCGATTGCAAGAAAGAGTGAGGATGTGAGGTTATCAGATGAAGCGTATGAAGCTGAGGGCGACAAAGTTGTTGATACACTTGACTTTTGTCACGAAACTGTCTATACGGGAAGTGAAGCCGCCGATGAATTAGCGGATCTGAAAAACAACCGAAGTAGCATGAACCCTCATTAACTGGACACAACATGCTATATATCATTGACATATTGATTTATCTTTTTATTTATATTTATTATAACGTCTATATTTTTTGTATTATGTATTAACAATTTATTGTAATAAAGCGTTTTTATTATTGATTAAAAAACATGTGTTTACTATATATGATGTTATTACCATTTCAACCAATCAATTTTTACTTTCTTATACGCAATATGAGTAAGTATTGTTATCATGAAAAATTTCAATCTTGAGATTTTTGACTTTCCCTGAATCGATTCCGACTATTTGTGGAATGACGTCCATCTGTGTGTGTGTGCGAGAGTGTGTGTCTGTGTGTGTGTGTGTGTGTGTGTGCGAGAGTGTGTGTCTGTGTGTGTGTGTGTGTGTGTGTGTGTGTGTGTGTGTGTGTGTGTGTGTGCTCTACAGCCTAAACGGTTAAAGCTAAAATTATGAAACTTTAAACTTAAGATTTGCATATGCCTGGGGTGTGCACCTTTTATTTTTGAAAAAAATATTCAAAGCGGAAGTGCCTGTTTACTCTAGTCATTTATAGCAGTTTCTGTAATGACTCAAAAATGGTTACAGAAAATTGTATGGATAAAAATTAACGGAATTTATATTACGCACAACTTTTGTTTGAAATTTTTTACCAAAAAGAGTACTGCTTTAAAAATAATGGCTATTTAAATTTCTTCTTATTATCTTTATTTATACGTAAATCGTATCATCTGCGCCTGTCAACTAATATTATAAATTAGAAAAATAATGAAACTATATATATTTTGCAATTTTAAAATTACTTTCAATGGTAATGAGAAATATATTTTTTCAATTTATAAAACTCGTGTTTTTAATGAAAATGCACCTTTTACATTCCCTGAATTGAGTCGGACTATTTTTGGAATGACGTCTGTGTATGTGTGTGTGAGTTCGTGTGGGTGTGTATTTGTGTGAGTGTGTGTGTGTGTGTGTGCTCTACGGCTTAAACGGTTGAAAGGTATGAAATAATATATTTATAATGCAAATGATTGCAACAAATTGAGGATTTTAAAATTGGATAATCTGATTCAAATATAATTATTTTTAAATATTTTGCATGGATGGTGTTATTATGTCAATGGTAAAAAATTTCTAAAAGGCCAAGCAATCAATTGTGCTTTTATATCTACTGCACAATCTAAAGCATAAACTGACTTGACTAACAGCATAAATACCGCCGATTTGAATGAGTTCATTAAATAATAAAAGAATATAAATACTTCATTTGATTTATTGTGTCCTCTATTGAGTAGTATGGCTACGCAACTGCATCAATCAGAAAACATATCGTTCGAAAAAATACACATATGTTCTGTCTTCCTAGTGGAGCAAGAGGTATAAAAAAGTACTGAATCAAGAAATCTTAAAAAGAGAAGTGTCATTCCTTTAGGAAATAGATAGCACGACCACTGGAGACTTAACTCATCGCATGTATTTTAACTGCTTTTAGGTTTCATATCTTGTACGCCATAAGGGAGTTCCTGTCAGATATTTTTTCTATAGAAACTCTCAAAAACACTGGCAACTAACAGTGATTCACTAATATTTCTCTTATGAATCAACTTACATACGTTTTGATCATATATAAAATTATAGTTTGGTGTATCCATTGATACAACATAAAGTAGTTTGTAATTGTAACTGCGCAGACAGATAATTAAATGTTACCAGTTTAAACCAAAGTAACCGCAATTATAATTAATTGGATGAGGGAGCAATAATGTAATAACATACGGACATTGCTCATATTGCATCGTTGTTTTAGAATAACAGATCATCACAGCAAAACTAAAACATATTTTCCATTCTTGAATTTATTCGCTATTGGCTACATTTGTTATAGAACAAAACTGTACTTCACTCTAATATTTTTAGTGTTACGTTCATTACACATCATATTAACATTGAACATAATTCATATATATTTGCAATTTGGTACAAATAACTGATTCATTTCAACCCTAAATTGTAATTCGAAATTACCATTTTTTTAAAAAGCTGTTACATATTAATCTTTTTTTCGTTTTAATATTACAATTCATTTTATATCCTTATTCCCATACTCCTTACTGTCCTATATATGAAGTATAACTTATGTTTGAAATTTTCTTTAAATGGTGCTGATTAAAAAAAAATGGATATCGAAATTCGTTCTTATTTGAATTACTCTTTCATAAATCGTATCAACTGTGACTCAAAGAATTTGGAATTTGCCATTTATTATCAATTGTGATAAATATATTTAGTGAAAATGTTTCAAAAGTTAACAAAATATTATAAATTAGTAAAATAATAAAAATGTGCTCCTATTTTAACAAAATATGTATAAGAATGCTCAGTACAAACCATTGTGGATATTTTATCTACATATGTAAATTTACATCGAACATGCTTAAACTTTTGTACAAACTATAAAACACAGGTCTCAAGAGAGATTCAATATAAACCAAAAACTTTCATAGCACTTCTTTAGCCTCATTTTTATAACTCTCTTGACGGCAGCAAGAGGTTTTAGTTATTTTCATAACACTTTTATATTTATCTTTCTGTTTAATATAGAAGCGTTCATTTTATTTTCTCAAGCGAATCTATTTTTATTTTAATATTTTTAATATCAATTTAATTTCAATTTTACCTTTGATGCTCAGGTTTCATTAAGTTCATTGCAGTTCAAAATCATTCAACTCAAAATAATTGAATGAATTAAATTCAACTTGTATAGGTATGAACACCGCTTTGAACCTTTACAAATGATAGGATTTCAAAGAAATGACATAGTTTATCAATGCATTACACATTTATTCACTATATTCTAGGAAATATTCATTAGGGACAGTAGCACAAGCTTAGATATTCGCGCACAGAGCAAAACATAATGACGATATCAAACTTATTATTTAAAATTAATTACAACTGCGCCACTATCAATGTGCGCCCGCAGCATATCGCGTTTTAATTATTTATTTATATTGAATTATTAACAAAGTAATAAAATAATTAACAAGTTGAAAAAAAAATCAATTTATATATGAAATTTTAAATTTAATAGTAACTCTTGCAGTATCAGGAGATATCTGATTATCGATTCAGAGATGGTTAAAAGGTATATTTTCGGTAATATTTTATCATAATTACAATACATATTTATTGCTTCGTATGAGTAAAAGTATACATTGAGATCTCAATTCTTCGTTACAGTTGTAAATTTAAAACATAATTTTAATCTTACTACAAATATGTTATCTTTAATAAGGGGTAAAAATACCATATGAAATATTAGTCTGGAACAACGAACAGGAAGGTAGTTATCCCATACATAACTGACCGGAACATAGCGCCATGTACGAGTTGCTCGGCTACCGGTAATAATGAAGTTCATGTGTGTGCGAGACGGCAGCTGACAATAAATATCAATCTTCCGTGAATGGTTGTAATTACCTAGCAGACCGGGCGAAGGACAGCCTCACACGACGCTGCTTCGCTTTACGAGCCAACGCCGCCAAGACAACCAGCAAACATTGCCGTCGGCGTTCAACACACACGCGATCCGATCGTTTACGTAATATCGTAAGTCTTCGATAGTGCAAGAGCAAGAGCGTCTTACTACCCCGTGTGGTCGGTGCACGCTGCGGGCGATACGAGAAAATCAAAGCAATCTGGATACTGTGAGCTCGTTTACAACGATTATCCTTCATCGACCTGACGATATCGTGGTCTTATTCTCACCACTTATTATAATCGCGAATAACTATATCTTACGTGTAATGTATCAATAAACTATATCTATATGTACACAGTAAAAATATTGGTGCTTCAGGCTATTTGATACTGAATTCGTGTGGCCAAGATTGCTGCATTGATTTATAATTTTATTATATTAACATTCAAGTTGCCATAAGGGTATTTGAATAAAATTGCGAAATATAGTTAAACATTATTCGATTATTGGGCTCTTCTAAGAAAATTTTAGGCTGTAATAAATAAACATAAGTATATTAGATTTTATAAGCGCAGAATAATCATTTATGTTGGAAATAATATAATAAATATAAAATGAATGAGAAAGCAAAAAAATAATGAATCTTCAAAATTGGCCCGTATTCTTTCTCTTTAGACAATGAATATATACTATATATTATGTATGGCAGAAAGTGCGGCTGACCGCAAATCCCTCGACAAAACCACTGGTCTCCGTCAAATAGCTGTTTGGTTATTCGGGTCATAGGCTCCGGGGCAAGCTCAGGGGGTTCTACATCTTGTCGTATACGTAAATGTCAAAGCAACACAACAAGAAATCATTCAATTTAAACTAGATAGGTCACTACATAAAACCTCTAAAGGACGATCTTCCTGAGGGTCTCGGAAGTAAAATAACCAGTACCTAAAAATATATTTAAAATATATTGAGAATTTATTTGTGAATTCATAATATTATACATTGGTTATCTCAAATCGAAACTGTAGAGACAATTTTGAATATACAACAACGCGACAAAAGTTTCATATGATATTTAACAATTATTAGAATAATTCGTTCGCCAACAATCACATCTGCATTAAATAAATACCTACAGTTTAGTAAAGAGACTTTATTTAATTAACTAATATGTATAGATTTAAATAATAGCTATAAAAATACTATAAACATTTAATTAATCCATGGTATAAAATTTGTTATATTTATGAATAATGTACTAAAATCATCTATTTATACAAAAATGAATATGAGCATATTATTCTGTAAAAAAAATTATTTATTCTAGTATTATTCTTTGTCCTATTCAATTTAGAGAATTATTAATTTTGAACTGAGTACTTCAGAGTGGATTAAAGTGTCGTCTCGTAAAAGCATGTGCAGTCACTGAACTTTCTTAAAGATACTTTAGTATCATCTTTAGGTGTTAAAGTTGATGTAAAAATCAGGAAACAGTCGTACAACTATTTATAACACCTGAAGATGACTGAAAAGTGGAATCGCATCGATCGATTATTGATAAAACAAATTCGTAAAAATACGAAACTGTTTTTAATTAATAAAAAAAAAAATTATTTATTTGTTTAAAAAAAGCACCAACCACACAATCAATTAATAAAATATTAATATGTTTCATTTGAAATATTAGAGTACTGTAAATTCAGCCATTTCAGAGATATTGCAATAACCACCAAAATTATAGAGTAAACTAGTAATTATTCTTCTCAAAAATTGAAGAAATATATCTAGACTATAATATAAAAGTAATGTGTACCCATTGCCAGCATCTAAAGTTATTAAGCTATTAACATTAAACTTGTATCAAATTGGCATTGAAAATCGATAAGAAGTTATGTTGATATGAAATACTCTATAGAGTGAAATACTATAGTATTTCACCAACAAAAACAGATGCTAGTTTATAAACATGTAACGCAAATTGACGTACAATAGTTATTCGTGACGACGGCGACGTAATTTACAACGTAGAAAAACTACGTCATATTAATGTAATATTTTGATTCTTTTGTTGCTCGAATTTGTACTGGTTTTATTCTACAAATCTCATTTACTACAGTTGCTTGTATTACACATACATGCTATATAACATTTTATTCTTGCCTATAGTTTATTACAGACATCTTTCATATGTCTGATTAACGTCACAATCTGAACATTGGGCGTGCAAAATTTTTTATTTGCAAATTAATCCCGTAATATCTCATTTAATGATGACATATAACATGTTTTTACCATAAATCAAATAGTTTTTGTTCATTTTTCTCGTAAAAGGATTAAGTTTTATTCTTCTTTAACTAATCCTACTGCGTGAAGATTCGCAAAGTTGAGACCTCAATCTTGAATATGCTATAAAATTTATTGGCTGATACATCAAGATTTATTTACTCGATAAATTAAATGAAAATTTAAGATATACCAATTTAAATTTAAAAAATCATATTACGAAACGTGTTTTATAATGAAGAAATTGTTATAATTTTAAATAAAATAATGAAAAACATAAATAAGAATATAATTTTATAATTTAAATAAACCTTTAGGATATGTTTATATTTGCATGAATATAATTTACGAGTGATATTTGCAACCAATTGTCATTCTATATAATTTATCTATTATATCTGATTGGTCACACGTTTATAATATATTGTATAATTTTAATCATTCTATGTAACTTATAAATAATTCAGGAAGCAGTTACCACTACAAGAAACTAACAAATAATTAATAGCGTTCGTAACCAGAAAAACCGTTTGTTTATTTAATTTATAATAATAATGTATTAATTAGCACTCTATGTAATTTTCCAATCTCTACGACGGAATATCAACAAATTTGTAGATCGAGCATGACTTGAGAAAACATTTAGTCAACGTGCTAGCTATAGGTAATATATATTTTCAACTTAATTTAATATCGTAATTAATTATGACGGAACTACGTTATTAACATTTTGTGAAGCAAATTAATAAATCTTGAGTAATTTAAACACGACTGCTGTGACGTCAAACTAATATAATGTTAACAGAATATGTATACATTTTCTTAAAATAAATTTTGAAGAAATAACCAAGTACTTAAACCATTAATTTTGTAACATTTTACGCAATGCTGAAATTAAAATTTATTTCACTCATCGTGTTTTCTCTGTTTTATACAAAGTAAAATGTAAATATTGGTCTCGAGATTTTAACGGAAATACACCCATTGGACCTTCTCTGAATCGAGTCTGCGTGTGTAAGCGCTCTACAGCGAAAATTGCTGAAACTTTAAGTTTGAAACTTTAAATCTAATTTGTGCATCGCTCGCACGAAAACCTCATATTGAAAAAAATATTCTAGCCGGAAGTTATCTATCTAAACTGATATGTCTATACGTATAAGAAAGCTTAATGCAAAATGCAATAGACTTTTCATGAAATATTCTTGTCTTATTATGCGATTGACCTTAAATAATAAAGATTTTATATTTTATAGTATTTGTACCATATAATACGGTTTGTGTGAATAATGAATGGTTAGTTCAGTTTTCCAACACACCTATGTATATGCCACATTGAACAGAAACTTGAGTAACTCATTCAAGTAACGAGTTTGCACTTGCTTGGTGTACACATTTTTGATATTTTACTAATGACTGCGGCTTCTGATAATTACAAAAATGTTATTGCAAATAAATAATAAAAGAAGTGATAAAAAAATTATTAATTTGACAAATACAAATAAAAATCGTTATTTAATGTATAGTTTATATTCCATTTAATGATAGCATATATATTTAAAAAATCTATAGTTTGATTGTACTAATTTTAACTAATATTTTGAGTTTAAATAAGTGCAATTTCAAAATTATTATTATTCCATCGCCTGTAGTTTTTACATGGAGGAAATTTGTTTATGCTTATTCGATAACTTTAGTAATTATATGTTCACTCTCAATTATTTATGTGGTTCTTCTTATATGCGTCCAAGCAAGGATTACTCGCTTTACACACTAATTGTCTGGTAATCTAGGAAAGGAAAATGTTCTTTTATTACCTCTGATTCTACTCGGTTCACAGTGACATTGATCGACGAGATGTAGATGGTGATCATCTGTCAGTTCTCGAGGTTGTTAGTGGGCGAAGTCTCGCCGCTTCTAAATATCCATTGCCCGAGACACGGCCGCGAAAGAGCCACATTTCATCAAGATGTTTGTTGCGTTTGGTTGGACGTAACGGGAACAAAAGATATTACCTTTTTGGTCTTTTTTCGTACGTTAAGATTGTGCTCTAGAATTGAGTTGCGAAGCAAAAATGTTTGTCTAAACAACAATAGCGAAAGAAATAGTTTGAGATAACTGGCAAAACAATAAGATAAAGAAAGAAAACTAGAAGAAAACAAAATTTACTAAACTGTAGTTCTTTTAATTTGAGGTAATTCAGGTATAAGAATCATTTATTAAGACGTTTTAGTTTTTACATTTACAAGTAGACATTAGGTATTACATGCATTTTTCGAATCCAAATAACAAATTGGTAGTCTCTAAATATGTTTTCTTCTTTATTATCTGAAATTAAATTTAAATTAAACTATTTTATATCGATAATTATAAAGAAATACAAAATTTTCAAGATTAGAGATCAGTCTTTTAAAAATACTTGTTTAAATATAAGCACATATGTATATATTTTGTTAAATAATTCTCGAATTATCTGTAATTTGTGATACCGTTAATTTGGATCAATAATTGCATTTCGGAAATAAAACTCTTAAATCAATAACTGATTAACAATACGCACCTATGATGACAAAATATTGCTGCTTCGTTAGTCTTATGTTTCCTATCTATTGTATTTCTTCATCTTGATGCTGTCATACTTAAATGCTCCAAGTCGTAGATAACAGTGCCATGAATAGGTTTACATAGATCAGATAATGAACCCGATACTATAGGTCGATGTTTAGTGCTAATATTTCGACATCTTGTTACATATTTGGCAAAATAGAGTTTTTATTTATCCTCTAATTTCAAGTTAATAACATTTCAAAAGAATTTTTATTACCAAATCTATATTAGATTTCGTTTTCACATTATTGAAATTCACAGAAACCACACTTACACCGAGACATTTTTGTGAGGTATTTCACCTAATGAAGATTTTACCAGCACGATATATGGTTTGGTGGAATGTGTTGAAATTAATTTATAAATGTGTTACACGCGCAGAAGGAATTTCTCCTTAAAATATATGAACATTTTTCATAATAATTCTATTATTACGTACAATTATTATTATTTATTAAAACTCTAATTCTAAACCTCTTACATATAATCATGCTTTATCCAATTTTTCACCATTATTATTTATAATAAATAAGGCAATTTGGTAGTTATGGTTTTATACATTGTAGTATGCATATCATGAGTATATAAATCAATAATTCACTAACCAATATGAGTTTAATTATTTCGAGTAACGGTTGATATATACTCACACGCCATGTGTATCGTAACGTAATAAAACTAAGAAATATATGAATTTGAAAAATACTATATTTGGTCAGTGCTGTGGATGGATATAAATACTCTTTCCCTCTATAAATATTCGATATTTATAGTAATTGTTGTATGAATCAGTGTGTGAATATACCATTGAGGAATATTATATTATGAGTTAGATCTACACATATAAACAAATACTTGTATACCAATAACGGCATATATCGGTCATGCACACTTACATCACAGAATACACGCATAAAAATAATATGTACTATATAAAACAAAAATTCAAAAATTGTATTCTAAAGAAGAAATAAGTAAACCGAAAATTGTTGCATGTATCATATTATATAAAAAATGTTGATAATTGCTGATAAATTTAATACAATTCACAGAACGATTCCAGCACAGGGGAATTAAATGAAAGCACCTATAGAACATCAAATTGCTAATTGCATTTCGTGGCATAGTGTTAAAAAATAAAATAGAATGCATTATTTATACTGCCATCCATTATTCAACGTTAATATTAGTTAGCAAATAAACCTCGAATGATAGATCAAACACTAGTCACGGAAGGGTGAAAAAAGTTGCAGCCATTCCATCCATGAGTGTTTGTGTCATGACAGAAGAGATACTCTAGTAATAAATAAATGTGTCATCCGCCCATGTTTTGACAACGGAAGTTTTATTTAAACGTACATGGAAACCATTGTATGAAAAAAAAACGAGTATTAGTTTGCGTTTTTTTTTTTTTTTGAAATTCTACAACCTTCATTCGAATCAACACGCGGCTATACTCTGTTCGTGTATATGTACTATGAACACAAACAAATCAAAACGTATAATGGGCTATTACCGCGAGACCTAGCCTTGCCGACTGGAATCTAATACAATTATGTATTATAACATACATTTGCTCACTTTACCAGCGAATATGACCTTAAAATAAGCACAGTTTTACGTGAATTCGCTGATTTGAATTTAACAAAACTGTAATCTTGTCTTGCGTATTTCTTTTTTTTTATTCTCAGAGGACATTTTCCATAAGAAATAATGATATGTACATTATTATTCCATTAAAAAATATATATTATTAAATAGCATGTATCTTTAAACAAAATATCGAAAAAAAGATATTTTATATCTCATTTTTTTGAAAACAGCAAATATTAATTTTATATTTGAAACATTATGTATTATAATTGGTCGTTATTGTTTGAAAATTTATTATTATATAAATAAAATTATTTGTGGACGCGGAAAAATTGTTTTTCTTCACACTCTTTCGGTAATACATCTGCATGGGTAAGAGTGAGCCAATTTATTTTATTAGGCACGGGAACCATTTAAATTGTCACTTTCTGCAGTAATAAATTTCGGAACCTGTGGAATTGATCCTTTTTACTTGTTTTCCGATGATTCGTAAAAATAATCTACATTGATTCTAAACCGATTCGACAAATATGCACTGTAACTAGACACATATGGTTACACTGTTCATTTGTAGAAAGATTATTTCATTTATCGCAATAGTAATGCGATTTTGGCCATAATGAATAAAAATATATATTATATTGGTAAGTACTAAGTTTTAAACATACCTGTTTATCATAGATCAAAATACTAGAACATATATTCTAATCTTACAAAATAGAAAAATGTATCAAGTTCAAAAGTATTAAATTATTTCTTTTTCCTAAAACGTGGATTACGCTCTAACATTTTTACATGCATTTCCAGCTGAACATATTCATTAAAATGGTAAGACTTTCCCGGAAATTTCAATCTCATTTACAAAGTATCTTAATTACTAGTAAAATATTGTTATAATATATAATTATTATTACATTTATACAAAGTTTTTCGCAATTAAAACTTTTGTAATGTAGGAAATGTCTGTATTCTCATCCGGAAATATCATCTTTATAAGAAGTCATAAAGATGTCGTAGAACTCCATTTGGAGTGTTATTATATTGCTCATTAAATACAAAGAGAAATTTGGTGTTATTTATTCTAAATATTTAGATAATTAATATAAACATCAAAGTATTATTTATGAATTTATATTTTGCAAGTTTATTTTATCATATTTGATACTTATTTTATAATTATTATCTCAATTTTTTTTGTGGTTGCTTGAATTGACGAATTTAAAAATTCATTTATTTATCATTTTAACATTGCACTGTTTGTCAATTATTTCGTTTCTAATACACTGAATTCAACGCAATATTAGTGTATCGGGAAATATAGAGAAAATAACTCTATACTAAATAATACTAAATTTCCATTTCCACTATCAAGTTTAGTCTCGATTTAAAATTAAACGCTTCCGTATAAATATAGTAGATATTGTGTATTCCTACATAAATTCACTAGGCCAAGCTTTTGGCATTGTTGAAGCTGAAGCTTTCTATTACAACAATAATTTTAGCATATGAAACGTTAGAACTGTGGATAGATCCAAATCCATCATTATAGTTTGTATTGGTATACGGCTCAAATTACAAAATTCAACTGATACGTGATAAACTGTATTGATCCACGTGAATCTATACTTGTTTAATTTGTGTTGATTTGTATGTAGAGGTATAGAATGTTAAAAATAGTACATAAATTAGAGATATGGTGATTCTGATATTTAAAATCATCCGCATGGCAGATAAAGTAGTTTTAAGTTGCATGAATAGAGCTTGAATTGAACAAAATTTCAGAGCTTGACATAACTGATTAAATATGAAAGAGTTGATGAGACTTTAAAAATACAAATGTAAAAAGCAGCATTCTATAGGGATTTGTATAACCTGTTTATATGAGAAGATAAAAGGGATTATCGGACAACGTAATGGAAAAAAAATCTGATTATTTCTGTTTATGTAGTATATGTATTAATATCATATGAATCGAGTGGAATCAGTCAGGTTTAGGATAGAGTTACTAAATACGAGTAAATTATTCTTTTGTTGTGAAAGGATCAATGTTATATATTTACACAATGGCAGTACTGACAGCGTAATCTATTACGCTTATGGTTAGATCTAGAATATCTGACAGATATTGATGAATAGAATTTTATATCAAATTAAACATTAATTAAATGACATAAATAAAACGTTATTGTGCCTGGTTACTACGCAGCATTCAGTAGTAATTATTGTTGAAACAATGATTAATCAACGTACATAATTATAATCGAGTGTCAGAGGATTAGAAAGCAAATAAGGCGAGGTACATTTAATAAATGAATAATCTTTAAACTTGTTTTTCATATAATCAAAACATTTTTAATAAAATGGGTGATGCTGCATTCGTATTAGCTTGTCATGGTGTTTACGTCATTTACATTTATAGGAGGATAATAAAAATGATACACCCATTCAATATTTCTTTTCTTTATCTATTTATCTTTTTCTTTGAATTCAATTTATTTATATACCTAGTTATTTCTTATTCTATATTTTATTTGACTTATTTTTATGTAAATTTTATAAATGATTGTATTTTAAGACACTCAAAAATAAATCATGTAGCAATCAATTTTAAGAAATTTTTTTAAAATTTTTTGAAAAATCTTTCACTCAAAATAGCGACAATAAAAGCCAAAAATTATGGCCACCATACTTAACATAATTGGGTATGTTTGTACTAAAACTAACTAGATTGCTTGTATAACAACGAACTTGAACCTTTTTTATGTTGTTTGAACATAAATCTTTACTTGATTCATATATTTTCTTGTAGAATGTCAAATTTGAAAAAAATTCATAAATATTTTAGATAGATTACTTTTTTACATGATAAACTTATTAATTTTGAATATTAAATAATAATCTAAATTGCACTAGAGTTTGTTTTAATTGGTAAAACGAAATTGTTGTTATTAACTTAATTTGAAGCAACAACAACAACTGATATCGTGATATTCCACTCTACTTGTAATAAGAAGTAAATAAAAATAAACCGGTCCAATATAAAAGAACATGGTATATTTTTTAGCAATAGCTATAGGCGTCGTGTAGATAAGACCATTATCCAAAAAGGATAATGCACGGTGCAGTTTTGTCAGCGGGAGGGTATTATAGCCACAACCTCTCCGATGACGGAAGTCACCCGTTAGGCCGCGTACACTGAAAGCTACTTAGCACCAGTTGTCGCCCCTCGGTCTTATAAACAGGCCGCGGAACAAAATCATCTATAAATACCATACTAAACTCGCAGACCCAATCGTAAAAAATAACGCGTTTTATTTGTTGTTTGGGCGCGGAATTACACCATATTTGGGACGACCAAACAGGGGCGGCTCACACGGGAAAAGCGATAGCGTGCCACAATTTTTGTAATATACTGAAAGTATACAGTAAAGTCTCGATATCATAGGCACTAATTAAAACCGTTGGTGTTCATATTTGTAAAGATTACTTTTTTATTTTCCATAATAAATAAAAAAAATATTTCTAATTATGTTTGTACAAAATAAGCAGATGGTGAAATAATTAATACTAGTTTCACAAAACAATTATGGTTTTTTCCGACTTTTGGATAATTTGTTTTTATTAAATATTTAGACAATAAGGAGAGTTTATTATACTTATCATGATAGGTTACAGTTCTGCTGTAATAAGTCGTTTCAACATTTTATATACATTGTTCGAGTTTTGATTAAGATATGAATATACTCTTTAACTATAACTAGTAAATCCTATTTTATAGCAGGACTAATTAAAGTTATTTCACGTTGCATTTTATATATTTAGCTGAAAGAAATTCAAAAAATTTAATAATAAAAAAAAAGATCTACTATACGTAAATAATTAATAAAAACAAACTTTCAGCTAATTAGCGTGGTAGTATCATCATTTATGCGGCCATCGTATTCTCGATGCAATTATAAAAATAGCGAAGTAGTATTGTTTAAGTAGCGAATCATTAAATTGTATTTAGGTTTATGAAAACATAATCGCTTATGCAAATTGTTTTTATGTAACGCATTTCAATGCGTGATCTGAAACCAATTAAATTATATTTTTAACGAGCATATTCTTCAATAACACTCGCAAGAATGTATGAAACGCCACTGCGTTCAAATAGACATGTTATTCTCTTGAATACTACCAACAGCCGGATTTTATTCGATGAATCTGGTCTAAACACCAGAGTGGTACAAAGAGGAGAGAGGAAATAAATGTTATTAAGTACCTACCACTCCCGGTTTGCAAAACACTCGGGCAGACTGAATCAATTACATTTCCTGGGACCGGGAAAAATAAATGTAAATTTAAAGAAAACGAAGACGTTACGTTTAACACTGTTATACTCCCTACCAGCTCTTGAAATCGATTAAATTATTTAAATTTCATCTAAAAATACTAATATTATATATCAACGACGGTAACTGAATTGAAAAGTTTTATGGTACAGTCATCAGCATTATTTTTAAAATAATCAAGAGTTGAATTTTCACATGAATTTTGGCATTTGCATGATTGAATTACTGAATTGGCAAACTATCCAATAACTATATTAAACAAATCAGCTAACAAATAAAGCAGATTGTATGTATTTAGCTGATTTTGTCATTTCTAATATGAAGAGTAAATTACCAAAACTTACAACTGCTTCAAAACTATTTTGAAGCAGTTGTTACAATTAAATGAGTATGCGTTAGATTAACGAATTCATTATTGAAAACTACAAATATTTTAAGTAAATTTAACCAAAGGGACTGCAAATTATATTGTGCGACTGTACCAATGTGTTATGGAGGTTGCATAGTGCGTCTTATCAGGCGTTGGAAATTAAATTTCACTCTCGGATAAATTTGCATTGAAATTTTGCGAACCATTACATTGGCGATTTAGATTACACGCCAATGAAAGAAAGGATGATTAATATTTAGAGGAAATTTAATTTGTAACCTTCATTCGCTTTGAAGAAACTAAAACGGGACAAAAGTTAGCATGGCTGGTTGAATGTGCACGCGCGGAATGAATAAAGAAAACGAGTCGCGACAATTAAGCAGTTTTTCACCCAAAGATGCTGCGCCACCAACGATGGCCTGACTCTTGCAGATAAGGCGTAAATGGGTCTAACGCACACGGCATCCTCACCAGCATCCTTTCACTATTGCTCATCTGTGTAGTGTACACTTTCTGGTTTCTCCCGAATTTAAAATTGGTCCCTCAGTATATACTTTTCTTACCCTACCTCGCAATAATGAAAATCTCAAAAATATTCAGAAATTGTATCAAATTGTTGCAATTCAAATTTATCTTATATATTTTAACAAAGTAAGTCTGCATATATTATTTAATTAAATATATGAGTAACAATACATTGTTTATTAACTTTGCATAAAACACTTCTATTAATTGCATCTTTTTGCTTTCTCAGATATTGCACATGGACAATTAGCGGAAATATTCGTTTTAAATCAAAAGTTTTATATGTAAAACTAAACTTTATTTTCGTTACCAAATGACATTTAAACATAATCTTCCTTTGGTACAGTTTGAACAATGTATAAGCATTAAAACAAAAAAAGTAAAGCAAGTCTAATAAAAAATAACGTTTTATATTTTAGGTGTCGGTTTCTGCAAATTCTTAGAATAATTTGTTTTCCAAAATATTTTATTCAAGTATTTAAATCATTAATAAATTTTCGCCTAGAGAAAAAAAAAAACATATATTAAATAATAATTTTATATATTATAGCTGGAAAGCTATAATAATATTATGGTTTACATTAGCAAATTATCGTCATAAAGCTCCAAAATACACTAAGGTATAACAGTATAATAAACAAGGGTTACACTTGTTATCGATGATCAAGTCACGATGAAAACGTGCGATCTCGTGACCAATGGTTATAAAAGTAGATGATTAAATTATAGAGTAGCGAAAAGTTTACAGTAACCTGTTACACTTAACTGTGTTGTTTGATCTATTTTTGTAGTGAAACACTAAAACACTTTAACAGTCATGTTTTAATTAATTCACATAATATAGATCAAGTTCTTTAGTAAAAGCATTTAATCTCTGGAATGAAGTTGTTGACATATAAGAAGAATATTAAAAATTATGGTAATAAAATAAATACTTAAAAAATCATATGAAATAAAACTAGATTATCTTTTGTTTTGATCGTTACATTGCAATTTGTAATTTAATTTTTTAGAAAAAATTAGATAAATTTTTATATATCAAAATAACTTTAGTGCCGTAATATATAGTTAATTGAAATTTTGAGAAAAAACTACAATTTAAGCAAATAATAAATATTGAAGCGCATCTTAAAGATTTAGTTTCCGAAATCGTCATCTTCCGTTAATAAAAATCATCCACACAGATGAAATTTTGAATGCACAATGCTCATTCCAAGTGAATTATTCAAGCAATGTCACTTGAATTTATCGTGTGACTTAGTTCGTTGTTAATGGTGCTCAGATAATTTATATGAATACAATGATTTATGGTTTTCAATTTAAATATATTAGTCTCCTTACCAGGCAACTGCCTCAAATTAGATAAAATTATTGGAGGCCAATGTTTGATTTATCCGGTTATCGTATGCTGTGGTTTATTTGTTCAAGGACTATTATTTTCATCATACTTTTTTAATGTGAGACAAACAGGGCTACATTGTTTTTATGTCAACCAATATTTCATCGTTTCAATATTAATAATTATTGAAAATAAACGATCAACAATTCTAACCACATTGGTGTTATTTCAAGAAATTTGTTTATGTAAGTTGAAACATTCGTATTCATAGAATATTAATGTCATTATTTAATCAAACCAGTATTAATTGCCATAAAAAAGTTTTTGATGTTCTTGTTTACACAATTTCTCGTTGCTATTTGAGTTGTTTTAATCAAAAGTCTCTTTAAATTTAACTATCCTACTTTTTAAATTTATCTATCCTACGAACTTGAATTACAATATTAAATCTATAAAATATAAATCACAATGATATTATTTAACAAGTATAATAAAGCTTGCATGACAATATGGGACATATTATTTGAAATGAAATAACTAATATTAAAATGGTATCATTTTGTTTTATATGTATTAATTTAACGTAAATTATACAGCTTGTTTGTTTAGGAGTTTCAACGAATAAAGTTAAATTGAAATAATTTAATAGCGCAGAATTAAAAACATGTAACTATATGAAAGCTGTAAAATGTTTGTTTTCGCGTGTAGAAAGTTGGTGTTTTACGATGTATGCATCACACATTCGTTATATGTGTAGCGTCAGTGCATTAAACTGATTGAACAAGTAACTTTTCTGGGGCGGAACGTTACATTTTACGTGAGCTTGGTACCCTAAAGATAACGGGTTAAGCTCCTATTAGGTATTAGTTTGCTCGGTAAACACACACCTACTGAAAGCATATAGAAAATGTTTTAGTGCTGGCTCGTATAAGTATGAAATTCACGACAATGTGACATTTACAAATACAAACTGACAGAACATTAGTGCTGAATCAACAAACAAAGTAGATTTGTAGAATTTATGATAAATATTTTAAATGAAAGGTGATTTTTATGATCGTCAAATATAATAAATTTAATAGCAGTAGATATGTGGTAGCTAAAATTTCTCTTTCTAACTCACTGTACGTAGTACAGAAGAGTTGAAGTATTCGTCTGCATATTTAGATTGTAACATTCTTGGATTTAAACAAATCTTTCTCACAAATTGGTTTCACATTGTCTTGATTCCGAAAATTCCACATCTACAGTCAGCCTCGATTCAGAGAAGAACAAAAGGTGAATTTCCGTTAGAATCTTGTGATCGATTGTTATCATGATTACAATAACTCGTACAAAAAAGTGAACAGAATTGGCAATTAATTACAACGGAAATTATTTACATTTACCATAGTTTATAGTAAATTGAAATGAAAACAATATCATATAATAAAAATCCAATATGGATCATTCTTTTTTGATATATCATATATAGCATAAGAAAACAATACCAAACAAATATTTATGCAGTTATATGCTCAAAGAATTAGCAATAGATTCAAGCATTTGGTACTTTAATTTCCTATCAGCATACTTAAAAAGAATAGATTTTATAAATAATAATTTTGAGTATATTAGTATAGTTAATATTTTTGTGGAAACAATGTTTGCTCGATAAATTAACGTTAATGCTGGTAAAATAACATAGAAGTTTCACTAATTAAAAAGGACTTGACTGAAAAATATATTTTGCATATTCAAGTTTACAATTTATAAATCAATTTCTAAACCATTTACAAATGTTATATTGTAAGTGTTGTTATGAGTAATTTTGGGTGATTTCTAAGTTTGTTTGTATAGTATAAAAAACAACAACGTTAGTTTTTTCTGGGTACGTTCCACCACTGTTTTAATTGCTATACAAGTTTTTCACAAGGGTGCGGTTGAATTAGTGTACGCAGGATTACGTAAACAAGACCATTTTTCACTGTTTTTGTGGCTGAAGGCCCTATTACAAAGCTCTAATAATATATACGAACGCATGATAATGGGTTGTGTTCCGGACCGAGGTGTTTCTCAGAGAGTGGGATTTAGCGTAGGAAGGATGTAGCCTCTTAGACGCAAGGATATTATTAGTATTAAAGGACCCTTCGCTTCGGGTATAAGACCCGGTCAACATACACTGATTGCTGATGAAATTTGCGTCCCCGTAAGTTAATTACATCGTTGTTGCTCTAGTACTCTGTATACTCCAAGAAAACCCAAGCATTCCCGTACTAGCTGTAGGGTGAGCGTATATTACAAAACACCCTGTGTTACAAATTATCCGGTTGGACAAGAGATTGTCACTTGCCCAGCTTATGTTACTAATAACGATCTAGTCTCTTTGCACAATAATTCCATTCTGCCAAGTTATCTTAAGCTATATTTCAAACATTTATTTATTTGCTACACTCAAACTCAAACAGATTTATTTTATTTAATACAAGCGGAAATTTGCCCATAATGATCACATTAGTACTGTATGATATGAAATAATAATAAATAAAGTATTGCAATAATAATATTCAAACCAATACTTACATCTATCATTTTTGTGGTATTTACATTTTTTAAAATGCTGCAGAAAAAATGATTACAATAAAAATTAAAGACATTCATCGTTCAAAGTTTTGCTTGAAAATCTTTTTACAAAAATGAAACAGTTTCCAGACAATTGATATTGCCATTCTTACTAGTCATATTTATATTGCTATATATAAATTGAGAACTCTTTCATTTCGATTGATATTGCAGGTTGTCTTGCATCAGTATGATTTTTGTACAAAATTACTCTAAATATTCCTTTATTATCAATTCCATACATATAAAAATTTAATTGTCGAGCTATTGGATATTCTATACTTATATATATCATACATATAAATAAAAAGATACCAAGGATAAAATTTTTGGTTTTATAAAATTATTTTATATTTTCTAAAAGAACTATAATAGGACGGAAAAATGAAAGCTTCGTTTTAATTGGACTAAAATACACTCACTCATGACCATTACCAACTGTAGTCCATCACTCCCCAAAAGCACATCAATCTGAAATATACACTGTCATCGTTCATCGCTACATCCGTAAAAATATGATTTTAAAATGCTAATTATTCTAAACGACTACCACCATTTGAATTTAAATTGAGCTAGAAAATATATGGTAACACCGAAAATTCGACCTATTTAAGGTTTAATTCTGAATGCATGCTAATTCCAGATGTTAGACATACATTTCTAAAAAAAAGCTATATATTTCAAGCGTAAATGGAGTCATTTATTAAAACGGCATAATAGTATATGTTTACGTATCACATATTATGGATGAATTATGTTAGATATTAAGATTGTCAAAAATGTAAATCATAGTGTGTGATCATAAAATATTAATTCAATTTATCATAATTATTACTTCAAGATAATTATTGGAGCGTAGAATAAATTAGAGAATTTATGATAATTATGCGAAGCTAGTCCATAATAATTATATTCACTATCATAGTTTTACCATGCGTATTTCTAGTTATAGTAGAGCAGGAAAGTCACAAGCAAATAATACTCCAGTCAAACGTAAATCAGACTCTAAATTTTGGCCATAAAACTGTTAAACAATGTCTTGTTAGCCACTGATAAGACATGTTAAGTTGGTATTCTAATTGATGGGAATATGCACATAATTTGTAATACCAGAATGCAATTAACTGTTCTCTTGATGCAACACTATTAATTATCGATAATTATTGAAGCTGGATCACAAATTAACAGACATTGAATAGCTACTCGTTACTGAATCAAACTGCCTAACATGTCATAAGAGGGATAATTACAAACAGATTTAAGTATTAAACCGGTTTCAATTTAAACTATTTTATCAATTTTCTGAATGTATACGAAGAAGTAAAAAAATGGAAAATGAATTCAGTAAATGGGAATTTTATAGGACGTTGATTTGAATTGATTTTTATTGCACAAATCTACTTATATTCAATTTAATTTTCTTTATTTTTTAATTTTTCAATAAATATTTATTTTGCACTTGCCACTAATACAATCAATGGTAAGATAATGTAAATATTTAATTTTTACCATATATAAATTTATAATATAACAATAAAAGGATTTGTTTTAAAAATAAAAGTACTTAAAGCTATATTACAAACATACATGCATAATAAAAATGAATAGGCATTATTTACCCATTAAAATTTATAAGCATTGTTGGTAAACATACTTGTGAATTTTGACGTTTTTTTCAAATGTATATAAAAAATGAGCTTTATTTTGTTACAATTTATTATTTAATAATTTGAAGAGGTCAATTTCTATAAAGTATTAATTTATGTTATTACAGTATGTTTGGTTTTCCATTGTAGTTAAAAATATATGTATATAATTATCACAATGAAGCTGCATATATATTCGATAAACATAATTTTAATAAATTTATAATGAATTTTGCATTTAGTTTACAACAATCGCAAATGTTAGAATATTTAATAAATGCATAAACATATTTATTTTTAATTGAAGAGACGTTTGTTATAAAAGTAGTTTCTTAGTATGGAGTAAGAGTTTCCCAAGTGTGCTACTGATTTACATAAGGCCCTCGGATTTTGTTTAAAATTCATATTTAGGTAGATCTAATGAATAAACATTAGGTTCTGAAAATATTTTTGAAAAAAAATATTTAATTTTTGAGTTATAAGCTATTGAATATTTTTGAGTTAATCAATTTAATATTTAATATCTCAGATACTAGTTGATAGAAATTTATAAAATTTTAATTAAATGTAGCTAATAGATAGACCTATCTAAATTTATTTTAAAAAATTAATTTACGTTTAATTTATATATGAAAAATTAAGTTTTTAACAAACAAATTAATTTTTTTTCATGTTCTCCATGTGATACATGGATTTTAATTTATTCACAAGATTTTAAAAGTCTTCCTCTTCAAAATGAAAAAATAAAATTTACGGGGCCGGAATTAGTAACCGAGTTATAGTAACTTTCGCGAGTCACTAACGTCTAGGCGCAAGGAAACTACCGCGCGCGCTGTATATATTATTCAAGTGTTTGGGTTTCAAAGGATGTGATATAAGCAAATATGATATGTTTTCTGAAATCTTTGAAATCAACAAATAAATTAATAAATGCAATTTAATAATTAGGTACTTTATACATTTATTAACGATGCATCAGCAGTCCATTTATTTAGATCTAAGCTTATCGCTTATCTAATAGAACATTTTGGACAGGAAGAGGTTAAAAATAATATATTTTTTTGACGGTGCATCGTGGCAATATAAAAATAAGTATATTTTTATTAATTTATAAAAGCGACTTCAATGTTATAGCGGAGTGGCATTTTTTTGCTACCTCGCACGGGAAAGGTGCTTGCGATGGCATTGGGGGCACGGTTAAACGGCAAGCATATAGAGCAAGTTTGCAACGTGTGAATGAGAACCACATCACAACAACGCAACTACTATATGACTGGGCGAAAGCATTTTCCACAAAATTTGTTTCGATTTTTGTAATCAGGAAGAACACATTTCGTCATTAAAGAAACGTTACGAAACCGCAATAACTATTAAAGATACGCGGCAATATCACTCGTTCATTCCGTTCAATGACAATGAAATGGCATGCAAAATGTTTTCTGCCTGCGATAATGTTATATACAAAACTATAAAAAAAACAGTCTTAATTGTAACAAATAAATGTATAAAGTACCTAATTATTAAATTGCAAATATTAATTTATTTGTTGATTTCAGTAAACACATCATATTTGCTTATATCACAATCCTTTGAAACCCAAATACTTGAATAACATGTACAGCGCGCGCGGTAGTTTCCTTGCGCCTAGACGTTAGTGACTCGCGAAAGTTACTATAACTCGGTTACTAATTCCGGCCCCGAAAATTTTATTTTTCCATTTTGAAAAGGAAGACTTTTACAATCTTGTGGATCAATTAAAATTTATGTATCACATGGAGAACATGAAAAAAAATTAATTTGTTTGTTAAAAACTTAATTTTTCATATATAAATTAAACGTAAATTAAATTTTTAAAATATATTTAGATAGGTATATCTATTAGCTACATTTTACCAACATTTTATTAATTTCTATCAACTAGTATCTGAGATATTAATTATTAAATTGATTAACTCAAAAATATTCAATAGCTTATAACTCAAAAATTGAATATTTTTTTTCAAAAATATTTACAGAACCTAATTTTTGTTTATTAGATCTACCTAATTATGAATTTTGAACAAAATCCGAGGACCTTGTGTAAATCAGTAACACACTTGGGAAACTCTTACTCTATGACAAAAATACTATCTTTCAGAACAAAAATTAATATAACGTTAATAAATTAAAAATAAGCGATTATCGTTTCCTGCACATTTTAAGGTGGTTCACAGATTAAAATCAAAAACAGCAACCGAATGCAACAAAAGGAAAAGTTTTGTTTGTTTGGCATACACAAAATAATTAGGATGTATGGGATGATATGACCTAAAGCGATTCAGAGCTGCATAAATTCTCTTTGTTCAGTGTAACTAATACAACTAATCTTGAATTAACCAACTGTCAAGATAGATACACTCAAAGCCAAAGAGTCTCAGGCTAAATAATGAATGTTAACAGTACATGCAAAACACTCACCGACAATCATAAAGGGATTCGTCTTCACGTTCTCTATGTGTCCAGTTCACCGTAATTTGGTGGCCGTCTGGTTATCCATGTTTATGTCGGCCTCCGGAGAATCCCCATGAAACTGCGCCATGAAAGCACTAAATGACGGAGCAAGCAGTGGCGTATTGCACACACTCAACTTATTACATGTTGTGTTGTATTTGGGGGGTTAAATGTTTAACACGTAAGCCATTGAGTAGCACAGAGGGGCACGTTGTTACCGTTAACCGTTGACGATAACGTTACGTGTACCTTGTTCTTTGATGAGTTTTGTTTCACTATATTTATTAGTCATTTCGTAATTAGCTCTAGAGAAAGCACATACCTTCGGGTTTCCACAATTGCCAATTGACTGGAACCCGCAAAACGGAGTTTAAAAAGTAATTATTGTACCCGCTGGAAGTGTTTCAATTTAACTAGTTTAATTAACCAATTACAAAATTATTACCTATCAAAGTGTATTTGAAAATTAATTACGTTAAATCATTAATTTTCCAACTTTTATTCAAATTTGAAATTTTAATATATTTTGATTATTGAAATTTTATCTTACGCAATCAATAATGCATCGTTCAACCATTAAAACTTGGCACAGATTGACATGGCGAATATCTTTATCAATAAACAATATATGTACTTTTGAAATTGATAACGAAATCGACTGGATTAAATCATAAGTAATGTTTAATACTAATTATTTATTTTTGTAACTATCTGTAGTATAGTAAAGTAAAAGGGAGCAAGAACTTATTGAACCATGGTTCACTTCGTATTTTAATGCTTCTTCTATTTTCTCACTGGTGCAACTCCTATTGAGTAAATAATATGTGCAAGTTGCACCGTGATAGTTTTATTAAAAGTCGACGAATTTAATCAGGGACTCGAACTGTGAACGTTCCGTTTCTACTAGCCAAAGTTCGACTTGAGAGGACGAAATCAAGATTGTTTCGAAAGCAAAGGAACGAAATTCCGAGAGTTGGGCATATGCTGCTAAAGCAATGCGAAGATTTTACTAGATAAATTTAACTATCAGTGGTAATATCTTCCCCTCGAATAATAGTAAAGTTTACACATTGCTCTCGCACTAAATAATCCACTCTGTTTCAATCATGATGTCATTCACTCTGTCAGATTTACTGGAAAATTTACTTTTCATATGAAACACCAGTAAGGGTATTTTGATAATTTTTATAAATTCTTTTAAACTATTTTTTGCTATGAAGATTTGATAGAAAATGTATTCCAACTTATTTTACAATCTGTATAGTTTATGTAAATTACCACATATACGTATAATATATTATATTATTACTTACTTGATATATTTTCGTAGCTTGAATTGCATCTGCTCCTCACTTGAATGCTTGATAGTTTTAAATGCCCAGCAGATACAAAGTCTGCAGAGATTGTCAGATCAAACTTCCGATGTAGATGCAGGAAACGAACAAGAATTAGTAATCCAAATAGAATGTACTGGTAATCTATGATAAATTTATTGTAGTCATAATAACATTCGAATAGGAAATAATTATTTCGAACCAATCCAATTTTCTTTTACAAATGCTTCAAAATAAATCACATAAAAAATAAAAGTATATAATTACATTCAATCTTTAATTAAATAGAAAACGTGAGACAATAAAGAATTCAATTTTGAAAATTATTTAATTGAATTTATACTACATAGAGCCGTTCTTAATTTACTTAAAAGATATCTAATTGAAAAGTATCTTAATTCGTCTTTATAAAATAAAATGCTTTTACTTTCAATTATATTTTCTAAAAGAATTCAGTTGAATGATGCAATTCTAATTTAATTAAGCGAAATCGTATTTTCATCATATTAACATATAAATAAAAAAAAATACATAAACAGTTCAAATATATAAATAATACAAACGAACAAAATTGCATTCTAAAAGAGAAATAAAACATTTAATTCTTTCTGGTTCAAGATCAAGAAAAAATTACTTCCTTGTTCGGATGTAAACACTGCAGAACATTAAAAACCTGAAACATAACAAAAATACTTGTTTACTGAAATGAACTTAAATGCAATAAATTGTGGAGAAGGTTAAAATTAACTTAAATTGCTTAAATCAAGAAAATGAAATCGAAATGAAATCTTTTATGAATAAAATGAAAATTATATTAGTACAAAATGAATATATTACAAGTTTTTTTATGTATCAATTCATTGTAAAGCTCAAAATGTAATATATTAATAAAACCCCAACAAATAACTATTATATTAATGAATATAAATATATGCTTAATGCTATACACGGCGATATTGATCGATACGTATTATTATACAATATTGAAAACCCCTTTTATATCTAGTTGATAAATTAAATGAACTTTTTGTTAATTCACTGGAGATAATTTATTCGTTTCATCGATTTTTATTGAAAATAAATCGCACAATATTTATTTACAATTTCAAAATAAACATAGTACATTAATATACAAGTAGTTTTCATGAATATGTACATATTTTTTGTCAATCAAAACCCTTTTTTTTTTGGAATATATTTTACAGTGTCTCAATCACATCCGATATTCTTTAATCAACCCCGTATTTTAAAAATACGTTAATTATATTACTATATTTCCAAATATCATAATGATTATATGGAAATTTATACGAAAAATTATATTCGTGTAAAAAAATACTTAATATCACAATTTTACAATAATCACAACGTCAGTTAATATACTTACGATACATTTCTGTTACGTGTCTAAATGGTAAAGTAATAAATTCTGAATAAATTTAAACATTGCAGTAAATGAAATAATTACGTTGAATTTTCAAACTTAAATAATATACCTATAGTTAATGCTTTTTTTTATGTAATACTGATTACATCAGATATTTAATACTTTTTCAAATAAACAAATTCATTACTAGTAACAGTAACTAGTTTTTTTTTTTAATTTATATCGTCATTTCATATATCGATAGGTATGACAGAATGAAGAATAATGACGAAAATTCTGTCAAATATACATGTTGATACAGACCAAAAAAAATTGTATACTAAAGGTTTTTCAACAATTTTTTTCAGGATCTGATCTAGTGTAAAAATATCAGAAATGTAACTAATATATGTTTGCTGCGTGATTTTTATACTAATGATATTCTCATTACATTATTGAATTAAAGTTTTACGAAAATATGTAATGTGCTCTAAGTTAAAGTTTTTTAAAATCAAGATAATTGAATTAACTTTGTATGGAACTTGTATTTTGTTTTAATACCGACTAATATGTATATTTTGAACAGGAATGTAAACCTTTAACACTTCAAATATGTAATTCACCAATTAAAATTTTTTACTGTGTTGTGATTATTGTGTCCTTATTTACAAATAAATTTAAATAACAATTGCAAGAGAACATGAGTAAATTTCGTCAGGACGAATATTTTTTTTGTAATTGAAAAGAGCGGATGAAACAATTTAAAAAAAGTATTTCGTTGATTACAAGTTTGTTAATTTATAAAATTGCACTTTCCGTATTCGCGGAACTGAATATCAAATAGATGGTGGAAAGTTGCACAATGAACCATTGATTTGTAGTCAGACAGGAAGAGAACATTCTTGGTTTAAGAAAATGCACTCTGCAAGTTTCAAAGACTATTAGCACAGACAATACAATTCCTATATCGGCGACTAATCTTCTGGCCATTGTTTTTAGAAAGATGTACTTTTTAAGTGATCGACATAAATTATCTTTGTAAAAATCTAGTTAAGCTATTTCATTGTATGAAGTGAAAGATTTAATGAAAGATGTTCAGAAGATACAATCTGTAGTAATGAATAATTTTGAGAACATTATTTTGAAAATTTCTAAACGCAATTGTAACTCTATAAATAATAATAATTTTTCCGCTTGAATGTTTATTCGTGTAACTTATTTTTGGTTAAACATATATTTAGTTCTTATATGAAGTGAAAGAAGTATGTAAGGATAGAGTTGAATTACGAATGATTGCCAAGAGGTGAAAGGCTTTCTGCCACACTATATGATGTTTTGTATATATGAATATAATGTAAAAATATAATTTACTGGCAATGCAAATGTAATTAATGGATTTTATGTGATCTAAGGCTTGTTCAAGTTACAACACAAAATCTATTATAAAATGGCTGATAGACATAAAGTTTCATAAAAGGGTTGACATGAAAATTGACATCTTCAGTTGTTTTTTATAATAAATACAACTACATAATATATTATGCTTAAAAAATAACTCTATTAACAAAAACAAAGATATAGAAAGCTTGGAATTTACTACGATTTTTCATTCAAAAAGGCAACGGATGCCAGTGATTCAATGTTGTATGTACACTGAAAATGTACTATGGATTAAGCGCTAACGAGCATGCGATTGCAGGGGATCATTGTAGCTAGAGCGGACGTGACAAAGGCGTCACTTGACAAACCCCAAAACCTAAAAGTGGTGGGTCACGGGCGAGAGTTTCGCACAGAGAATAGCATGTTGGGAAAATGTACGAAACTCAACTGTCCAATAAGTGTAGTCCAGGATAAATTGTAACTCAACATAGACCATACAGCAGTACTGCTTTTATTCGTGAAATATGTCAAAAGCAATGGCATAATTAAAAGTTTCACAAAGCTGCTATAGCTGGATATTCATTGTTTAATGCCTATTAAGAGATAATTAAATATTTTAGGTGATACTGAATATGGAATTAATGATTTTAATAGAACATAACTCGGGAAATGGTACGAAAAGTGCTTATACTTTATCACAATAAAAACATGCATTTCATTTATTTTTCTCAATTTGCGAACTAATGGAAATCTAAAAGCTGTACAAGGACTATAAGCTTTACAAGAAGAGTCTAGTAATAAAAGAAGTATTTTCATAAAATATTATATTTCTATTAAATATAATTTAATAGGAACTTCCAGACAAACATATGCAATGCAGAAAAGAAATATATTTAGCTATAAATATGCAACTATTTAGCTATCACTTTTGTGTCAACTTTAACAACGATGATATAAGAGAAGAGTGCTGTCAAAATATACTTTCCTTCATTTAAAAAGCATTTCTATATAATAGAATAGAATAAAATTGACACAAACAACAGAAAAGCATCCACTATTAATCCTAATGGATTTCTGTTAGTTCTATATGATTTCGTTTTGAAGAATGAATATATTTGTGAAGGTAACTAATGCGGCGGGTTATTTGTGAGGATAAATCAAAAAGTACTATATCTTTCAAGATGTGATGGAGATGAACAATAAAATTAGATATAAAAAATTCTTAGGATTTTAGTTTTAATATGGAAGTCACAGAAGAAACGATGATAAGTTTCATATATGAAAAAAGTAATAAAGGAGAGACTAAAATAAATAAGAGTCGACTATAACAATGCCATAGGCTACAGTTTGATGGAACGTAAAATGTGTGTTCTGTAAATAAACGTAGCAATATGTTCCTACAGGATCATAATGATCATAAAACTAAAAATATAATCTCACTTGATTTATGAATACCAGCTGAAAAACATTCTCTTGCAATCGTCTACAATTCGGTTCATAATAATATTTGAAACTAAAGTTATAAAGAGCCAGCTTTACCAACCATAGTCTAATTATTTCATCAATTGCTTTAGCAATGTTGTGTTAAATTTATATTTTAGATAACTTTATTAACTATATAGATAAATTATGCTTCAGAAAAATTATGACCATTATTTGTGACATGCAGAAAGTTAGTAGGGATCAATACAATTATTTTCAATTTAGTAGGCTAAATAAATCTAAATATCTAAAAAAAACATGATACTGCTCACAACCAACTATCTCATGTTTCACATAGTAATTTCTGTAATTATAATTATATTGTTTACGTTTTAACGAGAATATGTCCAAATATAAAATATTTCTTTGGTTAAATACGCTGAGAAAATTAATTTAATTTACTAAAAAATTGTTTGTCTTTTACATTTTCTTTTTGAATTTAAACGATTTATATCGTGACCTAGGCGCATTATATCTAATCTCCGAATAAAATGAATAATATCGAGATATATTTCAAGTAATGGTCTGCTGATGGAAGCTATTATTCAATCAAAGAAATATAAACATTTTTAAGATGTTGCTCGTAAAGTTGGTGCAAGTGGCCCTTATTTATAAATAAATTTAACATTCTTAGTACGCAGTACTTGATGTTACATATTATCGAAACACATTTCTTGTGTTTCCAGGTACAAAATTTTCAGTTTAAAATCATTGTTTTGGATAATGGATGGATGATATTCTAAATTACAGAAAACGGCGTTAATAAATATTTACACATTTCGAATAACAAAATTATCGATAAATAGTCCGTTTTTGTTTAACACATTAGTAAGAATAATTCGATTAATTATTTTAAATTCTTCTTTTGCTATATTATATCTCAAAATGTGTATAAACTTTATACTATATTGTATGATATGTACAGGTCTTTTAAAACCGTAAAACTTTTGAGTTTCCACAAGAATAATGTTCATTTGTATCGCATACACTTATAGATTAAATACATCACTTAAGATTTTGTTACCAGTTCTTTTGCAGTTCAAAAAACTTGTATATGAATTGAGAAATTGCGCAATAATTTTTAAGGATTTCACCGAGATCACTTTAATGAAAATGAGTTATTTTGACTAAATTAATGCAATTTTATATAGAATTGACATTTTATATAGCACAGAAAATTGGTCAATTAATATTGAAAAAATTTAAAATATTCAACAATCGGTTTGAAATGCTGTTATATTTTTTACTGCAATATTATAAGAGTTTATCCTACATTTAAAGTTTTTAAATATCCTTAAACTTAATAGAAACCTCTTTATTTTATATTAATAAGCTACGAAACCAACCAATTTTCTCATAAATTTGGAAATATCCATAGTCAATTATCCAAATTGAATTTAAATATATTTTTGCTTCTTTGTGTGTAAATATATCGTGTTTTTGTGTTAATACATTTTGACATTCAAATTTTAAAGTTTTTTGTTATATTTCTTAACCGGATAATCACGTACTTTTTTTTTCTACTCGAGCACTGTTACAGATAATTCGATAATCAATATCAGGCTTTTCCTAAAAGGCGTTATAACTTTAGCTGAATTTAATATCTTTTCTAGAAAGTTTTCCACCTTTGTCAATCATTCAATTTAATATATTTTAAGTTTCACATAAGAACTGGTACATTACTATGTAAAAAAACTTCAAGTATAAACGATGCAAATGTACAGTCTTGTTTTATTGAGATGAATGTTTTACATGGAACATTTCAATTAATAGTTGCATGTTCATCACCAAAATTATAATCACTGTTGTTTTGACACATAATTTAAAAACTGGTCTTTGTTTTAATAGTAGCTAGTGGAGAGATAATGCTACGTATAACTGCTGCGTAGAAGCAGTATTAACGACGTAACTCCGAGAAGTGCTGCGTGGGATGATGAAATACACCCATGGCCATGGTGCATTGCTGCAGGGTGTTCTCCTGGAACAGTTACGATCTAGTAGCTACTGTATGATGCATCACATAGATTACAACGTCATTACAACCTGCATACAGCTTTAGACATGACATGCAATATTTATTACACCTTTTTCTCAACCGCTTCGATAAGTCCGTATTGCTGAGGCTGATACAAACATTCTACTTTGTGCCGAGACACGTAGATCATCTGGGCTGATCCAATTTTTATACTTAATGGTATTAAATTGTTATAAGGTGTTTGTAAAATTGTAAAAATTTCAAATAATGCGATAGTTCAAATCACCATATAAACATTATATTTTTCTTAAACTAAAAGTTTCTATACTGCATTGTCAAAGTTGTCATTTAAAAGAGATTTATTATTTTAAATTTAAATATATCTGTTGCTTAAATTAGGATTTAACTTTAGTTTATCCAGTAGAGAATTTAATTTCGTGAGCGTTTTAAAAAATTTAAGTTTATATTGATTATTTAACTTCATCAAGAAAGTTAAATTGTTTTTTTAAAGTAAAAATTAAAAATATATTTCGATTGTCGCAATACGGATAATAAAACAAGTTAAGGATCAAATTAAGAAATTTTGCTTAATTTTTTTTAGTAATTTAATAACTATTCCTATATTGGTCATATAAACCAATTAAGGGTCAGTTATAGATTTAACTCCCTTCTTGAATATTTCATTCGGTTTCCTATAAATAGCATTTAAAAAATAGTATTAAATGAGCGATAAATATTGTGGAGTAAACAAGGTAAGTTTGTTTGTCGGGAGAGTAATAATTACTGTAATCCGTTGTGGGCGAGGTAGCGATAAAGTTCAATGTGATTGACGCAGAAAAACAAGAGGTAATCGATAAGCTGTGGCTTGGCGTCGCCGCTACTCTCGGTCTACAACGATTATTTGTACCTGTTGTGCACAACACCGTAGAGAATTTCAGGCAGCTTAGGTATTTTTACCCAATTGTATTGATTTTAGCTTGTAGTCTAAATTCAGAATAGATAGTACACTGTAACTCACAAAAATGCTTTGGTCTTTTTACAAACGAAGCGAGTTGAGTCATTAAAAAGTTATTTTTCAAGTCAATTTAAATACGACAAAAAGTTTATTTTTTTCTGACTTGTGCAAAGCGAAAACTGTTCTTTTGATGAAGACGAGCATATTACGGCTAGTGCAACGATGTGAAAAAAGATCGTTACAAACGTAATTTTGATAAACTTTTATTAAAATAAGAAAAAGATTTACAACAACTTTAGTATCAGAAACTGCATCCACTTTAAATTCATATTTATTTTTTGAAAATGCTATCATTTTAGCAAACTAAAATAAATTAATAAATACTAATTAACTCTTCAATTCTTTTTATTACATTAGTCTTGTACCAATATTTATTTTATAGTACATTTGAATATAAAATAAATATTATTGTGTGTGGAAAATGCTTTTGTTGCGAATCTCTTTTTCTCGAAGTAACAAGCAGGAAAATACAAGTGCTCTGGAAATGAAAATGGCGCGATGGTTTAAAAAGACGAAAACATGACACATTTATACGCACACTCACTTACAAACGGAATGAAAATAAAATGAGAAAGAGATTCGAGAAGAAAAAAAAAGAAAAGTACGCGCGAAACGAATGGATCCATAAAAAATCCTCTTCCGATATTTGAGGACTGATAAATAATATTATGTATTCTGCAAAGAAGACCCAAACAAACACGTGCAAAATTGATTCTAGGTATTTCTGTTGGCGTGGAGCATTTATATAAAGAAGTAGCAGTCTTTTCAAGTGGGAGTGGGAAGGGATGAGTTACCATCCCGGTAAACAAAAAAAAAGCGTGAAAGATATTGAGCATCAGTGCGATGGAAGTCGATATATCTAAACGAATTTATACTTTTTAGTGGCGTAACTTATTTTTTTATTCACCCACTAAAAACTGTTATAACTGCTATAATTCAATAATTTTTTTTTCTCGTAATAAAATATAATTCTACCAATACTAGATAAACAAAATTAAAAAAAAAATTAATTAGTTTATAAGATAATTGGCCTAAAAATATAAAAACATCGTTAAATTAAGTTTGTGAAAATTAATTAAAATCAACTATCAGACAAAATCTAAGCTAATATATTGCATTTTGAATTCTAATGAACGATTTTTCATTTTTTAAACTTTAGGTACCTATCTTCAAATGTTACGCCTCCATATGACTAAATGTTTGAAAGGAAGCTGCAAAGTTTTTTTAATACATTGCTTTCCAAATTTTCATAAATTAATGTTTTTGTATTTTAGCCAAAGTTTTTAGTATTGTTACTAGCGTACTTCGTTATTTGTTATCTTAGCAAATTAAGGACTTGTTTCAAAGAAAAATTAAATATATTTAGTAACAAAACTCCCAGTGAAATAGCTTTGTTATGTAACGCCACTGCATTTTTAAAAACAAAGAAGAAGAAATCATGATGAAGCACAGAAAAATAAAATTTATTTTACACTGAATGCCCTTCATGTAAGTTCAGCTATGTGCATGAGCAAAATAACAAGAATTTGTGGTTCATAACACCGACTAATATTACACAAAATTACTCTTAGTATTACCAGTGCAGCTGTTACCTTGTACCTATCGATCAAAGTAAAAATAGGTCTTTAGGAGTGCAATTCTGCACACAAACATACGTTTGCACGTTCGCCTGTGTGTTTTAGCTAGTATAACGGTTTCCGTTGCCTTACACATTATAATATGAAAGTTTTTCGCTCATAGATGTCGTGTTTCGACTGTGATTTAAATGGATAATAAAAATAAAACAAAAATAATCCGCAAGAGAATACATTTAAAATTTTTATACTTTTACGTTGTATACAGAACTATTTATGTTCTTTTACGGGCATAGCATATACCACAAGTGCCACAAGTCTTGTGGTTCAACTTGAACATCATACATTAATGTAAATTCAAAATTTGTTTTTAAAGATGTTATTTACAATTTTTGAATACTCAAATTTATCACAAAAAAACATTAGAAAAAATTTAATATACCAAATATTGAAAGTTACAAATAAACGAAAATTAATAATTTCTTTTATTTAAAAATACCAAAATTGATACATTTGTAGATCAGAAATGAAGCAAAAAGGGTACATTTTAATGATCCAAATATTATTTTTAATTTTCAGCATAGCAAAAACTATGAAGATTAAGTAATTTTAATAAAAAATAAATATAATAAAATCAAAATTTTATATAGAAATATGATTGTAATATTTTTTAAAAATAAACTGTGCTTATTTTGATTTTGAAGGATAATAGGGTCTTTTTATTATTTTAATTATTTAAACAAGGAAATTCCTTGAAAACAGAATTTTAAGAGAACTAATATCGTAATTAAAATTGCCGATACTGGTAAAGTATGTCGTAATATTGTTTTCTGGTCGTGATACTATAAATTATCAATATCTGTTATTAATGTCGCAAAAATAAAATAACGCAACAGTAATTTTCACAGTTTGAGAAAAACCTTGGATGAGTATTATTTTAAGATCGTAGAATGTTGAACATAATAATTATACAGCAAAGTATATAACCCTCTTGTATTATTATTTAATGAAATTATACAAGGCTAATAAAGATTCCCTAGGATTAAGCATTAAATTAATTAGCAGATACCCTATATACTCATATTTTTCAAGCACAAGTTTATTATATTATTTTTGAACTACTTCAATTTTTGTGTACCTAGCCGGAGGCATTTGACGCACAGAAATTCTCTGTAGTAGTTGCTAAAAAGGACGCGTTCGTGTAAGGCGTTACATTAGTCGCCCATCCACCGGAACATTATGTAACTTACCGTTGAGTATATGTACCCGGACGTTGGCAGGGTTCGCATTAGACGGCGTGCACGTATAAACACCAGTGTCCGCCTGCACAGCCTTTTGGATAAGTAGCCGACTTGTGGTTGTCGAGCCTTTCTCCGTCACCAGGCTGATACCCCCACGGGGAGAATCGAAATTTATCACCTGAAATTGTTACAAATTTGTCGAATTATCCTACTGCGTAGAATATTTTATGATTTATGATGATTTATAAAACTTTTGTATTAGCTACACCCTATTAATGCTAGTCTTGTTCATATTTTGGTTAAATAAATCAATTTGCAACAAAACAATTAGTATATGATTATTTATATCAACACGCAATGTTTGGTATTTTTTGACACATATTATATATGATTATTTATGAACAATGTTTTGGGTGGGAAGGCGTTAGCATTTTACATAATTATATTTGAACTGTAAATTGAATGAAATAAATATTAAAATAAAACCAGGATTAGAATTTAAACACTCCATCATTTTACTGTTAAATTTGTTTTTTGAATGACCAAAAATAACAAATAACATATTTATATAGATTTAAAAAAAATTCCATTCAAGATTAAAAAAAAATAACACTATACTTTACTATTTGAACACGCACCAATAAAAATATTTCGCGATAGATTTACCAATATAAATATATTAATTACAACCACACAGATATTTACAGTTTCTAGCTGTAGTTAATATTATTTAGTAAATTAATCACACAGTTACATCAGTATATATGTTTGTTTAAAATTACGACGTTATCAATTCTAAAAACTATTATTTTGTAATTTGTTACGGATACTCAAGTAATATTAGTGAGTATCTGTCACGAAAGGCGAAATAACTGTAACAATTTTCTAATATCAAAATTGTTTAAATTTAAAATTTTTTTATATTTTCATGATAAATAATAAAATAGACATATGCAACTAGAGATGCTTGTTAATTTATTGTTACAATTTCCCTATTTAGATAGTTTACAATTGCAATCAATTATTACGGAAATTATATTATATGATTTTATTAGCTATAATTGTATGAACAATTTACTTAGTTATGACGTAAATACGTTACTATTCCATCTTGACTATAAAGAGAAATATAATGTTCAATTGAATCGTAATTGGCATCACATTACAGATAAAGTACATCATTTCGATATAAGGCATATGTAGTTGACGTGTAAATATCATGCACGTCTCACGCACTTTCCATATGCAAACTAGGATAGCGTAGAATTTGGTTAACAGTGAAATAACATGTTTGCTGCTAGAAATTTAAACAAGAGGCTTAGTGAAAGAGACTAACATGTCATTAAAATTAGTAGAAATATTTAATTGCTATTAAAAAATGTTATGGAAGTTTTCTCTTATCATCCATAATAGCTATTCGTTTGAGAAATATTGGTTTATGTCTATCTTGAAGTATAGATCTTTTACAATGTTTAGCCATTATGATTTGGTTTTATAAGCTGACAAATAAATGACTGTTTAAATATAATAAATCTGATAAAATTACATTCTGAGAAATCGAAGCTGATATGAAACCATAAAATCTAATACTGCTAATACATCTGTGTTACCTGGGAGTTGTGCGACCACAGCATCGTAGGTGGTGGCTCGGGAGCGTACTTCACCAGGCACGTCAAATTAATTGTTGATCCCTTGTTGATATACAAGTCCGGACCACCCAATATCTCCGTGATTGGCTCTGCGAATAAGAGATTAACACTAGCGTAAAAATCACAAATACACAGAACCGACGAGAGACGCTTACACTCGGATCAGCACGTCGTATCTCATTAAAATCCATTCTGTTAGTTATAATACATATAGGTACCGCTAAACCAGTTGCTGTTGATGTCTTACCAACAGGTTTACTGTACTGCTTAGTTATGGATCAGCTATTGATTACCTATAGTTATACAGAGCTTTGATTGTTTTCCTTTTGTGTCATGTCAAACATTTTATCATTCGCAAATCAAATACAGATACAATACCATCAAGGTAATTAGAAATGCGCAAAATATGTGAACTACACATATTGAAACTCGTGAAAATTTAATTCATATTTGTCAGCAGTATAATTCTTGCATATGTTAATATTTATATTAATTATATTTATATTAACATGCATTCTGACTTTCGTGCTTATTTAATAGTTATTCATGTAATTATTTTATTATTTATGATAGACAAATACACATCTGTTATTTGAAATTAAAAAATTACGCAGTTAAATAGATTTTTATGCTAACCACGTCCTTTCAGGGTTTGCATATTCATAAAAAAAGAAAACTTTCTAAATGGCGACATCATGACTTTGTCTATCAAGAAAAACATTAAATGATTTTTGTTGCGCATGGTTCATTTACACTAAGAAATTTTAAACTTTAACATATTTATTTCCTATAAATCGAACAATATTTTTAACTTACAAAGATATAAAACAATCTCTTTGTTTATGTAATGTTTATTTATCATATTAAATTGTTATTATAGTTACTTTATCTAGAGCTTTATCTATTTATTTAAACGCACCATTATTTTCATTAAATAGAAGAAGTCTTATAATTAATTTTTAAATCTAATTTAAATAAAATGTATGCAATCGCTTATAAATTTACTATAGTACAACAATAATAAAAGAGATATTGATATGGACACTCAATAATTACTACAGTTAACTTTATGAGTTGGTCATTAGTTGAAGAAGTTAAAGCCTATATTCAGGCAACTAATATTGCATGTAAGAAGATTTGAGTATGCTCATTTTAAATCATATCTCGCAGCAAGCTCATATTACGTGAGATGCTTTTAAGCTGCTTGTATGTTCGCATGGCACACTCATGTATACCAAAAAAAAATCCCTAAAGAAGTAATAAAATTAATCCAATATTTATTTTTAAGCTTGACGTTTCATCATTCCCTTCACAATTAAGAATCACTACCAATTATTGTAGCAAACAAGGCTATCCGTGAAGTATGCTGACAGTGAAGAAAGCCAGGAGCCAACAGCGGGATGAAATTTCTGCGCAGAGTCAGTCGCATCAAATTATTCTCAGTCAAACATTCGCGATAATTGTCGTGATTTTGAAGACATATTTCTAAATAAATAAATACTGAAGATACAACTAAATTATAGGATTAGAGCATAATTTTTTTAAATATTGATCATTTTACTTAATATATAAAGACCGTTTAAAATTCTAAAATATATTTCTATAATATGAATTTTCTAATTGCAACTAAAATATATATACAGGAAATTTTCGATATTGTTCTCTAACTAAAGTAATTGAATATTTACGCCACATAAAATTTAGGCATATAAAAGCTTTGAATTCATATTTTTCATAATAACGTATTTATTATAGAGATTAATATTGCAATCGATATTTGTCAAATTATATAGATATAAAGGTCTAATCAGTGGCTATCTTTAGTAAGGTATGTATAATTTCATCGGAATAACATTTTTAATCCTTACGCAATTTGAGGATGGTGATAAATCCTAAATATATTTAATTAAATAAAAAATTACTCATTCGAAATAGCCTTGTTAGTATTTTGTAAACAATTTATTATTATTGTTTTTACTATTTACTAGAGCTATATTGCATTGCTAAGATAAAATTTGAGAGGAAAATTTACGGCCATAAAATTTAGTCATATGTTGAATAATGCATTTTTCATAGCCGGAATCTACACGAGACATTTACCAGGAACAATACGAAGTATAAATAAGTGGAATGAATACATCACGGTGACAGGCAAATGGTGAATTGAGAACGAGTGAAGGCACACACCCGGCGCCCAACTACTACATAATGAATTTGACCGTTAGGACCTCAAATTAATCTAGATACCATTACACAAGTAAAGCCTTTCTCTCTTTGGTCTGTCCGAAATTTCCCTCGTTTGACATGTATAAAGTAAAAACATTAGTCCAGGCGAAAGTTCAGTTAAGCTGTGAAATTTGTTAGCCGTCCAGATGTAAAACATCATAAGTTTTTGCGCGTTCTTTGGGATCATTCACGCCTCCAGTTTTTCGTGAATCAAGTGTCAGCGGCATTATATTTTAGTTACATACATTGAATAAGACGTGACCCTCCATAACAGAACTTGTCAGGATTCCAGTTATTTTTTACTTAATTCTTCAACTTTGTTCAGAAACAAGGAACGTATAAAAACACCGAAATCATGATTTCCGTTATTATCAAAGTAAGAACATTTTTTATTTATTTATTTAAGTGCAACAACTACAACAAGAATTCTTGAATGATTCGGTAGAGTTTGCAAATAAAAATTAATTCAAAAGAACAGGAAAGTATTTTATTATGAATATATAATTGTCATTGGTACAAAAATAATTATTTTAATGTTTCACTAACAAAATTAGAACAATTATTAAATTCTCGAAACTTTGAAGAGAATGAAATATATTTATTATAGTGATATTTGCCTAATGCTGAGAGAAACTAGTTGCATTCATGGAGTATGAGGCATTATTGCGAAAATGTTGCATTTCTTCGAAGAGGGCTCTAAGTAGAAGATGAACGAAGATTGTTTAAATTTTATTACAGAAAATGAGAACTTTATAGCAATATCCACTATAGAATAATTATATAAGCAACGTTGGAAATCTCCAGAGATCTAATGGACGCTATAGAATCCTTTGATGGGCAACAGGCAAGTGTTAAGTCATGGGGTTTTGAAAGACGTGCGTGTCTTATCACCGCACCGTATATATGACAGTGTATATAGGGTTTGCTGGTCCTGTTGGTCGTTTATCTGGGACACCGGTATATGGTTGTTGGCGACCGGGTATCTCTCTACTGGTAACTAATGCGATAATCCGAAACTGCTGTCTTAACCGCATCGAATTAATGAGACCGGTGGTTAGCACGAAGCCCGCGCCAACAGCATGCAGCCTGTAAGCTCTATACTCAATTCTACTTGAAATTTACAGCATTAGCATATTTGGGAAAAATTTTGATCCAGTGATTCCAACAATAAATTTTTCTTAATAATTAGTTTCCATTTTTTATTCTGTGCATGATTCATTTGTTGTCAAGAAAATAAAAAACCATTTTCTTTTTGAAATTTTTTTAAATCAAAGCAATTTTAATTGGTGATACATTTTGTGGAAATATCACAACTTCACTGCCAAAGCGGTTTCTTGTACGATTGGTGCGTACTCAATCATATAACCAGATAATGATGTAACCATGCACAAAATAAAATGGAAAATTGTAGCAGTGTCCTGTCCTTTCCATAGTATACGCTTCGTTACCGTAGTAGCTTTGATGACTGTAGTGCGCACGCGTGCTGAATATACAATTGCCTTCGGGTGTACCGCATTCCTCGTTGCTGATAGCTGCAGTCCTGACTGAGAGATGATGGGTCCTTTCTTTCATAACGAACATCTGCTTTCTACGTGTTGGTATATGTGTGTTATATGCTGCCTTTTGTATTGTTTTATTCATGTGGTACGACTCTCGACGCATTTAAAACAAAAAACAACCACCAGCCCTCGTGATTTGTACTATGCAAAATGAACTACCAAACGCAGATGTTGGTGCTTAAGGTCTCCATATCTGAACTTGCTTATTCTCTGCATGCGTCTTTTTTTTGTATAGCCTGCGTTAGTGTAGCGATAGTTATATAGAAAAGCACGAAACGTGTGATACAGTAATAAAACGAATTTTCTAGAAACGAAAATAAAACTAAAATTTGTATCTAAATATGGCTTAGAATGAAAGAAAGTAATAAATAAATAAGGGAATTGTATATCGGATAATTATTATGTATTAGTGTAAATATATTAATTAGATTGCTATATTTGTTTTACTTTTTCCTTTGACCTTTGAAAACTACAATTCATACAATTTTAAATGATTTTTATTTTCAAAAATCAAAATAAATTTTAAAAATTTGTGTCTTTAAAACATAAATAATTTATGCACCAAAATTATAAAATTTTAATATTGTCGGCTTCATTATATGAAAACATCTGCAGTGCCATGCACTGAACTTCCTTATACGCAATTCGGTTGGATCATATTTAGACTATTTTTCTAATTTATAATATTTTACTAACCTTTGGAACTCCTTTTCACTAAATTATTTCTTAGAATAAATATTAAAAGTTAAACTCCAAAATATTTAAATTTTTTGTTTTTCTATTAAACAATTGACAGGCACAGTTGATACGATTTATGTGAAAATAATCATAATAAGAACAAATTTCAATCGCCATTTCCTTATTTCCGGTACCGTTTTTGAAAGAAAGTTTCAAATAAAGGTTGCACAAAATGCTTATATCTATAATATGTATCCCAATAATTTCAACAACCATTTTCCTGTATCCGGTACCTTTTTTGAAAAAAATTTTCAAATAAAAGTTCTTCGAAGTTTTAATGCTTTTAATTTTAATCCAAACAATTTTTCTGTAATTTCAACCAGTTTTGAGTAATTGCAGAAACCGCAAAAAATGACAAGAGTAAACTGGCACTTCCGGCTTGTATATTTTCTTCAAAAATAGGAGGTTTTCTTGCTGTAGAGCCCACACACACACACACACACACACACACACTCACACACACACACGCACACACACACAGACGGACGTCATTCCAAAATTAGTCGGAATCATTTCAGAGAAGGTTAAAACGTATATTTCCGTTAAAATCTCGAAATCGAAATTTTTCATGATTACAATACCTACTTATACTGCGTATAAGAAAGTAATAAATGGTCACCTCCACATGTAGCATACATTGAATGCAAATTTATTCAGGAAGATACGGTGCTAGTTGCATCACGGCCACTGGAATACCAGACGGGGAATGTAAATGAATTTTTATCTCAGAAATTAGAGCAGATCATAAAAAACTTTATTAACAAAAACTCATCGGTATCACGGGATACAACTTTTAGACAATACCGTTGTTGCATATCAAATTGAAGCTAATTTTATGCTCTATTCTTTTGCAACTGTTAAAATAACTAAAAAGCTTGCAAATTTAGCAAAATTTTGGTCACAGTAAACGTCATTATTCAAATTTATCCTAGTTTTATGTGTTCGATGTATGTAAATATAGTTAAATATGAAGCTATTTATTATAAAAATACGTCACAGGATATGTCTGTCCTTGTTCCACTTATATAGGGTCTGAATTGAATTCCCATGTTTCTGGTTTTTACTTGATAACTTGTCCAAATTAGTTGGAAAATATCATTATTGTGAGAATCGTCGGTCACTGCAGTTCGGTTTTTACGTTAGTCTGCATGTAAAATGCTATAAATTATTGTTGCTACGGGATAATGTAGACTAGTATATATACACTTTCCAATATAGAGCAATCGTTCGCATAGCTAAATTATAGACTCTTGTTAACGCTAATGGTTTTAAACACTATTAAATTCAATATTAATTTCAATATATTCTAGAACATTCGCGTTTCGTTGTAATGTGCCGGGTACAACATAGACAAATTGTGCGCATGTGCACGAAGAGGAACCGGAAATCGGCTCATGCAGATCAACTCGCTTGCAACTCTAAATGAGGAAGTGAGTATTTCTTAATAAAAAAATTGCCCTTTTCAGGAAATTATATCTCAATACGGATTTTTATTATAGCAGTTTATATTTTCGCGAGAAATTTATTTCCCTTTGTTTTAATAAGCGCGATTTTTGCTATTTTATTTAATAATTAAAATAAAAATTCATTTTTTTTGCAATCCACATTTTATTCAAAATTCTTACTATGTACCACTACATATATATATATATATATATATATATATATATATATATATATATATATTATATTATATATATATATATATATATATATATATATATATATATATATATATATATATATATATATATATACTTGTAGAGTTTAACTAATGGAATTACTGAACGCGTTGGTTCTTTTATCTAAATGAACAAATACTGTCAAATAATGAAACAGATTTCGCTATTTCTGAATTTCCACCTTGCATGTAAAATTACACCTATTTATATAATTACTTATATATTTGTATTAGAAATACATGATAAATAATGCAACAAAATGTTTCACAATAACTTATAATTTTTCTATGATTGTACATTAAATATTGATGTTTATACAATAATAGTAATCAAAAAAGTAATTTTCTTATCCAAATAATTTACACATGAATTTTCCAGAGTTCCAAAGCACGATATCTTTCTCAGCCATAGTCCTTATCTACCTTCTATAAACTAAACTTAAATATAAGCACTAAACTAAGAACTATTATAAAGGGCGGTAGATTTTTTTGCAGTTTTTTGTTTTTTATTTATTTTTTATTTTTTTGTTCCCTGTTTGCAACCAGGTAATTTTTATAGTTTTTTAGTTTTTTTTGTGAGCTCTTTTGTTTTCTTGTGCAACATACTAGAATTTTGGGACTTGTCGTCTCAGTTGACCGAAATGTTCAGCTATAAAAATATTTATTATAGCCATTTTAAACATGGATTGTAGAATTAACTTACATATCCCCATGCCTTTTCACCCATTTACAGAGAATTTGTAATGGCCATATAGATGGACCATTCCCCCATGTAATATGGGGTACCCAACCAACCTTCCCCAAATAGCATCCCGGTGTCTTGAAATTTAGTTTCTTTTTTTTTGTAAAAAATTTGTTTAAAAGAATTGGTGACTGAAAATAGCAAAATTGTAGATCTATTATTAAGTAATCTAAAATAATTATTAATTGGTACTTACTTTTTGAGAAAAAGCTAGCCATTATTATTAAAATGTAGACTCGAATTTGATGTTTGTCTACTCGTGAAATATAAAATTGTATGTGATCTCTATGGAAATGAAACAGCTTGTTGTATATTTGCATTGCGATTGTTGTATACTATTTTAATGAAAAACACTAGAGAAAGTGAATTAAATATATATATTTTGCAAACTCAAGCCTGTTTGATTCAATATGTGAATTTTTTGTTTTATTATTGGGTAATTAGAGACATAAAAGCTGGCCGATGCCTTTTATGATCGGAATTGACGATAACATCGGTGGAATATCATTTTCTTGTTTCCGGTACCTCTTTTGTAATAATTTTCAAACAAAAGTAATGCGAAATATATACAGGGTGTAACAGCGAAACGAGCTACCTCGAATAACTTCTTTGTTATTAAAGATACAATAAAATCGTATAAGACAAACTTATGCAGGACCAAGGGGGACATCCAACTATAAAAAAATATATTTTTTTAAACCAGTGGTTCTCAAGCAACAACACAAAGTTATGTTTTTTCAAATAAGATGCTATATATTTTTTAAGCCCATTCGATAGAGTATTTTTTTCTGAATTCCATTATGAATTCGTTTTATACCCTTACATAAGTAAAATATTGAGAAAAATGAGATTGAAAGTTAAATAAATTTTATTTTTATAGTTACTTTTCAGTAGGCTATGAAACAAAATTGAGCTTAAATACAACGAAACATACATTAAATACATTAAATTATTTGTTATTTACTTTATAAATAGTGTATATATGTATGTATATATGTATATATGTATATATGGATATATATATATATATATATATATATATATATATATATATATATATAGATTATATAGAACACTTGCACACTATATATTAGCATGTACGCGAAATAAAATAAAAAATGGTTTCGCTCAAGAATTTTGCAGGTTTCGTTTGGTCCGTTAGAAATAAAAGCCGAAGAATCGTATCATTTTACTATTGATCTATGATATTTGTATCTAATATTTCGTATGATTTTCAAACGATTTATATTAGAAAATTTGTTTTTATATTCACAAATAGTTTACCTTGATTTCCTGAAAATGATAATTTTATATCTTATTACAGATTTTTATTATGACTGTTTAAACTTTTCCATTTAATTTTTTTCATTCAAAATTTTCATATTTGCCATTCTATAGCTAAAATTTTTACGCTTGCAATTTTTATTTAATTAAATCTTATTTTAAAATAGAACTACATATTTAATTTTTAAATCGTACTACATATATAATATATAGAACACCTGCACATTATTTATTAAAGTTGCATGCACTCGAAATAAAATAAAAAGTATTTGCCGGTTCATTTAGGTTATTAGTATTTTCAATTAAATTCATTTTATTATTCATATGTGTATAAATAATATTTCTATTTATATAACCGTCTATTTTTTTACATATAAGATATTAATACAGTGCAGAATATATATGTACTGAAATTCATGTTTAAAACACTGTTTAATTAAATAATAATAATCATTGTAATGTGCCGTGGAACGTCAGCTATACGCTGCACGGGCGAATTTTCGTTAAGACTAAATTAGTAAAAAACGGGGTAAAAAATGCGATTCTATTATAGATTTTAGTGTTAAAAGTTAACTAATCGACTGTTAATTGATATTCTATAACGTTTTTTGTGCGGGGTGACGGATTACATTAGATTTTTGCGAAAATATGAATCTACTTCCTGGTTATATGTAGAAAGGTACGCCAAAGCTAGCCATGGCTATCGTTGATCATACACTTGCATGTTAAATTCGTATATAAATTAATGGTTTTTATTTATTTTCGTTAACTTAGCGGTCTCAATTGATTATTACTGTTTATTAAATGTTTATGTGGGGTGTTTTTAATACTGTTTATAATTATTTACGATGATTGCTAATTCATTTGCTAATGTTACAGGGGGGTCCAGTGTACTCTACTCTGCATTTTATTTAGAACAAGTAAGTGATTTTTTGATTACCTAGCATGTGCTATTTTTATATTTCCCAGTTTCTTTTTTATCTTTCTTTCTGCATTTACTATTTATTTATATGTATGTACTGTGCCGTTTGTAACAAAGTGAATTAAGTGAGTTCGCGAGTGTTTATTTATTTGTGAAATAACTACGTTAAATATATGCCATTCCCCCCCTGTACAGTAATAGTGAAAGTCTTAAAATTAAATGTAATTTTTCGTATAAAAATCAGTGTTGGTGAGTGAAAAAAATGGTCGTGTGCAAATTTTAAATAAGTAATTTCGGGAATTTAAATAATAAAGTTCTTCACTGCGCTTCGCTACCAAACAGAAACAACAAGAACTTCAGCTGTGGTAGGAGAGGAACAAGTTTGGATTTGGACTTGGTGAGTACCTTTTGGACTCCTAATATTTCGAACATGCGTTTTGGTCAGTGGTTCTCTTATATGTCGTAAAATAGAAAGAGAATCCGCTGTCTCGGGTGTATTTATATGTTTTATTCTTTCTTTCTTCTTTTCTTTAACTGTTCCTGAGTATTCAGAAACTGTTAAACTACACTGGGAAATATAAAATGTGTTACAAATAATATTCATAGCTTATAAAACCATTATTTATTAAATGGTATTATGATTTAAGTTCATTCAAATAGTAGCACATGCACGAAAAATTGTATATACTATGTATAACTTGAGAGAGTATTTTGTTCCAAACCACCCCTGTTATTTTACAGAACTTGTTGATGGTTCATTTAATAATAAATAAATGTCTGCATATGTTTGAAACACGCGCTTTTGTAGCAAATATATGTAGTAGCCCCTGCCCTTACGGTTGGAGCATGTATTTTCTCTAGTTCTTTGTCGCTCGTTCGTTAAATTCGTAAATATCCCCCCTTTTCATCGTGGGAGCACCCACCGTTGGAATCCTGGAGGAAAACAACAATTTGTCCCTTCTTTTTATTGTTAACGCGTACTGTTCACCTAATGTGGCAGTTCTGCCACCGAGGTAGATCGTTTTTTGTATTTAAATAATAATTTCGCGTTGTTTAGCTTCTCGGGTTTGCTTTTTTGGGTGGGCTTAAATTCGGGTGTCGGGTGTTTCGTGGGTGGGCGCGTCTCGAATTAATTAATATTAGTAAAATCTTGCTTTTGATTGAATTGATCGGTAAATAGTAAATAATTGATAATAACGCGCCACTGTATCTCTCGGTTAAATGTGGATATTATACTAACTATGAGATCTATGCAACCTTGGGGCACTAATGTTGTGTAATCATTGCTTGCTAAATCTCCGTTTTATATATATAAATAATTTCTTTGCTAAAACTATGATCGATGCAACCTTGGAGCACTAATGCTGTATAATCAAGGCATGCTGATACTAAGTTCTAATTTTTAAATTGAATTTGATTAGAATGAGATGCGTGGTAATTTGATTTTAGCGCATTGGTAATAATTGGCTAACGAATCCAAGTCCAAGAAAGCCCATCCGTGCACTTTGTAGTACAGTGGGTGCCTGGTGTATCTGCTCCCTCGTGGCTACTGCTGCATTGTCAGGGTGTAGTAGGACAGTGCGAGGGATAGTTAGTGCACTGGGAACCGGGTTGGTTTGTTGGCTGGTTGGTTACTTAAACTCGATCGCGTACACTGGGCCCACCCATGGAGCGAGGTAGGCCTCAATAACTAACTGTACCTTCACACTTACAGGTTTAATGTTTTCGGACGTCCCAGTCCTGGCTAACTGGGTGTCCCCCCTTTTATAGTTTTCGCAGTGTGTGAGCAGACTTGCACACTTCACCCTTTGGCAGTTCGCCTTCTAATCCAAATTTCTTACAGATACGTCAATCTACATGTGTAACATTGTGTCGTACCCAATGTTACAATGCATACACGCACGCACATAATTGTGTGTGCGCCGTGCTTACTAGCACAAAACTAGAATAAGTATCTCAAATTATAGGTAGGGGTGGGAATCTTTCAGATAGGTAAAGGGTGCGAATATATTTAGTTAGGTAAGTCCCCACCGAAGTACGTTTCAAAAATAACTATAATAGTTATCTTTTTCTAACGCTCTAAATAATTAGTATAACTATAGTGTATATAGCGAGCATTTCGTATATTTTTCAATTTAAACTAATGGAGTTGATGTTCAAACGTAGTCCATGGAGTTTACCTTGACGAGGTTGCTGGGCTTAAGCTTCCCTCACTAATGTACTTTCGATTAGTGCGGGATGCAACCACCAAACTCCTACCGCAGCCCGATAAAGAGATAAATAAACACTTCATAGATTATGTCTTTTTTATTTAATTTAATTTCTATATTTGTAGTTCAGCTAAAAAAATATATCTACCACGTATTAGAAGGTTCAATTCAAAATATTTCTTAATATTTATAAGACCTTCTTCCTGTATGACTGTTAATTTTGTTTTTGTTTAATTGTCTGGCAGAGTACCTATAAACTATAAATGCGATTTCTTGCAATTATTGCAAAATAATCTACACCGTTCCAAAAATCGACGCGATAACATATGACTTATAATTTATCTTATCTTATGTGTACCATTTTAAATTCCAAAAATAGTCGGAATCGATCCAGGGAAAGTAAAAACGTATATTTCCGTTAAAATCTCGAGATCGAAATTTACAATACATACTTATACTGCGTATAAGAAAGTAAAAATAATTAATCACCCTCTTGTATGGTAGGAAAATGTAATTATAGCAAGGACGTACAAGAAAATCATGTGTTGGCTTGAAATTTTTAATAATAGTAGCATAAATGTAATTAAATAAAAACACATGTATGAGATTATTATGAAAGATACGCCGTATACAAATAGGTTGAGAGGATTTTCGCGCTAAGTATTAACTTAAAACTCAAAGAAAATGCATGCTCTTAGCTCGCTACATTCTTGTCATAAAAGGACACGTATCGTTGGAAGGTTGGTCCTTCCTAGAGTGAGTAGATATATAAGAGTGTGGACAATAGCTTCCCAGCCTGTGATTGGCGCCGCCATAGTTTGTCTAAATGTTCAAACGAAATGCATTGCGTTATATGGAGCGCGCGGCTCATATTTTCTTATACTCTTTAAATCTAAAGGACCAGATAAGATAATAGCACCCCGTATTTTTTATGTTATTTCTGAATAAATTCTCCGTATTTTATTCCGCGACAGCATAGGTCTATCTATTATAGAAACATTTATACTAAATTCCAAACATTTCGCGGGCTAATATAATTATTTGTGCTGTATACTTGCAAGTATATTAGTGTTATACATTTCGCGAATCTCTTAAATTAAACACTGTTTATTATGCTTATTACATTTATTAATTCAAACTGTGCATTTTAAAATTATGTTTATACCGTAATATTTGAGCGCGAAATGTTTCGACTTTTGTATAAATGTTTCTATAAAAGATAGACATATGCTGTCGCGGAATAAAATACGCAGAATTTATTCAGAAATAACATAAAAAATACAGGGTTCAATTATCTTATCTGGTCCTTTAGATTTAAAGAGTATAAGAAAATATGAGCCGCGCACTCCATATAACGCAATGCATTTCATTTGAACATTTAGACAAACTATGGCGGCGACCAATCACAGGCGGGGAACCTGCGCTCTATGCTTTAGATAGGGACTACTCGTCGATTGTCCACACTCTTATATATCTACTCACTCTAGTCCTTCCTAAAAATCATATGCGTTGGGCAATAGTGGTGCCATCTATATGTCATTCTATGAACTTATTTAGTGATATGTTTTTTATATATATATATATATATATATATATATATATATATATATATATATATATATATATATATATATATATATATATATATATAAATGATTTTGGAACAAATTTCGAAACGATTTAGGTAAATCAATAGATTTAGTCTCCTTTTCAAGCTATTAGTAATCAGATTTGCCTTTTGCGTTTTGTGAATAATACTGCTTCGTAAAAGAACAAAGAAACCCATTAGCATACTGGTTACTAAAAATGAATATTAATTAGCTCTTTTAGATTTTAATACTTTATACAAATTATCTTACATTAAAAGTTTTAAAACAGAGAAAACAAGTCACAAAAATTAAGTCATAATAAAATGTAATTCAAGAAGCTTTACACTTTCTTGTTCTAAATTTGGAACCAAATAGGTCACCAACTTTTACAATATGGCCATTTTAATTTCATCTACATGAGCGCCCCTAAGAAATAAAGAAGATAAGTTTGCTTCCTTTGAAATAATATTTTCGATAGAATATTGACTTTTCCTACCTGTTCTTTAACATCACTTATTATTACGATTTAACATGCGTTTTAAGTTGCCCTTCATAGCCATTTGATTAATAATGATATAAAATATCCGCGCATATTAATTATTTTCGCAAAAACGTCTGTTTATGTGTGAATATTCTTGTTCTAAAACTGTTGAACATAGAAATATGAAATTTTAAATAATAGATTTGCATACCATGCGGAAGCAAACCTATCTTGTAACATAATATTTAAAACAGAAGCGCATGCTTACTTTGGTCGACTTTTCAATTATTCAAAGATGGCTGCACTTACAGAGTAAATAACGAGATTCATATTTCTAACAAGCTTGTTTGAAAAGTTTCCCTAAAAAAGTTACAAATTACAAAACAAAAAAAATCACGTTTGAATTTAGTTAATTTCCATATTGCCATATTTATTAGTTAGTATAAACAATAAAAGTACAATCATTGAATAATTATTGGTGGCTTTGAATAATCTAGGAGAATTGTTGTAATCTTGGTATTAATACATAACTCTAATTAAAAACGTCTTATTAATTAATTAAAATAACCGTAATTGATTGTCATTTTATACACGTGGACGTAAACTATAAAGAACATTTAATGGTTATTTCTCGGCACTTTTATTTCAGTGAAATCTTTTCCGTAATAAATAAGTGAAAATATAATCCATACACTTCGTAATGTATGAGGGTAAAGCGAACCTAATTTGTAATTCATAGGGGTTAGAAAAAGCGTGCTTGTTAGAATGAAGGACAACAAAAAGGTCGCCTGGACTCACCTACAACTGTCAAGTATATAGGATGTCCGATGGGTGGTGTTGTACTAATCTGACACTCGTAGATTCCAGAGTCCTTACGCTGAGGATATCGAATCCTGAGTGTCCATTCTTCCGTGTGCGGCGAATGTATTGCTTCGAATCTTTGATCTGATGTATAAGTGTATCGACCTACGGTAAGCAGGTGGATGTCTCGGTGACGTACCCACGATACCTGGAACAACAGCGAAAACACTTCCATTAAATAAATGCTACACATAAATCTTTTAGAAACCTTTAATCATTTATTATTAACGATATTCTTAGATGATATGAGCTTCTACTAAATGTACTACCTACAATTTACCCTTCATTAAATCATTTACTGTTCTATATGAGTTTATTTTCTCATAATTCTTTTATTGTAATTTTACTCATTAAAAGATCGTATCTTTTTAAACTTGGTGTAAGACTGTTAAAAATGTCACGTAAACCAGAATAGCTATTGTGCAATAATTTATTTCTCGTTCGTCATAACTTTTTCAAATCTCGCACAATTACATAAAAGATAATTAACTATCTAGTGTTTTTTTTTTACTCTTTAGATAGTAATGATTACAATTTATTAAACATATATATTCTTAATAATAAACGTCCAATTTTTATTTCAATACTTATGATAGTCAAAATGGGTCATTTTAATGACCAAAAGAACAATATCAGTATTTTGATTAAGTACAAAGTTTTTGAAAATTTCATTCAATTTCTCCTTAACTGTGATTAAAAAATAACATATTTAAAAACAAACTCTATCCTTATATATTAAAACATCTGTAGTGTCATGCACCGAACATTCTTATACGCTTTTGGCTTAAATCACATCCTATTTTCATTATTTTTCTAATTTATAATAGTTGTTCTAACCTCTGGAACATTATTAAGTGCATGTTTACTCTTGTCATTTTTTGTAATTTCTGCAATTACTCAAAAATAGTTGCAGTTACAGAAAAATTGTTACAATAAAAGTTATAGATATCAACATTTTGTACAACATTTATTTGAAACTTTTTTTTCCAAACGATACCGGAAACAAGAAAATGGTTATTGAAATTTCTTCATGTTATATTTATTTTTACATAAATCGTATCATCTGCGCCTGTAAATTGTTTATCAAAAAAAAAAAAACAAAACCGACTTAAATAATTATTTAGTGTAAAAGTGTTCCAAAGATTAGAACAAATATTATAAATTAGAAAAATAATGAAACTACGATGTGGTTTACCCCATATGCGTATAAGAAAGTTCGGTGCATGACACTGCAGATGTTTTGTTTTATATTATCATACTGTCTAGCATAATGTCCCTTTATTATCGATATAGTTGATCGATTTTTTTATAGTAATTTTATTTATAGCTATATACGATTGTGAATTAACTAACTAACTAACTTCTGCATTTGTTTTATAATACATTTTTATCATACATCAAATAAATAAATTTGAATTCCTTATTAGTAGTACATGTTTGCATTAATATTCTACTTTGGAATTAGAATAAATTTTTCATTGGCACTCATATAAAAATATGATTTTGATCAAGATAAATGTACGGTGATTACTAAGGTGATATTTGATGTGAAATCAAGTGCATAACAAATAATACATTATTCAATAGTTTCCAGTACGTTTAGTACCACAGTCAAGCACCGCAACGCCACTCACCTAATACACATTTGTGTAAATCTAGCATAAACACGTTGTTGTTTTTTTTTTTTCGTATAATATCGGAAAAACAATTTAGCAGGTCAATCGCTACTATATAGAGAGACATGTGGTTTATTTTAATATCACATCGATATCACTAGTTCTTCATATTTGATGCATTATTCAATAACACTCTCCGACCAAAATATACTGAATAAAACAAAAAGAAAATTGACATTGAACATGCTTAAATCAATATTATTTATAGATAGATAAATAACATTTAAAACAATTCTTAATACTTATTGCGCGCTTTTCGGTTTGGCAGGAATAAATTCCCTTTCTAACGGCACTAAGATGATAAAAATTTCGACACTTAAATTGCTAATTATTAATAAATGATACAGTCTAAAATTAAATAAATGCGAAAATTATGTATGGAATTACAATTTATTTATAATGTAATGGTTTATATTTCATTTAACTAGTGGAGGTATCAATTTTAATCGTATGTTGGTATTTATCCCTTTTTATGTCTTCCGTTAAAAAAAATGGTTGAAAATAATATTTCAACTTTAATAAAAAAATGAAATGAAAGGAATAAGCTCATTCTTAGTGGAGACTTAAAATATCCAATTCCAAATATTTGCATGATGAAATATGTTTGTTTAAATGACATGAGTAGAAATAACTTTTAATATTTTGTTTCCAATAAATTCTTCTCGTTGTTTGTGTAACGCATTTATATTATGAAAATTTAATCCTTTCGCTTAACTATGATTGCGGGAGATGTTGATGTTTCAGGGTAAATAATTACTTAAACAGACAATGCTTTTTTATTTTGTACAAGAAACACTTTCGTTTTTCTCTTGTTTCTTTTTTTGTGATTTATTTCTTTGCGTTTTTCTTAATTGCTGAATCTATATAAATAACGTGCAAATGACAGAAAACAAAAAAATAAAAATCAATTTTCGTTTCATTTCCACAGTATTGTATTTTAGAGCACAGATAAGAATAACTTTCCAGTTCACGACTTCTATAAAGTTGGTAGATATGATATAAAATGAGTTATTTTGATTTTACGTACAGTATATTCACATTTTCAATAGAATGGGTTCTATGTTGTTTAAAATTGATATTAATCATGTAAATATATTTAATTTGACATTATGCAAATTTGGAAATGTTCAAAGGAAACAATAATATTGTGGTACATGTATATTTCACTTTGATGTTTTGAAAATGTATACCAACATTTATTAAAAGTAACTCATATAATACTTAAGTGCGAAAAATGTATTAGGAAAATATGAATTAGATCTCATGATAAATATTTTCCTAGTTACATTTTTTGTGCAGCATTCAACTACGGTATAAACGAACATTTATGATATGGTGCAACGTTATCACATATATAGTAAGTTATATGGGGTAGTATTTTAATTCATAAATATTAATTATATCCATTTTGAGGTGGAAATGTAACTATATTTTTATAGGACTCGTTTGCATTTTAACGTAAATTTATATGGTACATTTCACGTGTTATGCAGTCGCTCGGTTTGTATAAATATGACTTGTGTCTGCGCATAAAACTGGTTACCAGCATAAAAGTCCATGCGAATGAGACGCAAAGCAGTGGCTGTTCGTTTAATAAAACGGAAATGGAAATGCTTAAAAGCTGACCATAAAATAATTTGATCTTGTTTCTTTTATTTATACCAAACAATCCAAAACAATCGACGAATGCATAAAAAAACAAATGAAATTATTATGTAATAATCTTTAAAGAATTAAAATGATTCATTTATTATATTTTATTATTTATTAAAATTTGTATAGCAGTTAGTATGATTTAAATGCTTTTCTTATAAGATAGTGGAAAGTGATGCATTATTGGTGAGTTAATGGTTTTGGTTTATTCTGCGATTTAGAAAAACGTAAATGAAGCCGCCACTGGATATTATATGCTGTTTCCTATTTCGTTATTTCTGGCTCTCTTCTCGTTTGGTCGTTGTACACACTTTTCATTCGTGTGTATCCACCGGTGTAGCACCAGTGCATCCGGCACTCCACCAGGAAATTACGACCAACACGGATGTCTAACGGTTTCTCGTTTTTATTTCGATTTCATTTCACCGCGTAGCTACCATATACCAACCATTTCACGAGAGTAGTGTGGTTTGTGATGTGTTTGGAATGCTGTTAAATTTCTGTTATTGCGGTTCTTTTTAGTTCTCTAAAATAAAAAAAAATACTGGGTTTCTTTTAGCAATTTTGTTCATAAATTATAATTTAGCACTGAATGTCAAGTTTGCAGTGCTACAAAGATTGTCATTTTAAATTTATTTTGTTAATATAGCTTTTACCTCTAAAGTATCATTTAATAAATAATATACTTCGCTGCACCATGACATGCACAGTAAAAGCATATTTCATTAGTTTTGTGTTGTATGGTGACCACGTGTAATATCTGCAACTATACTATTTACGAAAACATCTGCAGTGTCATGCACCGAACTTTCTTATACGCATTTGGGTTAAACCATATCGTAGTTTCATTATTTATCTAATTTATAATATTTGTACTAACCTTTAGATTGCTTTTACACTAAATATATTTCTTTGAATAAATATTAAATGTCAAACTTCAAATTATTTAAGTCTATTTTGTTAAACAATTGACAGGCGCAGTTGATACGATTTATGTAAAAATATATATAATAAACAGACATTTATTTTGAAACCAGTACTTTTTTTGGAAAAAAATTCAAACAAAAGTTGTGCTAAATATAAATACCTTTAATTTTTGTTCATACAGTTTTTCTGTAACTGTAACCATTTTTGAGTAATTGCAGAAAATACAAAAAATGAGTAAACAGGGAATTCCGCTTTGAATATTTTTTTCAAAAATAAAAGGAGCACATTTTAGCTTCAGCCGTTTAGGCTGTAGAGGACACACACACACACACACACACACACACACACATACACAGACACACACACACACACACACAAACACAAACACACACACACGCACACACACACAGACACACACAGACGTCATTCAAAAAATAGTCGGAATCGATTCAGGGAAGGTCAAAACGTATATTTCCGTTAAAATCTCGAGATCGAAATTTTTCATGATTACAATACTTACTTATACTGCGTATAAGAAAGTAAAAATTACCTAATGTCTCCGAGTTAAAATAATATATTTATTGCAATGACAAAAAAATCTACTAAAATTAGTAAAATTACCCTGTTGCTAGTTGGCTAGTTGTATGTTGCGTTTTCATTTTAATGACCAGAAAAATAAATTGCAAACATTTTTTTTTATGTATCAATACCTGCAAAGCTTCATACAAATTTGTAAAATAACTGACAGAGATAATTAGTGAATTTGAACAGCTTTGCAACTTTAATTATATTTTGTATATCATCTACATTACCCCAACGTTACGTATAGATTACATATGAAAAATTGCAAATTAATTTTTGTTAACATTTGTTATACACTAATATGTATTGATTACAAAATGGCATTTAAAAAATATTTTTGCTTTACATAAAAGTTTATTTTACAAAATTTTGTTGGTATTATTAATAATTTTCATTAAAATAAGAATAACAAACACAATTTCTGACGAGTATTTACTAGTTTTTCGAATAATCTTTTAAGCGGTTATATAATACCAGTGTAGACATGTGCTCTTTGAATCCCGCATAAGCTTCATAAGTTATTCAAGAGTAACCGCAATACCTGGTTAATTCGAGGACTGTTCCTGTTTTATTAACGACTGAACATCCGACGGTTTACAAAATATTTCATTTAATATCACTTACCGGCTTTTGAGCCACACAAAAAATTCATAATTTCTAGTACAGGATCAATTTTCCGACATGATAGTACATATTTAAGGCGCTAAAGATATTAAAACTTTGTGTCACTTTGATTTTATTTCTTTCTGCAGTAGCCTTAGTTGTTGAAGCAAGGAGAGCTTAGGTGAAATTCGTTCCGAGCTTGTACTATGTTTGTTTGTCGACTACTCAAGGAAACTACACACGAGCACCGATAAGACTCTTTCAGCGGTAAGTGAAGTGTAAATAACATAAAAGAAAATAAAAATCACCAGACAATTTTACGACAAACCGTAAAAAGTCTTTTTGCAAATAACGATTTTAGAAACAAATAATGAAAAAAAAAACATTCGGTTTCAATTTGAAACTATTATGTGATGTGAGAGTACAAACAAAAACAAATCGTACAAACAAACTGTATTTATACAGTTCAATATATAATCACGAAAATTGTTCAGTGAATTTAATGTAGATCGAGCCACGTAGAAAGCAATTCCATTAACAGGATTGTGCATAAAATGTTCTGATATTGACAGTAGAATGTTTCGGTAATCATTTGATTTGTTTTATGGGTTTCTGCGCCATGTCAAAACACATATGGCTGCATTTGACCATTGTTTTTAAATAATAATACTGATATACATTGAAATACAAGCTGCGTATTATCATTTTCTATACTATATTCGGAGAGTAAAATTAATACATTATTCCACTTACAATCAATTACTATTTAATAGAATTTAATAAATTAGATAATTTTTTTTTATAAGAACAATTTAATTTCCAATCAAGAAATATTTGATTAAAATATCGATTTTAAGTATTCTACTTGATATTTTTAAATCTGCATTACCGTATAAGAATAGTGTGTGTGTGTGAGTGTATTTTACGTAAAAAACGCTACCAAAACATATGCATTTAATGAAAAAATTACCCAGACTTTACAGTACTCATATAATTAGGAAACGTAATTAAAATTTTATGAATGCTTGACCTATAATAATCAATTCAAATATCATATAATTTAAAGTCATACGCTAGCTTATGAAAGTTGTTATATCCTCTGATTGTATAAAAGAGATAAAAACATTATCAAACAATTTATACTTAAGGTGACACGGGTACCACCACGCAAATAATAATTACACTGTCATATATGATCGATGATAGTCACTGATACCGACATATTATATGAGCTTTGATTTCTTTCTGCATTCCAAAAATCAATTATCATAAATATACACATTGCAACAATAACATGTTTTCATCTAATTGTCCTACATACATTTGGAAATTGTTTACGAAAACAACCACAATTTTAAAAAAAAATGTTTGGTACTAAAGGAAATAAAATATGATGGCAAATTTATTGTATTTAATATATATTTAAAAGCTAGCGTCAAATTAATTTTACATTAGCAAGAAATAATTTTATTTCATACTTCCAATTAATATTATTAACAGCATCTCGGTTATGATTGTAGAATTTTAATAATTTTAAATAAAATTTTATGAATTAGATTATGAATTTCTGCATAAATTGGCTTATGCTGTTTTGCATATTTGTAAAGGTAAATAATCTATCCTACGGTTTTATATTTTAACATAAATTACAATTGGAAATAATAGTAGGCTTAGCCAAGGCTAAATATATTTTTGTAAGTAATAGGGTAAAAAATTATGAAATATGAAATTATTAAAATAATAACAAAATTTATTATATATATTATGCTAAAGGGTAATTCGGTACTACATGTTATTTAATAAATTAATAATATTGTAAATTAAATTAAAAACTACAATAACAATAACGAATTGCCTGGCCTAGTTAACTATAATGCTAATGAAAATCACATAAATAAATATATAATAAAACAGTTCATTATACATGTTTGTATAATAATATAATAATAAAACGCAGGAAACTATTATTTATTTTGTGTAAATATTTCGAACGTGCTTGTTTGATACTATGCACATATACATACACAAATTTAGTGAGAACGAAGGAATTTAGGCCCGTTAACTTAGTAAATGCACGTTGTCACGCAATATCATTTACCTTTTAGTGCATTAAAGAGTAACAACAAAAGGGTGACCGCGCTGCTTTTGCGAGTAGGTTTATTTTCACATTTCCAGCCTGTGGTTACCGACGCAGTAGCGGTTCACATATAAAAACGTATGGGGGGGGGGATAACGGTAAAAGATTCGGGTTTTTCTATCATTTTAATGAAATTATACATGATCTGCCACGTCACCTTTTCATTTTTCAACAGTGGTGATTCAAAGATATGAATTATTCAAAGAACTCAACAAACATGACGTATAAATCCTACTTGAAATTTCCGGTAAAAATAAAACTGATAAAATATAATTTTAGAAGATTCTAAGAATTTTTGATTTGTGCAATAATTTTACATTTCTATATTACGAAATTATGACAAAAATATTAAAGATTTAATTAAATTATTAAGGCTTAAATTTTCACGGAACAGAATATTGTTCATCTCCTGTGTGAACCGCCACTGGTCGGTAAACTGACATATTTGGACTGCGGTTGTAGGACGCTCGTATAATAACGTGAAATAATGTGTCTAGGCATGTGAGTAACAATTACTCTGTAATGGGATACATGACTCCTATTGTTTAAACATGTAGGTGTATTTAGGGGTATGTGTGTGTTAGCAATGCATGTTGGTCGTTTAACCTCTTATATCCGAATAACAGGCATTTAAGAGCCTTTGCAGATTACCGGGAAAGCTTACCTGTATAATCACTCAGTAATTGTGGTCTTGGGAAATTCAATTACAAACGCCATTTGCTTATATCGGTAAAGCGACCGAAATCGTTTACGTCTTATTTATTATTCGTTATTCTGCTAACAGTATCTTATAATCATTTTTTATTTATATGAGTAAAAATTAATAATTTATTTAAAAACAACTATTAAATTTGGGATACTACTAAAGTATTATTGCATATAAATGTCTGACTACACTGTAACTTATTTTAGATGTTTATTTAATTTTGGATGAGTTGATTTGAGTGGACAAAGCTTTAACAATTCATATTTAGAGATATCTATGTTATATCATAGGATCAATCGCGATCGGGGTCGGTTATAATTTTATCATGAAAATATTTTTTTATGTATATTTATCATCAAAATATATGTATATTGTACTTATTATGATTGCTTTGAAATATATGATTATGTGTATATTTTTATATTCATATAACTCAATTTTAATAACTGTTAAACAAAACTCGACTTTCAGTAATCGTAAATTTAACAGCATCAGTAATATTTTATGCGGTTGAAACGATAACAGAGGAAAATGTATGTTTAAAACGGACAGGCGCATTATTTAAATTAGGTGTCAAAATTGTGACATGTTATTCTTTATTAAAAATGTATTCAGCTCTGAATATATTCGTGCCATTTACCTTTATTTGCCATAACCAGTACATTTTATGTTCGTCAAATATTCACTTGATATTGTTGTCATAAAATCTGTCACTTTAAAATAGAGAAATATTTAGATTTATTTTCGATAATATAAGGTTCTAAACTAAACTAATTTAATTTTATGAACACTGATGATAACACGTATTTCAATCAATAATTTTACTATATCCATAGTTTATTTCGTAGTTTTATGCTACATTCACATATTTGATGACGTACGAGGCAAAATCATGCCATATGAATTAATAAATAAAAAAATCGTGTTTCAAGTTAACAGAATATGCACCAAATACATAAATGTTTGAATGCGCGTTATGAAGTATATTCAACCACGAAATGAGAAACGAAATGAATGGCAAACACTCGAAAAAGTTTATCTTTTATTTTTCATATTTCATCTGGTATTCTGGAATACTGTACTTGTTCTTACTCGCATACGTTTACCAGAAGCGCTGCGGTGGCGTAATTTAAACCAACCAACGGGTGAAAGTTGTGTTTGAATCATGTTCATTACTGACGCTTTATAAAAGTGACAAAAATGGTGTTGCTGCCGCAACGACAAAAACAACTTTACGCTTTTTTTTCCTTGTGCAAAGCCGTTTTCATTATGAGATCCCAGCAGGCACGCCGTGCTTATTTAGATGCACGGTTTGATTACATAGACACGCGATTCTTTTTCGTTTTCCACTTGTTTTTACCCTTGTAGAAATATACGAATTTAAATAATTACTACACGAACAGGTTTAAGAAATAATTTGGTAGCTTCATCTTGGTATAATTACTTTCAAGGAAACTAGAGACGATTGTTTGTTGGCCAAATAACGTCTTGATATGCAAATGATAAAATTAAGATTTACTATTATGTACCAGTAAACTAACATCTTAAGATTCAACATATAATTTTTTTTACACGCGTATTAATAGAGAAAATAAACTTATCAAGTCTAAAATTAAACGCTCCTTACGATATTTTAGTACATGTACTACTTGAAAGATTATTACTTTATTTAAATAAGTATTATAAAAATTTTGGTTCAACAAGTATCAAATTCTTAGGAGATGAGAAAATTCAATTTAAAAAAGAAATTTATATATCTATTTAAAATCAATGGAATACAATTAAAGAAAACAAATCAGAATCTTAAAAGCTCCAGCCAGATGATGGAACGATGTAAGAGATACTTCGTTTTTATTGGTTTTCGGATATATTCAACTTAAAGCAATATTGAATACCGTTGGTGTACGCACAAAAAACATTCAAGATCAGATTAAAACTTTTTCATAAAAACACAAACTTTAACAGTAATTTTTTTTTAAATTGGGTTTTTTATAATACCACAAAAAAATCACGAATTTTGTTATTAAAATCATAATAGGTAGAAGGCATATATTCGATCCCGTGTTCTTACGGAAATAAATAAATATTAAGTTAAAAGAATGAAATTATTTATGAAATAATTCTATAATTGTTCTTGAAATTCTAACTGATATATGCCTTACAATGAAAGATATATTACAAGTTTTCAAACTGATTAATTATAACTAAGGATTACAAAGTTGAAGCTTATAAATATTAGATTAGTATCAGTATTTAATGATGCCAAAATTTCAACTATGCACTAGTTATCTGAAAAAGGAGTAAGAATAGATATTCCGTTTAAATAGTGAAAATCTTGTTAAAAAGTGCAAGAGAATCTAATAAAGTTTTGTGCGGTCGTAGCACGAAGAGAAAGCTACAAATTATGCAAACCGTATCATCGGCGAATTAAAGTTTTAGGAGTGGATTTGACGGTAGAGCAGCGCGCGTCCACACGAGGATTATTTTCATGCTATGCCTTTTAACGTTTCGTAGTCTCCATTTCCCATCGCCGACACCGTCGTCACCGCACCAAGGATCACAGTTACCCGTGGTGGTCTTTACGCGCTTTAATAAGACCAAGAATATTATTAACTTTTCTAAAGCTCGCGTGTGCTTCGCGTTTTAACGACCGTGGAAATTAGCGAGACAACTTTCATCCTGAAACGTCTGTCTGTCTTTTCCGCAACAAACGCATTCATTTGTTATCCCCGTTGCTGCGTCTGGAGCCAGTCGTCTTTTATTTATTTATTTTTTTTGTCCGTTTTGTAATGCAATGATACTAGAGGAAAATAATTTGTCATCATGTCATTTTCATTCGGAAACATACTGGCTGTCTGTCTGTGAAACGGATTTGTTTGAATGTTGCTTATTTTTTATTGGCGATGTAAATTAATCTACAACAAATTAAATAAAAAGTACTCTAATGTATTCTGCTTGCTTACAACTTTTCTTACACTCAATTATATTTATCCATTTATTCCGAGGACGGCCTCGCATTCCCACACCATTCATTCCCCCACTTAAACCGTTTTAGTTCATCTTTCATACGTCATTGTTTCAATATGACTTAAAAACTATAGATTCAATAAATAAATATATGTGAATAACGAGCTTTATGAGAAACAAACATAATAGTTTTTATGCAAATTCTTATATATCTGGTTGGGGAATGCATTGCAATTAAGTAAACATTTACTGCACTACTTGTACTAATTAGAACAGTTTTAAATTGGCTTGGTGTTTCTTGAAAGAACGGTTACTTTTTAATGCTTTCCCGTTTACTTTTATCAGTTCATGTAGTAGCAACTAGTAGCAAAACTAACAACTTCAAGAGTGGATATCAACCTGTGCAATGATCATGTTTTGTTTCTCGAGCAAAAACAACCAGCAATTACCGTAGCCGTCATATGTGTAGTGAATTCAAATGTAACTCCAACGGTTTTAAAATTAACATTTAGTACCGGGAATTGCAAATTTATATTGAATTTCTAAACTAATTTACATATATTTTGACAAAATTATCATAGCTCCCCATAGTAAATTAATGCCGGTGAAACATTTTCGAAACTTTCATCATTTTATATATACTTTTTATAACAAATATGTAATAAATATAGCCAAGCGAGTAAAACAAGTAAAGATAAATACAATCATGAATACATTTTTAAATTGTATGGAACCATTCTTGTTATTTAACGATTTCTTTTTAATATATTATGAATTGCGACAAAAGAAGTAACTGCTGTAGATTTCTCTTAAGATCAGGTTAAACGAATAGATTTTTAACACTTCTATGTAATTTATTTTAAATGATGTGAAGTCGCCATACATGTAAAGTGTAGTTTAAAATATGTAATAAAATTATTAATTTTAATACTGTACGTATATCATTAATAACAACATGTCTGAAGGTTGTTTTTAAAAATATTAGCAACTAGGTAAATATAGATATGAAACAATTAATAATAACATAATGAGTAATTAAAAACGAAAAAAAAAAACCTTGGGGTTGTTAAATATATAATATGTAAAACGTTCATCAGTAAAGTAAAACAAAGGGTCCCTAAAGTATGAAATTTATATTCATTTTGATATCGTCGAGTTGCTGCCCGGAACGGTAATGTTAGATTTTATATTTTGCGTTTGTTTGCGCAAATTGAATAAATAAAAAGTAAATTTACTTCAGGCGTGATAAAAAGCTCAGAACCCAGCGATAAATGAATACATAAATTCATAATAAAGTATTTTAAAATAAATATCAACCGCGTATTGCGCGAGCAGTACTAACTTTAACATTTACTTTATGTAGATTAATTTACGTGATATCACGTTAATGCTGCACGTGAAGTTACCTTATAGGTAATTAATTTTACCATTGTACACAATAAAGTTGTATACCAGTAATATTAAACTCCGCCATACGCTCTTAAGTAGATAAAATCGCTACATTATTATTATAATGAGCCGTTGGATATCCAAAAGCTTTGTGCGGCCTATAGTAAATTTAAAAATAAATGTCGTCTAAATTTAAAAATAATTATATCTTGTGGTAAAAGTTATTTCATTTTGATAATTTTCTAATAATATAAACGAAATATCCCTGAAAAAAGAGACAATTAAACCGTCTCACAATTTTAAATTTAGTACTATTTTACTATAGAATATATTCTTTAATATTTTTGATAAATAAATCTACACGAATGACTTCCAAGTATAGCTTAATTTTAAAAATAATAAAAGAACATCAATGTGTTTTTACCATTATCTTTAATAATTCGTTGAAAAAATACCACGAAATAATTTACAAACTAACTTAAAATAATAGAATTTATTAAATTTTTCAAATAAAATACACTGAATCGATATTTTTTCTTGTTACTATATGGTGAGTGCCACCAAAGTTCTGAAGGCAACTCTGTATAATCATAACATGACTACTCCCTGACAGAATTATGTAAAGTAGGGTGACTATCCCCTTCCATATATGTCAAGATTGTGGGAAAGCGACAACTGCATCATGTCAATTTATACTTAGCTATAGAAACAAGCCTCCCCCAACAGTGGAAAATTAAATGAATTTATTCAAAACATTTTAGGTGAAAATTTCACTCGCTGTGCCGACGCCAGCGAAAAAATTACTGCCGTATCCTGCACAGAGGGAGAACTATTAGTAAGTTGGGGAAAGGTAATCTACTGTAAGGTTGCGGTACGTAACCATCCTCAGCAATTATGAAATGGAAAATTTATACTGACAGTTATTATGGTTTCACTGACATTTAATTAGGCCAAACATACACGGAAATCAACATCTTATATACATATACTTAGTAATAGTGTTTTGACATATTAACAGAAGAAATATCAAAACATTACTACAATTATTATTACACCGAAAGGCAGCACTAAAGTACTGTATTTATTAGAATTTTGGATATAACACAAATGATTTACATGTTTTATACATATATCATATTAAATAGCAATCGAACTTAGCATCATTTATGTCCAATAATTATCTACATTATAAATGAGAAACTTATAAGTAAAAGTAAAATACGAACACCTATCTTGGTCCTTCGCTGCGAAAACCACTTATACTCTAGATGTAAATCCATTGCAGCACAAAGACGTGTAAAGTGAATGCTAATCAATTAACGAGGCATTTATATTAGATGAAGATGAATTAAGAAGTTCATCTAACTACCTAAAAGATCATAAACATTAGTAGTAAATAATAAAGTCAGCCGTTGAGGTCACCTATTGTTCAACATAACCAGAGTTCAAAAATTAAATTATTCAGTATTACAAGCACCAGCGAGCTATTATAACAGCACAATTATTTGATGAAATCAGTATCGTAGAGGGAAATCGCCATTTGTTAGTGATGTAATTGCGAAGTCGGATTAATTCTTAATTTTTCATTATATGTGTTAAGATAAATAAAAATAAAAATCGGTAAAATCGGGCCTGAGCTTCGCGAAAAAAATGCATAAATGTGCATTTTTGATGCATTTTGAAAAAATTTCCCTTGCTTTTTTTTTGTTTAATTTCTTTCTACTAGTATTCGAATAACAATTCTAGAGTTAATTGTCATATATTCTGGTGCACGGTCTAAACAAGTAGGTTTTACTAAACCGGGTTCAGGAACAAAAATTTATAGTAGGCATAAGGAGCACTAAAACAGGATACAATTGTTATTGTTTTATAATCGTATCAATACAGTAAAATATAAATTAAATTGCAAAGAAACCAATTACAGCGCTCATTCGACATTTTTTTTTAAATCATATTACGTAATACAACTTCATTTAAAGTGAAGTGAAAAGAAAACAGTAATAGTTAAAATCAGGACGGGGAAACTAGTTAGAACGACTGCAAATTAAATTACAATAAAATACAAAACTTCGGTTAAATGACTTGAGGTTCTCATTAAAAACTTTATGAAATAAACGACATCTTAAACGTAATTAGATCATTTGAAATGCATTGTGTATGACGAACTATTAGTAGTGCCATTCAATTTGCTGCAGGCACAATGCGTTCAATTTCTCTTGAGAGCATCTTATTTCTACAGAATAGGAGAAAGACCTCCTACATTTTGAATTTTAAAGGCTATCAAAACAAATCTTATATTTAAAGGCATCTCAGAAACGAAGCCATTTTGAAAAGTTAAATTGGCACTCCAAACACATTGAAATACAATTGCACTACAAAGTCGGAATACCGCATAGAAACTTGCCAAGTAGCCGCCTCGGTTGGAATTATTGTATAATAAAATCATCGCCTTTTATTCCAAGAATGAACGATTTAAATCATCAAATATTGTAAGAGCCTTAATATTTTATTTTCTTCTGCACATAAACTTGATAAATTTCAAATTTAAATGCTTTGAAGAAACCAATAAAAACTGTAATGGTTACAATAACATTTTTATTAGATAGTATAGCCAATGTAAAATATGTCATATACATTCAACAACATAACACCACGCTGATTTCAAAAATAATACGACGGTAAAAATGATCATAAAATACAGAAGCTAAATTTTCTGAGATATACAGTGATGAAAAGCTAGTACAGTTTTGATTTAACTGGCGAGTTCATGAAATTAGATTATGTGCATTTTTAGTTCAATGCACATTGTTAAATAATATACAAGACACATGCAAAGATTGTTATTATTTATTTTATGTTTATATAAAATGCAAATTACTGCAAATTATAAATGAAATAAAGAAAAAAATTACTATGAAATATTGAAATGACGTTATTAAATTCATTTTCAAAGTTCTTTTAATTAGGAGTTATATGAAAGGAAATCATTTTCTCATTTTCATTTATTCTATAAATAGTTCCGTACAACTTATTGAGAGGCAAAAGTAATTATATAACATCAATTTTTAGTTCTTTTGCAAATGTCTGCGTACTCTATCAAAAATAAATGTAATAAAGTTTTGTTTTTTAATCCTTTTTGACTATTTTTTTATTCTGATCATATTGTGCATTAGGAAAATAAATATAATCTTAAAAATACACAAGAAATTTTTATAATAAATTCTAATTTAACTTTAGTTTTCATGTTACATGATGTAGCCATCAATTTAGTACTTAGATTTAAAAAAAAACTTAGCAGAAAAAAATATTGAGAAAAAATAAACGTTGTTAAAGTTTTTGACAATATTAAAACGAAGAATAAAAGCTGATAGAACAACATTTTCTTTTTGTGAATTTTTAAAGCCGACTTCGTGTTTGTCACACAGACTTTATTAAAAAGTTTCCTCACAAGGATTTTTTGTAAACAGACTTACAATGAAATGATACATCTTTAAATGATAGTCTGCTAAAAATTTCATGACATGAATAAACTTATAAAAAAGCAGAAATAAAGTATTTTTAAGGATGTCAGGATCAGATAATGTACCTGTTTATACTAGTTCATTTAAATTCATTCTTATGTTAGGATTTTCCATGAATAGAAATGTCAGCTGTATTTCATTCAAACCTATTAAAATCACAATTTAACTTTTATGGTACTTACATTTGTTTTATTTGGGTAAAAATCTTATTCAGATTACGAAGTAGAGTAACGCGAGATATTCATATGCAAGGATAATTTGTTACGAATTAACTAAATTGATTCAAATATTTCACTGAATTACCATTTTATAGGATTATATCTAAAAACACTACTCTATCTACCCCATCAGCCATATCTTGAACATACTGGTTAAAACTACATTCTATATGTATGTATATTTAACGAAACACGCCCTTTTTGCCAGACAACATTATAAATTCAGTACACGCTCTTAAATGCCTGAGTTAAGTGGTCTAGGAATACAATAACCCCTGATTCAATGATTAGCCCCTGCCTATCTCCCCTATTCTCGTAAAAATAATAAATTGCATGTACTGTAACTCATTTTTATGACTTCATAACACTCTTTATGATAAGATCTATTCTATAGAAAAACATGTACTTATTATAATTCAATAATTTGCACTCTATTCTTCAACTGTCAACACCTTGTTATCGATTTTTTTCTCTACAACGTTATTTCATTCAAAGTGAATGTTATCGTTAAATAGATCTTTACGACCGATTTAAAGTGCATAAGTAGACATTTATATAACACCGTAAATAAAAACTTATATTGCTACTGTGTACATTAGTACTTGACACGTAATTTTGATAAATATTTGCGTAAAAAATATTTTCTATTTTAGCATATTTTGATAAATTTTTATTTTATTATCAGAAATTAAGAATTTACAAAACTATTAATAATTTATTTTACATCAAATAATGTGGCAAAAAATCCAATATAGTCATTCGCCATTTGAAAAACATTCGCCATTTTATTTTTTTATGACCAGAACATGTAACAAATTTTTCAGAAATACTTATTGATGAAGGCTGGCAGATATTTATATTGTTAATGGTTTCAGCAATCTTAAATTGGTTTTGGTTAAAATTAATTTTGAGAACCATATTTTCCGCGTTGAGACGATTTTTGCTTACAATTAGATAGTTCTTTATATGATTTTCTTTCTCATTTCCATCTATAACATCGCTTCTAAAATTATAAATATTTTGAACTACTTCGAAGTATCCTCTCGTTTTTGTAAAAATATATATTATTGATGAAACCATTATAAGAATGAATTATGCTTAACTCTGATTAGTTTACCGATATTTAATAAACAAATAAAAAGCCTTTTAATAGAAAGGGAAAAGTATAAAAAAAATCTGTGTTATTACATAACTAAACAAGCTAATGGATATAAATGAAACTTTATTGTAACTAGAACCACAAATAATACTTCTTTTAAGGATTATGAAAAAAGTTAATGAAAAATATTAAATTTTTCTTTCGATTTTCTTTTGTAAAGAAAACAAACGCTAATAGCATTTTTTTTCATCCTGCTTCTGATATATTAAACGAAATTATGATGGAGTATGAAGTTTATGGAATATAATAATAAAAAAAAAATGCTTGTATACAAAGGATTTAGATTAAATTGAAAATAATTATTAATTTTTTATATTTTGTTTACTGTTCATATTTTGAATTTCTTCTATTGTTCGTATTGAAACAACCATTTACATTTCGTACGCCATAACTTCAATTCAACTGAGTATCTGTATCTAATAAACACTATAGTGATAAAAAATAATTGCACAGTTTACAATCATTGCAAATGCATTTCTAATAAACCAAATACGATAAATATAAATTACCAACACTGGCAGAAGAATTGTAAATAAAATGAAGTTTATACAAAAATGTGCGAATATTGTTGTTTACGTTTAATGCAGCAGCAGTGGTGTTGGAATCAGGTGTTGTTCAATAAACAAGGTTTAATTAAAGCTTTGCGTAGTTGGATATATATAACAGCAATTTTTAGTAGGAAATTTTACTAAAACGATGTATTTTCCATCCAATGTAAAAAAATTACGAGTGAGTGGCGGCACTTACGATTAAAGATGTGTAAACAAACAAAGACGTGTAATAAAAAAAAGTATCACCATAGCTCAAAATACTTGTTACACATAAATCATACCTATTCTATATAATATATTTTTAGTGAATTAATACATTAAAAATTAGCTAGTCTTGGTAATTCGGAATTGCTAGCTTGCTAGCGATAGGGTAAATATGTGAAGTTGTCAGTCATTCATAAAGCACTGTATATAGAGACGATATATCTTTGTTGTCGTAGTTCGCCAAACAACAACTGATGCGCGTGTTGTAGTTATTTTTGTTGGTTTTTACTGTTTTATATATTTTTTGCTTTACACGGGCGGTGAATGATGATAAATTTCAGTGCATGTGCGGGGTGACCTCGTCGACGCCATGACACAGGTCAGCTATAAGCTCGTCGGTCTGTATTTGACAACGGATAATTGGGGATAAACATAAGTTTACTGGTTTTGTAGTATAGTGCAAAAAAAATATATATATCGCCAAAAAAAATCTTTTTTGTTGATTCTCCACTCGAAGTATGCCACTAGATATATTTTTTTCTAGATTTCCATTTATTTTTTGTCGACGATTTTTACGTCGAAAATATAAAATTCACATATCTATACAACGATTTATTTACTCAGTCACTATATAACTGATCGAATGCTTGTGTCAAAAGAAAATTATATACGGGAAAAAAGTAGCGACGAATATTTTTCTGTATCAAATATGTTAAACCTTTTTGGAAATTTAGTTTACCGAATCTGAACCACATTTTCAATTCGTCTCTAGTATATATCACTGTGATTAACTATATAACATGCAAAACATTCGAAAGATTTAATGACTGGTAGAAATATAACATGCATGATGGGTTGGCTATTTTTACGAAAAAAAATTTGTTCTACGGACAATTCGGAAAATAATCTCATATGCGAACGAACAGTTATATATAATTTCAGTAGCCTGGTAGCTCGTGGACAAAACAGTTCACAGCAAATTCATTGAATGCATGAAAAATGGACCATAAGTCAAAAAACAGAAAATTATAGACGTTGTGAAAATTCTAATTAAAAGTAATAAGCTATTTAACAAACAAGAAAGTTAATGGCTTGCGTTAAATTTATGTTTTTATCGTATTTGTCCGTTTATCAAACTCAGAACATTTATGTATTTGCAGAACAAGTTGAAACTAATTTCCTTTAACTTCTAAAGCACCATTCACAACGATGAAATAAAGAGGACTTATGCATAAATTTATAATTATATTGCATGCATGTATTCATAGCAACAAATCAATGCCTTAGTTAGTACATAATGAACAACAAAAATCAAATATCTGACCTATTTTTGAAAATAATACTCAAACCAGAGTTGCACTTAAAATATACTCAAAATTTTAAATTTGACATTTAGTATCTGTCTTGTTATGTGTAAATATAAATACAGTATGTAAGTTTGCTTAATTTTATTGCTGGGAATAAACCATAACTGTTCTACAAAATGATTCAAAAATAAAATTTCCACCGTTTTTATAAAGAATTTTTTACTATTAACTTTGCAAGATGCAGGTGTTTGAAAAACTGTTTAATATTTTATAATAGAATTGCCTGTTTGTGGGGCAAGGTGTTTTGCTGACAGCAAGAAATTTCAGTGTCTTATGGCTACAACACCTGTGTGTCACTATGCCTTAAATCTTCTCTCAAAATCACCTTCACTTCAACGTGCAACATTGCCTGAATTTATAACTTTTGGTAGTAACGATCCACCTTCAGATGCGTGGAGATTATGATGAATATCGATGAATCGATTATTTATACAGGAAAACATAAGTGGCCTTCACTTTGGAAGAGAATATATTCTTTTCAAGTAAAATTGATTAGAATTAAATATTTTTTATATTCACAACAGCAGATCTCACCTCTGGGCGCTAGTTATGCATTTTCTGTAGAAATATTCCGTAATTTTTGCTATTTTGTTACGGTATTGTTTTGATATTAATTTAAATTATTCAAGTTTAAGTAGTTTCAACTATTATTAATTATCTATTATCAAACTAAAGTAAATATTCTTCATTTGCTGATAGGCAGCTAATGTGGTACGTTAAATTATGATTCTCTTTGTGAGAATATAACTATTGGTAACACATTTTTACTTTGAGTCTAAGATGCATTCGACTTATAGAAAACGAGAATTTTTTACATCCGCCGTCAGTTTTAATAGCATCATCTGTTTGAGAAACGAGTCATTCATGAACTCACTGCGATTTAATTATATTAAACCGAAATACTTTAGATTTGAGGTCCTGGTGCGGCGTCCCGTCAGCCAGAAAACTGGGCCATCTTTCTCTTGCCAGGCTAGGGCAGGGCAGGGCTGGTGATATCGAGCTATCAATTTCCGTCGTTCTGCACCCTACGCGAAATAAGTTAGGATTTTCGATTTCCGCAATGATTATTTGGCGCTTGGCCAAGCGACGGTCGGTGAGCCGAGCACCCCTAAGAATACCGACTGTGTAAACTATAAGCGTTTGCAATATAACCAGAGGGCACCAGTATTTTACGTAATGCAAAACTTGATTCGGGCGACCAACGGGCGAATATGAATTACTGGTGTTAACTTTTTTGCACGCGTGATTTAACTAAGTAAATGATATAAAATACAAAATACTAAACAAATCAATTGTTTCTCAAAATAATCCTATAAGATAATAGAGTAGGAGAGGGGTTAGTTGTTACATAAAGATTTCTTTTTTTTTTTTTAGGAAATCGGTAAGTCAGAAAAATCTGTCATTTAGCCTAGAAAGTTCGGTGCATGACACTGCAGATGTTTTAAATTTCAAAATGAAGTGTTTTATTTTAAGTCATCTTCGATAAAAATCATTTTGATATTTATTAGATATTGATAAGGTTTTAAAATAAAAATAATAAGAGTAAATAAAAATAGTTTTTACACGTTTAAATAATGCTCCTTTTAAATTTGTTTACTTTTGATATAATCGAAAATATGAATGAACGGTACGAAACACAAATGGTATCACTTTAGCGTTAGATCCGCTCTTGGTTTGGTGCAGGCGATTTGAAAATGCATTTCATGAATAAATCCATTTTGTATTTGCAAAATGAATCTGATAGGGATTATTGCAGCAGCATTTAAGTCCTGGGTGCATTGTAACAAAGATACGATGCGGCAGAATTTCTCATGGTGATTACTGCGAGAATGTGAAGGTTTGTCTCTTCTGCTAAGTGAGCTTGAGCACATCGTCTATACAGACACAAATGCAACCAGTTTCGCACCACAGCCTGTCAGGCTGGTGGCAATTACTGTCATCTCTGTGTACTGGAAGAGAAATACACCAAATAGAGAAACTTGTTTTCAAATGAAGTTATTTTGTATATAAAATTACGGTAGTCAATCATACGTAAGCTTTAGTACACACTAGTGCACTTTCCTCCTTGTAAAAAAAAAATATTACTATATATAACGTATTAAATTAATGATGATCTACGGCAATTAAGACGTTGTTACATTTTTGTAATAGAAAGATTTGGCGGAAAGTATAATTCCTAACAATATATCATTTTATATATTTAATGTACAAATCGATAGACAAATTGGCATAGTTTGCTGTTTCCAAACACAATCTCATATACATTATTTATTTATAAAACAATGTATACAAAACAACGATGTGGAATACAGACAGACAGAAATCTGCTACTACTTATATAAAATTAGAATAATGGGAAATACACTCATTTAAAAATCGACAGAATTTGTTGTTTGTAATCTGATATTAATTATTTATTTACAATAAAATGTATACATAACAAGGATGCAGAGTACATACAGACGGACAGAAATTAGTTACTACTTATATAGAATTACAATAACGGTAAAAACGCTCATCTCTTCTCATAACATAATAAATAATAAAATAAATCATGTATAAGTTTGCTTCATCGTCCATATTAATTAAAATAAAACATCTTTCAAGTAGATTCACTTCGAAAATATTTCACTTTTCTTTGCAACTTCTTGTTGTAATAGCCACTTTCGCACAACACTTTAAAAAACGATATCGCCTCTTCTTTTGAAATATCATCGCTCCATTGCTAAATTAAGAAATACAGGAGAACAATTGTGCCTATTAGGAGAGTCAGAAATAAAAAAGGAGCGCTTCAGATCGTTTCCTCAAAAGGCACCGAAAGAAAATGTCAGTAGATGGCATTGAGAGTGAAGACACGACACAAAAACTCATCAAAAGGATACCTTAACCCAATTTCGAGTATTACTTTACGTTCGCCAGCGATGTTCGTTCTAATAATCAATTTATCTTGATTTATATTCTCTACCCAGCGTATATAGCGATGAAATGGCGTCTGTAGAATGCGCACGTGAACATCGTTCACGTTATATCGCTTATACTCTTTACTCGTGTACCCTTCTCCTGCTGCTCTCTATGGGTTCGTGTGTATACCACTTACTATATAGTTTGGCGCACACGCCTTATACCGGTGCTGTAACTCATAACTGTTCTAGCACGCTCTTAAAACGCAGTTCCGCGTGCACATTGCTGTTTAATTCTGTCTTAATTGCTTTGTAAATTCGCAAATATATTCTATTTTATATGTTCGTCGTAAATTTGCGCAATATTATTTACTTATATGTACACATTGCGTGTAAACCCAAGTGCTGATGAAGAATTTATTTTTGTAAATTTATTGGTATACTTGCTTCTTATCTAGTCATTTTAATTATCTGCATAAATTTAGTGCAGCACATACAAATATGAATATAATTTTAAAGTTTTCTATTGAAAGTACATGACAAACTAGTACGATTAATTGTGCATGCCTTAGTTTATAATATCGTGAAAAGTTATTTTATGTAGAAGTCTCAGTACGCAAGTTATTATAGACAAAAGTAAAAAATAATATTTATTGTAAAAAGGTAGCAACATTTCGTAACTTTTGAAATGTTTCAAATAGCTTTTCGAAGTGAAATAAATCTGTTAATTAATAGGCGCAATTGTCTGTATATATTCGTTAGTATTTACTTTATAATTATGATTATACAAGTAGCAAAAACTCATCATCCGTAGCGCGTAAGAAAGTTTTACTGAATTATTTCCATAATGAACTCTTTCAAAAGGAATGAAATTTTACATTTGCCTAAATAGCGTAAAAGAATTGTGTTTTTTTTTTCTTTTCTGTAATACAAAAATAAAGTTTTTTACACCAGTATCTTCAAAGAATTTAAATGTACTGTAAAATAGAATTACACAAAGAACAAAAATAAATAAAAAAATTCTAATCATTGAGAACTTAACTATCTATAGATTAAAAAATATCATACAGCAAATTCCTAAACCCATATATAGAAGTTTTTATAAATCTATCAATGTTAGGTAGTGGAATACGTGCATGAGAATGAGGAGTGCGATACTGTAAAAAATTCCGTGCCTCGCATAAGTGAGAGTTAAATGAGGTGGTAAATGTAAATGTAAATTCTTACAATTTTTTATATAATAAATATTTAAGTAATTTAATATACTGAGGATCGACACCAGGTTTAAAACAAAAAAAATTCTATTGTGTGTGTGTGTGTGTGTGTGTATATATAAATATATATATTTTTTATTTATTTGCTCTTTAATAGAAATATTTTCATAAAAATAATAGCGCTTTGTTAGGTTTGCTTTGTAGGTATTATCTTTAAAAGGATCAAACAAAAAAAGGGTACATTTTTACGATGAAGGGTAGTTTGTTTTCGTGCGGCTTCAATTTGTAACAAAATAAAATTACTTTCCATATGAGCCAGTTAAAAAGGGGTGTTTTTTCTGTCGTTTGCGCGTTAAGGGTGCTTAATTCTTTGATAATTGTATCACCTTGGTAATAAATGTCATAAGATAGAGGCCCGCATGGTGTCCCTAAACGACGCTTTATTTAAAAGTTGATAGCAAATCGCGAAGACAGCACTCTTTCTACCTGCTACCGAATTGTAGATAACAAATAATGCATGTTAGCTTTTTTCCGTAGTGCGCTACCATACACACTTTTTACTACCCTCCACTCGCCGATTTACTCCAAGTTTTTCCTTAATGTGCCACAAAAAAGTCACCATTTCTTTTTATTCTTAAGTTTTTGTCGCACATAAAGTATGTGCAGTAGTTAGATGATATTATTTAGTCATATGACATATCTATTCTATAGGATTTTCAGATCTTTGTAACACATTTATTTTTATTACTTATACTACATTAATAAGAGTTCTTTTATTATTTTCTTATCAGAATAAATTCATAATATTTAATTTATCGTAATAAAACTATCATATACTAGTTCACGAACTGTATGAAATTAGATTTACTAAATTTTGTGTCTTTGCTATACTTATATTATTTATAAAATTAACCAAACAGTTTAAGTTCTCAAGCATACAATTTGATCGAAAAATATAAAGTTCAAATCGTTCAATTACAACTAATATTATACTATATGAATATTACCTTATTATGTGCAATAACTAGATTAGAATGTGCCTCTTATGCAAAGAAAATAGCTTTAAACTTACCGTGCGGTTGCCTAAATTCTTCACTCGACAAAGAAGATGTACTGTTTTTCCGACCAAGCCAGTGATGTTTGCAGGAACGGAAGTATCAAAGTACGGTCCTGTACCAGGCGTAGGCCATTCCTGGAGAAAATCCGTGCGAAATCGTCGCGAACCTCCAGTGATTGTACCTGTGTTTATAAGAATGAAATATCATCAGTAAGTGTCATTCGAAATAGCCTTAGAGTAGATATTACGGCAAAAAAGTCACATAAACTTAATAGAATATCTAAAAATGACTTATTTTATAGGATATTTTACAAGATTTGTTACATCTTATACGTATTTATTAATCATCATTTAAAAGAATTCAACCATAATTAGAGGTGTTTTGAAATTAATTACTGTACAAAAAGCATTGTTTTATTTGAAATAAAAGAAATAAATTAGACGCCTTAAGTGATACCGAGATGCAGTTATAAATAAGTTACTTGATATTTTATTGAGTATATTTAACTTAAATATCCATTTTAAGATCTGTACCTTCTATTGTGCATCCAAGGAACTTTACAGTTAGATTAATTTTTATAATTTTATGAATATGGGTAGACTTGTTTTAGATGGTATTGTAAACATAAAAACTAAAGTGATATTTTCTGTTTGCGCAAAGATTTAACAATAAAGTGTGACTTATTATTTTTAGCAGAATAGGGTAGAAATTTGTAATTATAAACAATAAAAGTAAAATAAAATAAAAACCTGGTAGCGGCAGCAAAAGAATTACAATATAAAAGACTAATTTAACGTGGCAGCTGGTTGGAATATCATACAATTATTTTCGTAAGGTAAAAATATTTACGTAAAATTAAAAAAAAAAAAATGCTAAAATGAAATCTGCATGTATGTGTTATTATTACAACGCTGTTTACTTTCGGAAATGTATTATTCCAATTTTATGTAAATTAGTTTTTATTGTTCTAGTGAGCCGCAGGGTGGACCGTGGTAGGGTTGAAAAAGAGTAGGGTAAAAAGTGAATTCTTGTCCGTTGTACTCACTCCTTGATGAGGCTGGAAAATGAATGAATCAAAAGCGCTCTTTGTGTCATTTCACGTATATACGTCCGTATGTCCTTCGTTCCTTCTACCGTATACGTACGCATATTTTAAATTCAAATTAGAAACGTTAGTAGCCCAAGCGTTCGCACATCCGACAATGTACAAATCTGTGTTTGACGACCGTAACAAGAGTGTAATAACGCCACATTTAAAATGCAGATTTATGAAAATACCGACTAGGTTTGCCGCTTCAGTGCAAACGCTTACCGTATATTCGTAATATTCATTCGGCCTCTCTATGCCTCTGAGTTTCGTTGCTCATGTTCTTGTTACTTTCTGATACTCTGTAATAAAAAAAGTGTAGAATCTCGAAAATTTATTGGAAATACACCTTTTGACCTTCCCTGAACCGGGTATTTTTTGAGTATGTGTGTGTGTGTGTGTGAGAGAGAAAGGGCATATGTGTATGTGTTTATGCATGTATATATGTAATTTTTTTTGTGTTGATTATATATTCTGTAAGGTATTTAATTTATTTGAATTACTAATAGTAATTTAATATATATTTATGAATGAACTATATTTCCATGGATTTTATTATTTTTCTTATCACTTCAGATGTATAAAAATATAGCGTAGTTTTTAGATAAGCACTCCAGCTTTATTTCGTTTTAAAAACATTGATTGATCGATAATGAATTGAGAATTCGCATGATGCTTATTTTAAAACGATATCAAATATAATATAATAAATAAAATATGTAAATCTTGCCAAGTATTTTAATAAAGATAATCCTAAATACTTAAAATTGCGACATGAGATATAAATAGCCGATATGAATACACAATGTAAAAATATATAAAGATGAAATATTTCTTTTCCTGTATATATTATCTTATATTTGATCGATTTATTTTGCCAATACATTATTGAAATTTTACTCGATATTTTCTGGCAACCAAAACAATTATAAATTTACTAAACTAAGGACTATATTTAATTAATTTTCATTTAAAGTGACTTCAGACTTATACTAAAGAAAAGTCATGGTCAATAATTATACGAGGACAGCAAAGATACTAAGGTAAGCAATCATATCAAACACGTACAAATCAACGAATAAATTAAATTATCAATTACCATAACCAAAAGCTCACGTTACGTAGTAGTGAAAAGATAAAGCATACGGTCGCATTCGGATTGAAAAATTTCCTTTATAAACATTTTTTTGTTTTGTTTGGTAAAATGTTAACGGCAAACAAAAAAAATCCACGAGCAGATCTGAAGGTTCTGGGTTAGATCCCCAGCGTCATCCGACACATTGTCATATAATTGTTAATAAATTGAAGCTGGAGTATAAATTAAATAAATTTTTCAGAAAAGCTTTAAACATTTGAAACGACATAGTTTATTCGCATAGAGAAATAAAAAGTTGAAGTACAATTTCAATATGTGTGCGAAATGAATAAGCAAAGTGGTATTTGTATATTTTCCCTGAATACTATATAAAGTTTCGTATGAGAAGCACATCATAACGATTCATTCTAGTAAAGAATCACGTTTTGTGAGACTTTTGCTACACGACGCTTCAGATGGTTCTTTTTTTATGCTTTATATCTGATGTAATTTTGCTCGTTCGTCACGAACTCATAATAATTCCGGAAACATTTTTACAAGCACACGGATGCGCAACAGCCATCACAGGCTAAAGGTTGTTCTTTCACTACCTACCACCATTCGCTGCAGAGTTTCGCAAACTTTTTTCATTTCCACTTAATGTATTTAATTTCGTTTATGCATCACTACACCCGCATAGCACTTTTTTACATTCACCAAGACGTTTGTAACTAAAAATGGAACAGAAGAAAAAGAAATCTGTATCATATTATTCGCACTGCTTCACCAGCATTTAAATAAAATACCGCTTTAAGTTTTCTCAAAATAGTTGAGTCCATTTTCTTTTTCTTCACAAATTTTTGATACAATTTATAATAAAAATAATTATAATAAGAACAAATTTTAATGGCCTTTTCCTTGTAACTGGTACGTTTTTTGAAAAAAAAATCCAACAAAAGTTGTACGAATTATTAATATCTCGAACTTTTATTCGAACTATTTTTGCTATGTTATGGCAGAAACCGGAAAAAAAATACACATGCACTTCATGTTTAAATATTTTTTTCAAAAATGATTCTTACCAAACATATTCAAATAAATTTACCTTCAACCGTTCGGGCTCTAAAGTGCTCACACACACACGCTTGCATACGCATTATAGTGTTCCTATATTTAATATTGTTTAATGCTCAGTAATATATCCAAAAAGGTACCACGGTTTGGAATATAAGATATTCAAATATGTTAGTTATATTATATATGCTCGATTACAAAAGAGTTTGAGAAATGTTGCGAGCCGAGCATGGTCGTGAGAATCCGGTTCGCACACAAGCAGGCAATGTATCATAGGAATATATGGCTCGGACGCCGCTCGCAGATTCTTGTTTGTTCGTCCATACGTTTAAATGCCTCTTACAAGCACCATGAACACACACAGATTGGCGCACATACTTATACACACTGAAAAGCATATACACGTAGATTTACACTATCCCAAGACTGGCCTTTTGGATTTTTGACTTAAAAGCAGATTTAATATGACGCATATGTTTTCACTTACAATTTTAATTTTATTTTCCTGTCTTCACGAAATGTAGTATATATCGTATCGTATATAAAGTAACGATTTATACAATTTGACGTTTTCTTTTATGCTTTAGTATCTTTTAAAAATTATACATTAATTCACTTGTATATATCTCATATATTTAAATTCAAATAATCGCTCACTCGTAAGACTAAAATTAGTCGATCTTTCGCCCCTTTGAAGATACGTAATGGATGACAGCTAATTTAATATACATAATTTATGAGTACGAAAGTCGTATTATAAATCCACTTGGTTCTTTAATTCCAAAATTATTAGGCCCAAAAAGTTTATATCAAATATTGTAATTTGATATTTTTTTACAATACCAAAAACAATCTACAATAAATTTCAATATTCTTTTTCTTTGCCATTTTGGTGATAAAAATGATTAACGACATTAAAACATTTAATAATTGCCTTATCATTTATTTAATTTTCTTTTCTTTTGTATTGCCAAAATACATTACATAAATTGAATAATATCCTTTTGAGCAGACAATAATCAATTATTTCAATTAATGGTTATTCTTTCTACATTTATTGTTTATTTATACAGAAATTCGTTATGACAAACTCTAATCATTGGCAATGCCAATGCGAAATAGTTCGTTGAAGAATAGAGAAGCCAATACTTGTTAAATTTGAACCAGATGCTAAATGAATTTCTATCTTTTTCATCCTTCATGTTTATGACATATAGATCAATAGAAGAGAAAATGAAGCATTGAAACCATTTTGAATACCAAGTTTGAAACAGTTAATACAATTTTATGCAGTTGTCATTGCGAATTTAAACCACGAAACACGAACGGTGCAGTGTATGTTAAACTCTTAAGTAAGTAAGTTTAATGAGAAACAATTTTGTATGAGGAAAAACTTAAATTGCAATTGAGATTGAATTTGAATGAACATAGATCAAAATCGATTTCCAGCTCAGTATATCAGGAACGATGTGTTCCTAATTCTCATTAAGTAAGTGATGTACATGGAGTGTTTATGCGCATGAGTGCTTTTGGGACAATGTGATCGACATTTGTGTCGGAAACACTTCGTACAACTGATTAAAATACCACAGTGCAATTGGGCGACCGTGGCCAGCTACAAGTGACGTCAGCGTAAAGCATAATGGTGATCCATCTCTCAACATAAAAGTGGGACGCGATAATGAAATTCACCAGTTTACAATTTATAGTTCCCTCCGCGTGGGCTCTAAAGCAATCTTATATTGTCTGTTACAGCCTAACAAGCTCCAATGTTTATGTAGAGGTCAATAAAAGCCATTTATTTAATTTAATAGAAATACAAATGGAATTCGTTCTTCGAAAAAAATAATTGCATAACTGCAATACTGGGAATCATAATTGGTTGAAAAAATAGCACAATAGAATGAGGATTATAATATATAAAATAAATATTTATTGGTTTGTGTTGGTATTACAATATTAATACTTAGTTATAGTTACCGATCATGTTCCCTTTGTTTAGGTTGCCATGTTAATATATATAAGTTTTTGTTTTTAAAAAATACCAACAATTAAAAATATATATGAAAATACTGCTGTCAATAAATTACGTTCTCAAAATAATAAACGATAATACAATTAAAAGAATATACCTGTGGTCCTTGTTTTCACTTAAAACCAACAGTTTGTTCTAAAATGAAGCTTGTAATTGAAAACGATACAATAAAATTGTCGAATTTCTTCAGTGTTTAATTTATTTGGCTTACGCATTTAATCTCAAGATTTCTGTTGTAAAAATTTCATTAAATATATGTCATTTATATGTATTTCAACGAAATCTTTTTCATTTAAAATGGTATCATTGCCATTATCTTTAGCACTGTAACGTATCAAGTATCAATAAAAAAATTTTTTTTGAGCGTGGGAAATTAACAAGATGAAATGTTTTTATTTTTAAATTGTCGTATTTATATAACATATCAATAATAAATGTCAAATAATTGAACTTCATTCAAATTTTATTCAGTTGCAAATTGGAAGAACATTTTTAATTTTACACTGTTAATTGTACACTGTTAAACACTGTTAATTGGATTTGTTGCGAGTGTAAGTTTGTTTGCCAAAAAACTCGACTTCGATTTCGATGTATGTATACCAAAATATTTTTTCTCACAGGCCAAATTGGAATCTTTGGAAATCCCGGTTTATTGGATAAAATATTTTTTTTCAGCTGGAACCTGCTTTGAAAATAAATGGTTTCCTGTTGCCAAGCTATTGATTTTAATTAGAAATATTGAATGTGTTTTAAAAATAAATAAATTTAAAGATGTGCCAATTAAAAAGTAATCGCTATCAGAAAGCCTTTAAATAAAGGACATAATGTAAATGAGATTTTCTTTGTACTCTTCTCCTCTTGATTCTTTTTACTGTGAATTGAATTTGATTTTTAACAGGCTATTGATCGTCAAGTATTCATAAATATGGAAGAAGCAGATTCAATGAAATAAGATTAAAATAATGAAAGAGATTTAATCGCGTGTAAAAATAACAGAATCCATTGTAATGTATTTTTAATAGTCCTATCTTTTCGGATTCAACGGTTATAAAATATGATTTCGTTTCAGTTTGATTGAGATTTAAAAGTTAATATTCTTTGTTTTCCATTACAAATGTAATGTGTGTCTAACACATTTCAAAATAGAAACACTCTCAATTGTCATTAACACCTGAGGCAAGAGAGGTAAAAACTAGTAAATCATAAAAAATATATGAGGCATATGACGTATACACCCATATAAAATGCTAAATTCAAATCAATATAAAATAATACTAGAGAAAGTGAAATGAAGGAATGAAATTAAATAAATAGTTGGTTAAATATATAGTTGGTCAGTATACAAATATAAAGTAAACAGATTATAACTTAAAGCAAACATAACAAATAAAACAGTATTATAATTCTATTCATGTTATTCTTCTTGTAAAGTCATTAGGGAGGAATGAAATATTGTATATTACTGATTTTACATATTTCCGTGCGCAAAACTCACGATATTAGATTTTCAGTTTAGCTGTTCCTATATGAATATTTTCGGGTGAAACGAAGCACATAGCAGAGTAAATTAATTAAACAATGTCGTTATTTAACTACTAATTGTAATTCAAGTCTAGAATACGAGTGTGATTGTGTGGAAATCTGGCATCTGCATGGCTTGATCTCAAAGTTATGTTGCGTTGGTTGAGAATATACGCTTAAATGAACTTTCCCTCTCAAATTAAACTTAACGTAAAATCTCTTGAATTACACCAAATAGAAAATGCATGGATTAACACTGGAGGTTACAATATGGCGGAGAGCTGTATTTAATAATATTTTAAGTCAGCACAAACATATTTGATATCGCAAATATAAGACGATGTGAACTTTTACATATTTCAAAATAAAATAAGTTTCTTGCACGTCATAATTCCAAAGGAAATAGTATTTATTACTATATTTTAAAGAATATGTATAAGTTTAAAGCACGATATTAGCTAATTATAGTTATGCAATGGTACATAACTTTAATTATCTTGCACACATGCAGATACGCCGCACACACACACACACACACACACACACACACATACACACGCACACACACACAACTAAAATTCAAATATTATTCCAAAATGATCTAATACTGAAAAGTAATTTTTGCATTAAAAGCAGAATAAATATTTACTCATTTCTTATTGCGTAAACTGTATTTTTGTATTTAATGAAAAATGTTATTAGTATTTTTTTTTTAAAGCCAGCATTTGCTTTATTTTATGAAGATACCTTAACATAATTTGAAAATGTTTTAAAACGAATAATTAGTTAGAAAACTTGGTCGTTCGCTACAAAATGTACTGGTATTAAAAGAAATCTCTTAACCAGAAGAGAAACTTAACTGCTGTATCTTATCCAATACTTCAGAAATGGGTTTACTTAGACAAGACTGCCAATATCTTCGTAATTAGGGTTCCTACCACTTTACAAAAAGCGTACTTCGTAACATTTAGCTTAAGTTTTATAATAAAAAAATATATATAATTACTTAAAAAACACAGAAGCAAAAATTGCTACCATAACTAAGAATTTAATTGCTTTCTTTTCCAGTAATAAAGTCTGTAACGGAAACAAATGTTTAGTAAGTGTATCAAAAATACTGGTGTTGTTACTAAAAAAATAATTTTATTAGTGAAAAATGAGACAAGTATGTACATTCTAAGTAAGGCGCACAAGCACGTACAAAAGGCATATAATTTTTAATAAAGCACAACACAAACTATAACCAGTTGTTGTAAATGAAACATTATCTTCATATTACGTAATTTACACCAAGATTTTGACGAAATTAAACATCATGAATGCAAACACACGCTCATACGTCTCATTTCTTAATAAGAACTCAAAATTTAAACCTTGACGTTGCGCTATTGTCTGTGATGTCTATATAGGTAGGTACACACACACACACACACACACACACACGTGTAGAAGATGTTACTTGAAGCTTACACCTTGGAATACATTATGATAACGAAGGTTTGCGCGTCTCATTCTTGTTTACGCGCCTCGGATGGAAGATATGTTTTTGCATGTATATGTGTGGCTTGGTACCGGTATATGTGCACTAGTGAATGTGTATGTCATGACGAGCTCTCGTGATGTTGTATTAAATTCGCAGTCGTGTACGATGAACGCGTCTGCTACAACATACACGGAGTTGGTTGTGGTGGTACATGGGAGGACGAAGGAAGATGGATCAACTCCCATCCCTTATCTCTATTCAGTATGTGAGCGGCGTCATCTGGGTTCATACATCAGGTTGGAACACGAACAGACTTTCCGTCTGAAATCATACGCCAGCAGGGTGCGTTGAAGCTCGAGTAGAAAAAAAAGAATGGATGAAAAAATGAAGAACTAAAAGTATAAGGGTCTTTGTTTTCCGGCTATTTTATGGAGTAACAAAAACGACAAGTCCATGAATATTTATAATGTAATTATATTTTCGTTAGTGTTTTTGACAGAAAATTACTTTATTTTTTTGATAGAAAATTTTCAAAATTTACCTACAACTTATATGTTTATCAAATACGACGATAATGCAATGGAAAACAAACAACATTATTATATTTCTTGTAACTTTTAGTCAAAATTCATAAAATCATTGCAATAACTCGTTCTTTATTACAAATTTTTACGAATTTTTTTCAGTTTGTATTTCAACTACCTTGATTTATTTGGCTATATTTTTTTACAGTTTGATCGATTTAATATAATTTAAAGTAATTTAACTGCAGTGAAAGAAATTGACTTACGATAATTTTCATAATCTATAATCGCAGTGAATATAGGGGCAACATCAACAAATTATTTTGTAAATGAACATACAAAATTTTGTAAGTGAAAATTGGATAATAAAAAGTGTTCTGTTTCCTCAACGGAAAATTATAAAGTAACCTGCTCTGTAAAAATAATATTATTAAAGGTAACGATGCAAAATGCGATCATAAATGTTTCGTTATTTTAAATACAATGTATGATTTTGGGTTTATTAAAACAAAAGTATAATACTCTGCTTTTTATATAAACATGTACATTCATTCGAATTGTTCCCATAATCAACCACATAATTACTGCTGCATTGAATGTATAGATAGAAACTGTAATCAATATCTGAAAAATCACCAACGGAATTAATAAATAAACTATAGTTCGTGATGCGTTATCAAATGGTCAATTTTAAATTTAAATTAAATTTCGAAGCACAATTTTCACGTATATTTTTCCAACCATAATTTCGTATCAAAACAATTAAAATAAAAAATAATTAATGTCTAGAAATTAAACGATACGCTTTTGATATATTATTTCGCAGTTGGAACACCAAAAAGGTTTTAATTCTCATAAATATACTAATATATTTAACTGGTTCAGTCAAGATTTAACAAATTCAAATTTATTATCAGTTATTCTGCTGTAATCGTATCTTGCTAAGTTGTTATAGTAAAATCATATTCGAGATTATTTATGCCGTATTAATTACAATTATAAATTTTGTTTGAAAATAGTAAGAGGTTTAATTTTAATTAAAAAGACTCGTGTTATACTTTAAAGTTAAGAAGTTCTGATGCAATGAGAAGATAACATATGCTACGTAATAGAAATGAATATATTTGTAACTGTAGTTACGGTAATTCATATTTATTGGGTTGATAAATACATGCAAGTTTTAATGTGAACGTATAATTATTCATTTGTATAGTTTAAAGCATCCGTTAATATCTTAGAATAAGAGTCGCAATTGTTCTTCCGTTAATGTTTATTCGCTTATTTAACCCGCGTTGTTAAATTTTGTCCAACAATTTCGATAATATATTACGTTACGTGTTCCAAATTGATACACGAGTGATCACTGGTTGAAACACATTTATAGCATATTGTGACAAAAAACACAAAACTATTTTTGGTTCTTAATAAAATGAATTCTTTCTTACTAGTTCATTATGAGATAAGGGATGTCTTTCTATATAAGATACAAATACCAATTCACAAAATATTCAAATTTAATAAGTAGATACGATTTTTTATCATATGAAAGTAAGTAAATTAAATTAAATTTCGCCCCACATTTCAACTAAGTATTATAAACGAGTAAAATTATTGAATTCCAAATTTTTGTTGTTGTTCAGCTGTGAGAAAATTGAAGCTAATATGCGCGCAGTGTGTTTTATTTTAAATTGAAGTAAAATTTAATATAGCATGCAGCATTATGGAAATCCAAAATACGGTTCATGACGTGTATTTTTCGCATTGATATATTGACACGTCGTCTTTGCATTTGCTTTTCGTTTTGATGCCGTAGCAAGTCGTCAGCAGCAGTCAAAGTCGGTGTCGAGTGCACGTTTCGATTCTTTCTCAACGCAGAGCGCAGCTTTTGTGAGACGGTAACGGAGAATGAAAGCAGCAGAACTCTATTTCATATCACTAGGGCAGTAGAACGATTCAAGTTCCATTTCGCTTCAATCTGCCAACACACAAACTACAGTTGTTGACGAGACGAAAGAATGAAAACGATCGGTGGTGGTTTACCCATCATGTTGTCTCACAAACACACATAAATAAACTCACAACAACATTTACGCTTTAACTCACAACTCATATATTTATATCAACATAAACACGTACGCACACATGACCACACAAAGTCACACCTATACAAAACACAAAGATATGTTGGTATGGATTTTTCGCAGAAAGAATCCAGACGAAAACAAACATATCATGTTATTGTAACCGACTAACCGTTTTCTTTTCACCACAAAATCTGAAATCAATATATAGTCCGCTCAAACTCTTTTGCTAGCGGAATCATTATTTTTTCATGAAACACTCACAAATGATTGGCTATCTTTTATTTGTTGTTATATCGGATTGCATAATTAATGAAAAAATGTTGCAAATATCGCTTCTTGTTTCGAAACAGCCATATTATTTTTAGTTTTTGGCATAATGTTAAAATTTATTTAAAAACATACATACATAGCTCATGCCTATTCCCATCAAATGGGGTGGCAAAAAACCCTTCACATTCCTTCCTATCATATATTCTTGCATTCTTATTTCATTTAATTCAAACTAGTAATTACTAATACATACATAATATAAATATTTTAGTTACCGGAATATTTTAGAATTTGTATTAGTAAATTCTTCCCATATAAACAAAATATACATATTAATACTATTACTACAAAACGCTGCAGAAGTTTTCCATAATTTTCACTTCGGAGTCCAATTAACGAATAACTAGAGGCTTATGTGACAACGAAGCCAATTTTGTTCGATAGTAAAACAAAGAGTCTGTAATTGTACTGTATGTCTTGAAATGAGATAACATGCAAGTGAAAACGGGTAAGCGAGTTTCTCTGTAAAATTAAATAACGTTTAATGAAACAAAAACAATTCTTTTTTTCTGCGAGTCTGTATAAACTTTCGTTTTGCTAATTACTGTGCATTAGCAATTCATTCTTTTGTGCTTAATCAATTAAAGTGTACGCCTAGCGCGAAGTACATTCCTGCTAATGAACAAAGATTTAAGAAAAGATAAACAAAATACATTATACCAAAACAAGAACGGATGTCTGTTCGGACAATTAAATCATTGTGCGAATAAGTATTATAATAAATATTTTAAAGTAATTGATATATTATTTCATAATTTATATATTTTTAAAGTAATTGAATCGTTTACATACGATGCTACTCTTATATTTTAATAAAAATAAAGTAATATTTAATCTGCTAACATGAATTTAAAGCATTATATGCTTAAATATAAGGGGCCGCTACAATAATAAGTTTAAGAAGCAGAACCAGACAAGCCACCGAGGACAATTTCGCCTCCAGAGAGTCTGCAAAATCTGCACTAAAAGAAGAAGTATATGCCCGGTAGTACTTTCAATCAATTTGTTCCTGTTATACTTTTGCAAAAGTGTAACTTAATTATTTTCTCAATTCTCTTATTTCATAGAATGTGCTGCCTGTAAATCCGTTGCACACTGCAACACCACCTGGTATAACTTTGTTTGATTTCATTGTGTAACAATAAACTTTTCAGAAATCTGTAATTATAGTATAATAGATATTAATTGTTCAAAGACACTTTCGAAACATTTTAATGAAGTACCACGTCGCAGTCTCACCTCAGCGTTATTAAATATTTGAAAATAACAATTTATAAAACTTCGTAGGTTGTATTAAAATATCTGTAGTGTCTTGCAATAAACTTTCTTATACGTATTTCGTTTATATGGGAGGAATATTGCAATCCAAATTTTTAATAATTAAATAAATATTATTATTCATGAAATTATAATTTTTACGTTTTATTGTAAACCAAAAACTCTGAATTCAGTTTGAGTGGCAGAATCGTACAGTATTTGTTATATGAACCATATCTGCAATAAAGTTCAGCAACAGTGCTAAATTTCAAGTTGGTTATCAGTATTTTTGCTAAACAATACCGAACATATTAAATAGAAATGTAACATAATCAGATATATATGAATATTTTTCTCTTTAATTTAAATTGCTTTGTTTTTATTCAAATAGTTTATTACAATACGTAGATTTGATTAAAGAATATTTGAAAATTGTATGTTCTATATTTACTTTCTTTTTGGAATGCTGTAATTTTTTTTTAATTCCATTCTTGGTTGGGACCAAGTTACTTCTGAAATAAAAGTCGTAATGGATTTAAAATAAAACCGAAGTGTATGCTCATAAATTGTAAATAGCAAATTTAGTGTCAATCTTTAAAGAGCGTCAAATTTTTTCGTACTATCGAACGTCAACTAACATTCAAGTATATGAGATTTCCGACCATAAAAAATATTGATGTAGGACAAACCGTGAACTAAATTGTGTGACGCATTTAATTTTGATCAATACTTTAAACTAACTTTGATGTTTCAACAAAAGTACTTTTTGGTGGCAGACCATTAATATAGTCATTTTCATTAGTGACTAATGACCTCATTTACGTATCAAAATTATTTATCTAGGTGAAATGACGCAGGAAAATTTCTCATTACTTGACTTTCAACAGTTCTAACTGTAGAGCACTCGCATACATACATACGCACCGGCGCAATAATTATTATTATTTGCGATCAAATCTCTAGATTCTTGGATTTTACATTATGATTTTTTACTTCTTTCAATCAACCAGTCAGACTTACCTTGCAAATGGTAAGCCAATCACGATATTAATTATAAAGAAAGTTATATTATTTGTTTATATTTGAAATTTTAAATATCTTTATTATTAATCTGCTGAAATTCACTTATATGTATACATAAGAAATTATAATTCTTCGCATATAAAAAGATATCAGCCGTAGACTACGGAATTGCATTTAATATTGGTTTCATATCTAAGCATCCTTGCATTCCTCACTTCTTCAAAAGGAATTATTTTGAGAAAATTGTATTGTATGAAATTTAGATAGATTAATAAAATTTAAATGAAAATATAGCATGACTAATTTTTGCAGGAGCATAATCACGAAAGAAAGGTATTGCGTATTAAAATATATAAAAAATATTAATTTAACAATGTTTGAAAAAAACATTGCTCGCACCACTGACTCATCGTCCTATATAACTTTAATTCAATTCCTGTACAGTAATATATAAATAATTTTAAATTTTAGATTTTTAGCTTGTAGCATTTAATTATCTCACTATGTTAAAATTTGCATAAGAGCTTGGTTCTTTTCGGATGAAAAAATCACGTGTAGCACATAAATGCGCAATAGGACGCAACACAACGTAAACGTAACGCTACGTATATTGTGTAATCGTTGGGGTTAGTAAATTTAGCACCATTATACGATTGTAATTACCGCTAAGCGGAACTCGGCAGCGCCCTTTTGCTATTGCCTTTTTTCATTATTCGCTTTTTTTTTTAATCGTTGCGAATCGAGGCACGTCGATAGAATCTAATTTAGGTTAGTTCCTTAGGTATTATTTCGATCCTGTGACTCGGAAAATGGCGCAGTTATAATTAGTGAACAAACGTAGTATTCAACTTGATTACATTTTACAAAATTAATGATTACTTTCGTGTATAATAAATGATAATTTGCATATCTGTATTTTATATAATTGCCATGTATTTCGATATTTATATTCATTTTTAAATCTATATTATTCAAAAAACACTCAAACTAAATTCACTTCTTAAACTAAACTTTCTTATACACATTTTGGTCATATTTTTATTATTTTTCTAATTAATAATATTTTACTTACCTTTGGAATCCTTTTTCACTAAATGTATTTCTTAGAATAAATATTAAATATCAAACTCCAATTTTTTAATTTTTTATATTTTTCTGTTACACAATTGACAGGTGCAGATGATACGATTGATTTAAAAATAAATATAATTAGAAATATCTGCAGTGCACCGAACTTTCTTATACGCATATGGGTTAAGCCACTTCGTAGTTTCATTATTTTTCTAATTTATAATATTTGTTCTAACCTTTAGATCACTTTTACACTAATTATATTTCTTAGAATATATATTAAATGTCAAACTTCAAATTATTTACGTCTATTTTGTTAAACAATTGACAGGCGCAGATGATACGATTTATGTAAAAATATATATAAAAGGCAGAAATTTATTTTGCAACCAGTACACTTTTTGGAAAAAAAATTCAAACAAAAGTTGTGCTAAATATGAATACCTTTAATTTTTGTTCATAACATTTTTCTGTAACTAACCATTTTTGAGAAATTGCAGAAACTACCAAAAATGACTAGAGTAAACAGGCACTTCCGGTTAGAATATTTTTTTCAAAAATAGAAGGTGCACACCCCAGACATATGCAAATCTTAAGTTTAAGGTTTCATAATTTTAGCGTCAACCGTTTAGGCTGTAGAGAACATACATATACACACACACACACACACACACACACACACACACAGACACACACACACACACACAGACACACACACACACACACACACACATACACACACACACACACACACACACACACACGGACGTCATTCCAAAAATAGTTGGAATCGATTCAGGGAAGGTCAAAACGTATATTTACGTTGAAATCTCGAGATCGAAATTTTTCATGATTACAATACTTATACTGCGTATAAGAAAGTAAAAAATTTTCAATCATTATTTTGAAACCAATACTCTTTTTGAAAAAAATTATTAATTTTTAGCCAAACAATTGTACATACACACACTTACACATTTCGAATAAAATTTAAAAAAACACGGATAAAGGTACTGTTTTTCAAAAATATCGACTATCATGTGTGTTGGCGGGTACCAGGCATAGAAAAGTTAATGAAAATCAATTAAAATTCTTCTCTGAATTTAAATTGCGGTTCTTAAGATATTTAACCCTGAATATTGTTGTACATATATTTTAAGTGCTTTTTTGATACTCTATAGAATATTTAATTAAAACTGTTTAACATTGAATAGAATAACTGAGAAACTTCTATAAAAGTTTGGAAATTGTAAAATTTAATTTGATTAATAAACTTTCAAACCAATGTTGTTCACATATGATACAGTAATAATATGAGAACTAGTTTTAGAGTGTAAAATGTTTAATTTCTCAGCAATTATAGTTCTTGTTAATTCAAAACATGTATGCGTTATAAAAGTTAAAGTTTTCTGAAAAGCCATAATAGCACAATGGTCGTTGTCGGACGCTGCAGCGTCGTTAAGCGTCGCTATGCCGTGATTCAGATCGTTATATGTAATATACCCGCGTCGATGTCCGCATCATGCAACCAAGTGTAAGTGTAAGTTTAAGTCTAGTCTGCTTCGCATTAAGCTATCATCATATATATTTGCCAGTGCATTGGTCAGTCACTTCATTGTTTCTCTTTAAAGCTTACACTAAAACTAACAACTTATAAGTACAAGAACATGTAAACAAACAGTCTTAGTTGATGTATAAGTTATATTAAGTTAATACTTGTATATAAACTAGATGTAGTTGGCTCTAAATTACCAGGAAAGTTTTAGATAGATTTATTGTTTGAATTGATAATCCAATTCTAATATATATGCTATGCAGTTTTAAGACTAAAAATTATTGATAAAATTTGTACTTATCTAAAGATATTAAATATGATTAAAATAAACATAAAAAACTAAAAACTTTGTCTTTTCATATATTCTAATTGAGTTTTTAGAAAATAAGGTTGTTACATGATATATTTTGTATCTGTTAATTAGGATTGAAAATTATTTCCTAAAAAAGTAAATGTATTGGCAATAAATAATAATCATATTGAGATATCTAAATTAAAAGAATCTTGCTAAAAACTCAGATCACGCTTTTGTTTGTAAAACTGCATTTAAATTAGAATATTATATTTATTGAAACTTTCTTATATTTAGTTTAACCGTTTTTAAGAAATTTATTACGAGAAAGCTGTTTGATTATATAATAACTTTCCTGAGATTTCTCAAGTTATTTTAATATAAAATTATATGTTCGTAAATAAATGTAAGCTCTGTAAATAGCTAACCGAATAAATCTTTTTATTTCAACCTGTATTCATTCATAATTCACTTTAAATTTTTAACTAATACATTTTAAATCGAGTTTCATAATGTAGTATGTTGGTGTTTTATGCATAATAAAAGTTGTGAAAACATATCCCTATTACATAAACATATACGAAAAGTAATTTAAATATAAAAATAACGTTTTAACCAGAAAGAGTCCACAGTGATAACAGCCGGGGATTATTTTTCTACAGAACTTTAAATGAAAAAGATAACTCAGTTTTTTCTTGTTTCGGCTTCTGCTTCTCTGTTTCCTTTGAACCTCAGAGATTGAGTGTTACCGACAGGCCAATGTTGAAAGTTTCAGATTCATGGATAAATTGTTGGTAAATGTATACATGATCCTTCATACCAAATTCTCAACGGTGATATATTAAGATAATAAACTTGATTAATAATAACATCCATCGTATAAAGTTCCATCATATTCAACCTACAACCAAGTCAATTGTTGCATATTTGTAACTTTATCATCTTATACTTTAGTTGAATCTTTAAAATAGTATTTAACATATCCTTGGAGAAATTGAAACGTGTTTTTAGCTTGAAACACAGATTATAGAGTTCCACATCGTTCAACATTAGAATCAAATCAATTGTTGTTAAATATAATGGTCATTGAGATAATATGCAAATTATTCTCATAGTTGGTGAAATTTTTGAAATGATATTTTATAATATCCAATTTTGCCTGCATTCTACTTTATAGCAATGAATACATCATGAAATAAATAAATAGCAATGAATATAGACGACAAAATATTAGGAAATGATTTATCATTTCTTATATTAGAGCTCACCTTTGGTAAACTGCTTAGTATTGATAGCGCCCATATCTAAATTACAACATCGCCATGTTGTAATTTAGATATGTGCGTATAAATAAACCATATTTATATGATAATTAAAATTATCAAAGTTACAATGAAATCAGAAATAACAGATTTATTTTAAAAGATATTATTTATGCTTTACGACTTTTAGTCAATAAAATTACGTTACATCAAAAATATTTTAATTCTTTTTTTTTTTTTTCTCGAACCAACATTTACTGAATCAATACGAATTTCCGTCAAAAGTCTTTTGAAACTGAGATTGTTACAGACCAATATTTAAGCCCTTCTGTACTACGTACGAAACTAATAAATATTCCAAATTGAAACAACTCTAAGCTACGTTACTGAGTCTGCAATGCTGTATGTTACATAATTGTAGATATATAGAAATTTAATAAAAAAAAAACAACTGTGAGTTTAACTGAGGTGTAACTCTTTCTTCGCTATGAAGCTATGATGAAACTACACTAGTATTTCAATAACTGTAAGTATTATATTTTAGATTTAATTTTGGTGAGGACAAAGGTCTGTTTTTTTTTTCGATATTTTGTATTGAAAGATAAAGGTATTATAAAAGAAGTCTTTTTAACAATAATTCTGAACAAACATTCTTTTCATTGGGAGTACAAAAGCTAACCATTAGCAGGAGTTTTGGATTTGTAAAGTAAAAAGTGCATTTAAGCGCGACAAAAGACGTTTCTTGTCGGGAGGAAATGCGAACGGCCCCATATCAATACATCGATTCGATTGTGTGTCCTGAAAATCCACATTCTGTCTGCCTGAGTTCAATTCGTAAAAGCATCGACCAACCTTATCACTCATTTCGTGTCGGGGTTCTTCAACAAAACCGACAAAAGATGCTTTCCAAATAAATGCGGATTGCTTCGGTTTCTATTGACAGATGTATTTGCATGTACTTTCAATTACTACATATACATTCAGTCTCGCGTGTGGTCTCATCAATATCAGATTTAAAAGGAGATATTTCGATCGACTAATGCTTCCTAGATTTTAAGATATTTGCTGACCTAAATAAAATAAATTTATACTGTTACTCCATTTTACACGATTGTTTTTCTCTGCAGAAAACTCCGGCCGCCGGAATATATTGAGTATTATACGCCAAAGCGTGTGCCGGGCACAACTAATTTATCAGCCCAGTTTATTGCTCGCTTGGAGTAGATTCGTTTGCATCAGCGATAACCCAGTGATCCGATACAAATCATGCAATAGAGAGTTATGAGTAAAATATTTTTTTTTTCAAAAAAATTACATATATAAAAAAATATATATAAATGAAAAATATAGATTATTGTCAATTTTTTTATAATTTATATATATATATATATATATATATATATATATATATTATAATGATACTATGGATATTATTTAAAATAGTATACAGATTATTATTGTTTTTAGTTAATAAATCGCTATGAATGTATCCAAATTATTATTTTTTTTTTTTTGAATCATTATTTACGATATTTACATACTATATGATAACTCATTTAGTAATTTATTCCAATTTCAATTTATTTTAAAGTGCTAAATTTGTTTGTGTGACGAAACGATGCACAGTTTGATAAATATTTATCGGCCATCATCACTTGAACGTTTCGAAACTTTCTAACGTAATTGTTTCAATCCAATCCGCTATTTCTCAGTTTGCTATAAATGTTGTAACAGTAACCATTGAATAACCCAACACGTAGGAGATCAAATATAAATGTTTGTTAGCGACTTTGGTGCTTTGCATGACCAGCAGTTGCAATTGAGAGGTATATGTATATACTGCGTATGTATGTAAACCGATGGATTTGATTACAATCACAGTTCTGGTTTGCAGTTAATTTCCTTTGATTTCACTGGCTTGCTAGTGCTAGTCTAGCTGGAATCACAACACCTTTACCATTTGGGTCGGCAATGAGCCGGCGATTAGCTGTGCAGGATTATGCGCGGTTAGGGATCTGACATTGGGGAGTTTCATAACAAACATGCGCCGAGCAATGTCTGTGAAACCCCATTGAATACCATTACACTAATTATTGTAATTTCGTACAACTGTCGATATGAACGATACACTAGTTTACAATACAATTAAACTTTCATAAACGCATTCTGATATCTCGAAAACTCGATTATAGAGTTGACCTAACTTCACGCCCTGGGTATTGATATTATTGTTGAATTTCGAATTGGTTTTAAATTTTATTGAGATTGAATTTGCATGATTTAATTTATAGTTAATTTTCCGTTGTTTTAGAAAATTGTAACATGACAACAATAAAAAAAATTGTCAGCATCAATTCATTATTTTATTTTGATTTGGAAAAATATACATAATTATATGTTCCTGCTAATATACTTGTTTTGTATTACATATTTCATATACATATATGGTTGCTGTTTATCAATAGTTGCTATTAAACATGCAATTTTGTGTTATTTATAGACAATAATTTAAAGCTAAATATCACAGTAGATTATTTTCGAGTATCAATCATTTAAAGCATAATATAATTTCGTTTAAATACCAAAATTTATTTTATCATTATTCTAATACTGTTTTCTGGTAAAAAAACACAATTAGATTTTATTTTGTAGAATATAAATATGAAAATGAGTCATTAGTTCTACAAAGGTTTAATTGTAGACTTTATCAATTAAAAAATGAACCAAAGAAAGATTTTCGTTTTGTAAATAATAAAAATATTTCAATTATAAAAATATACTTTTTTGGCAATGACACATGTCAGAGTAAAAGCTTTTTGATGACAAAACAAAAACGAAAAAGAATCAAAAGAAAACCGACCAATGCGTCACTCACAAATCCTTTGTATATAATCGAGTCTTATATACTGTTTGATTCACTGAAAATTTATTTCTCGATTTTGTGATTCAATACGACTTCTTTATCGTTTCAACTGTGATGCAGTAGGAGGACACAGTTTCCGTTCTTAACTATAAAAACATTCTATTGACTGGTAATCTGTGGCTTGGGAAATTTATTACACTGCTTCGTTGGCTCCTTAAAATGAATAAGTTATGTGTTTTGATAAACAACGATGATAAATGATTTAATTTTGCTAGCTTCGAGATTTAATCAATATTTTCAAGTTACACTAACACAAAACTGAATTCTTTAAGGTAAAAGCTTAGAAACAATAACATACAGTAAAAACACTACTGTTATCATTAATTACACACATGCGCCCTCACACATATAAACACGCGAGCACACACGCACTCGCACACACACACACACACACACACACACACACACACACACACACACACATACACACAGACACACACACAAACACGTGCGCGCGCTTTATCAATTGATTTGCGAGAATCTAAGATTGGTGCTCTTATATTATTAAATAACCTGAACACCAATTTCGGTGGGTAATAATACGAATTGAGAGCAATATCATTTTCGAACCTTAAATAGTTAAAGTTGCCAGAGAAACCGCAATATATTCCTGACAACATAAACTTTCTAAAGACTTCCACGAGTATATTCGAAGTGGCGTCACGTTGTGATCCCGTGGATTAAATTTGAGAGTAGATCGGTTTTGCTGGTTGCCATTGCCGCTACCGGTCTTTATCCCAGGTAAAATGGGATGAACCGCGAAGAGAGATCAACATAGTTTAAATTTTCGATTTGCACCAAACCGATCGTTCTTTTTTCTATCTTCCTCACTTCCCAGAGTCGTCTTAAGATATTTGATATTTAATTTATAGTGTTATTATTCAATAAATGTATGTGCTTTTTTAAATTATACGTTGAAAGAATCTGGTATACTGAAGGATAAGATTGTATAAATTTGTAAGGCGTTTTCAATATTTAACTGAGAAGCAATTGTACAATGGAATAATGCTATAATAATGCACTAAACAGAGACTGTTCGGTATGGAAGATGAACAACAAATAACTATTACAGCTGCTAAATAAAACTATTTGAAATACATTTCGTATTTCAAAGATAAATGGACAGATTAATGCATGCGTTAATTATAGCCACATGAAAAAGAATATCAAATAATTAAATTGAATGTGTTATATGGGCTTCATACGGGCCTGGTATTATGTGAGGGCGAATAAATTTTTCTTTTGATTTTTCTCTCGGAGTTTCGCAAATGATGTTTACTACTACTTTGAAATTCAAATGTACCTAATAACGGTCATTTTCACACGATTTAAAACTTAACATTGGTTATTCGCATTAATGACTCTCGTAATTATTAGCCCATCAAAATATTTTATGGGTTACATTACGGGCTGGGATCGGTAATTACCAGGTTTTATCAACATATATACCGAATGTTGTAATGTTCACTTGAACCATAAATAATAAAATTAAAAATGAGTTATTTCCTGTGGTGAAACAACCATTTACTCCTATTTGTTCATATTCGCAGTATAAAGATAATAGAAAGAGATAAACGTGTTCTAAAAAAAATTCTTTATAGATCATTAATATCTAAAATAATTATTTCAATTGTAACTGATTGCTTGATAAATTCATTGCATCCGTGAACCACCAAAATTTGCATTTGCAATTAATATTGTGAGTATATGATGATTAATATATTTCGTACATATGATTTAAAACTGTGTATCTTATAAAAATGAAAATATTTTATAAGTAAGTTAGAGATTTTTCCACTTGAGTTGTTTTAATTTATAATGCGGTGTAAAATTTACATCATTTCATCACCAATTAATGCGTTAAAAGCAGTTAAATTAGTCCAGTCTAATACATTTCTCCGATATAAAATATTCATAATTTCTCGTTTACATTTAAGGCAACCGTTTAATAAGGGGGTTTACTTACATTTGAACTTCACCCCAAATGTTAATTTGTTTCACGTTATACATGAACTAAGCTAGTATTATTATTACTAAGCATATTTCTATTTGAGTAAATATTAATTATGAAAGTTAAATTATTGAAACGGCTACTAAAAAGTAAAAATTGAAACATATTAAGTTTTGTTGTTTTTTTATTAAGTCGTTTCGGGAAAGGTTTTAGAAATTAAATATATTTAATGGCAGGTTGTTTATCAAAAACATCAACTTTAATCTATCTAATTTGTTGGCGGGTACTGGGCGTATCAAGATAATGAAATTCCGTTTGCTACTAACAGCACTTTTCATTAAAATTAATACGCGGTTTCGCACTGCAATTGTCGGTTGGGTTTGGGTTTCACGCAAATTAACAACTTATAAAGGTTTTTAATGAAATGTTCCGCGAAATGTGTCTAAAAAACTACAATATTCTCATTATTTCCGTGTTTTATTACAACTATGAAACCATAATTACAATAGTATTACAAATATTATTAAAACTTTTAACTACTTGTTCATAAGCTTTCTACGGCAACATATTAATTAAAAGCTGTATAACAATAATGAAACAAAGTTATTTCGAATCTGATAGATAAAAACATCATTAACATACTACTGGAAAGAACATTATAAATATTAATTATATTTTATTGTTTAGTCAAAAGTAAGAAAATATTTAATATATTTGAAAATTAATTAGACAATTTTAGTTACAGATATATGAGTATTAACGATAAATACTGTTCATTAAATAGATAACAAACCGTGCTGACTAACGACACCACCACGTATTTAAGCTTTATGCCTTCGCTGGAGGGTAAATTTTATTAGATTATTTATTTACAAACACTGATATTCATTTGCTGACCGTCATTCGAACTCGGGGGCCTTAAGATTTCAATGCTAGCACTCTGATCATTAGACCCAACCAGCGTAATTAGAACGCCCTAGTTTACCCTTATATATCAAGCAATATTAAACTAAAGTTTCACACATATGCTACTTGTATGAACAATATTTTTGATTTTGTCATTTTCTCTTTTCAAATGATATAATTTAGTTATTTTTAAATAAACTTTATTTGAATAAACTTTAGAAATGTATTCTATAGGTTGAATTTATCATTCAGAAGAACATGGAATTTATTTAGCTAGTTTTTCTTATTTAAAATAAAATGTAATGTATCCAGTATTTTAATAACATATGTAATTTGCTAGTAGGGAAATTTATATGAAATTTTCGCTGTGTAATATGAACAAATAGGGAAAATATATAATTTGCATAATATTTCATCGTTAGTTTGAATTTCCGACAGTCTATTCATGTTTGTTTAGTTGTTAGAATAGTTGGGGTTTATTCGAGCCATTACCATGAAAAGTCAATACAAATTACAAAAGGTTATCCCCTGGATACGTTAATAATTTTCGTCAAGCAACTGGACATTGTACAATGTCAACCTAGTTAGAGAATATATTTGTATTTAATTGTAAATATAGCACATTACTTCACCCCTGATTACATATCTCAAAACCGTTATATGTCTATTTACTCTGTGCAATCAATTAATTTATAACACGCCCGACTAATCTTCCGAAATATTCTGAACATAACTCAATATTATTATTTCGATTTTTAAGAATATGCGGAAACTAACATTGAAATTTATTTGTGTTCAAATTTCAATAGTAAACGCGACAAATACGAAGCATGTCGCATATAGATATAAGAAAGTACTAGAAAATGTCACGAAGCTAGGATGGAAACATGTTTCTAAGTGTGCATGTGTGTTTGTATATAAACATTCAGCGAGTTGAAACGAAGGAGAGAAAGGATATAGAGGTTAACGAAGTAGCGAGAGGTAAAATCCAACAGCTACGTTATTTGTGTCGTCCCTGGGAGATGACAGTTTCGAAGTTGTATGTTTACTTGTCGATTTCATTTCTTGCATTGCCTCCTCCAGCCACCCTTTGCTCTTCAGTACTTCCATCAACTTGGCAGTGGAAAGCAACAGTAATGGCAGAAGGTGTTCGTTGGTTCGTATTTGCTGGATGTCGGTTTTCAAAGGGATGCGCGAAGCGGTGTCGTCTCCGTAACCAAATAGCAAACGTCAACAGTGCCAGGTAAACAAATGTCTGATGCTAGGTTCTAGAAGCTGCGCAAATTTATTTGAATTTAGATTGTTGCATTTCTCTAAGATGCTTTCCTCCTACACATTCTATCAAACATTTCTGCAGTTCACGACAATAATATCTTTAGTACGAAGGTGTCTTTACACGTGTCAAGTGTTTAAAGAAACTAAAAGCTTACAGTATATGTTTGAATTTAGATTGATGTATTACATCATAATGTTTATGTTTCACCATTTAGATACATGTGCACATCAAGTAAAAACACCGAGAACTATATTATTTAAAATTTATTTATTTATCTGATAAATAACTAACATAAAAAAATAAAACTCCGTTTTTAGTATCAAGCATTTACTTGTATAGAATTTTCATGCTTTTTAACTTAATATCTTATACATCAAAATATATAGACTCAAAGATGATCTGAATAAAATTTTATATGAATGTTTGTTGAAGTAATGTAAGTAAACATGTCTGCATTCAGATGCCAAGCTGTCGACAATTTATGAAAAATGCATCGGAAAAATCAAATAGAAGTGTATTTTCAATGGATTTTTATAAATTTCACGAGTCGAGTTGGTTTGACAAGCGTGGAATAATTAAATATTTTTCTTGCATTATTCTAGCTTGTATAAAGAAACGGATGTAAAAATAGGATTTTAAATATATCCTACCTAGGTAGATGTGGACGGAAGTTTCAAACAGAATTTCAAATACGTTTTATAATTATAGAAAATTTTATTTTATCATTGCGCAAAAATCGTATATTGTGACGGCGGATTCGTTCCCTAAGTAAATAAAACCTTATTCCTATTTTATTTTTATTTACTATAGACGCGCGTTTTATGCTTGGTTTAACAAACCCAACATTCACTACCATACATCAACGATGGCACAAGTACACCATCTTACATATTTAGAAATATTAAAATTTCTCGTAACCATTACAAAAGCTCCTAACATTTTATAACCTTCAATCAATTTATCTCAGATAAATATCTATTTATATACAAATGAAGATTTAATAAACGTTTAATTTTCAAGATGGGTTTAGAAATATTTGCTGAAATATGATATATGTGTATAAAATTATTTATTAGTTACAATCCTCTATATTCCACACGATACAGCTCATCTCTGCCAAAAGTTGAATCGCTGAAATGATGTAGATACGTCATATTATGTTATCACAATTTTACTGTTGGTTATAAAAAACACAATTTCCTCACAAAAATCATAAAAAAAATTGTAATAAGTTCTTACTGGAATGTCGTATACAACATGCATTTTGCGGTTATCACAGCAACACGGAACATATTCCCCTTCAAGCATTTGAGCTGTCATTCTGCGTATACCACTTATGGCATACAAAAATACGTACTCGGACAACAATGATGCTTTATAAATCATTCTTTATTATATTACATATCCTATTTAAATCAGATACAAAAGAATGTATTTTGGTAAAAAAAGCTAAATATTTATAAAATAAATACGACTGGGATAAACAAATTTATTCAAAGGTATATACATTTGAAAAAATTGGGTGTAACAACTCATGTGGAAATAAATAATTTGTTTATTTTGTACAAGCGCATTTTATTTGAGCATAGTTGTTAGTTTTTCCATTTCAGTAAATTGCGTAGTTGCAATAAATGTTTTATTCATTGCGTACAGATAACTATACTAAATTGTTTGCTAACTATTAATGAAATGCATTTTATAATAAAATATTTAGGAATAATATATAATACAACAATAAACTTTCTTATACATATTTTTATTATTTTACTAATTTATAATATTTTACCAACTTTTGAAACACATATTTATAAATTGACACTAAATATAAAATACCAAATTATTTGAGTATAAAACTAGGTTCGTGAATTTGGCACCAAGAAAATAGGCGCAAATTATGATTTATACATTAATAATTTGCGCCCAATTTGCGCCTTTGAAATTTTTTATAAATAAATAATAGGAAGAAAGTTATTAACAATTACTTTTCTTAGTGCTAACTTCACACCAGCATCAAATTTTTTATAAGCAAAATATTTTGCGCCCAATTCGCGCCTATTTGAAAACATTATTGAACGTATGCGCGTTATTTGGATAATAATATTATGCTACTCATACCGGTAGGTATGAAAACCCAAATAATATGTAAATGTATGGACATATATAATGAAACATACTCTTGATACAAGTCACGTAGAATTACTGATGTTTCGGTGAACGAGTGTAAATTGAGAATATGTAAATCGATGGTTGATTAGGTTATATAATAAACCGCAATGAGTTGATTATGGATGTCATCTGGCTTGATGCGATCAGCGTAAAGATTTGTGAGGATTGCCGGATGATGCTGATGCAACAGAATGCACGTTGGGTAACAAATAGAAGTGCATTGCATAATTATAACGGAGCACCCGGTACATTAGGTCTGTGCATGACTCGTGCTCTCTAACAATTGTGCGCTGGGAATTCGGGATGAATCGTTTCACGCAATGTTAAACAAAAGCATCATCCTCGATGCGCCCATACAACACCAAACACCGTGTAAAAATAAATAAATAAAAGTGAACATTTTTTAAATATTCAATCTTTTTATTTCTTTCGCTGGTATCATTGCACATAATTTCTGGATTATTTTGTTTGTTTTTCTTTTTTCGAATATTTGTACAAGTTTTAAAACTACGAATTTGAAATAATTCACTGACAGTGTGAACAGAAATATTGGATACAGCCTCATGTGTTTTTATTTTTGTAAATGCAAATGTATTTATATTTGTTTTTTATCACAATACCTGTGTCTGAATTTACTATTTGAGTTATTGTGATTAAATACACCAAGAGTTATTTACATCGCGATCACTCGCATATTTGTAACACGATTAAATAGAAAAAACATCAAAAATATTAAGCAATATTTAACAGCGTTAATGATTAAACGGATTACAGAGGGCATTAAATTTGCAACTTTCTTATACGTAGTATAAGTAAGTATTGTAATCATGAAAAATTTAGATTTCGAAATTTTTACAGAAATATATCTTTTGACCTTCCCTGAATGGATTCGGACTATTTTTGAATGACGTCTATATCTGTACAGCCTAACCATTTTGAGGTAAATTTATGAAACTTTAAACTTAAGATTTGTATATGCTCTCATAGAAAACTATCTATTTTTGAAAAGAATATTCAAACCGAAAGTGCATGTTTACTCTAGTCATTTTTTGCGATTTCTGCAATAACTTTAAAACGTTTGCACTTCTGGCAAAAACAGTTAGAATAGAAATTATAGATATTAACATTTTGTACCTTTATTTGAAACTTTTCTTCAAAAACGGTAAAATTGATTCTTATTATAATTATTTTCACAAAAATTATTGACATAAACATTTTGTACAACCTTTATTTGAATCTTTTTTTCATAAACGGTACCGGAAACTATATTATTTTATTATCGTTACAATATTCAAATGAAATATTATGATATGTTCAATACTTATTCTAGCCTAGACATTATTTCATGAATGACATTGATTAATAACAGTTTCAGTATCATATTTGCAATTAATTATAGCGAATATCATTATCTATCGTAAGGTATTAATAGCAGCTGAATCACATAAATCAGTATTAGGTGGTAAATTTGATAAATCTGTATTCTAATGTTTGATTATTATTAATTCGATATATTCAGAAAATGGATTTTTTTACAACTCGACTTCAGGTTTGAATATTCTTTTCAAATATAGGAGGAATTCTAGGAGAGCATATACAAATCTTAAGTTTAAAGTTTCTTAATTTTACCTTAAACCGATTAGGCTGTAGAGTGCACAGACACACAGATTCCAAAATAGTCAGAATCGATTCAAGGAAGGTCAAAAGGTATATTTCTGTTAAAATCTCGAGATATAAATTTTTCATGATTACAATATCTACTTATACTGCGAATAAGAAAGTAAAAATTTATATAATAGTTCTTGTATAGAAATAAATCACTAACGAGTATTTTTGATATTATCTTAATAAATTAAGGGTAAAAATTTTTTGGTTTACCTTACTATTTTTTTCTGCATATGACACAATAAACATGAAACTATCTATTTGATTATTATGCGTAGGAAATTGTATAATGTTCTTAACATTGTATTTTAATTATACAAAAGTTATTTTTAATGAAAATATGATTTGCAACAAGCTCCTTCATACAGAAAAATTAAAAATAACGAGGATATGAAAATTTAATCACATTACTACAAGTTAAAGCAAGTCGTTGCTATGTCGAATAAATCTACAGTTTTGTATGAATATTTTAACTAGATTTGTATAATAATATTAAATGTTACCCGCCCGCAGAGAAGTGTAAATGAAACATAAAACTTTAGTTGGAAACTAAAATCTCAACTAGTTAAATCAGAATTTACATCGGCGAAGCACATCATGGCTTGGTTACACAAAAAGTATATATGTAGAGTGGTACAAAGATGAGCAGTCGCGGTTACACATAGGAAAATTGTTTTAATTTTACTTTCTAATGCAAAGTAATAAGAGTATTTATTGTAATCACGAAATGTTTCGAATTAAGAAACACATTTATATTAGATTTGACCCCGGTATCGCGACCATTAGCTAAATTTCAGAAAATTATCTGACAGATAACTTTAGGAAATTTACATGTACACAAATGAAATCTTTTTAGTTTTTTTGTTATAATTGATCAATTGAAAGTGGTGATTACTGATAGGCACTTAAATTTTTTATTCAATTTAAAAACACAGCATTATTTTTAATATGTACTTATGTATGTGGCAAACCAAAGTTAAAATAATTTAATAAAATTTTTATCCAGAAAATATTTAAAATTTTATACTTTTAATTTTTTATCCAATTAAATATGCTTCGCAACAACCTATTCAAACTGCATTTTTATGGTCAATATGGACAATTGATTATATATATATTTTGATAAACGTATATATATCGTTTTATTAATATTATAAAATTCATTGCAGATATTTGATAAATAAAATCGGACGCGCTTCGCTGTAATTTTGTAACATTAATCTCTTGCGAAGTACGTTTGAACCGAGTTGCAGTATAATGGTAAGTGTTGTGTTGTATTTTTAGCGGCACCTTTCCATACATTTTATGTGGGAGACATTATTGCACGAGACTAGAATCTAAAGCCAGGAGCAATGCAATGCAATACAAGTAAAATTAAAACAATTTAAAAGCGTATTGCGGCAGGCGGCGCATGAAGTAATCGAGCGTGCTGTGGCGGTACAAAATATCGCTTAGCCTTTCCGAGACCTACGCGTATGTGTGGAAATTAAATGCAGAACAGCGACAACCAACGTTCATTATAACTTCACACAAGTTCAACGATGCGGTTTTCAAACTAAACCACGAGATTCAAAACAATAAACTAGCGGGTACGCGGGGTGCGCAATTATTAAACTACAATTGTAACTCATGTACTGTTATATGTATAAGTTTTACGATACCGTATCATGGTGCCTACGTTGGAGTGTAATGATACTTTATCAATGTACTGTACCATATTAGTAATATATATCTTGCATAGCAAAACTACCTTTCTCAACCATTCGCAGCATTGGGACTGAGTCACTACCAATTTTGAATGAATTAAGAAAAGACTTTAATACTCCAATATTAATCATTTTTTGATAACATACAACTATAATACGCAATATAAACGAATTAAAAACGAAGACTTGGAATTTAGAGTAATAATAAATCGAATTATAATATGATTTTATTGTAATATTTTGCTAAAATTAAACTATATTTTAATATACAAATAAAAATAAATAATTTTTTTTAAATATATCTTACAATTAGTTCAATATTTCACTAAGAAAAACGGACAAAAAAATATTTAACTGTATAATTCGAAATATTGCGGTCAATTTAATTAGAATTGAAATAACAGTTGAGTTATCAGATTGTATTTTAATTTGTTATAACTGTTTCAAAGTTAAGCTAGTTTTATTGCAAAAGAAACTAATTAATTAATATACAAATAGACGTAGAAGCCAGGATATTATTTTTTTTAACAAAGTTAGCGTTTTTATTTGATATTTCTGCTAAGTTAAACATCAGAAATTTTAGAAATTAGAAAATGTATGTTTAAAAGATCTACTTTTGAAAATAATTAGTTATTTTTCTTAATTGATTGCATGGTTAGGACTTGGAGCAACATATTTAAATTTTTAAAAACTTTTAAACAAATAAAACACTTTTACTAATTCTGACTTTATTATTTAATCGACGCGCTTCGACTTTTCAGTCATACCCATTGCAACACCTGAAGGTGGCTGAAAAATCGAAGCACGTTGGTTAAATAACAAAATAAGAATTCGTGAAAATTATCTAGTGTGTTTATTTTTTTAATAAAATTGCTATTTAGTTATAAATGCACATTTATATAGAGCATATCTTATAGCTATATTATATTATGAAACAATATACAAATATCGAATGCTATTAAGATTTTGATTATTGCTGGCCCGGTAATCTAACTTTGACGTAAATATCAACTAAGCAGAAGTAATAAATATATCTCAAATTAAGAGGAGCAGAATGTATCTATCGTTCCACACTCTCAAGTTAGATACATCCTATTCTATAACTTTACAAAATATATTGTCTTTATAGCTCTTTAAGTAAACAATAACGACATAGCCAAGGAGTTTATCGTTTATCTTACTACCAACAAAACTTATGTATGTGCAATTTCCTTTCGTGGAAAGTGGAAAACCAGGAGCGCTTTTTATACCATTCCACATTCATGATAAAATATAAGAACATTAAAGCCAAATCATATAAGAAATTTTTATTATTATTTACCACTATTTTACTTCACAAAATAAATATTTATCCAACAAACATTTCGAAAAGCTGTTTTTGAACCGTAATAAATAAAATATTATTAATAAATACAACTGTATAAAATCAAATATTTGGGTGCTAATGTTATATTAATTTGATAACTTATAAGACATTTAAGCACTAAATCTATCACATTAACCATTGCATACAATGGTAATAATGTTTGATCGCTCGATGTTGACTTATATAGTAAATATAATCAATTTTAATTTAAAATGCAGATGTAAATATTAGCGTTTATCTAAAATTACACTTGCTTGACGGTAACTTGCATTACTAACAATGTAATAATTGAATGTAATTCAAACAGAAATATTGATTTAATACTGTGCCATTTTTGTAAAATATAATAATTAACTTAATACATATAATGACTTTAGTATTGTATGCGTAATTTGATTCTTGTATCATGATAAATAAACTACTAATTCACTATCACAAATTAAAGTTAGTAGAAAATAAATCACTGAAATAGGTAAGGTCTAGTAATGTGAATATTGATGTGAATGCTTCAACCTATTGTTGGGAGACAGTTTGGTTCGTGACGGCAAGACAATAGTCATTTGAAATTCAGATGCGAGAGCAGTTCATCTTTTAACATGCTTGGCCCAGCACTCACACAATGGTCGCTGACTAGCGTACTATAGTACATACAGAGCGTATCTATTAGGCTAATGATTTAGATTGTACTCGTTACCGAACCATGTAGGCCCTCTTCCCATATAACCGTAGTACTATATTAATGAAGTGTTGCGAACAACGTATATTCGTTATTGTGTTCTGCTTTATTCCACCTACCTATCTACGTACTCGAGTGAAACAGGATGTAGTACACGAGCAACGGATATCGAATCCAGTTGCCTTGTTTTACATTTTAAATTTCTCATATTGATCAAAGAATGTGTTTCTAAATGTAGTTTGATTTATTATTCAAAAACGGAAAATGTTCAGATATGTTGACTATGGCTCCGATATCCGGTTTTTTGAGCGTGTATGATTTATTGAATATAACATATATTAGCGTTTAAATGATTTGTACAATGTTGTGTATAATATATCTTTATTTTGGATATTTATTGTTTTATTTTATTAGAAAAATTCAACACAAAATTATGGCAAAAAAAATATATATTTCACATTATTATCGGTCGAAAAGCTGTTAGATATAACATTTTTTGGAAAAGTTAAAGAACACATTCACCAAAGATTGAAATGATTTATGTAATATTTTTGACGAAAATACGCTAGCAAAATGATATAATTTGTAGTATAATTGATTAGTTGTTAAATTGAATTCGCAAAGGATCAAAATATCTTAACCGAGTCTGCTGAACAGTACCGGGAATTAAATATGCCCCGAAGATGTTGATATGTAGGGCAATTCATGATAACGTAAGACAATTACAGCAAGAAATATATTTTCACACTCATTTTTATGAAAACGCAAATTCAGCATCAATAAATTATGAAGCAGTTGATGCCATGACACTATCGTTGACGTGTATTCCACTGGAAATAAGATTGACTTCGTAGGTATATGTAGTGTAAGAAAGAAAGAAATACTAACTATATAAAAAAAAAATTAGAAGTGTCAAGTACTTTTCTGTCGACTTATACGATACGAATTTCTTTTGATTTGAATAGGTACACTTCTTCTGTGAAATGTATTAACTTTTTAATGGAATTGCACATACAAAAGACGCATTTGTGAATATCGTTTTATTCAACACGCTTCGAGTGAGAACCATAGGGTGCGGTTGCATTTATTGCTATGATTCTCAAGCATGCATTTGCACTTGCTGAATAGGTACATAAAAACAAGTACCTACATTTGCAATAAATTATCAATAGGTGTAACTATGCTGAAATTGTGTCACCTATAAAGATATATCACCGTGACTTTAATGGTGGAAATAATTATTTCATGTTTTATATTCAGTTAAAAGAATAATTAATGACTTTGATCAATAATTAATATTAAGTATTAAAATTTAATTGCAATATTGAAAAATATATTTTTGTATCGTATTAAATAAATTTTTGAATGTAAACTAACAAATTTCCGCTCGTACTAATTAGCAATATAAAATGAATAACAGTATTTTTTGAAGTTATTATCTTACCTATTACGGTATAGTGCGGGGGATTGCAGATGCTTAATTAGTGCTATCTGGCAGATAAAGACAATTGGTACTCATATAATGAATGTAGACGTTTACCAAAGAATATTTTATATATTTACGAATGCATTTCTAACAAATCAAGATATTGATTTTATTGAAATGAAATAATTGACCGAATGAAATGTTGATTATACAAACCAAGCACTAAAAAAAATAATATAAATATATAATTTAACAATTTAAATAACATTTTAATGACAAAACGAAGACCATTTTGACTCTGAAAAAATGAAAAAGTTACATTTTACAAAAAATACTACAAATGTTACAAATAATTTTTTACTATTCTACATAACTCAACGTGACTGTCGTTTTTATGTAATGATAAGAAAATTCAATAATGTAGCATCACTTTATTTGATTAATGGCAACTGAAAATAATTAGTTTGTATATAAAAACAAGTTGAAACGCGATATATTTATATCATTTGGGTCACGTATTCATATTTTCATTTGATAATGTTAAAAAAGAATGTTTTGTGTATTGATAATATATTTAGTCCAGATAATAATCTACGCATAAATATACACTAATTTTGACTAAATAGATGTTTAAAAATGATTTATGGATTAATTATTCGTAATTGTATTTTTTCATGGGCTTCCATAAAACAAAGGTTTATTTTTAATTAGAATTAATCAGTAAACCAGAAGATATTACGCCAAGTAGATGGTTTTAATTAAAGTTAAAATATTTTACATTGTAGGCGGGTTATTTTATCATACACAACATATTGGGATATTAAATAACTTTTGAACTATATAATTTTATAGGTATACATGTAATTACATATTGGCAGCCACTTCAATAAGAACTAGACAGTGTTACAAAAAGCTCCCAAAAAAATATGTTATTTATTTATTTGCAGATACAATAAAAAAGCAGACTTTTCGTCAGATTTTGTTCTTCCATGGAACAACCGAAATACTTTGTTCATAAATTCCATTTCACGTAAACATTTCTAAAAATAATGACATTAAGACTTGGTTATATATATTTGTATATTTGTTGTTTTGGTAGCGCGAAAGTATAAAACAAAAACTTCAAAAACATATTGATGTTTTTATGTGTATATATAATTATTATTGAATTAGATAACCAATAATACATAATTAATATATTTTCTAAGAATTGAAAAAACTTTTACTTTTCTTTATGGCTATATCATGGAATGTTTGAATAGCAGCTAATTAATTCTTAGAATAATTAAGTAATATTGGATTATTTTTAATTATAATTGTTTAAATCACTTTAGTTTTTAGTATATAAACTCAGACATACCCAATGATTAATAATAATTCATTCTGCAGTTACAGTACAAATAAAAATGAAATTTGTAAGTAATATATTGTAATCAGCGTATTTTTGTTAAATAAATATACATTACTAATTTATATACAATTTTTATTTTAGATTTTGCTAGTGTCCGTTATCATTGTCTTGATGACAATTGCAGCTGCAGCTCCACAAATTGGAGATTGGAAACTACCAAATATCCATTGGGCCGAATCTTCATAGATGGATAAAAGCATCGAAGCACATACTAATATATATGTGTATATCTATAATGATTTATTATGTTTCTTTAATCAAAAATGTAATTGTAAGTGCAAATTGTACTTCCAAATTAAATAAATAATATTACCAAAATTTCTAACAACTTATTTATTGGATAATTTAAAACACTTGGTAAATTTCACAAAATATTTTGTGAAATTTACCAAGTGTTTTAAATTATTCATATTTACAATGTTTCACCAAGTGCCAACCACACAAACTATTAAACTTATTTTTTTTTGAAAGTATCATAAATATAATTCCGTGAAAAGTCAGATTGGATATTTTACTATTGTAATTTCGATAAAAACATCAAAATTAAGTATACCAATAACTTAAGTATTTAATGACTCGAATGGGGAGAACTACCTTAACCGAAGAAATGACCTAGTTGTAGTTTTAATCAATGTGAATCACAGAATCAGTGTTGGAGCAATGAAAACAGAAAATTAAACATTAAATACGTCAAGTAAATCTAGTTAGATTAGTTTAGGCAAGCGTCCAAGTACAGCGCACTGGTTTCGACGGTAGCTATCATGTTCCGCTCGAGTCAGATATTGATTCCATTAGGATTTAGTGTAGTAATCGTGTTGCTTTATTACTTCTACGGATGTAGGTATTGCAATTGTACCAACAGTCTGATATTTATTGTATTATTGATAGCAGAACAACCCTATCAGGGAGTAAAGAAGCCTAAAAAACGTAATAACTTAGGGCAATTTATTTTACTATATTGTCGGTTGCGATGTGAGTGAAAGGCAACTGAAGATAAAGCAGCGCGCGTTACATATACGTTACTAGTCATTTTTAAATAAATTTAACAAAAGGCAGATGAATATTTACCGTTGCCAAGGACTCTTTTCCCTGAACGTGATATGTATATTGTACAAACATGCTCAAGGATTTATGTGATTTGGAGAAAAAAATTGGCTAGTAGTTTGGGTAAAACATTTAATTTAAAAATGAGAGGCTGGAAATATCCGGAGATATTTTGATAGATTGAAACTTTAATTAAAACGAAAAAAGGTATACGCATAAATAAGTAATTCTAGGTAAATAAGGATTTAGATTAGTTCAGCTCAAATACTTCATTATTCCATTTTATAAAATATAAATGAACTATCGCTGCTTCTACGAAGCACAAAACGTGATTAAAACCAAGATTAATTTAAAATCAATTACAACACTTTTATGTATAGTTAAATCGTTTGTTAAATGATAATTAATATATTTTATTTAACATAAATTATACATTTTTAATTATACTTGTTTCGATAATAATTATATTCTAATACAAAAGTGTGTACTACTAGGGAAATTAATCGTTCACTCGGAAATGAATGAACATATGTAAAATATTCAAAATTAAATTATTGTTTATACAGAAACTCGACATGCCAAAATATAGGTATTGGCGCAGTCAATGCTAGACAGTTTCTCGATGCCGAGCTTTGTGCTTTTGCGGTGCCAATGCTTGTTCCTTTTCAACTTTGAAATTCGTTTCTTTGGCAACGCAGTTGCTTTATTAATGTGGAAAGGGTCTACAAATCTGGTTCTCATATTTGAAATTCTAGTTACAAATTTCAATATTAAATAAATATTGATTCTTAGCGTTTCAAAGTAAATTAATATTGTTTATAGCAATTATAAGGGTTACAAACTTGAGAGGTATATGTTGGTTTCTCCATAGCAAAAGCTTACCACTTCCGTATTATCCATTCAACGTTGTTGCTTTACTATTTTAACACATTTAACGATTTAATTTCTATAAACATTTTCAATTAAAATGTTTTTTAGTTATCTAATTTAAATATTTTCAATATTTATATTAGTAGATGTACTTTTGCTGTTCAACGAAATATTTTCTTTTTGATTACATAAATATAAAATAGAAGAACACAAGGGTTTTATTAGACAACATTCATTCAATTAAAAAATTATTTGATAACAAAAGCATTCTGGACTTAAAACATCTTTACATACTTATTTTTTCACATCGGAAACTCTTCACAACTAGATTTATCTAAAATTATAATTAAAAACAATGATAATTTAATCTAGATTTGTATCTCGAATTGAATTTGTGTTAGTACTATTGTAGTGAATGTAGCCATCAAACATTTAAACAAGTTTAAATGTAGGTAGTTTACACGTAAAGTGAACAAAAAGTAGAAAGTATTGAAGTAACATCTGCTTTTGATATTCCTTCCAAGAAAACGGAAATAGGAGGAATATGATATGGAAAATTGGTAACGAACACAATTCTGTGCATTCTCAACTCCATGAGTTCACTCTATTAAACTCATCTCACATAAAGAAAGATTGCATAAATCTCATAGCTGTTACAAAGTTTCTAGAATGTAAAATGTGGTGACAATATCCAACATTATGGACCATTACAGTTTGAATTACTCATTTCGTCTATATTTGCAGTTACCATTTAAACTATACTTAGATTATAGTACATTTGTATATACATATTGACTTCGGTATTCGTAGTAGGCGTTTAATTATAAACCAAGACTAAATATGATTAACAAAATTTATTTTAGTATAGGTTTATTTTCTCTATGAATACGCGCGTATGAGTTTAATTCAATAATATATTAAATTAAAGATAAAATATAATACAAAAGTAGATGCTTTTTATCTACATGTATGTATGTACAAATTATTTAGTATTTTTTGCTCTTCTGACGAAAATTTAAATCCGACGACATATTTGTTTTACTTATATCAATAGCTGTAATTTTTATTTTTAATATCTAAGTGGTTACAAATTGTGCTCGTTTGAGCACCACAAACTATTTTGTAAGGAGATTCTGAAAGTTATTAGTATATTATCCGGATTTCGAAAGTAAAAAAATATTCATTGTTTAGTAAATAAATTAGAATATTTCCTGATGGAGCTATGATCAGGCAAAGGTACAAATCTTAGAATAATTTCATATTGAATATAAATTCACATATGATGATTTTCGAATTCTATGTAGATATAGAATTAATTCCACAGATTTTCCTTTTGCGTTATTGATATATTTGATGATTTATAGTCTGAAGGAATCGTTTCATACTTTTTTGATTAATTCGACGACGACATTTAAGCGCGCACGTATTCACCTGATGCACGAAATATACATCGCATTTTCGAAAATGTATGATTAATGTATGTTGCCGTCAACACCTGTATTGTGACATAAATGCTAGGGAATGTAACCATATATAGATGTGAGTATATGTGTATGTGTGTGTGTGTGTATGTGTGTGTATGTGTGTGTGTGTGTGTGTGTATGTGTGTGTGTGTGTGTGTGTGTGTGCGAGGCCATGTTTATCAATGGTGTCCGACCGACGCCCAAGTAAATCCAACTCTCCGTATACTGGCGTATTCCCGTAATATTGACCCGTACGTCAAGCGCCCTACCTAATTTTGTGGTTGATTTGATCAAATGTCATACGCTGCCCCACTGCCTAATATGTTACTTCATCAGATGTCACGCATTTGCTGTCGGTCAGTCACGACACGCTTTCGCAAATAGACATTACATTTTTGTATCTGTTATATTTACCTTGTCCAATATTAGCTTATGACTACAAGCAATAAGCTTTATTTAATCATTAAACGATTGCATATTAATTTAATTTAAACGGTGAATGATAGTATTAATAATGATATCTTCTGAAATATGTATCAAATAATTAGCCTGATGTTCTGTAATAAGATAGCGAATAAATAATGAATAAGTAAATAATTTAATAATTAATATTATTATATAATGGCTCGTAACAGACTAATTGTAAGTTATACTATAAAAAAAATAAAATTACTTTTATAGAAATATATATATTTATTTACAGTGCTGCCATAATTAACATTTTTCTATATTGCTAAATTGTCATAAGTGTAAATTTTTCTCACTTAATAAACAAAATAATGGTGTACCTTTCACTGAGGTACGTAATAAGATTAATAAAGTGAAATACTAAAATCAATATAAATGCAATTATCCATTATTGATTTACTATAAATCAAAAGTTTAGACAAATTGGATCAAACTTTACTGGACTATTTGACAGAGTGATTTTCATTGGATTATGATTTTCTTGTTTGATGGTCAGAGTGAATCTCACCGTTAAAATTACAGGCGAATAATGTTTTAAATGTCATGAAAATACCTATCGAGCTAATCATATTAATATGTCGTTATTAAAAAAAAAAAAACAGATTTTGATTAGTTGACGAGGAGATTTCGGATTAAAAATATAATTTAAAAAACTCTGATATGTGATTAAATATATTTTCAAATGCAATATGATTTTTTTTGTATGTAAACCACAGTAATATTTATAAATCCAAATCTATAAAAACTTGTTTTTAAAAAAGATTTATTTCGAGCATGCATGGTGATAGCAAAACAACATATCAATCATTTTCGATTTCATTTAGGTTTTTTTTGTGAAATATGTGTGTATCATATTTTGTATTTGTAATTAAAATCTGTTTTGCATTTACGTTTGTTAGATAACGATTTTTTTTTTTAAATTATTAATTAGTAAATTCACAAATAAAAATGTTCTTTATTTTGAATAAACAAAATTCACCAATATTTGAAATATTTACATGCAGCATAATTTATTTATCATGAAAAAATCACCAAATTCTTTCATAAATATTTCTGTAATCGACTATAAACGAATAAGTATTGCAATCATGAGAAGAATTTAACGAATATATAGCTTTTGACCTTCCCTGAATCGATTCTATTTTTGTAATGTATAACATGTTATACATCATTTTGCATTATGAAATCGAAAGTTAGAAGAATATCGACTAATAAAGTCACAGTAATTCAATTCTGCTAAATAGTATTGATTATAACATGTACGACTTTGACGAAGAGGATGAAAGGTGAATAAAGTAGTATACCTCCTATCTCCAGCATTAATTTTATGTCAGATGATACATTGACTTAGGATTAGTTGAAAACATGTGTGCTGTTTATGACAGAGTGCGTGATTATCCCAGCGGAAAAATGATTTAGTGGTAAAGCTGAGCAACGGAATTATTATTTGTAATTGATGAACAAGAGAGTAGCTTGGATTGGAATGAGTGATTGAAGGTGGAGCCATTTTGGTCTTATTTAACGATCTTCTTTAGATGAACATGTGTGCGTATATTCGTTTCTCTCTACATTAGTTTTATACGTCAAAACATCTGTAGAATCTATTCCATGTATTTTTAAGTAAATTAAAATTACGCCGGCAATTCCTATCATAGAAAGTACCCTATAAAGTAATGGCTATTTATTGAGTTGACGGTAATTTCGTCACTTGAATATTTCACGATATGTAATTAATAAATTCAATCAATGATAATCATTGATTGACTTTTGTTACAATGAGGAATGTAGTATATAAAATGTTATTATAAATTGTAATATCTAGAATATAATGAAATTAAGTTTAGCATCCCATAAATATATTGTGAATAAATAAATAAAAACAATATTTTTTATTTTAATTATAATACAAACACGTAAACAAAAGTAAAGCTTGCTTGTTATAAAAGTAATAAATTGTCAGAATGTGTATGTACTTGATTGTATTTAAGTTTGAAAAGTCTCTGCAGTAAATACAATTTGGAAGAAACTTTAGTTTCCTATCTTCTTACTGTTTGATAAATGTTTTTCTTTATATGTCAGATTTTTGGGTTAATGACGAACAACCTACGCATGTGCGTTTTATATCTTCAGCTTTCAAGTTTTTTTTTTCGATCTTCATCTTTCATTTCTATAAACCTTATAAATCTTGCTGGATGTAATGAAAGCAAGCATACAATTGTAACAAAATAGGTACTCCACGAAACGAAATAAGTAGATATTATTTAACTTATATCCATATCTGTTACAGTAATAGATGGTTAATTACGGCAAAGACACTTAAAATATCTACATGAAAACACTTTTAGCTCATATACTGCAAAAACTCTTAAAATTAATTAATTTTTGCTCGTGAGGTGATTTGGTCTGTTAACGTAGTTTTAAGGATAAATATAATACTATTTTTTGTGTTTATCAACTCCATTAAGAATGACGAGGTAATTCAAACGAAAAAGAAAAATGTGTAAAAACCGTCACGATATATTTTTTTATTGTGATATAAAGTAAGTAGGTACCTACAACTTTTCCCCGTGGACAGTATAACTATATAGGATCTAACAGCAATTTATTGATGACTTTGTTCAGAAGCTCAATTTTTTATATCAATATCATAAATATAAAATAAACTTTAGCTTGGATAGATAATGATGATAAATTGAAAATCAACATGGTCTTGATCATACCATATATTTTTGATATAATGCGATCAAAATTGTTTTATTTTATGACAGCGGAAGGTATTAAGAATTTATTTCGTTACTTCAGGGTGTTAAAATTCATATCCATCAAGGGAATTTATATTTCACTTCTATTATTATATTCCTGACTATTATTTTTGAGTGTTGTACTATAAATGTTCATATATATGAGTAGTAAATCAGGATCACCTTATTCTGATACGTTTAGACCACATTAAAGCTAAAATAAATTTCATCCACCTGAAATTAAGCGTAAATTTCACAAAAATATAGTGATTAAGCAATTTCAAATATTTATTCATATTCTACGGGAATTTCAATATATATTTAGTACAGATGATACGGTGAAAAATGGAGCGAGTAGATGTCTTGTTTTTTTATTGTACCAATTTAATGGTTGTTTCGCTTTATTAAAAGCTATTATTACCAATTAGAACAGAAAATACGCTAATTGAATTCTCTTTTACATACTTTCCTAGCAACTTTTGTAATCGAATTTAACTAACATTGTATTTGAATCATGTGCGTGCCAGACAAGTTTTGCATTAGCCATATGCTTTGTTTCTTGTATAAAGAGCAGTATGTGTGTGCACGTGTGTGTGTGTGTTGTGTGTGTGTGTGTGTGTGTGTATACGCGTGGTGTGCGTGTGTACGTGTGTTGATTAAAAATAATAAAATATCCGCAATGGCATACACTAAATTATCTCATAATTTTACCTGCAGTCGTTTAGGCTGTAAAGTGCACACACATCAACACACAGACAGATGTCATCCCAAAAATAGAATTGATTTCGAGATGATAACAATACTTACTTATTACATCGTATCAGAGAGTAAATAGAGGCTTTTGAAAAATATACCCTTGGATTAAAATCACGCTTTAATATGTTAAACAGCATGCAAATAATAGTAAAAATTAGGGCGTGCAGATTTGTTAATAAATCAGAAGTTTTTTAAAGTTTAATATGTTAACAGTTACGTCCGGATAAAATCGGTTATTAGACGACATTTTTCAGATTCATATCACACAGTATTAATTTCTTCACCCTTAGTATAAGTTCGTTAACACGATGCAATCTAGTGCATACCGTGTTGCTTAATAACAGTGGGGCAGTCAAGCTAGGTAAAAATAATTAACTCAAAGTTAGACATGTAAACTTGCCTGTAATAGCAATCCTGATATTAGTGCTGTGGCTCATATACCGGTAAGTATAGTTTTCAGTTCAGACATTGAAGGATTACCTTCCGGATAGGGATACATACTCATTTACCTAAGATTAAATAAATTCGATATTTAGCTTTACCTAACAAGCGAACACCATATACTAGTTTTGTAAGGATTTTGGAACTCAAATCATTGTAGATACTTATTGCCGGAAATGGGGAATGGAATTTATATAAATTAAATTAATATATATTACTTAAAAGAATAGGTCATGATCAGTACGCTAATTATTATCTGAAAAAAAAAAAAAAATTATATATATATATATATATATATATATATATATATATATATACATATATATAAACATTTACTTAATTTATTTATTGTTCCATTTAATTGGTCGGTTCGCTAGATACGATTAAAAATCATTGAATTTAAAATATAATGTTAAATAATGAAAAATAGAAAATTCTATAAATTATATTTTAACAATTAAGATAATTAATTTCTGCTTTGCATTATTGTAAAGGCACGATATTTTTGTACTTATCTGCTGGCGTTCTATAAAAGATATATTTCCAGAAGATATTCGTACAATGTTTGTGGGAGCAAATTCATGCGGTGTTTGATAATGTGGCAACTGGGAGGATGGGCGCAGTGTTGGTAATTGAACACGCGACGCTCTGACAGTTTAATAACACATGAACCCTCATTCATTTATTAAACCCTAGCATAGGCTGCCAATCAGAAGTTGTTTCACATAATTTATACACGTTCGGCCATTACCGCTGGGACCACCGTTACTGAATTTCTGATCGAAGTGTAGGTCTTTTGAAGGTAGACGGCGACGGCCTACGTACCTAAGCTTTTACCACCAGAGGTTAAAGAAACTTTTTTGCCCATGGCTATAAATTTATAATTCCATTAAAATTAGATATTTTGTGAAATGCTGATATGTGCGTACAACATATCAGCTTTTTAAAAGAAAATATTTATTATTTTCCAACAAAGTTTTCAATTTTTGCCGCTAGCAATATTTTAGATTGGTTTACGTTATAACAGGTCTGTGTCTTAGAGTGCACAGTTTGATAAAAAAAAGATAATCTTATGTAGTTGTACATAAATTAAAAGAGAATAGAAATTCAGTATTTCTTTGATATAGATTTATTTTCTCTACGAATACGCGCGCTAAGGTTTTGGGAATTTAAAAATATCAATCGATGAAATTAAATTATTTGACATTTTATAACTAAAGAACACAATGTATATTTTAATAAAGAAATTTATGAGATTTGTTTCTATGCTTATGATGATTAAAATTCTATAGTTGATCATACTTTTATGGAATCATAATTACGAATTAATAATAAGAAATTAATCAAATAAATAAATAACATATTTCATCTTAAGATAACTCTTCGCAAACTTAGTAAAAGTGAAGAAACCTAAAATTGGTAGGGTAGGGAAAGAAAGCATAAAAAATAAAGTTTACGTGATACTACTGCTGAAAAATACGTGAGATCTGTTGAAATTCTTTAGAGAATAGAAAAAAGACGGGAAAAAGCAATCGCAAATAAATAAATTTATTTAGAGTTCATTAATACTTTTTGATCTGGTTTATGTGGCGCAGAAGGTATTTAGCATGTAATCGAAAGAATTGCATGTTTCAGCAGTAAATTCATGTTGATTAGAGAGATAGATGTGGGAATACATTCCTTTCTGACAGTAAAAAGGTTGGTCTTCCTCCACGAGCGACTTTATATTTATCGACTTCAGCAAATTGTACGTGACTTGTGTCCCTGACAGTCTGGATCCCGTTCATTTTCTCTCCGATATTAATTAACCCACTCCCTACAAATTATTTCTCAAAACAAAATAGTCTGTACATTAACAAACAATAATTTCAGATATTACTCAATTTTCACTTTCTTTCTTATTTGGACTATTTTAAGTTATGACGTTATAATATAAGAATCATCTGGGAAAATAAAAATCTTAAAATGTAAAAGATGAAAGAAAATGCACATAAGTTTGAGATGGGATATTATATTGATTTTAATCAATTATTTTTACATTAGTTCATACAATAAATTAAGTAGTAAGACTAACTAATATATAATACTATCAATTATATGTCTTTAATCGCCTGCTTTATATTTAATATCAAACTGCATGAACTTCTTCTCTAATTGAATGAAAAAAGACATCAAATTAAACTTCTCTCGAAACATTATTATTATTTTTAAATAGAAAATTTTAAATTAAATAATTTCATATACTATTTGAACTAAAATTAAATTTAGATTCAAATTCCAGATATTTAGGCAAAGCACAAACTTAAATATAATTTGGAAAGTTATACGTTATTATTATGCCAAGTTAAATAAAACATTTAGGCAAACTCAATATCGGTTGATAAATTTATAATTATAAGATAAAAGTAAAAAACCTGGAAATTAATTTCCGCCACTGTGCATTTTTGAACACTCTTCTCTTCTGTCTTTGTATCTGCGTTCATTTTATCTAATTCTACGCTCTGCCACCTACCACGAACTTTGTGAATTGTCATAAACAATGGTTAAAATTAAATAGGAAACGAGTTATGCTCCGATAACCTAAAAGGAAGTACGTTCCTTATTGTTCAAACCATGGTCACGTTTAAGTAATAAACTCCACTAAATTTATTTCAGCAATTAAAATTTCCATATTATACACCAGCGAAGTTTTTTTTTCCTATATATTTTTTTTATAATATACAAAATACTTTCGAGGACAGTCATGTGGTCACGAACGTGTGAGTTATTTTTGACCAAAAATAGCGCGTTTATGTTAATAACTATAATCCCGTAGAAATTTCAGAATTGGTTTTGAAGTGTGCGACTATTCAGAAATGAGTTTTTTATGATTTTAATTCTAGTTATTCTTTCGGGACAAATTAATGGGATTAACTTTTACCACCAACATCTTAATTATTTTATATATAAGGCTAGTAATAACTACTTCTTGGAACGAAAAAATAATAATCAGAATATTTTTCCAACTAGTGAATTAAAATCTCCTTGCAAAAACAAAAGGAACGTCACAAAAACTAGTTTCGATTTTGTCAAATAACGAATTTCATAATACGATACAAATTATAGATCAAGCCAAAATGTAGAGAAATTTCTTCGATTTTCGCAAATTGTGTAGGAATTTCTAACGTAATTAATTCAAGTACAGCGGTTAGTCACCACTTCAAGTACTTTGATTAATCTGAAGTATTCTTATTATAATAGGTGATTGAATTTAAGATATGAATTTATCCAGTTTCAAGAAAACCAATTATTAAGATTGTTTCTATGCATTCCATATAACTAAAAGAGGATATTTAACGTTTATTGTAGTATTTGCTATAATTTTCAGTTTCAGTTTCTGTACTATTATGTCAATGGATAACTTGAAGATAAAAATATTGAAAAGATTACAATGAAGAAAAATGAGTAAATTGCGAGTTTAGATTTTATTCAATATAAAGAGCAAGGGAAGTAATTGAACTCATTTAAATATATTATAAAAGTTTATCTAATTATTGTCCACTATATGATAGCAACCTTATATAACATTAAACATATGTATCCAAGTATTTCGTGATATACTTAATACTTAAATAATCAACTGCTACGCCGTCAGAGAGTTCGTTATATTCGTTGATTATAAGATTTGTATATTACAACAAAGAGTAGAACAACTTTGAAGTGTCTTGTTTATGTTTGAGCTAAGTTACGTAGTTAACGCAAGAAAAGTTTAGTTGTACGTGTAGGTGCTGTTGTAGGTTTGGTATACCTGCCGCGGGCACTCAGCAACGACTACGTTCCCGATCTCTAATTTGCTTTGAAATTACACATTAAGATACAACAAAGCTTTATAAATATTGAGCCAAAATTATTTTATATTATTAACAAGCATGATAAAACGATAATTTATTAGAAGATTCACACAGAACGCGCTCATCTACATAATACATAAAATGTATTGTGAATTCATGGAGAAATATAGGCCAGCTTAGTTTAATCATCCATATGAATAATTTCTGGCAGACTACAAAAACATGAAAGAGCTTTGAAAATAAATAATAATATTAGATATATATATCTATATTCATATATACCTATATATGTAAAATAATTTAAATTTTCTAAACTACTTTTTGTTGGTTTAATAAAGGTAATGAAATATTGAGACGTTTTTGTTACATATAAAATTGCATATAATCTAAATAAAATTCTTATGAATATAATTATAATTCTTTAAATATTGACGTAATTTTTTATTTAATTGAATATTATTCGATCAAGTTCTTTTGACCCTCTCATATTAGTATTATACAAAAATATAAAATTATTTAATCTTTGCATATATGTGTAACTAAATACCAAATTGGTTATTAACTGAGCTGAAAATAATAAATTAAAAATATCAAAACAATAGTGTTTTGGTTAACATTATATGAAATAAAAATATATATGAAATTTCAATGAATAATGATGTAGTAGCTAATTATATTTATGAAAATGAATTGGATACTACCTTTCATCAAATTTGTTATTTTAAAAAAATATATGCACATTCACTAATGAAGTAAATGTCATAAAAACACAAATAAATTCAGTTTCACGAGGTAGAATGTGAGTGAAACTGGCATAAAACGAACTATACTCATTCAAAAGACCATGCGAGCGATTTTTTGTTTTGTATTTAAAATGGATTAAACTGTAATTGGAGAATTTCTGTAGCGTGTGTCCTATAGGTACAATTGACATTTTAAACGTCAATTAAAGTAAATTGTTCAACGTTTACACAAGAATTAACACTCACCACTATTTAGTGGAATTCATTTCATTATTCGCGCGTTTGCGCATCCCTTAGTATATATATATATATATATATATATATATATATATATATATATATATATATATATATATATATATATATATATATATATATATATATGTATATATATATATATATATATATATATATATTTATATATATATATATATATATATATATATATATATATATATATATATATATATATATATATATATATATATATATATATGTATATATATATACATATATAAATAAGTAGAGATGCGCGCGCGCGCGAATAATGAAATGAATTCGACTATATAGTGGTGGGTGATTTAAAATTCTTTCAGCTACAACCTATTTTTTCATGCGTTAATTATACATATATGTAAAAAAATTTCATGATATACTGTTCAGTGTTCGACGAACTGAGTTTATAGAAGAATCTGACATTTGATATGTAAAAATATAGATACAAGTTTTTCCTACATTCGGAGAAACCGTGCTTATTTACATATTTACAATCTTGTTTTCATCACATGTCTATTTTGATATATATATATATATATATATATATATATATATATATATATATATATATATATATATATATATATATTTGTTATACGTTGCGTCAGATTTCTTCTGAGTAGTTAGTCGAAGTAGTTTTCTTTTATATATTTATGCTAAAGTAATGATATTTGCTAGAATTAGCAAGAGAAGAAATATAACGAAAATCGTAGATGGCGCCCTCAATGTATGGTGGTAAAACGACAGAGAGCGTATCAAATCCTGTTTGGATAGAAAGGGGTTGAATTCTTCATCCTACCTCAGCGTGCTCATGTTTATTCTATAACTGCAAAACATGGCATCTGAACCATACCGCCTCTCTGACTCTAGTCCATGCATCCTCATTTGAATTGCAAAATGGTTTAGAAATGTTAAGAAGCAGCAGAACGCGTCTTGCGTAGAAGAAGCAGCCAACTATTCCCGCTGTACTTCGCCATTATTAGAATGATCAAAATGTTGAACGAAGAAATAAACGAATAGTCTTTTACTTTTCTTTTGCATTCGTTTGCTACATCTCATAGGTATGAAAATCTAATTCATCTATACCAGTAATCTGAGAGAATTGTTGCTTATCATTTGTGTTTGGCATAGACATTTTGAAAATATGCTCAATATGTACATAGATTTTGACATGCTTAGCTATAATTACATTCGCAATTTAACTTATGTCCCTTTACATGAATTAAAAATCAACGAATAATATTTGGCACAATTTTTATTTGCTATCTAATAATACTAGTCTATTCGAAATATATTTATAGACACTTATGTCGCATTTTTATATTATTTTATGGATTATTAAAGGGGAAATTAAAGTGTCAATAAAATTTTGTATTTACCAAACATTTCATATTTTATTTTAATAATATGTTACATAAATTTTGTAAAATTAAAAAAATATAAATTTTTTTAATATAATTAATTTAATTCAAACCAAATGAACAATATAAGAGCTTTAGATGAGCTTAGGTATATCGAACTATGTAATATTTACGTTTTCGTAGTTAGGGAAATGTGATATTCATCTGAATCAAATATTTTAATCGTCTATCGTATAATAAGCCAAAACGTGTACAACAAACTTGAACACATGTAACTAATTTTCTGTGCTTAGTATTAATTCAATCGCGAGTCGGTTGTCTGAACACTAAAATCCATGTTTTCCTTTGTCCGGGTATTTGAAAAAGGAATAAAACCTTGTTTACCTTTTGTGTTTTGTTTGGACAAAAAATGAACCAACGCAAGTTTTTATCATCCACCGACATTGGCACAGAGCTTCACGGAGAGTACGGGAGGACCAGTAAAACTGGTTGGAATTCATTAGATTCATTACGGTACGTAATGGATGCGCCAGCATAAAGACGCAATTAATTTTCGGAATCCAAACGGCAATATCTTTTTTGATTAAGGGCACCGAAGTTTAGTAATACAGAAAGTGTGGGGCGGATAGAGAAGAGAGTAGATGAAACAGAGGTATAAATGAGAGAAAGAGAGGAATAATAACTAGGCATTAATTATCAGAAACAGCGCCGGAGGTAACTACATCGTACAAAACGAAGAACTGCGTCGTTCTAAATCCTATTTCTGTGATGAAATTCATCCATATAATATGCTTGTAAGATTTTCCAAGAACTAAATAACAGAACGCGCTCCGATTAAATTCTCACCATGGTAAATTAATACCAAAAACATATATTACGGAAAATAGATTTACGACTGCCAAACTCACACGTACTTTAACATTAAACAGCTAATAAGACACACACATTTGCGTAAAGTACTATGATTTATCGATAATGATATGTAACACTCATAAAAGATATTTGCTTTGTTCGAAAATAGAATTTTGATATATTAAAATATTCTTTTTATGAAATATATAAATTTTGCACTTATATACGTAACATATTGAATCAAAAAATTTAAGCTCGACCGAAAAAAGTATTATTTGTCATATAATGAAATTTTTTCTTCTTCCGTGAAGTCTTACAAATAAGTCAAAAAAATGATTTCACGGATATGTTGGTTGTATTTAATATTAGGCATTTTGGAGTCTCATTTCTTATTTATATTTCCATTACATAAAAAGCACTCTCGGTTATCCGTTTTACACATTCTCGTCATAGATCCATAAACTATCTTAGAATCGCACCACTAAATATACTGAAGTTTAGAAGCTTATATACGCACTTACTTAACGTACGTGTGTTGTTATATTTCACATTTATATTCCGATTTGCTAGGAGAAATCCAAACAGGATGAGGTTTCCCTCTATATCGGGCGTGCATTTACGCTCAGTTCTGCTTTGTTGACTACGCCCTCAGCGCTAACAACCTACCTAATATCGCCCGCGTTTTATGCTCGATGTAAACAAGCAAGGAATTCTATTACCTAAATATACTGCTATGCTATACGAAACATTTCATTCGGATATTATTTTCTCTATATAAATCTACTTTTCTCCATGTGCCACTCAGGAGCGGATTTCGTATATTCGCCTGATTACTGTCTGAGTATCATTTATCACCTTGTTTTCATTTACATTTAAAATGACAATGACTGGTTTGCATCAATTAAATGTTTTTAGTGTAATGCATATTTCATCATTTTATACTAATTATCAATCTATTTATATATTACAAGTTTTGAAAGATATATACATATTAATGATAACAATACAATTCCTTATTTTTAAATCTTTTCATAAATATTTGATTATCAGAACTCAAAAGTAAAAATAATATTTGGTAGGAGATAATTTAGATAAAAACAGAATAGTATTAAGTTCACGCTTTTTTTTTTTATCATGTATATCAATTTACTTTACAGTTTTGGATATTTGTGAAATTTAACACCTAAGAATAATTGCTTGAATTGAATTATGAATTTGTTCGCAAGTTCATAATATTATATTATTTTAAAATAATACGATTTTTATAAATCTGACAATGCTGGTATGCTAAGCTCTGGGGATTGATTAAATGAACAAACTGGGAGAGAGAGCAGGGTTAACTGAACAAGAAAGTACAGGCTGTAAAACCCAGATTATCAGCAAATTGCATTGGAAAGTATTTAGCAGACAAATGTTGTGTTGAATGAAAAAGTCTGCATTTTTAAAAAACATAAATTTCTTTCTAAATGGTTGATTAAATTCTTAAGAAGTAATTGGAAAAGAATTAAATGAAACAATAGAATTTTATAGAATTTAATTAAATAAAGCGCTGATAAATCAAATTAATACGGGAAGCATCAAGTTGTCACTTTAGAAAACGAGACAGACATTCGTGGAAGCAACAAACTAAATGAGAAGGGTTATATGTAGTCTCACTAAAGTCAGACAGGTAACATTAAAAATAATGAAAGCACTCTAGTGCGAAACACTTAAGGATTTGAAAATGTCGTGTACTAAGTGCAAAGGGAATTAAGTTTTCCCATTCTTGTTGGTGTAGCAGTGGGGTTAGCAGGAGCAATGAACAAAACTAATGTTTATTCCATGATGTTTGAGTTGGTTAAGCTCATATGAGAAACTATCTTTGTATAAATTCGGTCTTATAAATTAATTAGTTTTCATGTAACTTTGTCAAAAGTTCTCATATAAAATAAAACCAAAAAATGTGTATCAAATTGGTTTACAGCAATATATTGTTAACATTATGGTTATTACCGCACTTAAATATAGCATAAATTCTGATTTATTATAACAATATTTCTAACTACTCCAGAAATAAAAAGACATATTTCTTTCACATTTGAAATTTTTACCATATGTTAATCCATAAATTATTCTCACATTCATACCAAATTTTTGGAATGCAAAATGATATTTCACGAATAAGATTTGAAAGAACATATTTCAATTAATTTAGTGACGGGAACTGATTGCTATCATGATTTCTGTTTGAGGACATTGTTTGCAGGAGATTTAACTGGTAGAATATGTATATAACATGTATTTAATATTCAGTGGATTTAATTATATTTTGAAATTTCATAATGATAACATCTGTTAATGGCAACTAATATTAAACTATAATATAATATATGTATATGGAGTACAGTATTAGTTAATTTTATCGTTTTTATAACTCACTGATTACAAACTCACCAAACATAACACTTTCACTATCTATAGGCATTTATATTTTATGCATCATCAAATGCAGCTTCGTTCGTTATATCATAAATTGAATGGGATTAATTTAGGATTTATCAGAATATTGTAATAGTATTATCAGAACATATCTATTTATAACATTAAGCTGCAAGTTTATGTAAGCTTCGTTTTGTCATTCGGCAGGAGACATATACCAGTATTAATTATAGTTATCGAATTTTGGAAACAAATTTAATTATTTTATGTATAATACGTAATGCTTATACTGCATAAATATTGTGAAATCAGCTGTACGCTTAGTTTGTGTGCTTGGCGATTCCACGCGCACAAACTTCACATCCTCGCGCTTCTTACAATTGCCGTGTTTCTGTACAAATAACTGCAGTGATATAAGTAGACATTTCTTACTATAGGCGACGAGCACCACTCGTTCCATTTATAATTCATTACGAGATACTTCGAATTTATTGTACTGTTTCCACTTTTTCTCCCTCGAACAAGAATAACACACTAATGGCAAATGAAATGTTAAATGTAGAAAATTGTGAAAAAGTATTTATTTGTATAAGATCACATATTTTTGTGATAGATATAGTGGTTTCTTTAAATAAAAATGGATTCAAAAGATATACTAACGGCTGTTGACAAGCGCGAAATTGTACTTGTCAAATAATGCACATGCGGTGCTACTTAGTTATTCCAACTGAAATGATCTTATGTACAAAAAGAACGGTTTAAATCTATTTTTGTTCAATTTTAGCAGGAAAGATAAAAGTTGGCCAACTTCTTAGGTAAGTAGTAATAATAAATGTAATACTAAATTATTCTGTATAACCCACTATTAATACGATACTATATTTGCTTCGAATTATGAAAAGATTAACTGACGAAATTTAAAACAAAAAATAATTATTTTTATTTAAGCGATTGAATAACAAACATAATATTTATTAATATAGTCAATTTATGCTTTGTCCTGATAAGTTTATTACATTTTTATATACAATTTATGAATAAAATTTTAATTTACGGAAACAGATTGGTATACTGGTTATCTACTGGATAATTAATTTTTATATTTAAATATAGTTTTGAATTGGTTTGAGCTGTATAAAAACTGACAGTGTTTATGATAAATTTACTGGTCAACTCAGAAGAAAGCGAGATAATAGACTTCTGAGAGATAATATTTCAACAATCTTCTGATAATAAAACATTTTTATTCGAAAAGGTACCGTAATAAATCATGGTGGAAACAGGGGCTATGAATATCTTTAAATAAGGATTTTGTACCGAGATTCTTTTTAAATATCACAGAACGGAATGAAAATTCGCAACACTACATAAATTTATAGTCAAAGCTAAAGGGATTGTACAGGGAGAAATATTTCTTACCGTGAAATAAGAATTTAAAAGTCAGATATAAATTCTGCAAATGTATTAACTTATTCTCATCCGTGCACATGCTATAATAACTGTCCCATCGAAAATTTTATCTCGAAACCATTTATAAACCTGACTGGACAATGCAATTTGTTTAGCATAGAAATATGTTTAGTACATTTTATTATTCATTTTTTCATATATGCATTTTTACATATATTTAAAATCTCTTAGTGAACAACCTTCTATTTGTGTGATAAGTATTAAGTACGAAGATATTGTTGAACTATTTTCTCGCAAATGCGTGTAGTTATCACATTTGCATATAGTGGTTTCGATAATGTAAAGTGATGGTAATTTAAAGTCGCTTTGTATATTGGAACGTGGTTTTAAGTAGGGCATAGGGTGGAAACAAACACATCTACATAGATTACAATAATTGCATACAATCTACGCACTAAGGAGAAGAGTGCGATGGGTCCACGGGACTACGCCAACCACAAGCCAAACTGAACTATACCAGGACATTGATATTTACGCTGAGCCCTTAAACGCCGCTCTCCGGCAATCAACCAAACAATCAACGTAGATTATTAATGGGACGCGCTCAGAAAACCGATAACGGGACCACCCTGATTCAACTTGTTCCTTCTCACCAGCGGCGGATCGTCTACGAGAACCCAAATGATCTTCTACTAATATTTAAACAATCTAGAATATGCATTATTATTTGTTTATCATCTACGTGCAATGTAAATACACCATCATTGTTTGAATGTTCCATAGAAACAAATTGATTAATATTTGTTGAAAAGAAACTAAATTGCTATCATTAAAATTTTATAAATAAATCAACACACTTACTGGCTGCAAATACGATAGTTCGGTATATACTTTCTAATGAGTAAATTACGTGCTACATAACACCATAACATACTTTAAAATTAACAAAAGAATTTTCTAATTTAGAAAACTTTATCATCTATGATACCAACCAACTTATATTCTCTGACATGAAACAGTGATTCTTAAGATGAAGATGGCCTTAACTATGCCCAAAACCTTTCAAATACAAAAATTACTAACGAAAGAGAATAATTAACCTTCGACATTAGATAAATAATGATCGTGAAAAGTGTTTTTTTCATATTTATTTAAAGTGGTTTTAAATTTGTACATTGCTTTCGCTCCCTTTCAAAACAAATGACTCAAAAACTTAATATTTTACCAATCAAGTCTACACAAATTTTAGTATACATTATTTTATTTTATTTTGAAATTTAATATACAAAATATTTAGTTATGTGAATGAATACAAAAAAAAAAAATTAAATGAGAACAATAAATGCAAAGAATTTTATAATTTTCAAATGAAATCAACTTATTACTATTTGTAAAACATAAAATAATGTAGATCTAGAGTAACAAATTTTAGTTTCACAATGATTAAAATCACGAGCAGCCACTGGCTCTTCTTTTTTCCGCTACATTTGCTACAACATGTAATCCATCTATATTGAATCTAGAGGCATTTCTTCAAAGTATCAACTGATTACAAAACAAGTGATCGCAAGCGCGTGACCGCGTGAGTATGAAATTTCTCTGGAGAAAAGTGTTGTTGACAACCTGGAAAGATTAATGGGTGCTTTAGCTTTTAACATACTTGCATACAAATGTGCCCTGTGCATCTGCGTATAAATGAGAACGAATAGGGATATAAAATTGCATACGTTATTCTATTCTACAATTATGATAAATTGTGCGTCTGTACAAAGCCGGCCCCAAGGATGCATTTCAAAGGAATAAAAAAGGCATATTTTATGCATGTACCGGAACAATCCTTGAATACTTTTAAAGAAAGTTTGTTATAATCGATAGTTTTACCAATTTACCATAATATTGATATAACTAGTGAAATATAAAAAAATAGAATAAAAAGGATAGTAATATCAAATAACATAATTTCCGTTTGTTATTATGTGCAAGTCTAAAGCATAATAACATGATCAAATTCGCTTCAGGAAATTGCTTCGTCTGTGTACGCCACATATTACTAGTACATATAAAACGTGTTTCTATTTATAAATCGTACGCCCGTCTATAAAATTGTAGGAAAAATATTGTTATACAGATTATAAAATACAGACCAGTAATTGAAATATAAAAAAAATAATGATAATTATCGATTTTAAATCCGTGCGTTATGTTAATCCACTATTGTACTGCTGGATTAAAGTAAAGTTCACTTATCGATCAAAAGTATTTTATAGTCTATAGGTAAACATAAATATATGTATGTACGTTATTCACTTTATATTAAAATATATTTAATATAAAATTTGGTATTTATGCATTAAATTTCTGTTAACATGTATTGTCATAAATAAAACTAAAAGTAAGACTAAATTTATTTCAGATTATAATTAAAAATATTAAATAAACGGTTACATCAACAATTTTAATCAAAAATAATCATTAATAAATGCTTAATTTTTTGCTATTTCAGCAAATTATTAATAAACTCGTCAACATTGAAAAATGTACGTGTGACAAAATTAAATTTGAGATATTTTTTATTTAACTCCTGCAACTGATAGCGACAGGAATATGCATGAGATTTAATTAATTTCAAGTGAATCTCCGAAACTGAGCAATCAAAATTTCGAATATCGTACAAATTGTGGTTTATATTGCTGAAACAATTAACTTGCTACCTTCCCACGGTTTTGGTCAATATTCTGTAGAATGAAGCAATAAACAATATTAACAACAATTTTTATAAAAATATTACAATTTCATTTGATTAACAAATGTAGTGTCCTTTGTAGCTTAATGCTGCCAATATATCTTACGCAATATCTATCACTACTCTTTCCATAAATATATACGTACATATGTATATAAGAGAAAAATGTGCCGTATGCACAGAAATTCAATTATGTATTTTTTGCAAGCTACAATGTAAAATTTCTATTATATTGCTTTCGAAAACGTCAAGAGAAAAAGAATAACATTATGACGGTCAAGTATCAATTTACTTCCAAAGAATATAAAAATAGCATGAGCTTTTTATAAAAACAAAAAGCCTAGATAACATCAATATATGCTTCTTTGTTGTATACTACTTGATCTGTTTGTATGAGAAAATTTTATTTTTGTGTTTCGCAAATATTGTCCTTTTTGTAGATTATACTACAATGGTTTGATATGAAAAATATGTTGTAAAATTTTGTTCTATAAAATTAACATTCCACTGTTTAATTACCGATATCGAAATCATTTTGAGATTCTTAACATAGTTATGATTTTTCTGTTTTTGTAGAAGAAATATTATCTTAATACTTTTGAAAAAATAAATAAAATATTCCATTAATCTTATTATGTTCAAATAACGTTCTGGTACGTGCTGAATTGGAGGAAAAGTAAACAAAATTTTAAAACTTCATATTTAATTATATGCGAGTTAGTTGAAAAATAAACAAAAATATATGACAAGAACTACTTAAAATTGTATTTTTCCGTAGTTCTTAAAAGAATTTCAAGTGATTTATTTTTGAACATAGAACTTGAACGGGAACTGACAATTGCATCATACTTGTTGAAAATATTAATCATTTATAAGTGTAGCAAAACGATTTTGCTCGTAAAATATAGAGCGAAGGAAAAAAGACGTTGAAACTAGCAGAATATAATTGGAACATATGGCTCTGACATGTATTTCGATCAATCCTTAACAAGTAACAAAAATACTACTGAGAAAATGTAGAAATCTGCAGTTGTTTGTATACTAATGTGTTTCTTTGCCAAGTTCTCTCTGTGTATAAATAATAATAATATATACGTTATATTAAAAATAACAAACAGTATTTATATACGATTTCTGTCTGTTTGTTTGCGAGCAAAACATTATTGAACAATATCAAGTTCAATATTTGCTAAAAATGCTCTCTCTATTTACGTTCTACGTTGACATTAAATTTTTAATGAAAGGCGTAAAAAAGTGTTGATTTTATTTAACAAACTTTGCGCAATTAAGTTGATTTTATAAAATAGCCTGACAAATTAAATACATATATATATATATATATATATATATATATATATATATATATATATATATATATATATATATATATATATATATATATATGTACATATGTAGGTACATATATATTTAGTTTTTTATACTTAAATTGAAGAAAGAGTATAAATTAATACAAGGCGCTAATTGCAATATTTGTTTGAGAGGCCATACACATACTGAATTACAAAACTACAAGAAAGGTATTTTAATTTAGATTTTTCCACGAAAAATTAAATCATTACATATAATATAACTATGATGTGAAAAATGATTTCAATATATAATTTTACAATAAAATAAATATTGCTCTCAACTTTCTTATCTTTTATAACACATATTTGATATATAATTAGGTATATAGGAAGACATGTTATTGAAAAAAATCCATTTAAATGTTGAAGACATTTCAACGTATTTCAATATTTCAAATGTATTAAATGCTCTGCAAATAGAAATTTCAAATTATTTTTTAAATCTGACAAATTTTGTGACTGATTTATTTGTGAATTATTGCCTTGTACCTAAAATTGAAAGAAACATCTGGTTTAGTTTTAGGTATTAATGAAATTGAATTATCAAAATTATAATATTTTACAAAACAATTTGTCCTATTGATATTGCATTAAAACCAGTTTCATTGAAATTACCAATTTTTTTATAATTCATAATAACAAGGATTCATAGACTCCTCTCTAAAAAGCATTTCGAAGTAATAATATGAAGAACATTCTAGCTTTTTGTCTATTTCAACATTTTTTAACAATTAGTGCAGGAGATCTAAATTTGTGCAGAAGCATGTATAAAAGAAATTTGCTCTACTGAAATATACTGAACTGCTGTTTGCAATAAAGCATCGACCTTAAATATTGACTAGAATTTTTTTGAAAATATGAAGTAGCATCTACAATTAATTCTGCTATAGTAAATTTGTATACTTTTTTGGTAATTTAACCAAACGCCTGTAAAAATGTTTTTAAATTGCTTAAACATTGATTAGATGCTCGATAAGGTATACTTAAACGACGATAAATGAAATGAATTAAATTCTTACCAATCGTCAGTTTATGTCACAGAATTTATATAGTATATAATATAGTATATACTATAGTATTACTAATGCAAAACAAATTCAACTATTCGAGCAAAATTCAATTATTTATTTTAAACGAAATGTCGTCTAATTCTAGAAATAGAACGTGTTCCGTTTTATCTATGGAAGTTTTAACTGAAAGCGTTGGCTAGGTTATATATTTTCAGGACACGAAACGGTTTTTGCTGCTAGTAGAGATGTCCCGGCCTGATATACAAGATTATTAGAAAACGTATATCGTGGCAGGCGTGTAGGAATGTCGGAACGTGAAAGATGTACCGTGTGGGGCTTCTTCTTCATTTTATTGCTCCTATATACTGCTTCCACACCGACGCTGACTACCAATATCCCAGGTTCCAGCATTTCTTTAATACAACCCCATTTATCCGAAAATGAATGTCACAGTTCGTCATCCAAACTTTCTACGAAATTTTATTACTTTATCCCATGTAGCTCCTATATTCTTGGTTATTAGGTTGAATCATTTAATTTCAAAGATTCAACTGAAATGTTTCATGAACTATTTTTAGAAATATAATAACTTTTTATGTGTCAAGGTCTGAAGCGTTTTATTCATATGCACACGTATATAACACACATTTCTAATAAATATACTACCATATATTCATATTGGAACACTCATTTTCCAATGAGATTCACACATCTTATACCATCAAACCAATCAAAAATGTTTAAATTTAAATTGCTCAGTTCGTCATTTTTGAAATTATTTAATTGTTTTTAGAATAAACCAATACAACTACGTAATGATACTATTGTTGATATATATATTTCATTATTATTTCACTGTCTTATAAATAGCTACTGTAATTAATAAAATACAATATATAGGTTTTTAGTTTGGAAAATATACATACATAATTATATATAAAGTCTATTCATGAATATATTTCATCGGAATGTCAAATAAGCTTAAAAATATAATAAATCTTTTGTAACGTAATAGAAGATTAGTAGCAAATTCCAGTAATGAAATGTGTTTAAGTATTTATCAAAATATTAAAATTCCATCATGCTACTAAGCTTCTTTCTACAGCCATATAAATCTTTAAAAATATTGGTTTATTTGGCAGAATCACATTTTGCTATATGTATGAATAAAATGGAAGTAAATCACAGTTATGCGAAATTTATTTCATATTTTAGCAATTCAATATTTGACTCAATACTATTTTCATAGTGTAAACAGGGGTTTAGCATACTTATATGAAAAGATGTATCTATAACTATAACATCACTAGAAATATTATTTTTTCATGAATATCAAGAAAGAATCCTCGACATATATTTTTTAATAATCAAGCAAGATTTACAATCTTACATGGTTTTATATTATTAAAACAATAAGATATTATCAGTGACGATACGTATAATGTAATTAACTAATTTATACTGGCGAAAAATAAGACAAATTTCAATATAGCTACTATATATTTTAACAAATTTGTATTAGCTACAAAATACATTTACTTCACATACATTTCCCAGTCTAGTTGCGATTATTTATGTATAACCGCTAGCATAAATTATGTATAAATATATTAATAAACAGTGATGTTTTAAATAGATGAATAAATTCAATCGACGCTAGGTTTTCTATTTATATAATAAATTGTTAGTGTTGTGCAAGTATAGTACGATTAATTTTTGGAATAACATATTTTATTTGAAGTATAATTATGCCAAAAAGTAAATATTAGCATTACATTTTTAATGCCATTATTTTCTTTTTTTATGTCACTTAAATAGGGGGTGAATATTTGTCTGTAAATGTATAATCGAGAGAGAAAATCACAGTGAGTGCCATAGGGCAGCTGTTAGTAATTTTCGATGAAAATAGGTCGGAAATTGTGCAACATAAATGATATGGGTGCATGATCAAAGAATAGGATGTGGAAATAATTATCTCCTAGCTTTTGTAGATGACAATCATAATTTTCACAAAGGCAAAGCTATTCCTATGAAATATCAACAGATATTTTTAATTACCATTTTATTAATGTCAAAGAGAAATTGAAAATTAACCACTAATTTAATGATCGAATATAAATCTATTAAAAATTTATAACTTACACACATTTTAATGAGAGATCTACTTTATAATGGACATGGAACTGACCTGTAACAAAAGATAATATAAATTAATTTACAAATATTAACAATTAACTAAATAAGGAAGATTGGTAAAACAAAGACGTTTTATATATTTACAAATACATGCAAATATACGAACACACAAACACACGCATGTAGACAAACATGTTCACACACATAGACAGACAGAAACACACAGTCACGCACACAAACAGACAGACAGATACCTCCACGCTAGCAGACAGACACACATGCAGAGAGACAGATACAACAGCCAACTGCAGATAAAGAGTAAAACAATAAGTAATTCGCTTAGAGAAGAATAATAACACGTTCATATTCTTGTATGTTACAATAATATTTTTTATGACTATAAATTATTGTTTTTCAGTTAGTACAAACAATTATTGTAATTTGTAAAAATACATACAACAGATTCGTGTTTATATGAAAATTAAAACAGTGAAAGTAACATTAATATAACAATAATATGGATAATCATATATTAATTATGATTAGATAAATAAAGATTGTTTATTAATCCCATGAATAATAATGGTGATCATATTAAAAATCTGATAAAACAAATATGTAATAGCTTTTTAGTAAACATAAGCTATGAGATACGGAATTCTTGTGGTGCAAAGTGTCGATTTATTTTTGAATGAGAATGAATTCTGCAAGAAATAAAGTTGAAAGTCATTGAATACAAACATGACAAACCACAAATCCAAGCCAAGAATTTATTAATGCCTATGGGAACATTACACGACGAGCCAGATCAATTTTCGCATTGTAAGAAGTTTCGCTTGTAGAGAGAATGAAACGGTATGGGTAGATGAACGACGTATGAACGTGTGTATGTGTAGTCACAACGACAAGAGTTAGCGACCGAACAGAGGAAAGAGAGGAATGAGTAGCAAGCAGCACTTCTAACTTACGTAAAAGCTGCCAGTTTCAGTCGCCGTCGCCGATCGTTCGTATTTATATGGTTGAATCGGAACTGAGTGAAAAGGCTGCGTCACGCTTCTGTGTGTTCCATTAATACACACACACACACACACACACACACAAACATACATCCATACATATACAGAGATAAATTATTATGAGGATGAACAAAGTGGCCTCGGCTAGTCCATTAGTGCGCGCGCGTCACCGTACTTGCGTGGTTTGTATGGAAAGCCGTCGAGCTTAAGGTGTACAGTTTCTGAGGGCACGGACTCACTAAGTGCCGCATCAATGCCCCTCCGGTTGCTGAGATCAGTTTCGCATGTGCACCATCGTCATTCTCTCCGTTACCAACAGAAATTAACGAGAAGTCGTCAGCTGGAAACTAGGTTGCACATTGTTTTCTATTGAAACTACCCACCCGGAACCCGCAACTTCCATCACCGTCCATAAAAAGAACACTGCACGAAAGAATTCACTTCCCTATCCTTTATCTTCTTTATAAAGTCGTCGTTCAGTAAATCTTACTAAAGTTTTGTCGAAATTAAATAAGAAATTTTGTTCTATCATGGGTTTATTTCATTATTGGTACATGGCCGAATTCTTTTTTTTTTTATCAAAGTTCGTTAAATATATTATAACGCAAATAATAACTATTGCGGCAATCCCGAGCAACTGCAAGAATTCTGCAATTGCATGGTGCAATAACAAAGGTAGATATTCCATTGCAAGGTGCGGTTGGTGCAGTGTTCCTAAAGTGAACAACACAAAGTACTGATAATAAAATGGCCAACTTTTGTTTTGAATTGTATCTGTAGAGATTCGTCCGTATATTTCAGAGTGCACAACTATGTGCACAAGTTCCCACACAGCCGATCCTTTGAATCTGAAGCACTGTTTACGTAAGCTGTTCTGTGCATACGGCATTACATCTCTGACATGAGTTTTGAATTTAAAAAAGCGATAAAATAGAAAATAAAATAAAATCTGCTCGCTTGTGATATACAAACATGGGTTACGTTTCCGTTGGACAATTTTCTCTGATTTCACATAAAAAATGTATTACTTGATGTCGCAACCATTTTTAGAGTGAATTCTTAAAATGTTATAAAGTTTTAGATTTATTTCGAAGAAGGAAAGCATACATTTTTTTTTTAGTAAACCTCGCAATGATAGAAAGCTCTCTTAAATCGATAGCATATTTTCATAAAAAAATGTTTATTTTATTATTATTATTATTAAAATTAATATGTAAACAGTATTCGGTAAATCGTGAAATTGTATTAATCTATGGTTTACAAATTTTTAATAAAGTATAATTATAGTAGAAACATTCTATTCGCAACTTTATTAGTAGTTGCAGATCAATTGCTTACCTATATATATGGTCTTTTGTTGTGGACTGTACTTTTATTGATTGATTAAAATTTAATATTGTCAGGTTATAGTAATTTCATTTTAACGGAAATTAAATTATTAAATGACAATACGAATGACAAGGAAAAGCCATTATTATTTCAACTAATTAGTCGCTTGTAAATTAAAATCGCACGGCTAACCGAAAATTTAACTATCATCGAATAATTTAATAGACTTCATCAATGTTAGCGTTTTCGGAAAAAACGAACACGAAAGTTAGTTGGTTTTTAATTAAATTAATTTGCGGATAACATGATTACAATAAAAAGAGCCAGCCGTTTGCATAGACAGGGAAGTAGAAAATTTGTTGAGCCATAGGCTGTAACAAAAATTACATTAATTGAAATATATAATTATTTTATTTATTTAAAACAATTATTATTCAATATATATTTTTTATTGCAAAATATTCTACCTTTTAATATTTGATTAATTATTTTTACGCTTGGCATGATTCAATTTTATATGATTGGTTAAATATGGATAGAAAAAATTTAAATGTTTTATAAACGTAAAATTATTTTTGTTTTGTGTCTTGTTGAAATTCGTTTTGAAAAATAAACTATTACTATTAAATATTGTTTCATATCTTTCGGTATTTTTTCCGCATAAATCTTTTATTTAAAATAACTCAAATGTTCATATCGAGAAGGCTCGAATAATTGTAACTAAACAAATGATATATATGTTTCGTGAAAGTATTTTATTTCATGGATTTATTCGTATTTATTGAGATTGATATTTGATATGACATTTGTTGATTGTTGTCAAAATCTGTTTAGCAATTATCAATACAGCACTGATGGGAAATTGATAACTTGTCTGTCTTTGGCTCTTTCGGTTATCAGGAACTAAAAGCACTCAAATTCACATAAATATAAATTGTAACGATATTTAAATACAATTTTATTATATTAATTATAACTCACGGTAAACGTAACTTCAGGAACACATGTATATCTGTTTGATAAAAATCTCATCATATGTCTAACAAAACTCTACGGCCATGCGACTATGAACATATATGTAGCGGGTAGCAATAAAGAGAAGAAGAAAATAATTTCAGTGTGTTTCACGTAATGGCAATGTTGGGAGCTTAGCACAGATAGTACCTGCTTCCGACAGCAGAAATGTCCAGAAATGCGGGCAGAACGACTGCAACTTACGTGATTTATGTCCTATCTACGGCTGCTGGCGCTGGAGCGTCTACGCTCTCGCATATGTGTATCTCTGGCTGGCGCGAGCCAGTAAATTAAAAATTACGTCACTCATACGTCCTAACACAAATATCAAATATCATATATCAAAGCGGTAGCGAGGATTATAAGGACGTTGGATATAAATAAATTCCATGTTTGTTCTTTTTACTTTAGTTATTAAATGATAAGTCCAATATTTTATGTTTGTTTATAGCAACATAATTGATCGTTATTATAAATTTTAAAAACCACCATGCATTTGGTGTAGCTGTAGCAAATTAAATAGTATTTTAAAAACTAGATTTTACGATATTTTCTGTGATACATTGGAGAAAAATGCAAGCTAAGATTTGTATATTTGCTAGAATTCGTCGCTACTTTCATTCGTGTAAAACCAAAATATCTGCTCTTCTTCGCTTATTTTGAAAATTGAATACAACATTTGAGGGAGTTTGCAATATATTTTATTAAATCCTAGCTACCAAAACAGGTTTACATTGTCATGTCAAGCCTGTATTGACGACACAAGTAAACAAAGAAATATTTCGCAGTAAGAAAATATACATCTTCGCGAACGAAATCCTATTGAAAAAAACCCTACGATAAACAATAACCATTATTTGTAGGGGATATTCCGTTACATTTTGTTGAAGCTCAACGAAATAGATCAAAAAGAGCAAATAGTGAATAAAATTTATACTAGCTTGACAAAAAGAATGGCAAAAAATATAGAAAATGTTCAGTTTGAAGCGAGCTTGACAAATGACGGTACTTTTCACAGTGATGTGACGACCTACCCATTCTGTCTGAATAAAACTGTAAGCCAAATTTATACCGATACCATTTAATGTTGAGCAAAAAATATACAACAAACTGAATAGCTGTCATATACAGAAGAGGGCACATTTATTTCAATGTAAAATGTAAGTGCATGTAACAAATATTACTGTTTAAATACCTGTGCATTTGTGGAGTGTAATCCCTGGAATATTCTATGATATATGTGTTTGTTTGCACTAAAACACTTAGCAAATAAGATCATTATGGGAATATATGATTTAAATTTATGTAATATTCTACTAAGTAAATAATAATAATATTGCGCGAAATGTGATTTAATATTTTTTCTTTTTATGGTTACTGGTTTTCTGCAATTTCTGTATTTCTGTATTTCTGTATTCTAAAAAGTACTTCGAGTACTTTTGAACCTTAGTAATAAAATGAATTCATTATATACTGGAACCTCCAAACAAATTTCCTATATATAAAATTCAAAAATTGAATCTTCAAAGTTAGATACTAAAGTGTAGGCGTATCTTTTACGCAATGAGAAATTTCTGAAACAGATACATACAGAATAATTTATGGAATTTTAATTATTTATTCTAAAATGATGATAAAATATTACAATTGCTTAATTTTGTATTCAAGATATTTTTGAGCTAGATGAAAAAGATGATTTATTTACTTTTAGGCGAAATAATAAGCATATACAAATTTCGTTTGATGAAACGATAATATCAACGTATATCGTATAGATATGATTCATGTAAACAAATATATCATATTTGGCGGATGCTTTCCAGAAAAATATGAACCAGGTCAGCACAGGAAGTAATGAAGAAATCGTAACACGTCTAGCGGAAGTCATCTTAGGTCATATAACGTCACAGCGTTACTTTATTGAACAATTTCTATACACCAGAGTCAACCACATAAATTTTCATTGTATCGGATATTCTTGTGGATTACCCATAATGCTTTACGTCACAACCAACAAATAAATAAACTCCATAGCACGCTCATGGATTAATTTATTATAAATAAGATAACAACAATCGTTGTATGCTAGTATTTGTCTGTCTGGTTACGTCCTACCAGTACTGTTCACTTGAGGAATGGTATATTTTTAATAAACATTTGTTCTCCTTACAAAACCTGATTTTATTGTTATATCTAAATTCTTCCAACTATTAAAAAGCAATTTTAATATTGTGTTTCTAAATCTGTAGAATGTAAGATGAAATATTTTAATACAAAATAAATACATTTTCAAATCTTTGCAGAACATTTTTTTAAATAGGCGAATAAAAATAATAAAGTACCACCTTAGGTTTTAAAAGTTATATCAAAAATTAATCAAATAAAATATGTTCATATCTCATGACTTTTGAGTATTAATTAAATACATTCTTTTGGTAAGCTAGTACATTTAAGCCAGTGATAAATCAGAAGAAAACTAAAACAAATCGTCGACAAATGCAATGTACGTATAAGAAATTTTCTTAAGCAAGCTCGTCCGTATAAAAACGTTTTTCAATTACAAGATTACATTGGGAACGGTAAGCCATCTCATATATCATGGTCAAGAGAATCTTGACACAAACCGACGCCTTTTGCTAGTTTTAGTTCTGTAGAAACGTCATTGTATGTACGACGAACCGTAACGTAACATTACAGTTACGCACGGACAAGAATGGTAGAAAGGGTGAGACAGTTCCGATTACTCATGTAATAGAACTTTCGATCTCCGCTTACCAGTAATAGACATGTTACAATAGGATTGCCACTTTAATAGTTTCATTTGCAATAGTTACACCGCACACGTTCTGGTTTCCGCGCTACTACCGAATAGTTATTTTATGACTTAATCAGTGAAGTACATTTTTATAATTCTTTTTATTATCGTTTTGCGTACCTTTCATGTGAAATACACGAGAGAAAAAATTATGTGTTATCGCTTTTCCAGCACGCATTTGTTCCTATGCCAGATTAAAGAAATAAAAGTTTATAATATCCTTCATCTAAGCTGAAAAAATATATTTTCGGGTTTTAGTTTAGTTTAGACATATAAAATATGAATATATATCAGCTTTGTATTTCGCTTAAACGAAATGATTCCAGATATTTAAATAAGCATAATATCGATTAGGCTTCTACTTCATAGAAAAATGAAACTTGAAGAAACGACAAAAAACAATATTATGCTAATTTAATTTCAATAAATAATCCAAACGCAAACACAATTTCTGTTTTATTTATTCCTGCAATAAATTAATATTTTGAAAGGCAAATGGTCATGTTGAAAATTTTATTATACCAAAAAAACCTTCGTGAAATTACACATTTTTGATGTAGGTACTATTCAGATTGTTTCATGTATAATTTTCGAATCAATAGTTTCATGAATGTATTTAAATTTATTTCGAATCAATAGTCTAGGATTTAAAATATTTTAATTTAAATTCCACAGCATTCTATGATACCCTAGTTTCGCTCGCAAGCGGTTTTGCAATATTGTATTTAAAATACTCTAAATTAAAATACCCAGAAATAACATCAGAGAAATACCAGATTAGCTCGGATGGGAAATGGTGTTTTAAAATTTACAATACATGGGATAGGTTTTTTTGCGTTTGTTTTCTATTGAGGTCTCTATTTTCATTCAATACCAGTAGAACATATCGCTTGCATAATCTAGCATTGTTCAAGAATAATCCCGAATGCATCGGAAAATAATAAAAATAGCGTACGATCGGTGAGAGGATGCAAATAAAACGAAGGTATAGGGATCGAGTGTTCATAACTCAGTGAAGATACGAGCGTACTTCAAAAACTAGTTTCATATGTGAATTTCGTTATTTATGTACTGATGTATTTGACAGTGTTATATCGAAATGGATTTCTCGGCGCACTAGGACCACGTCAGGAGAGGGCCTCTTGCCGATGTTACTTTCCAACTTTGAAGCATGGACTTTAGAAAAAGGGTACCCATACATATATAGTGTCATACAATATGTATTGAACGAATATATGTAGTTTTTATTCATGATTTATCTAGTGGGACCCAGTACTAGCATTATAGGAATATGTGATATTCACCACGTTATCATTTACGGCTTTTCGAAAAGTTGATAAATTTTGAATGCACTTGCTATGATCCGCAATAAAAATGCATTAAACTTTTCACATCTTGTTGGAAATATATTCACAAGCGTTAAAAATTTATGGATTTTTGATTTATGTAAATATAAACATAGTTTTCGTATCTAAATGTCTATTTCACGGTTAGTTTAAATCAAAGATAATTACAATAATTTTGTAGTTATTATATATGATATCAGTCTTTAAATTAATTTTCAATTATGTTCTCCACTTAAGAACTATAACGGAAAATGCAAAAATCTTTTTATATAAAAAGCGTATGGAAATTTTTATAGAAATTATGGTATATCTAGGAGAGACAGGAAGCGAAATACATGAGTGTATGAGCAGTGCGATATTGATATCGATTGAAAGATTGACAAAAAAGATTTTCGTGGGCGTGAATGGTGTGAGAATACCGTTCTCTAAATAAGGAATAAATATGATTCAAAATGAATTGCGTGACCTAAAAGTTGCGAATAAGCGGAATACAAGAACGTGTATGAAGAATGCGATGAATTTGAATAAAGCGAAAGAAATGCGTAAATAAATAATTTGAAGTTCTCCTTAGCTTTTAATGAAAATTACCACTAAATAACTTGGCTTAAGAAAAATCAATGCAGTAGTATTTGCTATGGCCAAACAATATTTATGGGTTAATTTGATAGCAAAAGTTAAAGTCATTGCATCCGAATTAACAAATTGCACCGTTTGTATGCCAGCGTGCACTGAACTGCACCATACACTGAAATGTACGTGGGGACCGCAACGCACACGGCATATGTATGCAGTCCTCAGAGAACGGCAGCTGGGTCTGTTAGTTTGGTTTGGTAGCAGTGTATCAACGTCAACTGAACTTTGAAATTTAATTTCACTGTCCTATGAATAATTCTTGCTTGCTCCATTACTGGGTCGATATTTACGGTAGATTTCACAATTAAAATCCACGTTCAGTGACATAGTATGTTCGTCGTAATTGAAATACTTACTAATTATTCAACCAAATAAACGAAATTCTAAATTAATGTTTTTAGTAATTAGATGATTTGATTTAAAGTAATTAATATACTTATAATGACTGTGAGAACAGCATATAGTTTATAAATTTGTTTTCGCTTACAATTAGACAAGTTCATTGCTGGCAATATTATTTTAATTTTCTTCTACAAAGAAATAGAAAAAAATGTGACCATGAAACAAAAATATCTCGTTATTAATGGAAATATACCATTTAACTTCTAAATAAAGATTGATTATTGTTTAAACTATAATCATGAAACAATACACTTAATATTTGTATATTACCCGGTTGCAAATTTTATATTATATTTATTTATATAAATTTAGTCTATATACCAATTATGCGTAGTAAAATATAACACGGAATACTTTTATATATTACATTTATATATAAATATCTATACATAAAATGACTGGAAAGTAATATTTTTTATTAAATGCGATAGTTTGTTATGGAATTCTTTTTTCTTTATTTCATAACATTGAATCGAAATTGAACGAATAACAAGCACACATACCACGCTCGAATACCCATGCATGATTATATAGATATAGAAAACGATTGTCAATGGGACGTAGCAAGTTTTGCGCAACATAAACTCCAGAAAACCTTGAGTAGCTGCAGCCGTCGGATGGTGCACGCTCGATATACCAATTAAACCATATCTGGAAGCAGTTTTGTCCAAGCATCCAGACATTATGAGCATCAGTATGAAACACATATCAGTACCTTCATACTATTGGTTAAACTGGTGCAGAGAAGAGGGAAATTCAAAATGGTGGTAGTATCGGGCATCACCCTAGGGACTGACATCCGGTCAGGGAAATGATTCGCCAAGAATGAACCTCAGATAAGGCTTTAGATAAAATGATAGCGGGAGAACCGCGCAGCTTACAACAGTACGCGTCAGACCATGAATAAAGAATACTGTGAATATAGGACGAAACTGAATTATTGCCGAACGCACAGGGCGGATATCATTTTGTAAAAAAAGATATGGAATTATATTTAAAAATCTTTTCCTTGGATGGACATTACTTTCATATGCTTTTGTGTGAAAAATATGATAAAATATTGTAATTTCAATACGTATCATATAGTATCCTAGCTCTTTACATAAAATCTGTATTATATTCACTTCGAACAAATTTAGTATTTCCCAATTGTGATTTTAAATCTCGACACATACAAATAATCATGTTTTCCTAAAATCATGTATTCCAAATATGTGCAAAAGTTTTTGAATTTATTCAGCTCGCCTTATCACGGCTTACTAAAAGTGAATTTTATTGTATTGTAACTTACATTTTATTTGGGGATCATAAAAATTAGTAATATTAAAACCAATTCTTATTTTCTGCATAAACCACCATCCACTAACAATTATTATGAGAGCAATAAGTTCTAAGAATATAAAGTTAATTTCATTGGTGGATTAAAATTTTCCGATAGCAAAATATCATATAACTATATTTAAATTACCAGTTAAATGGCTTTTATTAAGGTTAATTGTTAGATTCTAAAAGAATGCAAGAATAATAATTGGCATTTACAAAGGAAAAATACCTGTTACTTCATTATTAAATTGTTCATTCGGTTGTAATATCAATTCCCGTTGACCGCAATGGCTCATAAACAACAGAAAGCATACCAATTAATGATTAAATTTTCATTAAGTGTAAATTGTACTAGAGCATCAGACGCTATAGTAATAGCCTATTCTACAGTCTACCACTATCGTGTGATAGGGAATGAAATGATATAAATAGCGAAAGGCATTGAAGGCAAAGAGCTTCAGTAGTAGAAAATGGTTATATACCACTGGACAGGAATACTAAACAGACACAAACCAGCCGACTGATACACATATACGCTGAAAAAGCTCTACTCTACCTTCGTAAATACACACTTCCACATGCAAGAAAAACGAGAGTAGTGCGAAAGAAACCGCGAATTAAATGGTAATATGTGAACATAACAACAATAAAAATAACGGTACCAATATTTCCGAATCCTTTAAAGAGAACCATAACAAATATATTTAAAGATCTCAAGTGTTTAATTTACCGCATAGAATAATAAGTGACAAATCGTGTTCGCTTGTTTTTTATAAAATGGACAAGAATCTATAATTCCGAAAACGAAATAAACATGAAAATGAATACCACAGTTAAAAATCTATACGCACGCAACGTCCTCAAACAAAATCGAAGTCCTGGATATCAGAACATATAAGCGCGCGTAGTCACGTATATAGGACTGTGATCTTTAGTGGCGGTATCGGTAGATCACCGTTAATACATCACGTCTATGCCGGGTATCGTCAGGGGACAGAGAGCAAACGAATGAACAAACGAGAACATTTGAGTATGTTGGGGGAATCACGCTTGCCTCTTGTCTGTCTACTGGTGAGGACACTCGCAAACACTGAAATGGAATAGGAGGCACGCTTCAAAGTCGAACTGGTTGAAACTTTCCTTTACTACAATTAAAATCAGCGAAAATGGTTTATTTCAAATTGTATATATATTTCAGCAACACTAGTTTTCATGGTAGGTGCTCAATGTTTGTAAATAGAATGATGGCGTTTTAGTCTTAAGTACGTTTTTGAAACATATATTATAATTTCGAACAAAAAAGCTTTGGCAAATTTTTAAACATTACTAAAGCTAATATTGGTTCCATGAAAGCATTTATATGTTCCGTTGCTTTCCAGTCAATATTTAGACAGAAATATAGTTTATAAAATCTGATAAATAAATAAAACATGAGTTTGCTAAGTTTTTTCTTTATTACGAAAATGCATATATTACTATTACAGCGTAAAGATAAATTATACCAGATCTAAAGTTAGAAGATGAGCTGTTCGAGATCAATAAGTAATCAAAGTCTTTGTGTAGCTTTTGAGCTATAGCAAGTAATTTATTTTAAATAAGAGAAAACAAGTTAAGATATAATATTAAATTTATATTGGTAAAACATGTAATAACACTTTGGAACTTGGATAATTATGAGTATGATACCCTATTTAGCTATATACGCCACTATGAATGTTTGTATAATTTTATTGACAACTACAACTAAGTTCAGTGTAATGTACTATGTACTATGAATAATGCATTGTTAGTCGTGCCCTGCAGAGAGTAAAGCATAAGTTATTTAAGATATCCATTGTGCACTATGTAACTTCAATTTGACATGCCAATTTCCTTTTCGTATCGCTGATTTACACATACACAATATGGTAGAAAATTACTTATATTTGTATCAAGTTAAAGGTGTGTTTTATTTTCAAGTGATATGAATTGCTTATATTGTTAACCGTATTCTTATTGCTAATAAAACCTTGTCTTTCTGTTTCATAATTTTTCTTTTATTTCGAAAAATGATGGATTTACATGTTCTTATTCCTTAATATTGTAAAACTTATTAAAATCACAATATTTAATTTAAAACATAATTGAACCGTAATATTATTATATGGTAATATTAAGATTAGCAACCAATGTATAGCAATGCATAGAGTTAAATTGTTAAAGTTCAAGTTCCAGTATATTACTGGAACGTGCTGAAGAATTTGTAGTTAACTAGCGTCATAAAATATTATATGATCAATAAAAGATAAAAATATCGTTCAGCAAATAAGTTACCGCGGTTTACCTTACCCAGAACATCGGCACTTAATTTGTTTACGTAAATAAAATCGGGGAAACGAATATAACGGTGTGGGCTATTAGATAATACCATCTGCGCTAGACTATTTCTGCACCAAGTGACAGTGTTTTTATTACGAAATTGTAAATTGCCGTTGTGGTGACGTGGTACTGGGTGCTATAAAACCAGAGTAAGACAGACTGTCTCTCATAAAGTTACATTTTCTTTATATGCCACTGGTATTGCTGCTGCCTGTTAGCTGACTCAGGTTCAACCGCTCAGCTTGTTATATTATGACAGATACGCAAAAATGTGTTGTGAAAATTTTTATTTCCCTAATTGATCTGTCCAGGTAAATCACGTCTCTCATCTAAAATTATTTCATTTGTTATGAAGTACAAGTCGTAATTTAAAATAGAATATGAAGTGGCGCATCGCGAAAGTTATCCATAAAATTTTATTACATAACTTCTTAACTGACATTTTAAAATAATACATTTAATTGTTATAATTTTAATTTACGCGAGTGTATGCATGAGTAATATTAACGAATTAATTTGAATATGTATAATTTATAAAATTGAATATAGCAAATTTGTTTCGATTCCGATTTTCAAGTACAAAAATCAGTAACTCGGAAAAGAACTGTGTTCCAAGTTTTGTATTATACAACAGATCCGCGTGAACAATGTAATTTTCCATTCAAAATGAAAACAAAGGCACAACTTATATTTGTAAAACCACTGGTAATGTAGACTAATCTATTGTGGAGAAAAATACTGTTATTTCCATTCCATTATAATTTCAACCATTTATATTGCTGGCAATTTGTAGAGCTAATTATACTTTTTGTCACGAGATTTATAAATAAAAATATTTTGCAATAGAGCGTGATTTTATGTAGCAAATTTAAAATATAAATATTAAACTTTTTTTGTTATATGTACAATAATAATGTTTTATTTGTAATAATAATAAAGTTATATATGTATACGTAACAATGTCTATAAAAGAAATAAGCAGTAAAGTTAAAAGCTTGAAATTTATAAGTAAAAACATATTTTGAATAAAGAAAAATATAGAAGAATATCATTTGAAATGAAAATAAGTATTATAACTTCCTTAAGAAGATAATAAGGACGTACTTGTTCCACAAGGTGTACAGTATCATTGAATACATCTGGATACGAAGTCAGGAAATAACGTCAAACTTCCGTTTTCAGAGAAATTGCATGTAATATTCATGCAACGCTATTTTCATATATTATACAAAATATCAAGACTAAAAGTTTCTTCGACAGAACGAAAGAAAAATATCGCATCATCCACACATTGGAACGCATGCTTGTTTTGTAATATTCTCCAGCGCATGGTACAAAATGTAAGTGATACTCGCGTTTAAATATTTAATAAACGAGATTTTATGTAGAAATATAAGCATATGCAATGTTTACTACTTTGTAATATTATCACGTACATAATGCTTTAACAATTATATTCTCGTTTGTTACTCAATCTATTTAATGGAAACATTCTATTATTTATTTCAAATAATATTAATTTTATTTTATTTCTAAAACAAATAAAATATTGTTATTATGTTAGCTTAAGTTAAGTAGCAAGTTTGTTTTAATAAAATCCAATAATAATTTAATAGGTGATTTTAGTATTCGCATTATGAATTATTTATGACGAGGATAAAGTTGCAAACTCAAGATTTTAATGGAAGCTACGAAAGAAACTATTATTAGTATCCAATTCAATAATATGGAATGGTTTCTGGTTTAAATGAAATTTCAATGAACTGAAATGAATTTTCTAACTGAAGCATATCAGTTACCGATAAATAATTTCATATGACATAGTTGCATTTCCATGCCTTGCTAACCAGATAATTTTCTGAATATATAAAAACAATATCTATAATTTATATTATTTTGAGATATAAAATTTGAATAATTGTGCTTTATTATTTAAATTTGAAATTAGAGTCCGGGATAATATATCAAAATTCTTGAGACTTATGTAACTGTGCAATAAATATGTTTAAAATGTTGACCCGGGTTGCGAACTCGATTAATCATCAGCTGTGTAAACGGAATTGCATAGACAGATAATATGATTAAAGTTCATTCCATAAACATATTAGTTCAACAGGAACATATTTGTATTAGAGATATATGCAATACTGAAATTACATAGTGAGGACTACTTGACAAGAGTATATATGTATCTTTACATATACGGCCTTGCTCATGCATAGCTTCTGTTGAACAGAAATCCTATACATGTATAGGCGAATGAATATGCAAGCAAGTCTGAATACACTAGCAATACACTAGCGAATATTATTGCAAAGGCAATGATTGAACTGTTCATACACAATAGTTCTCCCATATATTCCAAGCAACACTATTATTGTTCATTTAGATCTTTAGTTGGTAGAGGACAATATTTTATGAGCCACGCTGGGTTTTCGCTGTTAAATTCATAATACGTTATTCTCACTGTGCAATAATGTTTTTTACATGTTTTACTTTGAAATTCTGTTCTTTTTTATGAAATTCAGTGAATTTTGGATATGTATCAGCCACAGTTGTTGTAATTTTGTTTTAACTTTCCAATAACGAAGAATAATTTTAGTTAACTTACCTAGTATACGTACATAATAATAATTAATTGTTAAAACATTAAAATACGCATTTGTTTATAAAATAAGTTCTCAATAATATATCGCGTTTTATTTATAATATTATATTCAAGATAATATAGGGACATAAATGTGGTTAGCAAATATAGAGATTTAATTATTCTTAACTGGCTATCAATATTTTATGAAAATATGAAAAAAAATTGTCAAAATTATTTTTAGGTGTGAAAGTGGTCACGGTGGAATTTCAAACCAAAATAATTTAATCCAAATACTAAAATAAATATATTGCTTTATCTAGTTTTCCATTAAAAAGTGAAATTTTCATGCTATTTTATTCAAGTTCACTTTGTGCAATATATACCTATATATGCTCTTGACATGGATATTTTTAAAACAAGTATAATCGACCTAACTGGCATAAACAATTCTGTCTTTGAAAGTTTTGGTAGAAGATTGAATTGGTAACATTTTTTATATGCTTTGGACTAGAATAGTTGTGTCTGTTTGAGATAGAGGAGATCGTAAATCTCTATGTAAGAGGAATGTTTTCCTTTAAACAGAAATTCTTTGAAATCTTTTAATTGAAATCTCTACTAAAGAACTGTCGGTTCAGCTTGTAACGACCCACATAATCATTTATTTTGTATTGTTATTTGTAAAAGTTAAATTTACAAGAGTAGTGTTCGTTATGATATACTTATTTACAAGTATTTAAAGTAGTACCTAGCAACATTTGTGTTACCTTTATATCTATAGAAGGAAATTATTTGTACTATTTTTGTAAAAGATTTATATAGTGGTATGATATGCTTGTGATATTCTTCGGAGAAAAATGAATATTTAGACTAATTCTTACGACAGTTATTCAAAGTTTCACAGATAATGGAAAGAAAATGTTAAGATAAACCTGTCAGTTATGGAACCGTACTTTATACTAATATAAAATTGCTAGTTCTTTGCAGCTATTGTGAAATAAAATATGAGATTTGTAAAATCTAAATCTCTTGGTAAAAAGTTAATTTCTTGGCCAAAATTAAGAAATAAAATAGTTCATTCAAATCTGTAGCTCGTAACTTTTTAAATAAGTTGCTATAAAGTTCCAAATTATTCAGAGCGAATTAAATGGCATCCGTAACTGATTGTGTGCATTGATGAGAGAAAATTAAAAAATATATATATATAGAATAATATTCATAAGAAAGTTTTTAAGATTCATAACAGAATCTTATTTATAAAACATCTGCAATGGACTTTTTTATAAATAAAAGGTATATTTTGTCCAACAAGGATAGACAAAAGATGTATTTCCAATAGTCTCGAAATCTATTTTTCTCTTATAATTACAATACTTCGTATAAGAAAATAAAAATAATTAAATTCAACTCAAAAGTATCACTGAAATTTTTTATGAAATAAAGTTATATAAAATAGATAAGTTAAATTTTTTATCGGTATCTATGAAGAAAATGGAACAAAAAAAATAACCGACCTATAACGGAAAAGACTTCAGCGTTTGCAGAACAGAAATCATATAGCCATGAAACGTACCGGCCAACAAAGACACGATACACGGCAACAAAATAACTTATCAAAATTCCATCAGGTTGAAACCCAAGATTCTCCTGTGAACAGGGCATAGAGTAGATGTTGAATATATCAACGAACGGTGTAGGATAAACATATTTGAAAATTGAAAACATTTTTGGATGCCGTGTAGACGAGCGATAAATAAACCCGACGGGCAATCAATAGGTGACCTACACGTCAGAAATGTGTCCATAAGTAATGAAAATTATTCTTGCTACAAAATTACAGTACCACTACCCATATTACAACAGTAAATTTAAATAGCCTATAAGAAATCACTTAAGTAACTACTATTATAAAAATGTTCAAATATATTTACATATTCGTATTAGTAACAATGTTCAGTAACAAATAAATTGGAAAAAAAAATCGACAGAATACAATAAAAAAAATGTCTATTGAACGCAACAACACCCTAAAATATCCGTATTAAATGTTCTACAAGAACCAACAAAAAAAAAACTTCGGCAATTTGAGGCATTGTAAATCAAGAGCCTTGGGCACTAGGTATAAGTTTCCTACAGCCTTCAAATCTCTCTAGGGTAGATGGGAAAATCTTTGTACAAATAAAAAGGAAAGTCTTGTCCACCACCTAAGGGTACAAAGCTACCCCGAAGATAGAATGTTCGAGTGGGATGTCGGTCACCGTAATGTATATCAGAACGGAGAAGTAAAAGTCCTTTGGAAGCAATCCTACGGTTTGACAGTTCCTTGGTAGAATTTTTAATTGTAAACTTGAGTGGACTCAAAACCTTATAATTACTTTGTGGAATGAGATTTTTTCTCATTTTCTTCCTTAGTATAGAGACTCATAAATAATAAAGCCATCATTTCTCCTAGTTTACATATTAATAAAAGAGCAATTGACAACTTTCTGCCTCTTTACCAGTTACATTTGAAGTGGATGAGACACTCCTAGCAAAGAGATATTACTGAATTTTATGTTATCGTCATATTTTGAGATGGATTTAACATATTCACAATATATTACAAATATTTATTCTTCTAACTGGTTCACTTTTTGATGCAAGTTTTCAAATTAAAGTAATGAAAATTATTTAAATTTTCATTCTAAGCAGAATCATATCTACTGCAAGTGCAGCCATTTTGATGATATTACAGAAACGATGAAAAATTCGTAGAGTAAACTTGTACTTCTAGTTTGAATATTATTTTAAATTGATCTTTAGGGTCAAGAAATTTATGTGCGATTTATATTTACTCGTAAACTTTGTTTGATTTTGATATCAAGATACTTCACTTTAAGATTGTTTAACAAATATGTAATTCAATCGTATTATATTTATTACATACAACAATAACACTCGCAAGTAAATCTTATATTCCAAATATGACATAGAATTTCAATATTTTTGTATGCAAAAATATTATACTTTTATGTTCAATTTTTCCAATTCCAATTCCAAATAATGTTTCGCATGAGACAACTGACAGATAACTAATGAATTTACATATTAATATACTTTTCTTTTTGACAAAGGTCGTAAAATGTATTATATTAGGGCAAAATTGTGTATATTTGCAAAGATTCTATAATTATTTATAATTAGTAAATAAACGAATTATTTGTTAAAATATTGATAATTTCTAGTTTTACATATTAGCAATTTTAAGATATATATGATTTTAAAAAGGAAATATCTGCCTACTATAAATTATATTATTTATTGAAAACCAACTCACATCTATTTGTACTGAAATTTAGCTGACGTCATATTAATGATCTAAAAGGTATAATTTATTACTTCCGAAACGAATATTCTATTATATATAAACAAGAACAGTTCTTTTGCAATATGAAGAGTATGTAACAACACGATTGCTTTGAACATTTTTATTTCGATCGGTTTAAATGCTACATCTGTTTCATGAAGTAATGGAGATGAGATAAGAAATGAAACTAGGTAGGAATGTTTGTGATATTGTTTTACAACGCTCGTCTAGTTGCATGCAGTACTATTGGAGAGGTGAACCTACTTGAACTATACCCAATGGAATACGGAAACACTTGATGAGTATGCCGAGTGCTCCGTGAGAACATGTACATCTGCGCTTAGTTTCGTGAAGGCGGGAACATAAGCTCACACAATTTTTAAAATCCAATGAATAATAATTTAAAACTTAATAGAACTTCAGCCTCACCAACAAGGACATACTGACTTCATAATTACATTTTTTTGTTGCTGTGCACTGTAAGGACAAAAATTCAATTTCCTTGTAACATGGCTATGTTTTCATGAGATTCTAATTCCTAAAGCTATAGCTGCGTCGACTAAATGAAAAATTATAAAGAATGCTAAAAATATACAATTTCTTTGAATGTATTATAATTAAAACAAGAAAAGTTATATTTATAACAGTACTCTCATTGAAAATTTTTATTATACTCTATTACAATTAAGTACATTATTCAAATTTGTTTTCATATTACATAAGGTCTAATTCACTATTAATAGCGATATTCTTGTAACAAGTACCGTTCTTGAAATACTTTTTGAAAGGAAATTTAGCAAGAAATTAATATCTTTGATTTTTATTGCAATTATTATACTGTAATTGCAGCCGTTTCGGTGATATTGCAGACACGACTGAAATAAACAAGCACTTCCAGTTTGAATATTTATTTACAAAATAAGAGGTTTTTCTGCCAGGCATGACAAACTGTCACTGACACATGACATTACAAAAATATTTATGCTCGATTCAGGGAAAGTCAATAGGAATATTTATATTAAAATCTCGAGATCGATTTTTTTCATGATTGATGAAAAAAATATATTATGAGCTCGAATAAATATAGTTAATTTAATATTTAAAGACTTCAGTCACAAAACGTTTTTTATTCATGCAATTACGCTCTTTATCCTGTAAATAACTCTTTGATTTTTAAAAGTTCATTAGCGTTCCAGTCACTTGAGATACTTGGAATACAGTATTATTCCGTTATCGGGTAGAATGTGTAATTTATTTACTCGTCCAGTGAATTTCACACTAGCCACAGTAGAAAAATGCGAAGCAAGTGTCGAGATTAATTGCATTGGTTGCCGAACCGCAACAGAGCTGCTAACGTCAAACGTTGTATACCAAAGTGGAGGCCCAAACCTTTTGCCTCACAATAAACACATTCATCCTGCTGCTGACGGACATATACGTCGACAAATACTAATTTACTGAACTTTTAATTCACCTTGACGTCGTGGTTCTTTATTCAATGTCCTCTTTGATGTAATCTCCTTTGCGAAATTTATAATGATTTGTGGAATTTAGACAAATTTTTAAAAACAACGTATTTTCGCGTCACGCGATTGCACGCATAACTTTTTCAACTAAATAATATATAATAATAATATTAAGCATTATAATATTAAAATAAGTAACAAACAACGAAAACGTAATATATCACTACAGGGAAACTATTGCCTTAAGATGTATGTAAGCGTATATGTACTAAAAAAAAAACAATGCGGTGAATTCATGTTTCTTTACGATTATTCGTTAGTATATGTAATAAAACGATTATGCTGATATTTTATTTATTTTCCGTAGATAATAAAATATGATTCTAAATTATATAGCGATATTGGAAGAAAGAATATTTTCAGCGCTCGAACAAATTGATGAAATGCTAGGTCTATTATATTTAATTCTAAATAAATTTTATGTAAATTAATAATAATAGATATACATCATTATAAATAATGAATAGTATTTTCTACAAAATTAGTGCAGAACACCGTGCTTATGGCAAATAGCAAAATAGGTTTTTTTGTGTATTTATTGTGATTTATTATGTTATTAAAATTCCTCGTCTAGTGAGGTAAACCTAATGCTGTTATGTTTGCTATTTGTAGCAATTCAATACGCACGTACAAACCGCGAGCGCATGTCATTACATACAAAACAATTGTATAACTGCTCGGGCAGAAGTTTCGAGTTTCATTTAACTTCAGACGGTTATTAACGAGAGAACCAGTGCATAACTGCATCGTACTTTACTCATTAATTAATTTCGTGACTATCACACCATCCATGCATATCACCCATCATCTTCCATGGTACAATTCCAGTGTTGACTCGTCACAATGAAAATGAGGTAATTTTTCAAATATGAGAATTTCAGGCAAATATAATTAAAATAAATAATTGTTTTGAAATAATCACAATAAATTTCACTTATAAAAATTTCAACTTCAAAATTTATTCATACAGAAACGACCTGCTATATTAGCAAATCAATATAGAATATTTTACGGTTTATTAACTGAAAAATATCAGTTTATATACAACTATAATTAATAATTAAATTACTTGCACAAATATGTTCGAACATATTTAATTTAAATTCAAAATTTATTTGTCCGGAAATGACTGACTATAACAGAAACGAAATTATAGAATAGAATGTTTAATGTAAATATAACTGAAGAACGTTAGTGTTCATTAGGCTATAAATAACGATTGAATTATGTATACAAATGTTTTTGCATACATTTGAATATGTGTATATCAACCAAAATCATATCTTAAGGTTCATTTTGCTATTTTTTATTACGTTCATACTTTCAAGGAAGCTGTCATTTTTCACATTATTGTTTATTTCACTTCTATATGCGAACGGGTGTCAGTTAATTAATTTCAAATTTGTTTTTAATTAACTATTCCTAGTGTAGAAGTTGTCGCAGCCATATGGAAGTAAAATATTAAGTGAACTAAAAAACTACTGAAGCTATATTTTTACGGTACGACCCTAGCTTGAGAAAGATATTTCGCGTCATGTGTCACCAACGGGAATTGATCAAAAAACGTTTTTATACGTCTTTTTTTTTGGCGATATTTTTTATAAATGAACCCTTATTCGTTCAATGACTTTTCCTATCGATTGCATCGTTGAATTTGTCACGGGAATATAAATGTAGAATTTAAACATTTTATTCATTTCTCAAAATAAAATAAATTCGACTAAAGCTGACTATATATAATCTATAAAACAGAATACATATGATATAATATATATTTAATATTAAAAAAATTTCTTTAATTCGGTATTTGATTTTATATACATTTATGAATAACACGTTTTAGTCGTTAACTGATGCGTAAATTTTATATTTTTAAAATCAGTAACTCAGGTTACTACTGTCAATTATCTTCTAAATGAATTGCGAAGTAAAAGTTTTAAAACCAAAATGAAAAATACTCCGAAATATTTAACAATTTATTTTAGTAAATTCTGAAACTTTAGCTCATTTTCAAATAAGTTTCTTCCAAGTTTTATAATCTCATTTTAGTGCTAAGGAAAATTTACGAGAGTAACTACTTGGATGTAGATTGACACTTTGACAATTTGTCAATACTTAGTTCGTAAGTTAATTCAAGTTTCTCAAGCTGCTGGAGGTATCAGCTGCGACTTGGTGTTACAATTTAGATTAAAGTATACTCGACCAACACTCTTGCAAATTGATAAACGGATAATTTCTCACGCGTGATGAACAATTTGCAAGTTAAAACTGTCCGCATTCACCTTTTCAATTAATATTTGTAAAATTTCCTCGGTGCCATTGTTCAAATATTAAAATACTGGAATTCTCAGCTGTATTAACTAATTTAATAAGAAGAAAACTGATGTAAATCTTTTGTTTTTGTTTCACAAAATTAAAAGTGCAAATAGGTATATATAAGACAAGCAAACTTCAGAGAAGACATTAATTAGGCGTAACCACAGCTCTAATTGTCTAAATTTGAAATAAAAACATTTTGAGACGATATTACTAAAAATTACTAAAAATAAGTGAAAAGTTATTTAAAATACAAAATGTACTACAATTAATTTCTACATAGATTTTTAAAGTTTCTTCCGCGATGAAAAGTATTGTAAAACGAGGTCTAGAACGTAAAATTGAGAAGCTATCTGATATTGTCAGCTATATTTCTAGGGAAAATAGTAAACAAGAAATAGAAATCTATTCATGTCTTTCAATTTATTGTTACTTTGAAACCTCATTTGTTTCTATGACAAAACAATATTGCAGCAAAGTATCGGTGATCTGTCAGCAGGAGCACAAAAATGATACACGTCCACTAGACTAAGAACTCCAATTCCAAACGTTATAACTTATATGACATAATGTGTTATGACCGCTAACATTTGTGTCACAGCGAATATTTCGAATAATATTTCTTGAGCTGTTAAATGAAACACGTCACCAAATAAACACTGACGTAGATCGTCACCTTAAAAGGCAATACGAGCTGTATTGTATGCTGACAAAATGAGACTATATAATTTCTTAAGGATGATTAGTTTTTAGTTTACTGCTTGTTTTTGCACATTTCGGATATTATAAATTTGGATACGAACTTCTCTCACATTAAAAGTCACATAAATTTATTTAATTTCTAACAATTATATGATTAATATTCATGCACATATTAAATACTGAATATATGATGCATGGCGTTAAAGCAATAGTTTTTTTATTGGGGCCTTAGTTTAGATCTACAGAACACGAAATATCAGGATTGGTTGTCGAACGAACAGTTTTTAACATTTTTTTGAAAATAATTTGAACATGAATTATAAGTAAAATAATTCAGAAAATCAAATTAATATTTGACTACGACATTTACTTTTTGACGTGCGTATCAATAATTGAATATTTGATTAACTTTATATTGAAAAAGGTTGGAAAAGAACATAAAATATGCATCAATAAATTAAAGCGAAAACTGTGAATGACAACAAGCATAAATATTTCTTCTTTAAAAGGCAATAAATAAAAATACATTAAAAACATGAACCAAGCCTAAGTTATCCATCTGGAAAAAAAAACGTAGACACTTCATCATTTTTATTTTCGCAGTAAAGATATTTATTTATGATAAAATATCGAGCACTGCTTTAGCTCGTATTAAAACGAAGGATCGTGGTGAGCGTCGGATTATGAGATCGCTATATTTTTTACCCTTATGCGCGATAACTTCCTCGGGTTGAGTGACTATTTTATTATCGCTATGTGTATTGCCCGGTGTCACGCACCCAAACTCCATAATGAATTGGAATTTTACTTCCTTTCACCTGATAAATGTTTATAGAGACGATACATACGCTGTATTTTATTGTGTCCGCCCTGGACACATTTGGTTGATTACTTATCATGATAAATGATATTTATCCCCACTTTATTTAAATCTATTTGTTTTAGTCTATGTTTCCTAAGAGGTCATCGAAAATAGATTGTCCAAAATTGACACTATTTGTATATACATAAACCTAGATATGTTGTGATTATTTCGATATTATTTATCGGGAAAAATATTTATTAAAAGTACGAAAATGTAAACAAGTGATTGAATTGTGCGTAATACAGATCTTATAGAGCACTGGAGAATCTCAATTTCGTTATGTTTGTAGATACCAATATATACATAGACTTGGCTGCTATTCAATTGGCTAGAAAAGGTAAACTGAGAGAAACGTTCGTTATTCCTAAAGGTGGACGTCTTTTGATCAATTCCAAACGCTCGTAACAATGTAACGTCTTCCAATCGACAACGTTAACGTAATTTATAAAGTCTCTTTGAGGAGTATCTACCTACTACATCTTAGAGATAACTGTTTTGGACACAAACGATCGAAGCACATACATATACCACCTCTAGATACAATATCAACTAATTCATATGATTTGATTTCTTTTCACGTGATCAGATTTATATTAAACTACTAATGCGTATATGATTAAATAAATATATTCTCTTCTGAGTGACCACACACGAAATACAATAGTCCAATACTACTTTAAATTATAGAAGGTAACTTATGGATATATGTAGCTTTAAAATATTTTGACCAATAAACTTTTCTATAAATCTAAACATAGCAAATTAATCTATCGTTGAAATATAATGAATGCAACAAAAATCCAGGACCCATTTAGCTATTTTTATATCTTTGGTCAATTTTATTAAGAAGGCAATAAGTATTAATTAAAATTTAGTAGAAAGTATTGATCCATTTATTGTTATATTATTAGAAAATTAATATAAAATTATAAAAAGTAAGTGACATTTATTTATGCATTGGTACAGGTATTTAAGATAATCAACAATCCATTATTTTTATAAATATTATAGTAACTCGAGCCGTTCGTCTTTTCTTTAAATAATACATGCTGATAACAGATGAATAAAAGCATGAGAATTGGACACGTTTTCTTTACAAACTGCTGTGTAATATCAATTCGCCATTCCGGCACAAAAGAGCTTTTAAGATAATCTTGAAGGGTTTGGGATGGAACTCTGTATTCCGTCAAGGTTTCTTGGTTCTGTAACGATACTAGCTCAAGCGTTGCATACTACTTCCACATGTAAACAATGCCAATGTCGTTTCCATGTATATATGTATGTCCTACCTATCCCGAATAGACAACTGCCATCGCATCAAAATCCCAATGGATGTCTCATGTAAGTTAACGTAGCATCATATCAAAATCACCGGGGATTGAAAATCCCATATTAATTCCCAAAGGATTAGAAGCTATTCCCGTTTGTTTCGTAATATCAAAGTTTGATATATTTTTTTAACAAGTACGTTTCTTCACATGTAGCAAGACATGTCTACGAAAAAAAAACTTATAGCGCAAAACATTCACATAAAACACGAAAAATCAGTTAACAAAAAATACATATTTGTACCGTGAATGGAATATACACTGTACTATACAACTATAATCTGTTAACGCGAAACAATTTTTCTTACCCAGGAATTGTTTAGTGTAAAACACAAATAGCAATTTGAAAGTTGCAATTTCTATTTTATACTATACAATTATTATTAATAAAATCTATTGGAGGTATCTAAATACTAATTCAAATATTGTTAAATTGTATATTAGTTTTAATTAGTCTTAGTCTTAGAAGATCAATTATTTTACTTTGGTATCTAAATTAGTTTAAAAAACTTAAATAGATAAAATGAAATTAAACTCATCAGCAAAGTTGTGGAGGAAACGAATAAAACAATATTTGTGTATTTGGCAGGAGTAACCATGTACTTCTCACATTGTTATTAAATGTTGACGGAAGCTTATCTGCACAACCCTTTGAGTTAATATATTGGTCTGCATGGTGTACACATAAATTCTGTTATTTAATATTCGAATTTAGTCGAAATTCAGTATTAAGGCACGTTGGTCTACTAGGAATATAATCTCAGAATCCAATGACAGTATTCCACATTCACCAGAATATCTCTCAGACACTCATGTGCATCAATGTGGATTCCCATGCGCACGTAACACCGATGCGACACTATCGTAACTTATATTATACGATGAGATGCGCGTTGTGTACGAAGCAAGTAACGGCTGATCATCAACTTAACGAACGCCGTCAAATTCAGATCGCACGTGCATGCATGCTAGCGACACATTTATGGTACAAGGTTTATAAGAACGAAAAAAAAATATCAACTTTATATTGCATGTTATATCACACTGTTTCGTATACGCCTCCATACTATTTTATAGCACTTAGCAATCTGATCAAAATGAACATTTGCATATGAGAATTTTCTGCACAAAGGTTTGATATGGCACTCGACACTCTAGAGCATGTTTCAATCTTCTACTAGAATGTGAAGAGATACATGCTGTGTAACTTTATATTTTGTTCTCTACTGAAAACCAAAGAGAAAATCAGTGAATATTATGAATGCTGTAATATGAAATAAAATTGGAAAGAATTAAATACTTATACAATGTCTTTTGCTTTTTATTGCAAATGGTTCAATGGATTCAGGAGAGACAGAAAGACAAAACTGAGAGATTAGATAAATTGGCAGAACTTGTAAAAAATCAAAATAGAACTGGAACGTGTGTTTCAGTAATTTTAACTCGAGTTTGATTTATGCAAATTTTATACTACATAGGGATTACAAGTTTTTAATATTGACTTTCAGATTTCAAACTGAATTTAATTTATTAATATGTAATTATTGTCATAATAAAATAAATGATTTTGAGATATATGTTTCGACCATCATGAATTAAATCCAACTATCTTTGGAAAGATGTATGTGTGTGTGTGTGTGTGCGTGTGTGTTTTAGAGAGAGAGAGAGAGAAAGAGAAAAACTGAGCGCTTTATATCTTAAACAGTTGAAGGTAAACTGATGAAATTTTAAACTTAATATTTGTATGTAGCTGGTGCACATTTACTCTAGTAATTATATTTGTTTGTTGCTGCTACAATATCATCATTTATTATTATTCATTATTATTATTATATTTATATTCGTTTTCATATTCATTGCTGTAGTTTCTGTAAGTATATACTTTCGTAGAACAGAAATAAAACAACAGACTTAATTAAATATGAAAGTTGAAAACTTGAAATATCAATAGCAGTTAAAAGTACTTCAATTCATGAAAACGATAGTTTACATTAAAAATGTTGAATTAATACCTAGGCTTTTTAAAACCTTATCGTCAGATAAATTTATATAAAATACTATTTGCTTGCATTTTCAATTATATTTTTGTCTTTGATTTTAACCCAGAAACATTAAATGTTTAGTTATTGCTGAAAAATTAAAACAATATTTTTGCGAAATAAAAAATTGGAATGCCAGAACGAGAATTTCGTACGTAACTGGATAAAAAACAGAGCAATCATGCAGTATATGGGAAAAACACAGTGCGGATACCCGAATACGAAAAACGTGGCGTGGTTTTTTAATTTTTGTTTCCAGAGTTTTGGTAGCGGTAGCGTTCGGTGGCCATGAGTACAAAGTAAATGAAAATGGTTTTCCTTTGTGTATCAGAAATCTAATTTCAAGAAAATGCAAATTTTGTGATATTTTATCCTGGGTTGTTTATGAATGTGTATTTTTGTAATATTAAAATAAGAACCATGAATATATTTGTCAATTTAATATTTAATCTTTATTTGAGTTTTTTTAACAAGGCTTTTAGATAGCTCTCATTTAATGAGCTCATAATAAATATCAATTTCATTACGTAATTGAATAAAAAGATCATGTTTATTACACCCAAAGGATATATACTTACATCTTAGCAACTTATAAATTAGAATTGATTCATTAATTTTCTGTTGCATCTTTTATATTTCAAAAGAGAATTGATATATTATTATGCGTATTATTCTAATTGACATTTTATTTCGAACAGTTAAAAAATTGTAGCAATACAAATCTAATTTAAAATTGATCTCGTTTAGTTATTAAAATTTAAGTAAGTTATGCTAACTGATTACTAGAAGTTTGTACCACAATTTAATAAGTGATACGGAACCGTTTTATTTTTAAAACTTCGTTTATTGCTATAATATAAGCGTACCTAAGGTATATAACTTAAGAAACCGAACATGTATTTGAAATTGGAACGTTTAGCTTTTAAAATGCGTGGTCCGAAGAGCAATCGTGCCCCTTGTGTAATAAAAAACTATACGCAGGTTGTTATAAATTATTAGTTGGTAAAATAGGCGGGTGTGTATTGAAGCTGTGAAAAATTCACGGCGTTTTGTACGCTGTAATCTAGCATTTCATGTGCGAGCCGACCTCATTTCTCACAAGCAACCGTAACTCGGTGACAGGATTGTTTTTTGCATGTTCCTTGTTCTTATATACGATGAAAATGTTTGCTATATAAAAGACTACAAATAAATGTCCACACAGCTCGCAAAAAATCCACAACCGTGGACGAAAGTTCAAAGGAACGCCAACTCCATACTTTCTTAAATAGTTACGGAGATTTTAATATACTTCTACAGGTTTTTCTCCAAATATATTTCATACATTTACTACATTGTATTTCTTCTAGGATTATTATTTTATAGTAGTTAAAATCTGAATAAAAATTATATGCATTGCAAGAAAATAAAGAATGATTCTAAGACAAGTTCGCAGCTTTTAAAAATTTTATCTTTTGACAGACGTTAAGCAGCTTTCATTAGAACAGAAACTAATTGCTATTAATCTTAACAGCAAAGAATTGAAACTGAAGGATTTTCAAAATAAAAAAAGTGTCATAATTATACAAGGCCCATAATTAATGTAGTTTTTGTAAGAGGTCGACGTTTGAAGTATAATTAATGCCTCACGAGAAATAATAATTATTAAGCCGATATTTTAAGAATTTTAAATAGCGTGCAAAACTCTGAAGAGTAACAATTCCAATTAAGAAACACTAGAGTGGCTATTGACATTCTTCTTATTTTCATCTTGTTGAAAGAAGAAATCGAATGCGAACCACTTGGGATTTGATCGCCAGGAGAGCAAAATTTCCATCCAGGTTTTGGCCGGAGGATAGTAGTTGTATACAAAGCATAAGAAATTTTGTTGAGTGGGCCTATAGAGTCGTTGATACGCGGATTGGAAGAGAAATTTTGACGTTCAGGTAAGAGGCACAAAGAATCGGATTTATCAATTTGATAAAAGTTAACTCGGAGGATGGCTGAGGCAGAGACGCTGGAATACGGCGGTTTATGGATTTTATTGGCTACTCAAAAAAAGGAGAAATTTCTCATACGACTAGGTAATTTTCTTTTCAATTTTGATGTACAGGAGATCGGTCCAATTTTCTCCAATTATTTAAAAAAAAACTCTAAATCTATTTTATTTGTCTGTACATATAGGTATTTATTTAAAGTATCAAAATCTGTTTAACTAGAATATTTTTGCGAAAAATGATGGTTGTGTGAATATGATAAAGTAGTAATAAAATTTCAAAATTCTACTAATGTAAAATAGAAATTTTCTAATGCATAAAAATTAATGATGTTCAGTAATTCCAATTTGATTCAATATCCAGACCCAATATAATCAATATAATAAAATCAACTTATTTGTGATACATTCGTTTACAAATGTTCCAAAGTTTTGTGGACGCAACGTGACGTCATTGATGGATAACTATATAACGTACCCAGGACATCACGTTGTAGTTCGAAAAGCTTTTAATTCAATCTGTTGATAAATGAAACAGCTCGAAACTTTAAAACAAATTGAAAACAATGAACTAATCAGAGAAGTATCATTTTGCAAAACATTTCTATAACATTATTTTTAACATCAATATTTAATTTAGAATTTATTTTTGATATTATGAATGAAAGGTGAAATTTTATACATATCATGCCTATTCCTATCAAATGCAGAAGGTGGAAGGGCAGAAAATCATGTAAATTCTGTCAGATCTTGACAATCTTTCGCAATTCAATCCTTACATACTTCTTATGCTTCATCCAAATTAATCACATTTTTCATTCTCACTTGTTCGGAATTTTACTTTTACGCAATTCATTCTCAATTATATTTATTCATTTATTCCAAAGAAGACTCAGAAATGTCATACCATTCATTTCTTCTTCGACATAACCATATCATCTCATTAACTTATACATATTTTACATACATTGTACAACTAGCAAACACTCTCGCAATCATACTTTTCATCTGTAGAGAATAAACAAACTATAGAACTTGCTTTAGTCGATGTCCATTCGCCACAATATTACACACTGTCCAATAATAGACCAAAGAAAATTTAAAAAGTAATGTTGAGATAAAAATTTTGGTTTCTCATTTATAATCAATTTTTGTGTTCGGTTTTATTAATTAGATTAACAAGCTGTAGCGTTTTAGAAATAATAATTTAGTGGTAGATGTAGTGATGCAAGTGCCAAAGGCGAGATTTAGACAAATAATGTCTGGCTTATTATTAGGCGTGGCTTTGTCTCTCAAGTTTTACTTTGAAACTTTGTTGAATATGAATGCCGTGTTTCCTAATTATGACAGGTAGTGTTTGCTACCATGAAATTAGATGCGCCAATTAAATATTACTGGTAATGAGAGATATTTAGTTATTCTACACATACTATTATACTTTCTTTGTAAAAAACATTCAAACCATGAGCGAAATTGAAATTAGTTATTTTTATATATTGATATTTTTGTAATATGTATATTTCGTAGTAAATCGTAGAAAAATAATTAAATATGTTTCAGCAATTAATATTAATAATTTCAACAAAACTGTTGATGGAGTGATTAACTAACTAATAAACTCTATTAGTGAAATATGATACTTCTTAGTTATATTAATATTTTTCTAAGTAGGTAAAAAAACATTCCAAAATTTCATAGTCTATGGAATAAAGGCTAGGCCATATTAAAAAAAACCCTTAACTAAAAGGACTGTTAAGGACAGCAAATAATTCAATTACTTAATATAAAAGCGACAGGGTTCCTTTCATCGTTATCACCCCTTGTTGTTATCATATCCAATAATCAGTAAACAAATTACCCGTAATTTCATGTACAGAATACGCACCTCACTCTTCTCGTCTATTCACACCCCCGAGTCCTCCGCCAGTTCGTGCGAGCGATTTTTCAAACTATTAACTAATTAACTTTTCTACTGATTATACGCGAACGGAAATTAGATGAGCAGGTGGGTGACACGTCTCTGAACCCCGTGGGGGTAGTGGCGGTGTCATGGGTTTGCGTAGATTGGCGAAAGGGGAGTAGAACGCTGCTAATGCTAACCAACCGATCCATCACAGTGACGTGGCCAGCGAGACCGGATGTTAAATGAAGACTCACATAGTTTTCTATTTGTGTTTACTTGTTTAGCAGTTTGCGTGTATCAGTGAATATCAGTTACAGTTCTTGTATGACTGTGTATGTGTGCGTGTGTGAGAGAGAGAGAGAGTTTGTTTGTAATTGTGGGTGTGTTTGAACTGATTAAATGAGGACTTATATTGTTATTTATTTATATTTTATATATATATATATATATATATATATACATATATATATATATATATATATATATATATATATATATATATATATATATATATATATATATATATATATATAGGTATGTATGTATGTATGTATTTTGTTTGTAACAATATATAATTTACTTTATATTTGTGTGTTGTATGCATGTATGTGGGTGCTTGTCTTATTAAGCCTAGGACATGAGAGATGTGTTTTTGATTCTGGCACTCGTGTATACTCTATTCTATACAACAAAACAACAAAATACCTACATAGAGCATTTACCCTATATACGTTCAGTAATAAAGCGTGTGAATGTTTTTTTATGTGTAAAAATTACAAATAAAGGGAGAAAATTCAATGTAGCAGTAAAATAAACTGAATGCTACAGTTAAAGAATTCCCAATTTTTATAATTAGTGTTTTTTTCAAATTTTTAATGGTTAATTTTTTTTTTTTCAAGCAATATTAACGATCGAAAACAGAATTTTTTTTGAACTGGATTGTAAAACTTTTTACAAAGATTTAAATAATAAATATAAAGTTATATTTTGATGGAATAGGTCCAGAAATAATTAGTAAACTATTCTCTAAATATTCTCTGAAACATATCATTAAGTTTTAAGCTATTACAATTTGACGTACTTATTTGTGTCTATTAATATAATAATAAAATAGACAAAAAATACGGGCAATGTATCAAAATTTAGTAATATTTTCATGATTAATATATTTTCTTATTTGTGTAATAAAGTTATGTTAATACTATCAATTGAAAAAAAAGTAACCCTTAAAATAAAAATAAATCTAAAACATTGCGATTTAAATAAATTTTGAAAACCTTACATAAATTTTACTCAAACTAGTTATTTAATTTTAATAAATCTTCTTAAAAATGATCTGCAAATGTTTCAGGTAAATTGAATTTTTTCATTAAATCTATTCCAAAAGAGTAGCCCTAAGTAAGCATGAAGCAGTTTATATAGTTTACTTTCAATAGAAGTGACAATATTCTATAGTAGGAATTTCGTAGGTTTTCTCATTTTATTCAAGCTTTTAAACATTACTAATTAACAAGAATTTTAATCTTTACGGTAGGATTAATAACAAAGTTTTAATTTATGGGTATGCTCATTACTATGGAATTTATAGCATGGGCTATTATATTATTCAAAAGTACCATTTGATAAAAAAAAGTACCGAGGTACTTAAGGAAATTAAAATATTATCTGCATTCAACTAGGAAGCCGAAACAAAGCAAAATATCACTGATGTCATTCTACTGATTCTAAGATACGATATAACTACAAAATAATACCACCAATGCGTATTTTAATGCGTTGGAGTTGAAATATTAGATTCATTATTTAGTTTTAAAAAAGTTTAGCGCTTAATTTGATATGAACATGGGACACAGCGTATATAAAATTTTATAATTACACTTACGAAGAGACATCTGTCAGTACCTTTTGTCAAGTTTGTTTTTACTGCACAAGTGCGTACGTCTCTGATCATAAATAACATATATATCTTTATAGCAGAAAAGTTAAGTTTCGCTCTTTTTTTTACAGCCGCAGACGCGCAAAACCTAAAAGCTTTTGTGTCAAGTTGTACAGATACGTAAAAAATTAAAGATGAAAAGGAATGAAAAAAATGGTGAATCATAAATTTCATCAGGAAGTCGAAATAATGTATTTTTATACTTTGAGAAACTTTTATGGGATTCAAGGATCACTTGCGTTGAATTTGTTACGCATTATGCTTCTTTATTATTATTACAGTTGGAATTCGAAAAATATTGCAAATATTTAATATGGTTATAATTTAATAAACATCTAAATATTACTAGCATATTTCAGTCAAAATTAAACAATATTTCTTATGATTATGTTTTTTTTATATATTTCCTCTTTGCTGTGATGCATTACGAATATTTCAGCATTAGTTATTCGAGGTTTATCGTTCATTTTAATCATATAGCACCTAAGGATATGCAATCCACTGTGCTATTTAGTTAAATTAGTTGCCATAATTATTTTATGTTAATAGTTTGGTAATTATCTTATCTCGCAAACAATAAATCAATTACAATAGCAGATACGTATTATATTATGGTTAATTTGGTAAATAATAATGTGTAAATTTAAATACTCGATCTTTATACGATCCTAACATCGCCTATAGTAAGAGTTTGTTGATTTGGGTTCTTTATTCTCTAGCGATGGAAGGTATGATTGTGAGATTTTTTGGAGCGTTAGGAATATTTGCGAGAAATTTTAATATTTCTGAAGATGCAAGTCTATGTGTGTACAATGGTGTTGATTTATGGTGGTGTATGATATTTTTTAGAGCTATTTGTGGTGTATCTAGGAGAGATAGAAAGCGGAATACGTGGGTGTATGAGCAGTGAGATATTCTATGATATGTCGCACGTAGAATAGGCGAGAGTCTAATGAGATGCTATGGTCATATTCAAATAATGTCGAATGAAAGATTGGCAAAAATTGTGAGCAAAGAAATGAAAACGGTTTTGGTGTTGAATAACGGTAATTGTAATAATTCGATAGAATAATACAAAAAACAAAACTTTCTTCCGATAATATGAGTCTATTTAGTGTAATTAGGAATATTTTATGCACAAGGATGTCATTATATTTAGAATTTTTGTAATTACTGTAGGTTACCCTGTTTCCGATTAAATAATGGTTTTGTTTTTAATTCATTTCGGTTTGAAGCCCTAGATTATTTAAATTACATTCAAATTGGATACTGGATAGCATATAAAATAAGTTCCAATCAATAGACTTAGCCAGAAAAATGAATTTTGATAATATTAAAATTAAATTTTAAAATATTTCAAACATAAAGTCACGTTCAGATTTTGTTTAGGTTAATTCGCAATCGCTTTAACACATGCTAATTAAATTATAAAGCATTATTAAATCCATTTTAAAAAAGTTTGCATATTTGAATGCTCATTTAAAAATTCTCTGTCGCTATCCATGTAATTATAAAACATTAATTAAATTCTGAATTTGAAACATAAACTTTAATGCACACACTGAAATTTGTTCGTTTCATTTTATCAATGATGTTGCCTACATATTTGGTACTTCTATTATGATTAGCCTACTAAACGTTATAGCCCATTAAAATCAAATAAAAATATGATTTCGGATTCGGCATGCGGAGCTACAATAATCCAATAATGTCAACGTAAAACAATTTTATCGCCGTCATTCTCTTTGCATATGAAGTCATTACAGTGGCGTTCACACATGCGCACGTATGTGGTTAGAATACACAGAAAAAACCACTTTTTTACGCGCTTGTGCGACGTTATGCAAAGCATGCAATGCACATCTCTGCTACCTCCACCATTTTTTACTTTCCTATACGAAGTAATAAGTAAGTATTACAATAATGGAAAAATTCAATTTGAAGATAACATCTGTTAAAGTGATGCGTGTGTTTGTGTGTGTGTGTGTGTGTGTTTTTATGTGTGTGCGCTCCACTGTCTAAAAGGTTGTGTGTAAAATTATGAAACTTTAAACTTAATATTTGTATATGACTGACGAGAAAACCAATTATTTGTGAAAAGAATATTTAAACCGGAAGTGCATGCTTATTCTAGTCATGTTTTGCGGTTTTTACTATAACTAAAAAACAGATGCACTTGTAAGATATATATTTAGAGCAAAAGTTTTTCAAATGTTTATAAAATAATATAAATTAGTAAAATAATAAAAATGTTATAGGTTTTTAGTTTATATTGTAAATGATATTCAAAATTTATATTTAAATATCTCGCTGTGCAAGCCATTGCGGATATTTTTTAAATAAAATATTATAAATTCGTAAAATAATAAAAATATGTTGAATTATATTTTCCTGTACGATTCAAAATTTGTATTTGAATATCCCTCGTATCTAAATAAAATACGAATAAGAAAATGCAGTACAAGACATTGCGGATATTTTACCTTGGCGATATAAATTTCGTTCAGAAACCGGAATGACTAAGCCAGCAAAGTTATCTTGTAAGTGTGTATATGCATCTCCTCTGGTTCCTGTATCTAAGATAGAAAATGTGTAATTCAAACCGTGCTACGGTAATACACAATAGAACGAAACATATACAAAAATATATGCTTGTACGTAGCATCTTATACTTACATTGTAAAGCAACCAGCTTGACAAAGTAAATATGCATGCTATTTATTGAAAAATGTTGAAATAGACGACAAGATGCATGATGGAGGCAAATAATAATCGGGATTGCAGTCAGTCAATTATTTAATTATACTCAACGTTTCGATATCACATACGCTCTTTTTCAGGAAAATAATAAAACATTCGACTAATTATTCCACTGAAACAGGTGTATAAAACGTCGAGTATAAGTAAATATTGGAATTAATGCAATCTTGATTATTATTAACCTACATTCTATTTATATTTTTATACCATTCTTACAATTATATTCTTCAATATGGCAGAAGACGTAGTTGTTTCATAAAATGACAATAATTAAATTTAATGGACGGCGGTATGAATAAAACGTATCACATGAACTCACTTTTTTAGTGCTATGATAAACATTAAATTAAATATATTACCGTAGAACTATTTTTAATACAAAGTTTACATATTTTTCGTGATTTATCGATTATGAGATATAAACGATACCCAAAGGTCTAAAAACAGCACCGTGCGTTCTCAACCCAAAAGACATAAACAGAAATGAACAATGGAGGATTGAGATATGTTTTACATCGATACTGAACCATACCGTTGGGAATGTTATGCTAAATAATTGGCACTTAATCCGTTATGGGTAAAGTACAACATTGATTTGAGTCCATGGTTGAATGCGGTCTAAGGAATAATATTAGGAAGGCGTGGCACTGCCTGTATAGTTATTGTGTACCTATCGCACCATGTACCTTCGTATTGCTCCAGATACCTGCGTTATATGAGAGTACGCGTTCTGGCAGTATAATTGCAACTGTTGTTAAGAACACTTTATCAAAGGTTTAGTTGTTACGCCCATTTGCTGAACTTTAAACATTACAATTTAGAAGCACGGTCATGCAAGCCTTAGATTAAATCGGCACTCATTTTCCCTTTCTTCCTACTACACGTCTCAACACCCAAGTATGCTATAGTTATAATTTCATCTTAACCTTGACAAGCTCAAAGCAAATCTTCATAAATTTTCTATTTTTGAAACTCGATACTACTGTACCGCCAATACTTAGAAAGATAATATAAATTTAGATTTTGCTACATTTTTCATACTATTTTGTTTTTCTGTTAAACAATTGACATGTACAGTGGTTACGATACATGTAAAAATAGATAAAATAAGAACATATTTCAGTAGCCATTTTCTTATGGTTTTTCTACCAGGCATATACAAAGCTTAAGTTTAAAGATTTACCTTCAACAGTATAGGCTGTAGAGCGCGCACACACACACACGCACACACACACACACACACACACAGACATCATTCCAAAAAGTTTCGAATACGAAAGTAAAAAGTAAGACATCGACCAATGCAACTTATAATAGAGTTATTATTTATCAAAACTAATTCGGAATCAGAAATAAATGTTCAGAAATCAATTGTGCAAATATTATGAATAACAAAATAAATGTTTATAAATTTAATTTCGAAACGATCAAATAATAGTCACAACTAAAGCTACTTTAGAAACACGCAAATAAATCCCATTATTCGATAATTGTCATAACCAATTCCACATAATTGTTTGCAATTTTAAACATATAAACAGAGCTTCCCGAACTTGATTCATTTATGATACCATGATGAAATAATAATAAAATTGTTTATATGTCCAACCTTGCAAATAATTATTACAAACACAACTAAATATTTGTTTTAATTTGTTCAATATAATGTACACTAATATTTATTCGTACGTGGTGGATAATAATTAAACATATTATACACGTAATCAACAATTTAGTTTTTTTACCGTTATCTAAACGTGTTTCATGCTATCATTTTATTGAAATTTATTATCAAAAAATGTTAGTAAGTATTTACAAATGGATGAAATAAGAAAAATACAGGCAAATAGATGAAATTTAACGCTGGTTCTTATCTTAGCAAAATTATTGGCTAGTATTTATAAAAATCATTGAACATAGAGTCAAATATTGACTCATTTAGAAGTACGTAATATTGACAATCGAACACTTTCTAGATTTAAAATATCAAGAAAGAAATTATTATTTTTCTTTCAAGTAATTTTTCATTGACCCAATGCATAGTCATAAAAATTTATAGAATACAGCATTTATCTTCTAAAAGCAAAATTTAAATAGAAATGAATAGAATACTGCTTCTTCTTGTCTATATGCATAAACTAGTACGAATTCTATTATCTACTCATGGTTATGGGGACACACTGATTCTCTTTCATTTTCGGCACATTAAATCATAATTTGGATTAAAATTAAAAATGTCCATGCACATCTTATATCGAATGAATGTAATATCTGAGCAGTCCAGTTAAATAAATTAATAAGATTTATTCGGTAGGCATATAAAAAAGGTCCGTTTTTTAGTAGGATTTATTTTGAAAAAGGTTAGACTATGCAAATGTGGAATACATATAGTTTATCCTTCTGCCTATGTACGATAATATTCTAGTCATAATCTTAACAAAACCACAAAAACAGGCTCGGAATACATATTTTGCCAATTCATTTAAACATATTTTATAATAAAGCGAAAGCTTTAAATATTAAAAGCCAGGTCTAACATTAATGGAAAAATCACCTTTGTAAAAGAATTCTCGTTTAGGTATTTGATAAATGTTCAATAATTCAAATTTGCCGGACTGCTACTTAGATAAACAAGCATGTATTGTCAATATTAACTTCTGAATAATCGAATAAGTTAAGTCGCTAAATTATTCAAATGAATGTTTTATAAAAATAAACAATATTTAGTTTGACATGAATTTTTACTTTCTTATACGAAGTAAGAAGTAAGTATTGTAAATTGTAAATTCTGGCAAATAGAGCTTCAAATTATCAAAATATATTCAAACTGGAAGTGCTTGATTGCTTCATTGATATAATTTTTTTTAATATCCGTCACATTCTTTTAGGAGATTGCGTTATTTATTGACTACAGTATCGGTATTAGCGGAAACTTATTTATTAAGGCGACTTTACTTTTAGCAAAACATGCCGAAGCTCAACGTAACACTGTCGTAGTCTAATCCGCTTTAAATTTAAATAATTTTGCATTTACATTATGCATTATAAGACTGTGTGCCGAGCTTCTTTAAAACAGAACGCTATTTCACAATTGTTTCAGTGCCTGTGCTACAAAGCTATTTATATTTGGATTTACTAAAACGTTGCACTGCCAAAACAAAAAAAAAAACAAAACTGTTGTATTTTAAATTTCTTTCATTTGAGAATACATTAAAATGCGAACGGCATTTTACGACACTTATATTATATATGCAAGCTGTAACTACCACAATAAAATAATATTCCGGGTTTTAATTTTTTTATAATTTAAAATTCCTTGCAGGTTTAATTTAAATTTACATTGCTAAAAATTTAACTATGTTAGATGTTCAAACTTTTATTTAATAGAAATTTATAACATTAATCAAAGAAAATTGACCAACGTTGTTTCAGTGGTTAAAATAAAATGGAAAGATGTGAAATTAAATTTGTCCTATATACGTTAATCTATTTTTAGTAAAACGACTTCGAATTTAATAAAGTTAACTTATGGCTAATCCATGTTCTGAATTCACATGATAAGGGAATTCTACAAAGCAAATTGACCATTCTACCCTATTTATTCAAATGATACTGTTACATTTAAACACACTCGCACATACTCAAGTAAGGCTGAAATCTAGTGTTATCCTTCTAACCAGGATTGCTAGATTAACCAAAATTTCCGCAAATGTGTTTTAATCATATTTCTAATCACATCCCAAGATTAAAATTAATACAATGTTCAGGATCAGTGTAATTTTATTGAACAATAAGAACAGTTAAATAGAGATAAGTGTTGGCTCGAGCCTGGCAGATTAAATTTGAAGAGTTTTTATCAGCAATTCGAAAGTAGCGTGCTTTTCTTATATATAATATTTGGCACGTAAATATAATCATGGTAATTTTAAAAAGGAACTCTACATATTTTTCATATCTTAAAAACATCGTTAAAGCAACAACTTTATTCTTCACGAGTAAAGTAGGAAATTCTTTAGAATGCTTATCTAATTTTCACCACAGTATATTGCATATTTATGCAGACTGCGAAAGTCAAAAAAATAAAAATAAGAAAGTTTCTCGCCAAATAAACTACAAGGAAATCTTAACGGATTATAACTATTAAATTATTTGAAAATTATATCGTAATCCACGACTAATTCCTCTTGTATAAATCATATTTGTTATAAATAAATTAGAGTAAGATGTTTCCGGTTTTTTTTTTTTCAAACGAAAAACATTTACTTTTTTCTCATGATAATTAACAAATGCAGTTATTAAATTTTGTGGGAAAAAGATGTATCTATGTCATTTTTAATTATATATAAGCAGATCTTTATTATTTGTTTTCAAATACATATTTTTTAAAAGTTAGTTATAAAGTAAATATAGTACTTTGTATTTTTCAAAGATAAAGCGGTGAGATGCAGGGAATGGAATAAGATTCATTCGATATCTTATTTAAATATGCACGAGTATTTCATAAAGCATTTGGAAATAAAACGAAATTTTATAACTGTTTTTACGAGTTTGAATCGATCGCGAACAAGTTGCTGACGCATGCATTATCCAATGACATATAAATCTCGCATTCGGGGCAAATTGTGACTAGCTCTGCAAAAACTGTTTAAATGCAGCTGTAATGAATATAACATATTAAAGTTCTAAAATCGGGGTACTCGTGGAATTCACTTGGTGCGATTGCAAACTTTATTAGTGGTTGAAAAGAAAACAGCATGAAAGTTTAGTTTGAAATTGTGAGTGTTCTGCTGACCAGATGAGCATCATTAACTTTTTGTTTATTTTCACCGTACACACTTGACTATTTTAGAAAATAGGTAAAACGTTAAATAGCTACCCACTGTTCTGTCACCAGCAAACACTACTTCAGACACTTGTGCACTATTTGTTCAGATTATGTGAGGTTTTCAACGCTCAACGCCACACTTGTAAACTCTAAATAATGGACAGAAACTGTATTTTTGTTTAGCAGACGCCTCTAGTTTCACAATTTACAGTCAAGGGTAAAAATGTCTACGTTCAAGTATTTGGTGTTTCAGCTATTTTTCGTAGGATGTTTTTTAAACATTTTAATATTAATATGTTTTCCATAGACTTTCGAATTGTATTTTAAAATTTATATTAATGGTATAATTTCATAAATAATCATGTTAAAGATTTTCAAATTAAACAAACTGTTTTATTCAAAATTTGTTTCAACATATTTAAATAAATGCATTTATTCATCAGTCCCTCAATAAATATTTACTCACTTCTGTTTCGGATATAAACCATTCACAGTAATATTCATTTTTCTTTGGATAACTCTTCGCTTGGCTTAACTTGAAATTATCTAACTGCCGTCGAATCCAAATAAATAAATTTTAGATATATAATAAATAGTTCGCAATAAATGTTTATTCTAATACAAATTCGGATTTTTACCATACATTGATATTTGTACCTCACTATACATATTACCAAGGAACTAAATCATTCGGTACATTTGAAGCATCTTGGATTTATTTAGCAAAAGTTCATCTATCTTCGTCGCTCGATCGCTCACTTGTTAGACCAATATTTGTCGCTCTTTCTTCTCTGAAGTTACGAAACGGATTGAAACTAAATTCGGTATACATAATTTATGAGGACCCAATTCTTAATGTTCGTATTCTATACCCACTAGGTTCATCTCCGGAGTTATCGGGCCTTAAGAAAGTAACGCCCTTAAATATTTATTTTAGAAAATGTATTAAAGTATAAAAAAAATTACTAAAAAATTCCAAAATATTTTTTGTCCAACACTTCTTTTAAATATTTATACATAACGCTATTCAAAATATTTAATATTGATTTCAAATTACTAATGATATATATTTAAACATTTCTATTAGAGTTAGATGTTAAACTATCATCTACTAATAATTGTTTAAAACCAAGTTCACCGTCAGCAAATATACCGACAACTTGTAGCCGATTTCGTGGTTTTGGAGCAGACACTGACTCATACATGAATCTATACGATAAATTATCTGATGCAAAACATTTCAATTTCACAAAGCACTATATCTAACTTACTATCAAATGCAAACATAGAATAATATTACACTAAATATTCAAAGTAACAAGAATGTTTGATAAGGATAGTTAAAAGAGAGATGACCAGTATGAGATAAATATAAAATTCACAGTTGAAATTATTTAACTTACTGCTGTTCTGAGTGATAATGCGGACGTAGAAACTCACCTAAAACAAAGAGAAAATAATACTAATATTAAAATTTTTCTAAAAAATTTATATATTATTATCCATAACATTAAATTTGAAGCAAATATAAATATTAAGTGACTACTTTTTTCATGATTTAATTTATGAATAACATAATTTACCCCTATGTAACTCCAGACTCATTTGGTAAGCAATCAACATAATGAAAAAAAACAATTTTTATTGACATCAATTCAATAAGTAATATTAAAATTAAAATAATTTAAGTGTGTACGTCAGTTAAAATGTCAGAAGCAAATAAAACATTGAACTGCGCGATGAAAAGTTCAAGAAGATACAAAGATTTTCTAACTTTCAACAACTTAACTGACTTAAAAATTTTTTTTTTTGTGGTGTAGCGAAAAATCTATCTTTTCATCTAATAATAATAAATTTCAAGATGTTTTATGGAACCTATAACTAGTTACTAGTACTGGGGTACAGAGAGATATGAAATAAAATAGCTCTTTCTTTCACATGTGTATTCAATGTAGGGAGGTTATCATTACGTTTCGCAAAACACTAAGTCCCCAGTAACAAGAAACTTCTCCTCAGCCCTAATCACAGCAAAGTTCAGGATAACTTTTACACTTATCGCGTCAGCAAACGAGGCACGCACCGCCTATATAACGGCGGCTTGGGACGACAGAACCTTTTGTATTTATTCTGTAGAATCACGTTTCTCAAGGAACATGTGTTTTTAAGAACACACTACACGCATACTCGCACAGTACAACACCAAGCATCAAACAGTCATGTACGCTTGTGACAATTTGTCTGTTGCGACTCAAGGGACACTAACATCACCAATAGAAGTCAACTTGTATATGTGTGTTTTTATGTTAGATCTTATTTTCCTATCTATGCGTCGATCACAACATGAAACACCAGGATACGTGAAAAAAGAAATGAGTAGTTAGAATTTATCTGAAGCATCTTCACTCTTAGCACAAATATAATCAAGAAATCGTTTTCAGTAAGGAACAAAAAATGCCGTCAGAGAAATTGTGCAAATTCCTCAAATAAGTTTTAAGATTTTATCAGCATTGGCAAATCCCCATCAAAAATATCAACGCAGCGATTTAATAACTACATTTTTTTTTACAAATATGGGTTTAAATATGCAAATAGAAGAGCATGAATGCTGTTATATTAACCAAATAAAGAGATTGAGGTGCACTTGTTTTACCGTCCATAATATTAAAAAGTAATCCTTTCGTTGCTATCCACGATAGATTAATATTCATTAATTTAAAATAATAAAATAGAATACTACTTAGTTATTGTAATAACTTAAAAATACTGTAGCATTTTAGTGTTCTAAAAAGATTCCGGATTTGTTCTAGAGATATAAAAGCAAGGAAAATAACTGTTTAAAATCAAATATTAAAACTGGAGGTAAAAGCAAATGTAGCAACTCCGTAAAACTACAGTGGAAATAAAATCGTGCCGTTATACTGCCATTATTATGTAGGGTGTGAAGATCGTTTCAGAAAAGGGGCTAACAAAAATGCAATTTTCCAGTAGCATAATAGTTAAAATAATTCGTAATTGCTGTCGGTAAAACAAAAAGCTATCGGTGCATGTCTAAAATGGTCGAATTGTTGAGAGTGGTCTTATACGACGAGCGATACAGAAACATCTTGAAAAGGGCGCCGTGTAACGGAGTGAAGAAGAAACTTGTCCCATGGGCACCCTCCAGGATTTTAATCTTTAGCTGGATGTGGCTGTGTAAGTGTGTGTGTGTGTGTAAGGGGCAAATGGTTTTAACCATAAGTAGACCACCGTGTATCGTTCATGCTATAATTTTAGCGATTGTCGACTGTATCGCCATCGAAACAGGGAAATTGTTTACCGTGCCGCCTGTTGGTGGTAGTACCGGATAACTAACGGTTATGTTTATAGCAGAACAATGTAAAATCTACCAAAAGATGGCGATGGTGCTGCTCTGAATGTCAAAAGGAATGAACAGAAAAGATTTGTGGTGCGTAAGAAGACAATGAGAACGAGTAACACTTCAAATTTTACGGATGACTGATAAAATGTGACCTACGTTTTATTCATGAAAAGAAAACCGATTCGTTCAATGGGATTTGCAATCGCTATGAAATATCAGATTTAACGGAAAATTAGGCGTTTTGATCTTGCGATATCAAATAGTCATAGTTATTTCTTTCTTCGATTTATGAACTGATTGTTTATAACGAACGCAGATTAATAACTCTTAGGATCACTGATTTCTAACTGTTGCCGTATACTTAAACAATCAGCTTATACACTCACGTATAAGATTCTTGAAATAGGAAGATTCTGTCGAATTTTCTGGATTATTTATATAGGCTTTAAAATTTTTTCAGTAATACAACTCCAAATACATATTTACGTACATATTTAGTTACCCCATATGTGGAAACTCAATGCTTCAAGCTGTTTCCAATGAACGTCTAAAACTGTGTATAAAAGTTAAGTCATAAAAAAAACAATTATTTTGCACTTAGTAGAGTTAAATGAAATATTCTGTGAACAGTAGATGACATTAAAGTTGTTGACTTTCAACTAACACACAAACATATCCCGCAATTATGGTGCATTCAACTAAAGTGGTCATGAAAATCAACAAACCAACACAACTGAGTACTCAAATGAACTATTCGAAATTGCTAGATACACTTTGCAAAATGTGTCAATAATAGACATCTGTTAGCTGCGTTCCAGAGATGATACTAAATTTAGTCGTTTGTCTTGATGTGACACCATCCAAGGCAGACGTATAATTCTGGTGGACATTAATTCGCTTGAGAATTACACAGTGTGAGTTTGACTAGATCTGTTTCGGACGTTCAAATTATAACTTTTTTTCTCGTACTTTCGTATTTCGATTACGAATTTCTATTATAGTATGGTAATGATGTTCGCGATTTTTTCAAGAAAATTGTTTTTTTTTTTTTACAAAAAGTACAGGATAAAGTTTCTGTGAGCGCAGCATTTTAAGATGATGATTAAATCTAAAGAAACACTTCCTCTAAATGATCCAGTCACAGCAAATAAAGAAAGACTTTTAGACAAAGAGACTACAGCTGAAAAGGAAATCGGTGGTTCAATCGCAAGCTATTTCCGACGGGTGTATTGATTTTTTATTATGTTATTTTAGAAGTGGCGTATCATTAGATATATATAAAAAAAGAAATGTTATTTCATTTTATATCAAACAATATCAAACTTGATAAGCCACTAAATTAGGTCACTTGATGTCATTGTCTTGCCCAACTAATATTTTCTTCAAGTGTTTTATACCGTCTATGATGTTGCGCGCACGAAATCAGATATACTTACTGCTACAAAGTTTTGAGAGAAATAATTGTACACCATACTTAAATATTATACTTGTTAGTAAAGGTATACAATTTCGGACATAATTAGTTGATATAAATAACTAGATAAAGTTAGAAAATACTATTCCAACTAGACTTGATATTTTTTATTACATTGGATTTAACGACTTGCAATGAACTTTCTTATATGTACTTTGTTTAGATAAGAAAGGTATTCAAATACAAATTTTTAATAGTTTAGTAGTAGTAAAAGTCTACCTACAATTTACAAAGTTTTATTATTTCACTAATTTATAATATTTTACTAATCTTTGAAAGATTTTATCACTAAACATATATCAGAGATAACAGCAAAAATTATATGTCAAACTGTTTGAGTTTAAATGTTTCTTTCAGTATAAGAAATGACAGGCATAATTGATACGATTTATGAAAAAATAAATAAAGTAAGATCAAATTTCAATAGCCATTTTCTTGTAACCGGTACATTTTCTGAAAAAGATATTTCGAATAAAAGTATTCTAATTAACTTTTAATCTAACAATTTTTAGTGTAAGTGCAACTGTAATTGAATTGTTGCAGTAACCGCAAAAAGAGACTGGAGTAAACAAGCAACTCCGGTTTGAATATTTTTTCAAATTAGGTTTTATTTTCAGGAAATTCAAATCTTAAGTTTAAAATTTCATAACTTTACATTCAACCGTTTAAGCTGTACAATGCACAAAACACGTGCGCGCACACACTCCGAAACACACACATACGCGCACACACACACACACACACACACACACACACACACACACACGCGTACACACACACAAACGCGTACACACACACGCGTACACACACACACACACACACACACACACACACACACACGCGTACACACACACACACACACACACACACACACACACACACACACACACACACACACACACACACACCGCGCGCATTCCCAGACAGACTATTTCAGGGAAGATCAAAAGATTTATTTCCGTTAAAATATCGAGATCACATTATTTCAGGATAACAATATTTACTTATTATTTCGTATAAAGATGTAAAAAGCGTATTATAATTTAATAAAGTTACATCTTGTTGATTAAAAGCTCGAATATTCCGCTAATTTCATTTAAAATGTGAAGCGTAGTAACAAATAGCAAAGGCAATTAAAATGTAACCTTGATTAGCAGTTTATAAGCCAATCTCACAGTCAAACTTCTAATATCCGTGGCCATAAACCACTAAATTTGTCTGCGGCAGCATGAGCTAGAAGATGTGCCATTACCTAACGTAACTTACGATTTGTACATAGTTGGCATCATCGTCATGCCGAAAGTTTTATTTGGCTGATAGCAATACTTACTATATTCCAATCAGTACTTGTTATAGATCGTGCTATTTATTTGTTTTCAAATGCCTTTTATATCTCTCAAGGCAAAAAATATGAAGAACTTGCAGAATTTTTAAATAATTATAAATATTTAAAGTAAAGATAAGCTGCTTCACCATTATTAAATGCTATTAATCATAATGTTCACTTAGATATATATAATATAAAAACAAATTTAGTCCCAGACCCTCTTGTAGGAAAGGTGTTCTCATTGGGGGTAGACTGTTCATACGCAATATTAATTTTGGTCTATGCTGAGAACAAAATTTGTATTTCTAGAAACAACATTTTATTTCTGATACAAAAGCGTGTAGTACAATGAATAAAGTACAACCAAAACAAACGACTGGATGCAAATATAATATGAAACTATAACCTACTAACAATGAATTTTCATTTGTAAAGCAGTCAAAATTTTATTCATTTTCATAGTTTAAATTAGTTTTATACATCCCAAAACCGCCGTTTCATTTTATTAGCCTCGACGCTAAACTCTTTTTGTAGTTGTAATTAGATTTTTGTTTGCTTGGATAGGTACAGTAAAGGCTCGGAAATTCGAATTAAATCCAAAACTCTGTGTTAGCTCAGGATAGTAAAGTGATTTAGAATTACATCCGCAAAGATCCCACCCAATATTGAATCATGGTCAAAATTTGATTACATTCTTTATAAAACAATTCCTAGAACTGTTTCCTCGAAATAATTTTAAAATAAATAAATACCCTATAATAAATTAGAGAAATGATTATTTTATTACGAGATTTTAACGGAAATATAACTTTTGACCATCCCTGAATCGAATCTAAATATTTTTGAGTGAGTGACGAATTTAATAAAAGCATAAATCTTTTTTAATGTATAAAATTGCTATCATATACATAAGTATGAAATAATTGACAGTCCTGCTCATAAATTCGCACGTCATTTTGTAACTTGAACAACTTTCCTATGGCTTCAAAGAAAATATAAAGGAAAAGTTGCTTACCAAACGCCCAAAAAAAGTTATCTAGTCAATGAAAGTTTCGCTTTGAAGTTACCGTCAGAGCGATATATAATCTCAGAATTTGTTGGTTTCGAAATTGCTCATATAAAGAAAAAGACTCCCGACCATTTCGTAGCTAATTCTATTTAATGCTATCAAATATATTTTCCACCCAAAGAACGAAGCACACTGGTGCCGTGCTTATAGAGAAGCGCAAAAATTAATATCTATTAAATAGTAATGAAAAACTAACATGAACTATTTAATTGTTACCATGGAAATTGAATTCATGAATTTTCCAATGCTCATATTGGCTAGTATTTATTTCGATAAATATCTAATATAGATACAATTTTGAATCACAAGAAAATTTATTTTATTCTTATCAGTATATGTAAAAAAATGCAAATAAAACAGTTATAGTTTAAACAATGATTTTTACTTTGATATTTAATTTGTTTATTCTTATCAGAATACGATTTAAATTTGCATAAAACACAAATAAAACTACATTATAAAAATTTTCGTCTATGTTGGCTATATTATTAGTTTACAAACAGTAATTAATAATAAATATGATTGAGTTTTTAAAATTTTTCTGTATGCATATAAAAAAACAATTGGATTTTTTACAGTTTATAGATAATAAAGTAACGGCAAATTGACGAGTTCAATCCATAATACCCAATCAAATTCCATTTAAAGCAAACAAAGAAGCCTAGTCATGTTCTTTGCCACAGATTAAGAACACAAAAGGTTTCGGATTTACGACAGAAAGCAACTGTTTCAATTTATCAATCGCCATTTTTTTCATTAGCGTTTTGTTTTTTTTTGTTGTGTCTCTGGCTTTTGTCTGTATAAATATAGAATCGATTGAACTTGATATAGTAAACTATTATTTTCGTCAATGTAATCAAATATTTATATACACTCACATTACGAATATGCGTGGGGGTTTAGATCATGTAAATAATTATCCGCTATGACTTGTATTGAATATTCTTATACGTATTTTATTTTAGTAAGAGAGATATTCAAAAAAAAAAATAATTCGATACAATTGTTAATCTTTCTTTATTTAAGGAAACATTTTAAAATACAATTATTTATCCCGTAATTTATTTGGTAAAATAAATGATCCACTGTACAATTAATACATTTTATTGGAATATATGTTATCTGCCACCCGTAAACTTATGTATGTGTTTATGTAAACAGGTACATATATACATATATTCAGAATAAACTATATAACTCAAAAAATTCAAAAGTTTAAATATGCGTAAAATATTTAGGCGCATAGCACTAGATGAGTTCAGATTTATTTCAAAATGTAGCATTTAATCTAATCTTGTATAAATAATAAGACATTTTCTACATCAAGAACTTTTACCATCTGTCCGAAGTCAGAAGACTGTATTTGTGTTAGTCTTGCCCAATATATTACTCTGTCAAGAAAACCAACAAAAAATATTAACAATAAAAATAACAAATGGTCATTGATCGAGAAACTTAAAAGTATATATCCGGCAGAAAAAAACACATCATTTTCGTATAGCACATAACTTTTCATAGTGGTCCAAGTCTTTAGCGAAACCATTTTTTTCTCTTGCCGCGCGGAAAGAGTAATATACCACGGTCGAACTACAGCAATAAATACTAGCGCTTGTTTATGGCCGGGTGCGTCGGTGGGCGGTAGTTGCACAAGTGTAGTAGGGCAGTGGGGGGGGTGGTGTACAAAGAGACACCAATATCGCCCCGTTAATATTGGTGCTTCGCGTATAAATGCATACGATTCAGATGATCACGTACTGTTGTACAGTACTAGTTCGATCGTGGTACTTGTATTACAACGTCCCAGCTCTTTAACATGCAAACGACTCTGTTAAATATCATGATTATTATGCTTCCTTATTCTGTTCATTAGCGATTCAACGAGTGTATTATTACGATACGAAGCGGCCAATAGGTACTAGGACTCGTTATTTGGATACACGAGTGAGTTTCATGCAAAAGGAATGGGACTCAATGAAAATTCAATTTAAATAGTTTAAAATGAGAGTGTATAGTGTTTTAGGGTGAGCTTAGTGTCCTAAACGGAGAAATATCGTATTGTTTTCTGGTTTTCATTATAAATAACTGTAAATACGTAGCCATGCAAAATTGTATGCTAATATATTGATCGTTTGAAAATTAACGCTATTTATTGTAATTTACATATTTCTATTTTATAATGATATACAAAGTAAATTTGAAATTTTAATTTATTGTAAATTGAAAATAAAGTATAATTTACGTTTGAATTACAAAAATTGACATAAACGATTGCATACATAAATAACTTCATGTCTATTCCAATCAAATGGGATGGTAGAAAACCTTTTATATCCATTCGCATTTTGACAATTTTTCGTCATTCAATTCAATCTTTACACAAATCTGTTGCTTCAGGATGATTTATCAAGTTCTTTATGCACGTTCTTCTATTCCGCTTCTTCACAACTTTTTGTTTCGTTGTCTTAGTCGGAGTAATAAGTAACTATTGTAATCATGGATTAAATCGATTTCGAGATTTTAGCATATATACCTTTAGATCTTTTCTGAATTCATTTTACCTATTATTGGAATGTCTGTATATCTGTCTGTATGTCTGTCTGTCTGTTTATATGTTTGTGTGTGTGTTTGTGTGTGTGCGAGCGTATGAGGAGGTGTGTGCGTTTGCGTGTGTGTGCACGCGAAAACATTATTCCAACGGTAAGTGCTTGTTTACTCTAGTCATTATTGCGGTTTCTGCAATAACTCAAAAATGTTTGCGCTTACAACAAAAATAGTTAAAATAAAAGTTAGAGAAGTTAATATTTCGCACAACTTTTGTTCGAAGTTTATTTTTTCTAAATAGGTACTGGTTTTAATTAGTTATGCTTCGAAGTGTAGGGGGTTTTTACTATCTGCAATTATCTTAGAAATACTCCCATCATATATATTTCAACGATATGAAATTATATAGGAATGTAAGCTTGTTTATGTGTCTAATACAGAGTAATGTAAGATTATTGATGGGTAGCCACAAAGGGTGTAGTACACAATACGTGCTAATAACTGCACTATGGGTGGGTGAACAACCGCCCACCCTTGGTGAGGATAGTATATCTCTATAGTAACCGACATGACACGAACAAACACGAACACAATTTCACCACAATATGGCATGTTGAAATGCTCATTGTCAGTGGATTGCCAATTCACATGGCAATCAAATAACCACATGATCAACTTTTTCGATTTTCATTGTAATATAATGAACATTTTATCGTTGTGAATTTATTTGAATATTGATACTTGCCATGTTAATTGGCGTATATAAACGAAACAGATATCAAATAAGGTTCATGAGAAATAATCAGATGGTTTATTTGATAATTCATAGAATGCGAAAAACTAAAAATATGTCTAACCCAAATATCTCAAATCCACATGCAATTAGTTTTCATTTGGACTGTGCTGTTTGTTAAATCATTATCTAAATAATTACCTAATTTAAATAAAATCATAAGATTTATTCTAAATGTCAATTAAAGTACACATAGATATTTCTTCCATATCACAAAAATAAATAATTATATTACAACTATTTACCAATAAAAATTTTCCGCAATGGCTTGCACTGAACATTCTTATACATTTAACCGTTTAGGCTCAAAATTCATATATTCGGTAAAATATCGGGATTAAATCTTTTCTTTACAATACTTCGTATAACTAATACACAAATAATGTATTACGCGAAATCTAGTTTAATTCTCTACCGAAAATCTAAATATGGATGTAAAACTGATCTGACAATCAAAATACGAATTCTAGACTGAACATTTTTCACAATTATTTTCGTGTTCAATAGTGGACAATACTATATTTAGCTGCAAAACTAGAATATTTAATTTGATACGCAATTGACATTTACATGTGCTCTACACTAAGCAAAGTTAGCCAGCATTATTCAATATTTATCCCACACATAGTAGTATAACTACACTAAAGCAACGAAATAACAACTTGACTCGTTTACACGATAATAGTTAAAGCAGTTGAAAAACTACGTTCTAATTAGACGCTAATAAATATATAATATTTTTAAATCATAGTTCCCCCAACTGCACAAAAAATGTCAACAAATAATACAAAATTTATAGAAATTAATTAGTCGAATCCGTAAAAAGTCAAATGTAGTATATACACGCGAAAAAAAATTACTTGTTTAACTGAACGTCCACCATTAGGTCCACATAGTACTTAGTGTTAAATTTGTCGCGATACCTTCATGTTTACTTTAGCTTTAATTAACTCTGCCGCACATGGTAAATTTAGCATAAAATGTCAACACTACACATTAAATTTAGAACTGAAGGTTACATATTAAAGAATTAATACTAAAATATCCACAAACTCTTGCACTGAAAATTCTTACACATATTTTGCTTAGATAAGAGGCATATTCAAATAAAAATGTTGAATAGTTCAGGAAAATATAATTTCTAAAATAAGCTCATAATTTAACTATTTGAGTCATTTATAATATTTTACTAATCTTTGAAAGACATTTTCACTAAATATATTACTTAAAAGTCATCGGACAAATATCGTGGTTGAACACGTCTAAACGTTATATGAGGATAAAACAAGAATATGTAACATTATTGCGTAGTAAATATTTTTTAGCGTAATGAAATGCACGCATTCATAAATGTAGTTCAGTAGTTGTTGAAATATTTTTGCTGTTTTTCATGAATGTACGCAAACGTCGAAATAAAATGCATTTTATAAATACTTTACATGTATTACACAAGCAGATAAATAGAACTATGTTTCCTATAGCTAGGTTATCGCGCATAAAAAATAATGCAAACTGGTTTAAATATACATTTGGTGTCAGCGCGAGTGTTGAAGGGGAAACGTACAACTCGCATAAAATTCATGTGAAATTTGTTGCGTGTTGACCAAAGTTCTACGAATAGAACCTGCAGGACATTCAGTCGGACACGTACTAAATAAATGTATATTTAATAATCACATAGAATTTTACTGTAAGTACGTGTATAATAAATGATTTATTTAACGAAATATATCATATATTTTTTATAAGGGCCTTTAATTTTTGGACATTTGTCTGACACCTGGAACAAATTCACACATAATAGTAGAATATGGTTAATTATTGTTTTAACGAGTATAATTTAAACTAAACATTATTTACTATTTCTTCTGCAATATTCTAATTTTAACCTAAATTTTAAAATAAATTTATTATGTAAATAAATATTTTAAGGACATGAACACACCAATTAAACTAATTGAATATACGCAGACTAAAATCGTTTTGAGTTGAAAAATATAAACCGGTTAAAAAACAAAATCGTAATCAAGGACTTAACCTGCGTAATTACAAATAAAAAACAAAATACAATTATATTATATATTCGAAAATAATATTATATAGTATAGTATAAATAAATATTAGTTCAATAAGTGGTATAATATAAGTTTTAGTATAAGTGTATTAAATAAATAAATAGTAGCGTTTACGTTCAAAACTAGTGTTTAATTTCTCCACCAAATCGGTAAAATACGTTACAATAGGTTTTAAAAAATCGATTTAAAATGCTTTCCTGGTCAAATATCAACAAACATTTAATATTATGATTGAATAAATATAAGTTTCCATATCTACATACTTAGAGCTGTACTCACACAAGAAACTGTTTTTTATTTAAATAAATAATTTATTTGTATGAACTTGTTTATTAGGCTTATCTGCACATTGAACATGTGAAAATGTCTGCTATATATATTTGTGTGATATCAATTATAAAGGTATTTCAAATATTGGCTGTAAGCATTTAATAATATATCCGCTAATATTAGTTTAATTTAAAATAAATAACGCTCAACCATACTGTAATCTATCAACTTTAATGGAAACTAAACATTAAATCAAAATTTTATTTGGGCAACCATTTTAATACATGCGTATCAAATTTAAACTGCCACTCTTTACATCGCAATTAAACAAATATTATGCTACCCTCTGCTGATTTTCAAATTAAAAAGAAGTTGACATTTTCTTGCAGAGATTTATAATATATTAAGTTTAAAAAGAAATACTGTTTGAAATTTATTTGGAAATATACAAATTATATTATCTTTGAACATATGAGCTGTTCTGTTTAAATCTACTGTAGATACAACGTTCGAAGATCAAAGATATTCGTAATGTAATGTGTCAATATTTGATTCAATTGATACGTCAAATTTGGCATTTCACATTCGCCTGAATGATATTTAGGTACGCGTTGATACGTACTTAAATAATTGGTGCAATTATCATCGAATTGTCTAATTATCACATACTATCGAGTATCTTTAATGTATTAATATAGAAAACGATGCATTGCGGCCCAACAATTTAAACGATAAGCAATTTCATTGCAATCATGATAATTAAATAGGTTTGCTAGCAACTGAATAGAAATATCTCAACGTTGATTATATTGTAGTTGATGTACTTGCAGTGTCAACATTTTCCTACGAACTAATTACGGAGCATTTTGCAGCTGGAAAATTGCTATGTAATTAATAATTAGCTGCACGCTTCTTACAGTTTCGTCAGCTATCGATTTTATACTCCAGAAGTACAAAAATTAAAAAAAAAATACTTCTAACTAGATTTTAATTTGAAAAATGTCTCGGTTTTGTATACAAGTGTTAATTATAAGCATTTGAATAGCGACTCAAATATTTCTACCAACACGGAATATATTACCCTTAGCAAACAAATAGATTAATTGCTGCTTCATTTCTCATCATTGCCTCTATAGAATAAAAAAAAATATTGCATAATAAGTTATGCAACAAAATGTAATTTCCTAATAGATATTTTCACATTTCCCGTATATTGATGATTTAATTAGATTTTTATTATTTCTGCAATAAAATATGTAATGAAACTCATCAATTTAAAAGCTATTGCGAATAATAAGTATAAATAAAAAAATACATTCGTTTTACAGAAGATTTAATTAAAACTCTGTTTACAAAAGAATAAAATTTAGACATTCAGTAAATAATTCGATAATGCAATTTTTAATATCTTATAAGATAAAATAAACTAAACATTCTTGAATGTTCATTGCTCAATGTTAATAAAAGCTGCTTGCTTAATATAAATTGTTGTGAATGTTTTCATTCTATGTTGTTTTTTTAATGTAATCCGAATTACCAAAATATTCGGAAACATCGTCAATCTTAAATAAAACAGTATTAGTTGAATATTTATTTGAAATGGACACGAATGACAAGAAAATTACAACTGATAGTAATGGGGCGAAATAAAAAATGTGATCATAAACACATTTGGGTATTTTCATTATGCTGGCTTGTAATCCATCAGACAACAAATGAGAAAGTTTTGTATGTATAAAAACTAACATTAAAAACGTATTAACATCGAATCTGTAATTACCACTTTTTGCTCCTGTTGTTGTATCCTTACATTTTTCTATTCATTCTATTCAATACGACACGGCATAACAAACAGAATATTTACCACACAACAAGTGGATCGACGTATCAAATACGTATTTATGATATAATTTACTCAAGTGTTTTTAAATGGGAATTTGAATGAGACGCAACCAGAATTCAGAATTCAGATTATTTTTTGCGACATTTACTATGTTGTTGTAGTCGAAATAAAAAATAATGATAAGAATTCTTATAAAGCTTGCATAAATAACAAATATAACGTAATGTGGTTCGTGTCTCACCGAGCACTAGAATCGTTTATGATATTGGTTTTGAGACGACAAGTCGCACAAAGTCACGGCAACTTTTATATGCATAGACCTATAGTATAAAATATAGATATAGATGCATCAACTTCCAAATATTTGACGCAACTTGGCATGAAAATATGCGGTGTCTCGCAACTGAACTTTCTTTTAAATACTATAAATATGTATATATGATTATATACTTTTGTGAAATTTATACCAAATACGCGAAACCAGAATATTAGTAAATATGAAAACGGTAAATAACATATTTATATAGAAAAAATATATAAACGGTTGAGTGATATGAATGCCTAATGAAGTAAAAAAAAATACTATCAGTTTGATCCAGTATACTGTGACGGATATCTGTGTTTTTTTTTTGTATGTTTTACGCCTACGTAGCGAATATCAGACTGATTCCATTTGGAATGATTACAGTTCCACAATGTTGAGTTTTAGATATGCATTTAATGGGAAGAATCATATGGACAGATTTTAACAGTTTTGATATATTTCATGAAACTTTTGTCTGTGCGTGTGTATAAAAATGTCTCGGTGGTTCAAATTTTTCTATTTCGTATACAAGCCAATTCTATTTTTTTGCAAAACAATAATGGTTCTTTCAAGGATTTAGAATGTTACGCTTCCCTTGATATTATTTACGTCAAAGGGAATTGTATATATGTTTATGTATATATGTTTATGTAAATAGAACATATCTAGAATGGTCAAGCGAATATATATATATATATATATATATATATATATATATATATATATATATATATATATATAAAATTGTAAATATTATCCTGCATCTAATTCTTAAAATTAAAAAACCAAATTTGTGGCTCAGATAAATGTTACTTGTGAATTAAAATTTGTTGTTCCATGATCAGTACGTTAAGTACTATATACCATTCTAATATGTATGGGGGTACAAGTTATGGTACAACCTGTATAATAATAAAAAATTAATACGCATTATTTTGTAACTGCCACACTTTTCAACGAAAGTAATATAAAACACCTAAATGATTTTTATAGTAATAGCAGTCGTTCCGGATATATTACAGAAACCGCAAAAATTTACTGCAGTAAACATGAATTGCTAGTTTGAATATTCATTTCATAAATATCAAATTTTAAAACCAGCCATAAAAAATCATAAGTTTAAAGTTCAATAGCATATTGAAAGAGCTTAATAATATCATTACTAAACAAATACGAATAAAATGTGTCCTAATTAATAATTAACAATTCAAATTTGGTCGCTTTGACACTTACCATGAAGAGATACTTAAAGTATTCTAGGAACATATCATCGTCGTAAACAAAGACTAATTTAAATTTATTTAGATATATTGCAATAGAATATTTAAAAGCGAATTTTCGTCGTAATTGTATGCACAGTTCGCGTGATAGGTCTTACATATTTAAAATGATTTAGTATCTAGTAGCACCATTTCAAATTGAAAATAAACTTCGTTTAATATTCAAGAATAATAAATTGACATTTGATATTTTTAGTTATAATTTGAAGTTTAGTTTGAACTGTTAATGGCGCAACTGAGCATAAGTAATAATTAGTTAATTAGTGCTTATACTATATTTATTCGTATCCTTTTTATTACACGTTTGTATCTTTCCGACGTCTGCTCCAATAAATAATAATTATAGTTTTCCATCACATATTAAAACACAACTAGTTTTTCACTTTCCACGAACGGATATATCATTTATTATTTATTATTCGTTGTTTTCATTATTTATTATAGGATAAAATATATAATAAAACTGATACTATTGACAGGTTTGCAATAGTATAAATTTCAAATAGGACCGAATATTATTTTATTTTTTCAATCAAAACAAACCAAACATAAATACAACATAATATTTTCCAAATTACCTTTAGCAACTATTGCAATAAAGAGAATCATTTGATGAAATAAAAAAAGCTAAACAATAAACTTAATTATATTATAAGCTTAAATGAAAAGTAGAAAGGCAAAACATGTTTATATCAACAATTGAAAACTGGAAATAAAGTAAATACATATTTTGCTCATAAAATGTGATAAAATCATCCCAGTGACAATTTAATCATCAAGCCATTTTAAATAATTAATTCCCGCACGCAAAATGTGGTTTCAGGGTCCGCTGTCACTGTGGCAACATAAAAATTTCTTTATTTGGGTTATATTTCCGCATGCAAAACTCTATTCTAAACAGAATTAAAGAGACACAAGCGTCTAATAATTCCTGTTATTTCAAGAGAGTTAACTGTCGAGGCCCAACACCACAAAACATTGAGATCGTGACGTCACGGAGTGAATGTGTCTAAGATTAGCATCATGGTGTTTAAAAGTCAGAACAGTTGAAGAAGAGTAAATGGATGTGGGGTGAATAAGAGATTGAAAGCAGACGTGTATGTGTGTGACACGACACGACCTCAAGTTGACCGGGGAAGACCGGTGGGATTCATCTTGTAATAAGCTCGTCGGATCCGAGTCGAGAGCCAGTTCTCTGAGGCCTCCGGCTTTACATTCACACCGAATTAGCGCGAGGCTAGCGTATAATTCTTGTACAGACTTTTGGTTGTCTTTTTTTTCCCATCTAATTTAGGAAGTGGTGCTCTATTTTAGGTGTGTGTAACAACAACTAATTTAATAATCTATATACAAACAAGTTCAGTAGAATATAAAAACTACTACAAATTTAAGTAATTTAAGATGTTATCCTGTAAAGATGTGAAATTTAGCAGTATTTTTCCTGTTAATTACATAATATTTTTAATTTCTTATATGCTAAAATAAACACGATGCTCTTCCCTGTTGATTTCTTTATTGTGCACATTTATAAATCTAGTGTAGGGCTGAATAGGCAAATGAGCCCTATAACGTTCAACTATGTATAAAATAAGTATTCGCAAAATTTTATTGTAAAATATTTTATATGAAAATACACAATTTTCAATTATTTAATTTAATCTAGTATAAATATATTGCCAATATATGTGCATGTGTTAAATAGATTTCGTATAATTAATATGAGTGTGTGTGTGTGTGCACTCGTGTATATCGTTGTATCTAGTGCTTAACCGTCAATTAAGCGGTTGCTTTTATTAATCAAAATACTTTAGAATAATAAATCTGTTACTTAAATATAAGATACACTTTGTATCTCTTAAACTAGGCCTTAAGAACCATAACTATAAAGTATCAATATGACATTAACATGCTTATTGTTTAAAACGACGCATAAAATAATTATTTATGTTAAGTTATTGAAAATATATTTAAAATGTTCGATATTTCACAAGAATTTTTAATACGAGAAAAAAAATATTCAGTTTTTTTATATTTAAGAAAATTTCAACATTTTTATTGAACACCTTTCGATAATTTTTACTTTCTTATTATTCTATCTGATACAAAATTTATTTATATCAAAATTTTCATCGAACGACGGCATTATTCGTATAATCTAGTTGAAAGTCTCATATTGAAACTACATCAACAAAGATTGAAAACTTCAGATAAGAAAATATAAATAAATGTCTTCCTGAAGTAATTGTAATTTAAGAACGACGAAATTTTCCAATACTCTATTATGGTTTATAATGTCTAACTTGGCTACTATTAATAAACAATATCTGATATCTTTCGTTACTACAGCAAAATGCGCTTACCAGCTTGTTTATTCCAAAAATAATATGCAGTTTCTATAGAATGGAAAATAATATATTTTAATATACTATTTTATATATGCAATATTCTATAATGCAAATATTAATTTGTTGAAAACTACTGTTGAATAAAAATTAATACTTGACTACACTATTATTTACTCATAATACAATATATTCTTTGAGCTCATATCACGCTTAACTCATAAAATAATAACAAATTTATTTTATAAATTTAATTAAAAACCAAAAAAAAATGATTTCATGTTTATTTTGCTATTGAAATTGAGTGGCTGTAATTACAAGTAGCTAAAATTATTTCTACACCGATGAACCTAGAAGTTGAGCTATCAGTTCCAAACTTATTTTATATTCAGTAATAATTCACGTGCTATTTCCGTTTTACAGCCATAATAAAAGGAAACATATTTTTAGTTTTATAATCCAATAAGCCAGCAAAAAAGGGAACAATCGTAAATTGTTCGACACGATAACAAAAATATAAAAATTCACAACACAGTAACAAAACATGTATATCACATTTGAAAATGATACGCTATACTGGGTCTCGTCGTATCTATGAATTATAAAACATAAAAACACACATAGCTTACAGTACAATAACCATTATTAAGTAACACTATCAACTTTAAATTGCTTACGAATGTAATGTAGTTATATATTATCAAAATTGTATTTTAAAAAGCTATGGCCTATATTCCCAACCACAAATTTGTTTTTATAATGAAATACCCCATCTAAACTCAATAATATATATCGTATAATTATGCAAGTGTAAACTTTATATTTTCGATATCTATTGGTGTAAATGTAAACCATATTAAAATGAATTAAAACTGTTGGAATATATAATAGCAACTAAAATATTATATTTCTATTGTAAGCTTCAATTGAAATAGGGTTTTGGACTCACTTTTTGTTTAACTCAGCCGTAATTTCAAGTATGTTTATACACGTCGATTGATTTTTTTTTAACAAGGAAAAGTTTTAAGACATCCAAATGAAGTTTATAAAAACGCGAAAAAAAGATTGTTGACTTAAACTTCAATATCCGCAGTACCATCTAAAGTTTTCATTTTTGTATTCATCAGATATGAGCAAGTAATCTGGTGCTTGTATTATAAAAATTTAAACGAAAAAATGAAATGTATTCAGAATGGTGAACTTCTTCGTCGTCGTTGACATTTTGCAACGATGTATTTTATATTATTAAGTTGTGTCGAGGTACTTTGAATCTTACATGCAGTAGAATTTATATTCAGCAAATACTAGAAATCCATATTTGTCGCATAAATTTCTTCATATATAGTACCAATTCAAGCATTTTCATACGGAACAGTTTTCTTAAGGCATATACTATAATATTTTACTGTAGCTTCATAGAAATCTTACAAAAAAAACCTCCAGAATTGATAAAACCTTGTACATAAGTTAGACGCAATCAAGCATTTAAATATACATTAAAAAAACTCTTTTATGACAGTTTCCTCAGCAGATATTTATGTAATGCAGTTTTAACTTTCTTTTAAGCAGTATAAGTAAGTATTGTAAAAATGAAAAATTTCAATCTCAAGAATTTTGACCTTCCCTAAGTCGAGCCTAAATATTTTTGCGATGAAGTCTGTCTGTGTTTGTGTCTTTGTCTGTGGGTCTGTTTGTATCTGTTCGCTCTACAGCCTAAACGGATGAAAATATAATTATAAAACTTGAAACTTAAGATTTGTATATTCATAACAAGAAAACATTCTATTTTTGAAAAGAAAATTCCATCTGGAAGTGCATGTTTACTCTAGTCATTTATTGCATTTTCTACTATAACTCAAAAACGGTAGAACCTGCAGTAAAATTGGTTAGAATGAAAATAAGAGACATTAATAATTCTTTATTTTGAAAATAACGTTCTAACCAAAATGCGTATAAGAAAGTTCAGAGTCAGACATGCCAGATATTTTAATTATTGTTAACGCTGGAATTTACTGAAAATGTCTAAATTATATATTTTTACCCAAACCTCATATCACAGGCTCTTTCAGATAAATAATGATAAATGAGAATAATTCAAATAAGAATTAGAAATTTAATTTGTGAATAATATGTTATAAATAGAATTAGTATAAAACAAGAATCAATAGCGAATAAAAGAACCGGAAAATAAAATTGTGTGAAATAGTCCATAAATTTCTATATACTGTGCAGATACAGCGTTGTTTACCAAGAGAAGGCATGCACCGTAGTGTTCCACCTATCCAAAGTAATGGGGAGTAATCCCGCTGAGCTCCGGTGATGAATGACAATACCGGATAAACAATTAGCACTTGCGGTTAAAAGGCTGAAAGAGCGGTAACCGACGCTGTTTGCCCGAGTTTGCGGTTGTTAATGCTTAAATTATTTTTTCTAACTCGTAAAGAACGTTCCAATGATCTTTAATTGACTTTGTGGCATTGTTTTAATTTAAAATAGTTAAATCGCACACATGTGCTGATTTTTCATAGGTAGCTATCAAAATGCTGGAGAAATGAAGAGGTAAATCCACATTTTTCCAATATATGTACGTATTAAACTCTTTAAGTACAGAGTTATTGCTTTAATATCCCTATTTCATATTACTAAAAATTTGCTTTATTTTTCAATCGTTTTACTTTTTGCATCATAAAATTGACGGTGATATTAAGCGAGTTTGATCTTATTGGAATTTTAATTAAACTGTATATGTGCATAGAACTACGAGTATAAGTCCAACATAAAAACAAATATCATCCCATTTCCCGTCATATGTCACTAGCAAATGACTTTTCAACATAATATTATCAGGGTGCGTAAACTACAGGGGCAGTAATGGCCAGAGTTTGATATCACATGGGGCCGAGATATACCCTAAATAAAGATTGGATCTCTTTTACTGCCTCCTAGGGTACGCACGCACGTACAGCAGTACTTGTTCGTTCCTAAAATCTTAAGGCTCGTCGACGAGAATTTACAATATAGACTCCTGAAACTTCGAACCACTTGCTCAAAAATCTTTTGAAATTGCTATAGTTTACAGTATGTATGCCGAAAATCGTGTTATTAACGATGTGGTAAATTTTAATGAAATATAGTCAACACACAAAAATTATGACAATTTTTGGTAGGTATATTGTATTGAAAATTGTAGTATATTTTATATATAAATGTTTTTGTGTAATATATTTCAATTTTTAGTGGAACTAAAATAATTTAAAACGTATTTATATGTACATAATTAATAACTGGCAGCACAAGTGAAAGACGCATTAAGATAGTTAACTTTTTCTATGGATTTATATTAAATACTGTAACTGTATTGGTAAAATGTATCAATTTTTAATAATACCAATTGAGTTTTTATGAATATTAAATATCTCTTAACTTGTTTTTAGTTAATTATATATTTTGTCATTTGAAATTAATATTTCACGTGTTGTGACCAGCTATAACATTTAATGGTAGCCCCACAGCTCTACATTATTACGTTAAATTAGTAGAAATATTTAAAATAATTGACAATTAATTAATTTAAATTAATGTTTGTAATCAAAGCAATCCACAATTTACTAATTAAATTGGAAACCCTTTAGGACAAATCACCTTACATAATTTCATACGTCATGAACGATATAATTATAACGCATTAATTTGACTAAATAAAAAATAATCTAGACACTTCATAGATTATTTCACACCAAATTAAAGAAATATTGTCATAAATGATGTTATTATTAAATAGTACACTTCACTAAGCAATATTGTAAAAATGGTAAATAAAAAACTTTACGTTATCCTGAATAATGTCGCAACTGGCTAAATCATGCAAGTATAAGATTAGACCTATTTCCTTATTAATCTAGTGAAGAAATCTCGTGAAAGAGCATATAATTAACAGGCTGAAATAAGACATGTACATACTAAAAAGTTCATTTAGTAAACCAACAGTGCACATATTTCAAATTAAATAGGCTATTACTTCAAAGACTAAACTTAAATTAAAAATTCGTAGTTTCCTGAGAGAACGACAATTATTTGATGTTACGCGTTGTAGATTTTATATCTGCAAAATAATTTTAGATGAAGTCTTATAAATAGTGAAGTTAAGAAATTAAATTAAAATCAATATTTTGTTTTAAAACGAGACGGCTAATTTTTAAGACACGTAAATTTTTTATTTTAATTCCGTAATACATATGTAACAGATACAGATTTAAATTGCATAAAAAAAAAATGGTTGAATTCGAATGTGATACTCTGTGATAACAATTTTCAATTATCAATTGTAGTTAGTGAAATCAAATATTATTAAGTTAGGAGGCATTGCTATGTGTAAATGAAAATGGACAGTGTGAATGTTATGCTAAAGCGAAACACGGCAATTTCATAAGCCGTTATTATTCATAATGCATTAGTTCAAATTCGTATTCGGATTACTCACTCAACTACTATTGCAGTCACCGTATAGGTATGCTTGTATTTATTTAATTTTCCACAACTCCATATAACGTTATTACTTTGTTTGCTGATAACAGCAATTTATTAAATTCTGGAAGAAACAATTAAGTATATTTTTTATGTAAGCCATCTGATTATTTTTAAATAATAGCGAAATGAACTATAAATTAAATAAAGATTTATAATTAAAACTAGTTTCCGCCTAACCCGGCATTGTTCAAATATAATATGACATTTTTGTACTTCACTATAAAATATTGGAGGAAATGTGCATTAATTTTCATATAAAATTCGACCAGAAATTCCTGTGATAGGTTATTGAATCGATAAATACATATGTTGGAATTTAAATGATATTACAACATTGTTCAATATTACAAGGCTGTGACAAAAATTTTAAAATACAAGTGTGTTGCTAAATAATAGAGTTTACATATTTCTGAATGATGTAATTTAGCCAATATAAAATTACGTGTTTATCCACTTTATTTATAAATTACACACTGTTTTTTGTTTCTATGAATCGTTATTTTTGTACGAAAGTGTATATGAAAAGAAATATTTTTCTTAGGTATGAATCTTTCAACAATCTGTAGTGTTGTAAGTAACATGTATTAACAATGGTTTCTTGGATATTAACAATTTTTTTCGAAAGTTGCTATTTGTAAAACAATTAGTTTTCTAAAGTAGAAACAACGAAAAAGAGACGACGAGATCGATTAAATTTTTAATATAGAATTAAATGACACCAAAATTGAAATTTAGACGTTCTATGAAATTATTTATTTATAATTTTGAAGATTTCCTACTCAACCTTATTAATTGTAACTTACGGCGTTTTGAACTTATAAGCATTCACACTGCAGATTGCACTGAGAGCAAAAGGTGATGCCATGCACACAAGTGTGCTTAGTGCAGTAAACTGGAATTAATTCCAACACTAAATATTTAATACGCCATGTTAAATTATTATACTATATTCTATGTTTCTGAGTACAAATCTTGTAGAAACGGAAAAGCAGAAAGCAAATGTTTGTTCCAATACAAATATCAAATGTCAAAGATTATTCTTTGTATCTTTCGATAAAAAAAATGTAATCATTCAACTGATAAAAATTGTATGATCACATCAAAGCGAGTGTCAATAAAACTAAACAAACGGAAAATAAACATATTTCAAAAGAATTTCTGCAGCATCGAAACATTGCCCGAAGTGTAACAATTCATGAATACGAGATGAGTTGATATATCTGAGGGTCATTTTTATACCACGGATTTCAAATCAAAATATTTTATATTCGTTACAAATATGGCATTATAATAAATAGCATATTAAATATGAATTTATGGAGATCTATGCATTTAATATTAACGCGATAAACAAACCATACTAATATTATAAATAAATATTTCCTACAAGTAGTACAAAAATAAGTCCAGCATTTATTTTATGTAATAGTATAAATGTTCAAGTCAAACATTTCCGCAAGAATTGTTTTGTTTCAGAAAATATTTTCATAAAGTATTTGATCGATCGTGGAAAGGAATTATTGAGTCTTATATGAAACAAATGTGTAAAGTTACATGATGATACAAGAATGAAATATTGCTTCAAGTTCTAAAGCTTTGAAAATAGTATCAGTTACAATATCTGTTTGGAATATTATACGAGCATCATGTATAATAACGTATTTGAGTAAAATATAGTCGAAGCTTAATATGACAACACAATAATACTATTAATACCCAGGTGCGCATTAATACTTAACTTTGAGCAGAATTTAAGGATTATCTGGGCTGTATTTCAAAAATTTAAAATTTATGTCAATTTTAAGTGATTGTAGAAGTTTGTGTGTGTGTGTGTGTATTTGATTTGTGTGTGTAAAATATTCAGCAAAATGGTAAATAAAATAAATACCTTTAAAAACAGTTACAGAAAGCGATACTGTTGAGGTAAGTAAACAAGATATTTAGATAAACCACATATATTCGTAAATTAAGTATACAGAAAAAAAAACGGTTGGCACCACTACCATTATTGTGTTAGTATCTTCCAGAAAACTAACGCAATGCATAAGTAATGTTGCGTGGAATAGAAGCGTATTTGAAATGCACGAGAACAGATGTGTTAGTGGCTTATGAATATATAATGAATAACAGAACGTCGAAACAAAATTAAACTAAAAGGAATTTCCAGTACTAAGAAGTCATCAAACCAGTGCTCTAGAGCCAAATATAATAAAATATATATGTGTAGAAAATAAACTTTATGAATTATTTCTTTTATTTAAAGTTCAAATTATTAAAAAAAATTACGATGACTAAAAACATATATTAACGATTGGTGGAAAATTATTTCTAGATGTTTTAAATAAATTGACTTAAGATTGCTACTATTATCACTTACTTAACGAAAGCTGCAAATAGAAATATATGTATGCATATGTCTAAGAACACTGCATATATTTCCATAACAAAACTGTTAAAATGTATGCATTGCTGTAACACCACTGTCACTTTAGTAATATCAAGTTAGTATAAACTTTAGTCGCATTTCCGTTCTACGAACCATTTTTTTTGTAATACAATAGAATAGACAATTCGTCTTTTCGCATGCTTATTTCAAAGTTCGGTAACAAAAGCGGGAGAAAACAAATAATTTAACGATGAAACAAAACTTAAATTTCCCCTTTTATAGTATCTTAATCGATGCGATATCTTCAAATTTTGTTGATTCTAAACTACTTTCGAACTCTATAAACCTCATGCGCAATCGCTATATGAGAATCAAGTGTCATAAAACAAATGTGTTTGCGTTATTTGCTATACGTGGCATAGTTGACCGCTGAAACACGTTGGATGAGTGACAACGTAGGTACAATGAGTAACCGCGAGACCGCAAAATGTTTGTCGGTTTTCTGATAAATGACACAAAAACTTTGAGTCATTTGTCCAACAGCGTGTTAAAATGCTCAGGCGCTCGTTCTGAAAGTAACACATATCACAGACGACACAACTTGGTTAAATGGTACTACCATACTGTGCAGTTACGTACGCATCGTATGTAGGATGTACGTACTTATGTATGTATATGTGTGCCGTCGCTAAGGAATTTTCCCGACGATGAAATGGCAAAACTTTTTTACATGTGAATTTTTTATTTTTACCAACTACTATAAACTATTTTTGTTCAATTTTCTGTCTTTCTATTTAAATATTCGCTTTAATAAATATAAATGTAAAACATTCTATTTTGCGCAGTTATAACAATTTTATTTGCTGGTGCTTTTAGTTCGCCATAAGCACAGTTTAAATGTTTGATTGTAATCATTCGCAGATTAAAAATAAAATTCCACAGAAATTGAAAATATATACTATACCTATATAACCAAAAAAATATATATACTATACCTATATAACCAAATTTGACAAAATATTGCAAAGGTACCTGATTAAATTCGGCCGCATTTTTAATCATTAAAAACTGTACTATAAGAAATATTTGGGTTACCAAAAAAAAAAGGCCCCTAATATGCGTTTTTGAAAAGTAATCTCAAAATCTTAGCAAAAATATATAGTGATCAAGCTAAGCTATTAACTGTAATATGTATAATTTTAAAAAATCGCATAAGTTGAAAAACAAACAACAATAATTAACAATTTTATTTATTTATTTTATAGATTCATATTTTCATATTTAATAAAATGTGCAGACAAATACTAAAAAAACTCTTTTATACTACATATAAAAAGCTAAAAAATATCCGCAACATTATAACTTTTTGAAGTACCTAAAAGTTATAACTGAAAGCCGTAAAAAATTATTTATAAAATAACTTTTAAAATAAATCAAGAGCAATTAAAGCTTGTTTAGAATCGATGTTATTACGCTGTAATGTCTAATAATTTGACATTTTGTATAGATCGAAATAATTTGATATAATTGTTAAAAAAAATTGAGTAATTCAGAAAACGTATAAAATCTTTTATAAATACGTTATATAAATAGTTTCGATTTAATTCAAGATCGCTGATACTCTGTAATACATGTTATGTCACACCTTCGTATAACCTTTCAATAGAAACTGTTATGTAATAGGTTATACGGTACCTATTGATTAAAAGATGAATTATATGCAGAGCAAACGTAAGCTAAAACCTAATAAGATATCGCAAACATATTTCTAAACGCAAAAACAGGATTTAATCTATGATTGCGTATACTTGTTATTTGAATTGCTGCTGCATATTTTACAATATTTGCATTTAATTTGAAAGTTTTGGATCAAACTAAATTAATGACATTTTCTAAATCTGTTTCAATATAAATTAAACTTATTTTAACTTATACTAGTTGTTAATTTTATATTGATACAGAGTCTATAAAATAAAGCAAAATCAAGCTCATACTGTTACGTATCTTAACTCATGCTTATTGAAATAACTAAGCAATAATTCGCATTTGTTCAAGCTGTGCTTAAAAGAGCACCGAGGAGACTAGTTCTTTAAAAAAATTTAAACAACGTCGTACATAAGAGTTAGAAATAATATATATATACATATATATGATAACTCAACTGGCGCTTTTTCAGGTAGGATGTTTTTGGTAAAGGAAAAAATAATGAGTCGTACGAAAACTCAGTTCAACTTATTTTCGAATAAGAAGAAGCAGTATATATTACTGGGTTTGAATTGAAATGAATTAAAACAATTGTGTTTTTATATGAAAAGTAACTATATATTTACAGATTAAATGCATACAGCTTTGATACATATATTTAACTAAGCCATATAAATAATGTTTGTACATTTTTATCATTTATTCAACGTTGTGTCGTTAAAAAATAAAAGTTTTTTTTTTGTAAGAAGTGAAATAATTTATATTCATTATAATAAATTGATATTAATGACACTACTTAATTGTTTTTAATTTTAATTTATACTTTGAGAGACAGTAGTAAATTCATATAAAATAAAAATTATATTTAAATCATAAATATGCTATAAATGTTTTGACGCAGACAAAATTAAAATATAAATTTAAATGAATGCTGTTATTTATTATTTATGAAAATTAGGAGAAATTGTATATTGTTAAGGATTTTAATAATGATTTCAAGAATTTCCAAACGCACATTGATCCTATTTAGAAGCTTTACTGATATTTTCCTCAAATAATATTATAAATATTTATATATTTATCTTATAGCTCATTGTTATAATTATAATAGAGTTGATGTGTTAATATAAATATAAAGCTACAAACATGTTTAGAATCGGGTAATATAAGAATAGAAGTTTCAGTAAAAAGATTGGGGATGAAATGAAACAAAGTCTCACCTGAATAAAAGAATAGGAATGTAAACAAGAAGAGGTAGGAAGATGACATCTTAACAGGCGTTCGTATCTTGTACCAATTGTCTGAATCACATTTCCGTATCTTCTAGTTTCTGTTTCCGAATGTACAAGAAAGAAATTCACTTAATTAAAACTTGTACAAACACTCATTTATTTAGATCTCAATTATAGCGTAGAACAGTTAACTTTTCCGTCTATATAAATATATATATATATATATATTTATCCTTAACATATATTAATAAACATTCTAAATACTAATCTAATTGGGGGATTTAATACTTGGTATTTTTACGATATAACTTTTGTTTTTAAGAAAAAAACACATATATTTATTTAGTGTGAAACACTGTCACAATTATATTTAAATACATTTTTTGTCTGGAAAGATAAAGCACTATTCTTTGAAAAAGTATATTTTTGAGTATGTGGAATGTCCGATTTTCAACTTTATCTTAAGGACGAAAGCCCGCGTTTCGATGTAAAGCTTGGCGCGGTTCAGGCGTGACTGGAGCTTTGGGCCGCGTTGGCGTTGCGCAGAGACGGGGCTATTGCCACCTATATGCCGACAATATAACTAAACCACCTCCTCACAACGAAAAGCTCTAGGGGTACGTTTTATTTTTTTATGAACGCCTCAATTGTTATTAATTTATTCTGTGGTGCATACATTCATACACTATTCGCTACTCAGTGAGTGAATATATTTAATTATTATGCGAATATGGGTGCTACTTTTTGCTTATTATTCTAGGAAGAGAATGTACAAAGCTAGAAAATTTATTCGTGCAATATTAAGTCCATTATTTTTCGTTGTATGCAACTACGTGTGAAAAGTTTACCATGCAATTGCTTGCAAGATAGTTTGTTTACCATAGAAGATGCACTTGTATATTTTAACTTAACTAGATTTTTACAAGAAACTTTAGATTTAACTCAAGGAAAAAATTAAAATATATATAATTACAATAATAGCACAAAATTAATGGGGTTGCAGAAAATCCTTTACATTCTTTCACATTTACACTGATAATCGAGAGAATAGTTTCATTTGAGAGGTTTCATACTCTACAAGTAGAAAATCTTCTATTATTGATACGATTTCTATAATGTACGAACATCACCACTTGATTGGAGTATAGTTGAATTATGCATCTGTTAATATTCCGAATATCCAGGAACAACAAAGTAATTTACATCAATCAATATGATCTATCCATCAAGATATGAATATTATAATGGCTGTGCGGATTCCTTTGACTATTATGCGAAGCATATTATAATATTTCGTGAAGCATTACTAGTGTACTAATACGATTATTGAAGAGTATTAGGAACTGAGAATTATATTTGCTGATATACATTATAAATAACAGTAATCTTCGCATAATAACGCATTCGTATTTAGCTACCCATTCGAATTCATAGCGATATTAATATACTATACTAACTTTGCAACAGGCATCTATCTAAATAGTATTCAAAGCAATAGAGATAAAATATATACATACATATTGATCCAGTTATTATTGTTTAATAAAATATATTAAAAATATTTTCGTTTAAAGTATGTGCTTGAACTGTCAAGCATCGTGATATTTTATTTCTGCATAAAAATGAATATGTAACGTGTGTAATATTTAATATGTGTTGAGGTTAAATCAATCTTTTACTTTCTTATACGAATATACATAAGAAAGTATAGTAATCATGAACATTTTCGAACTCGAAATTTTATCTCAAATACACCTTTAGACCTTCCCTGAGTCGAGTTTGACTATTTTCGGCATGACGTTTGTATGAGTGTGTGTGTGTGTGTGTGTGTGAGTGTGTGAGTGTGTGTGTGTTTGTATATGTGCGTGTGTGTACGCGCGCGCGCGCCTTTTTGTGGGTGTCTGTCATTCTGCCTGTCTAAATGCGAGCGCTGTACGGCCAAAACTAAAAATATGGAACTTTAAACAAATGACTTATATACTCTCTCTCTTCCTTTCGTTATATGTACACCTCCTATTTTTAAATAGAATATTCAAACCGGAAGTGCTAGTTTACTCTTAGTTTTTTTGGGGGTTGAACCAACAGTAGAAAATTAAAATTAAATTTACATATTAATATTTCGTTATAATTTGTATAATTATTTTTTTTACCAGTTGCAAGAAAATCGCTAATAACAATTTTATTTTGTTGCTATATTTACGTAGGCATTGTAAATTTTATTGCTTGAATCATATCAAATGTGCTTGTCCATTATTAAACAGAAATACAAAATTGATTCAAATAATTTAGAATCATATATGTTTATATGCTGCAGGTAAGTTTTAAGATAATGAAAGGAATCATATTTTATTAAATTATTCAAAATTGCTAGTAAATTACTGAATATCCCTCCTATACAAACCAAATACGTATAAGAAAGTTTAATGCAAGCCATTTCTAACGATATAACTTATATATGACACATGACAGTCGATTTGTACCACCATGTCAGTGTTGGAAAATCTGTTGAAATGCCCCTCGTAATATAACGTGTTTCTTACATAATAAATATTTCAAATGTTATAAAACATTAATGCGGTGGACATAACAACGAATTTTCGACTACTATACACGTTAAAGCAAGAATTTATAGCAAAGAGTAACAAAAATGAGTTGAAGCAACTATTCTGTTTTATAGACATTAATTGGAATACAAATTCTGCAGTTCTTGATGGCATTATAGATTAGCAAAAAAAATACAGTAACAGATTATCTCGCTATGTAAATTATAATAGGCTTGATAGTATTTATTATCATAGTAGGGCACAATGGTTATTAATACTTCACGGTAGATCCCTAAATGAATACGGTTCGGAAATGAAAGACAATATTCTTTAAGTAGACAACAGTATTAGGAAACAGAAAAAACAAAGTTTATTTTATTTTTCTATTCTCTTCTGAAACAGTAATATGGCAACGCTTTAAGAGGTCAGACGGCTCATAAAAGGGTTTTTGCCGCAACCCATACAGATGTTTTGTAATAACATTTAGTAATTATTTGCGTTTCAATAGTTTTTCGATACTAATGGTATCTTATATGAGACATGTTATGAAGGTGGATTCTTAGTTTGAACTAGGATAATGCTATTTGTAAACAAAGCTGGGAATTTAATTGTTGGTAATCCTATGAGGTAATTTAGGTCAAAATGTAATTCGCATACCACATGTGCCATTCCAAACAGTTTGTTCTTCTTGCTAATGATCTATTTTTCATATAAAATTTTTATTATGGTTTCACTTCTATGTATGTATACCGATTTATATTTTTGGTGCGCCATTATTGGTAGTTATTTGAATATCTCTATTTGCCCCTAGAGCTTAAACGCACGAACATTTTAGTTATATAATAAAATTTTACAGAATCTGTATAATATAAGCGCGTGAATTGTTCTGAAATGAAAACAGTATTTGATAGGTTATTCTTTCAGGTGAGAAAACATACATAATTTGTTACTATTTTTACTTTCTTAATAAGTAAATAGTAAACATGATAAATAAATCGATTTCAAGATTTTAACGAAAATATAGGGTTTGACCTTCCCTGAATCGAGTATGACTATTTTTAAATTGCATATGTTTGTGTGTATGTACGTGCTAGTGTGTGCGTAAGAAAATCTTTTATTCTTGAAATAAATTTGCTAACCGGATGTGCATGTTTATTGTAGTCATTTTTAGCGGTTTTCGTAATAACTCAAAAACGGTGGCATTTAGAGCAAAAATAGTTGAGATAAAATTTAGAAAATATTAATATTTTGGACAAATTTTATTAGAACATTTTTTTTCAGAAAACGTACTAGTTACTAGAAAATAGCTATTAAACTTACTTCTTATTTTATTTAGTTTTATATAAATCGTATCGTCTGTGCCTGTTGATTATTACCGAGAAACAAAATATACTGAAATAATTTGGAATGTGACATTTAATATTTATTTACTGAAAAAGTGTTTCAATGATTGGTAAAATGAAATAAATATATGATCTATACCAAATACGTATAAGAAAGTTGAGTGCAAGCCATTGCGGATATGTTTTTCTCAAACTAATTCATATTTTTTGCCAACTTACATCTGCAGTGCCTTGCCCTAGACTTTCTTATACGTACAATATACATCAGATAGGATGCAGAAGTTCCAATTAGCATTATGAGGTAGATATAAAAATTGAAACATTAAAAGTTTCAACCAGGGTGTGCCATGTTTCAAAATGTCACAGATAAATGTATATTGAAACATGCATCGTATCTCTATAATCGAAAATTAAGTTCAAATTACCAAATATTACATATTAATGCAACATGATTGCCACATTACAGTTTAACAAACATCAAACCACTAACAGCTTGAATGTAGATCAAAGTGTGTTAATTAATTATTATCACACATATTGTATCATAAATTGCAGAGAAAAGGGAAAGTAATATATGAGGAGAAAATAGGTTCTCTGTTTACACATGTTAGCGATAAGTAGGTAGGTATATTTAATTCGCGCAAATAATTATCAAGTCGTTGCATTTACAATGGAACCCGTCGGCATGGACACATTACTACGTTACAGAATTACCTCATAAATTTAAGGTAATCAGTATTAGGTAGTCTACAACACATGATAATTAATGTCTGTGTATATGTTTATAGGTGTGTATAGGACTCATACACAGAGGCAGCATCTGGCATGCTATAATTATAATAGAGTGCTTATTACGCTATTCTACAATATTATTATTATTTTAATAATTGCTATGTATATGCTATTGAACATGTATGGAACTGACGAGATGAAAGGATGCTCTGTACATGCTAGTATCACTATCAGTTAACGGTCATCGCAGAGGAAATTAGCGCATAATTTATTACCAACATATATTATGCATTTGCTAGTCATGCCACTCAACTCCATTAGAACCGGGAACAAAAAAGATGAATTGTAACGTTAAATCATCGAATATATTAAACTTAACAGATCAGAATTAAAGTTAGAAAATATATAATTTCCATAATAAATGATTATACAAAAAGTTATTTTAAATAAGGCATTTAATGTTCCGTAATAAATGTTCATGATTGATTGGTTCTTGGTTTGATAAGTCGCGTATGAATTTTATTAAGATAAAATTTAAGTGCGGAAAATCATTTAAAATAATTTTCAGAACGCTCCAACATTAGTCATATATTTATTTGTTTTTTATACATGTATGTATGTATATTCTGTTGTTATATTTTATTTATTTTCTGTATTTTCATTACAAGTACTCGGAAATATTTGTCGCAGTGAACAGCATAGCAAAATATATGTGGTTAGATACAAATAAAGGTAATTTATTTCAAAGTGCAATGACCGGTGCTATTGCAATATAATGCCGGAGTACGACCATAGCAAAAGGCACCTATGCATACCTCGTTTGTGCTATTGCGGTAGTAGCAGTGGCAGAAACAGCAACACATAACAGTCGAAGCCCAAAAGGGAGCCATTTAACACTTGCGGTACACCTAAATTGCTATCACTGGAACTCGTTTGCCGTTTCTTTCCAATTAGTTCGACTTCCAAGAACAGAGAACTAGTGTTGAAACTTTCGTATTTTGTAACTAAAACGAAACTACTGCATACAATTTTGGAGTGACCTAGCACTGCAGCACTGGTGTTATAAATGGGTATTTAAAAAGAAGAAAAAAAAAATTATGCATAATAAATTCTATATTTTCATTATTTTACTAATTTTTGAAACACTTTTTCAGTAAATATATTTCTTACATTAGATATTAAATTTGAAATTTTAAATTATTTGAGCCTATGTTGTTTTCTGTTAAACAATTGCTAGGATTTATGTAAAAATAAATAAAACAAGAATACAATTTGATACCGATTTTCTTATAGGCAGTACCATTTTTTAAAAAAATTCAAATAAAGTTGTACACAATTTTAATATCTCTAATTTTTATCACACTCACACACTTAGTCACTCACATACTGACACACTCACATACTCACACACTCACACACGCACATACAGAGAGAGAGAGAGAGAGAGACTGGCGTCATTCCAAAAATAGTGAGAATCGATTCAGGGAAGGTTAAACAGCATAGTTCCATAAGAATTTCGAGATCGATTCTTATCATGATTACTAACTTATTATTTCGTATAAGAAAGTAGAAATTTTATCTCATCTAATATTATTTGAATAACATTAGTAAAAAGATATCAGATACTAATTCGTCGTGACATTTATATGGCAGTAAATGAGATTTAATTTATCAACGACATAAGAAGCATTTTTATGATTTTTATAATCTGTCAACTTTTCTTTACGTTTCTTTAGCGAAATCTTAGCTTCATTCAATTTTCCTACTAAAATGTATGCACTTCGAAAAAGAATCAGCTGCAGATGCTGTAGTTCTTCAATATAGAGTAAATGTCTATATTTTCGTAGACCTAGTAAATGTTATAATAGAATAATTGGAAGGAAGCACTTAATCTTATTTCGTTCAGTCTAAGAGTGTTTTCTCTGTGTTAAAGTCGATTTGCCATTGTGTTTTTATAGCACATGGCTCTTCTCCTGTTCGACTGACATGATATACTGACATACAACGTGACGCTTCTACTTAGAAACCGAGAACAAGCCGTAAATTCATATTTAATATTTACAAGTATGCACATTTACACTATACGTCGCGTTTTATGGAAGAGCTTTTTCTTTCTTCCAAATTTTTACGACGAAAAATTTACTTGTCTAGCCTACATGTTTTTCATCTTTTAATTCTAATAAAAGAAAACAAGTAATTTACTTCAAGGATATACTGTAAAAATGAGTTAATTTTTTTTACTTCTTATTAAACAATAAATTCTCTCTGTACTTCTTTAATTTTTTGGCTGAACATATTTAGCAACTTATATTAAATTTAGTTATAAAATCTGGAAGATTCCCAAAATTTATTTTTGAATTTTTTTTTTTGTTAATATAAGAGAATTTTACTTTACTTGTTAAATACATATTTATTTTTTATATACCAAAAGTTGACAAACACCTAGACATGTAATTTTATTTCGAGCTTTTAAACATGATAAAGGATAAAGTGAATGTTGGAACAGATATTTGCTTCGAAATATGATTATAAAATATGTTAATATTCATTTAATAAAATAATAAGGATTAATATAAAGCAATTGTAATAATAGAATTCAGGAAAAGCTATGGTCCTTTATTTAAATTAGTATAGTAATGAAAAGATATGAAAATTAACGCAATTCTTAAGATGAAATCTGCATCGTAAAATAAAACCGCAGCAAGCACGTTTAGAAGTTGTGGCTGACTGTGGTTGTGTGGTCGCATGGCGAAGAACATTGTTCAACAAGCGGATAAATGCGAAGAAAGTAAAATGTTCATGCGTATTATAGCTGGCGCGTTACTTATCAGCACATAAAGTTTTATCTCGTCGCCCCAAAAACAAATAACTTAAAATGTGTACTTAAGTGGACGGGGACAGGAAGCTTGCCGTCTTTGAATTTGCTCTAACTAATTCCGTCTAGTTCGCCAGGTAATAATTTTCCCGATAAGGATAGCAATCTTGAATTTTATTCACCTGGTAAGTACGACGATAGAAAGCCCACTGTAATCATGTTTCACCTATGATGTAAATTTTCCGAAATATTTTTCTTAATTTATGACTTCCTTTCATCAAAGCTTTTCATCTAATGGTTTAAAACTCTAAATAATAGTTCTTGTAAGTAACACTTGATTCAAATCAAAGTACGTTGGGAATAGCTTTGCTACATGCCATGAAGTAATATAGTAAACATCAATGTTAGATATTGAAATATATATATCTGATTTTTACTTACTTATACGACGTAATAAGAAAGTATTTTATACATGAAAAATTTCGATCTATGGATCTTAACAGAAATATACATTTTGACCTTCCCTAAATCGACTATTTTTGGAATAACGATTGTATATGTATGTGTGTGACTTTTAGTTTTAGAGAAGATTTGTTAATAATTCATTTAATTTGAAATTTAATATATATTGTAATGAATATATTAAATAAAATATATTGTTAATTGGTAAAATAATAAAAATAGTGTCTTTTAAAAATGATATTTTTTAATTTAAAATAGGTATTTGAATGTACATAGTTTCTAAACAAAATACAAATAAGAATGTTCAGTGCAAGCCATTGCGAAATTTATGTTTTAAAATCTATAGGTGCTACATTTCACCATCATATTATATTGATTCTATATTTTAACTTAATTTTTAGTGCTCATGATTAGTTAAACTTTTTGTGTAAATAAGAGCATATATTCTTTAAACTGTACTAAATTAAATATCAGATTCAATTAAAGATGGTATGTGTGTAATTTTTGAAAATGCAATAAAAGTTCTGCGATATTGTCGTATTGTTTTAGATGTTATTAATACTGGAAGTTTGACTTTCTATAGAAGTAAATGTCACTAGGAGTATTAACGGTGTTGGTTCGTTGATAAATGTACAAAGAACCCTCTAAGAGAAATTTATATAGGGCATGTCAATTCAAACGCAAAATCTACAAGAAAAAGAGCGTAGGGTCCGTTCGGCCGGCAGCTAGCACACAGGCCACGGTGCGTGAGATGCTTACGAGAGCCGAACCACGGGCCAAACAATATATTTGGCCGAATAAGACAGCGCACCAGCCCACATCACAAACTTATTGATACTCTGGTTTGTTTCGCATTGTTACCGTACTAAATAGTGGGCTAGACTAACTTATACGTATATTACACTGTTTTGTATGCTCCGACAGATCGCACAGCTGGTGCAATGCGCATTTCGTTTTCAGTTGCTCATTTTCCCGACTGTCTCAAATGACTGTAAATAATCAATGTGTGCATTCGCGGAAAAAACCGATCAGGTCGCCGTCGACTTCATTTCTGTACTCTGTGTAGAGTGCGTTACTTGAGTCGCACCCCAGCCAGCCAGCCAGCAATCGGTGTTCAGGGGCTTTATATACAATCGACGCATCAACGCGTGTAACTGGATTTTTCAGATCGATTGTGTAAACGAATGCGGAACTACTAAGGATATTGGCGGCTTTCACATCATTTTTCTTTTATTTACCAAATTACCTGTGACAAATTACTTGAAATATTTCTACTTATAAACTTAAGTGTTCCTATACCGAAACTACAAATACTCTGTAAGTGCAACTGGTTTTGATTTATTGTAGAAACAGTAAAAAATTACCAGAGTAAACATGCACTTCCGATTTGAATACTTTTTTAAAAAATAAAAAAAAATTCTTGACAGACATATACAAATCTACAGTTTCAAGTTTCATAATTTTACCTTTAATCGTCTAGACTGTAGAGCGCATACATACACACATACACAAACACACACGTACACACAGAAACAGACGTCCCACCAAATAAACAGAATCGATCGTTCAAAGCGTATTTTTCCGTTAAAATCTCAAGATCGAATTATGTCATGATTACAATACTTATTCCTTCGTATAAGAAAGTAAAAAGTATAAAATACATATAATTAAAAATATTTGTTCTCTTAATTAAACAAAACAATTTGTAATATTCTTATTTCAGTAATAAGATAATTGATTTATATCGTAATATACATCTTAGTTCAGAAATAAAGGCGTTAGTATGAAAAATAATGGATGTAATAAATTTTTATTTGTCCGCATATATTGCTCTAATGTTTAACATATCTTCCAACCATTGAAGTGAATATTGTGGAAACACTTACCTGCTTGCGTTTATATGCTTCTATTAACGGGTAACAAATTTGCTCTTGTCGTCATGAATTCATCAAACAAATTATGTATCCTAGGAAACCACGATAAACACAACCACTAGAATAATTTGCTTACATAAAACAGTATCTATACAAATTATGCATCCTTATACTTCTGCAGTAAACTCAACAATTGTGCTAATATAGTGAAATAGACTTTCTAATATAGTTGGAACAAATTCATAATCAAGAGCTAAAATATCAAAACATATTGTTCTTTGATACGGAAAAGGTAAAACTTTTAAAAATGTTATTCACATAGGTCTAAGTTATGAAAACAATTGTTTTCTTGGGATGTAATGAACCTTTATTTATGTATGTATACCTTACACAAAGGTGTATAGAAATAAGGTGAAGATTCTTTTTTTTTGTGTAGAATCTATTTCATGTCATAACAATAGAAAAAAGACGAGTCTTGCTAATTAGAGATGCTCGAAATTATCTTTGTTGGAAGAGATCACGCAGCGTGCGGTCTTGCTGACCCTGGTACAATTACAAATGTACGTCGAAAACGAACGCGAACATAGAGGACATGGAGAGAATGAACTCCTTCGTATCGCATCTAACTCGACAGCAACAAGAGCAGAAGCAGCAGCAAGGTGACCCGAAGGTACTTACTCATTCACGCAGTGGCCCATATCCCTAAGGGCCTTAAGCTTCGAGTTCACAACTCGCGTGTCCGCATACTACCTATCTCGTGGGGCACGTTCGCTCTCCGGTCGTCGCAGCCACCTCGCTCCTTTAAAAAGCTGCCAGTCTCAAGCCTCATTGTGCCACTCACTCACCCCAGTTACGAGCAAACGTAGTCTAGGGAAATTTAGTCACCCACGCGCTATCGGGAGGCACTTTGCATCATCATGCGGAGAATTCTTTTGACGGTCAACACGTTCGACAAATATTGTTGCTATTCCTAATACAGTGTAAACAGCGAATTAAATTTGTTATATCACATATGTCGTTCGTTTTTATGCATATATTTTTAGTTACTATAGTAATTCTGCTCTAAAATATACTTCATAGTCGTTACAAATTGATATTTAAGGATAGCATTCTGGACTAATTAACTATATTTTCTCTTCTCTCAAATACTTTTGTAACATTTAAAGACATTTGTATGAGTTAAATTAAATTAAGTAATTTCATTAAGTTCTTTGAGCAACCAATATAAAATTTACGAGAATGCTTCATATTTATTTGCATTATAAATTAATAGAACCATAGCATGAAGTACAGAAGCGAGACTTTGCCGGTATTTTTAGAAATATTTCTGTTATCATGAAATAATACTGAAACTGGAATGGCATGAGATACAATAAACCCAGAACTAAGAATTTTTATAATTATGCACGGTCTTAACTAAGTGATTATTAAAATAATCAAAAATTTAGTTATGTAAAACCAAACTATAATTAGCAACTGTAAATAATTCTAAACACTTTTGTAAGCAATACTACTCAAGTTTTTCAGCAAATTTTAGCTAATTTTTGACTTAATTGTGACTTAATATTTACTATTATTATTTACTTACAATTTTATCATTTATAATAAATTCATGTATTAGAAGAAAAATTATTTATATTTTATCAGAAAGTCATATTAGAGAGTGGTCATTTCAATATACGGATTTAATAAAAATTCCTGCTTTGTTATATGTCTAATTTTAAGAGTAAATCAACAATTGAAATTTTAAAGTAAATGTAAATATATTACTAAACAAATTCCATTTTATCTAGTTAATGTGACAAATATACTTGTAAATTTATTCTGTTAGACTCGTTCCTTGTACATACATTATTAGACCTTACGTAAACATCTATTTGTAACTTGGTAGGTAACTATTTCGTTTGATATAAAATATTAAACTGTTCTCAAACTTGTCACTTAATAGTGCAAACCTAAGTTTCACTCGCATACGTAAGCGCCGCTTTAACATTCATAGAATGTTGTAAATGGTTGACCGCTTTTTCCTTATTTTATGTGGGATATTAGGAATCATATACCGCTATAGCACAAATAATTAGTGAAAGGCCGAACGTTCGAGGCTGTGAGTGTATTTTATTGGTTTTTCTACAAAGGATAAACATGTTATATAGAAAGAGAACAGTGAATAAAATGTGATAAAACGTCGAGGGATTTAGCTGTATAGGGTAAATGTACAAATACTGCTTTGCATAAATTTGCATATGTGATTGTACCGATTTGCGACTTGTAAATGACCCCTATGTATTGTTGACCCAAATATTTCGTAAAGTTATAACAATACTACTGCATATTTTTATTTGTTTTCGAACAATTTTACAACAACAAATTATTAATAAATATTAATAATTCATGACTTATGTATAAGTATATGAGCATTAAAATAAATAGTGAATTACTTTCAAATATTTAATGTCCGCATATGCATACAAATTATTTATTTTCTTTCCAACTTATTTTATATTTAAAGGTTTTCATAAATTAAGAAGTATTTTTTTTTAGCTTTATTACTACGAAAGTATGAGATCCATTAGAGCTTGATGATATATTTTTGGCATTATAGGTACTTCAGACTTGATTATATTCGTTATGAAACCTTCAGAAGACATAGATAATATCTTAAACTCATTCTAAGAATTAATTAAAATTGAATCTATAAATATAAATTCAAATTTTATTTGATTTATACTAACTGTAACGTGTATAAATAATTAAACAAAGTTCCTACTTCTGTAAAATTAATAATGAAAGATTCTTAATAAATATATAGTTGTTTTATAGATAGTTATTCTTTGCTTTTAAAATATAATATATACGAAATTTTATATAAATGAACAAAAATGTACTTATTAGCTTAATTGTGAAAGATTGTCAGGTGTTGAAAGAATGTAGGTTTTTTTCTCCTTATTTGTAAGAAATAGGCACGATGTTATGTATATTTGATAAAATTTAATGAAATTTCAATTCTATTTCATAATAGCAAAGAAATAATTATTAGAAATTCGATAAGGAGTGTACTAAATAATTGCCGCAACTGCGTGCATAAGTGTACTTCAAAACTTAAAAAAAGGTTAATATACATTTCACTATAATATTGATAACGGAAATTGATCTGCTATATTTTTTATATTTCCCTTTACATATTAATATCAACATCACGTGAATTTATCAACATTCCTCTTCGTATACGTAGACTTCTCATATCAGCACCGTATCTTAACAGAAGAGCAGCGAGGAATTTTGCCAATATTAACCGGGTTCATAAGAGAACATACGCATGCACGTAAATGTGCACCCGATACCGGCACAGAAATAGACAGGCGCATGAGGTGGCTAGCGATATACATACCTTGACTTTACAAATACATATCCATTATCCTAGGTAACGTTACATAATGTTTATATAACTTTTTAACTCGTTGGAGAATATCTCACTAATATTTTAATCGTTGACATATGTTATATAATATTGGTACAACATTTCATGGAAGTTTTAGTATATAATATAAAAACATATTAAAATATCATAACACTCGAACTAAAATTATTTGACACGGAACAAAAGTTTATTCTATTGTAAAGTGCCTTTGAATGATTATAGGCAATTTTTCCGGCCACTGCTTATTAATCATATTGTTTGAGGATATTAATAAACTCGATAAATTTAAAATATTCTTAACTATAAGATTAGCAATAATATTTTAATTAAAAAAATCAAATTTCCTACTTGTATTATGTTGAGAATATAATGTAAAATAAAAACGTTAAATTATGTGACATACTGTCAGAGTTTCATCTTGTTCACTGCACGCGCCAACTTCAACCATGAATCTCATCAGCCCGAAACTTTGCAGAAGTTAGAGTTAAATAATTATTCATCGGTAATAGCGTCTTTATCATACAAGTTAGTTTTCCAAACAGAATAAGAAATTTGAAAATTCAAATAATTATATCAACATAAAAATATGCTAATTTATTTTATTTTACTCATTCAAAACTCAATATAAAAGTTGGTATATTTAAAAATCTAATATTTTATGGTAATTCAGCATGTATTTTGCTTAAAATATTTTATTGGACAAAAAAAAATGACTATATACCTATATATAGATATATTCTAGTTGTTGACATGGTTGTGTAAATTAACTACGTTATAGTTGGTTGGTAAACAAATATAAAAATAGTTAAATAGAAAATCGATAATTGCTTTACATAAAATAAAATAATTTCAAGATTTGAACAAATATACATGTATATTTATTTATTTAAACAATGATTTTAGCAGTGCGCTAGATTAAATGTCTTGTGTACTTTTCAATGATTACACCTATTACAAATTAATGTTAAACGTTTCGCTAAAACCGATTCAGGATCGATTTTCCGTTTTACTGCAGTGGTTTACTGAATTGGTAACCCATTCGCTAAACAAGAATCGTACCGGTCGTTGTGATGCGGACTATACAGATAGATATATACGTATATATTGAATTTGCAATTACACATTCCGAAATCGGTATCGCATAAGAGCAAGCGGACGACGGCCTGGCAATTATGGTGTACGACAGCTGCACATAAACACAGAAAGGTAGGTTAGCCTGTGCTGACACCTATCCAACCACTAGCGAATTACTATCATACTATCCTTGTTTTCGCTGGAACTGAAACGAAACCCAAAACAAATATTTGCGCTGTTCTTCCGTTAATTTTGTTTAATTATTTTGGGGCCGTGGTTACTTGAATTTATTTTGCTTATCAAGGATATAGATTATTTAAAATAAGTAATTTATCCGATAAAACCGAACCAGTTTATTTAGACATTAGTAATTATTATTCAATTCTATTTTATTTTATTATGGCTCTCTTACTTCAATTTACAGATATTATCCTATGAGGTTGTACATAAGTGGAAAACAAACAAATTGTGTAACACATATTTTCTATTTCCATTTATAAACATTGAAATATAGATATTTCCTTACACTTAACTATTCATTCTTTCAGTATCTACTGAAATATACCCTCTTTTAGTCATAACCAGCTCTAAATATAATCCTTTCAATTTTGTATTTCTCACAGATACACTTATTCATATTTTCTCTATTCCTTTTCACCACTGATACTTCGCAAAAATCTTATTTTTACCACAGTCACTCTTTTTAATGCTTCGTTTTCTTTACCTAGCATTTATTTATGTTAGTGCCAAATCAATTTAACAAGTTTTGTCATAAATAGATAATATTGTAATGTATTACAATATTTTCCATAACGAGTGCGATTACTCTGCGAACTTGTTAATATTTTAATTAACTTTGTAAAAAAGTAAAAAAGCTAATAAAAAACCTAAATCTTAACTTAAATATCAATCACGAATTTCTTTTCTGAAATATATGAAAAACAAGGCAAACTCTTCCAGATTATCCTTCTTCAAATACGATAGGCTTACCAACTTTAGAAACGATCCATCAGTGTTACTGACCAGTAACATTTTTCAAGTAAAAGATTTTAAAATTCAGCGAATCGTTGTAGTATAAATAGACAAGAGTATCAGGCATCCGTCGATGGGTTAGACTCCATCTATCACGGACATCCGTTGACCGACGCCCTTCCGAAACTATTATAACACCAGCCTGGACGGAAGCCACATCAAGCTGACAAATGCGCCGATATCATATATCGAGAATGCGGCGGCAACGGTGGCCACCGATGTTATATTTTCCCCGAGGTGATACGATCGGCATCTCGTGTCATGGCTGAAGTGGGTTTCCGATACGTCTTGCTTTTTCATCATTTTCTCTGTTGACTCCATCGCAAAGACATCAGACTATAATAATCCTATCTTTGTATCCGTGCTATTGGAAAAGCATCATTTCTAACGCCCTAATCCTTTTCAACGACATAATATAGTGAACACTTTTAAGGTACAATGCACGCTTTAGTTTTCAGAGTTTGGAACACAAATTCGTTTTACCCTACCATCTATTGATGCACCAACTATTTTCTTCAGCATTTTTTTTTATCGCCTATTTACGCCAGTAATTTTTAAAATATGATATAATTTTCAATTCAAATTCCGATTTGTTCTTAGAATAATATATGCATGAAATTAAAACTTTGCGAACAATCCAGTACGAAATCATCGCCTTTTTAATTGCAGCAATTTTTATTGAAAATCTATCAATAATCTTTTTTTCTTACATAGAAGTGGTGATTATTTTGTCTAATTCTTTTATTGGCTAAGCTTAATTATGGATTATATTTTCTCAAATATCAAAATATGTTTTAAATTTATTGTAAAAAAATCGTATTTACTCTCATTATTAAATTTTAATTAATCAGTCTTATTGCACTATAGCAAAAATATGTTTGTAAACTGAGACAAATGTTTGCCAGGTGTTATACAGATATGTATTAGTGTAGGTGTCCATATCCGTGGTCTTTTACAACTTTAAAAAACTGCACAGATGCATTACGAGATCATATTCTCTCATACGAGATGTCTCTAGTACCAAACTTTACTTGGCAAACTTGTATTATATATTTATCTTTTATTTATAGCATTTCTTTGTTTCAACTCTTTGTTCGTGTATTCAACAAAGAATATCTGAACTTCGTCTATAGTTGCATCGTGTATCTGTAACCGACGCACGTTCCGATATTCTATTAGAAAACGATAGCCAGTAGTCCAAGAAATGCAATACTTAAAAGAGATCTTGATATAACTTGTAATATACACTATCAATTTCGTCTTTTAATGGAATATTTAAATCAAAAATTGTAACAGTTGCTTTTGGAATTCTATTTGGTGTTTTTACAATTATTGAAATGTAGTGATAATAATATTTCTAGCTATTATTGAATATTCAAAAATGTTCAATAATTTAGTTTTTTGTAAGTATTAAATTTGTGCAAAAAATATCATATTTTATAATTGTTAATGTAAGCAAATCTAGGTACAAAATGGTAAGTAAACAGCCATCAATTTGAATGATGATAATATATACAAAAGATAGTGAAATATATACTATTCTTTAATAACTTGCCTACAACATAAAGCCACCGCTAGTAACTATCATATATTTCGGTAATTCCTAGATGTGGTATATGATACCATTTAAAGGAGGCTATTTTAACCACTTTAAATATTTATATAGAAAATTTCTGTCAATTTGCGATCCAAATTCCCTAGACATTTCGTATTGCTAGAGTATCATGATTATTTGAATAGATCTGGCGATAAGGCTAGTTTCACGTAGCAGTATAGAGCTTCTAGAGAATTACATCATACGCAGGTCCTGTCGCATATTCCCAGGATGCCTTTAAAAGATTCCCCCTCGAGGATAAAAGAACGCCCTCGATTACTTCGCAGGTACTTTATATTGGAGCATTACACTATATTATGTTGCGTATAACCTCTCTATTATCGGAATTTATTAGAGTTTTTTTTAATCGAAAAACTTTATTGGGCAAGGTTATCAACCGCCAATGCCGCCAATGTAAAGCTACCCATAGAATTAGATTAAGAAATGAAAAACGCTGACGCCTAAATAACGACCCGCGAAAATTCGGATCGTGTCGCATCGATAATAGATTCTCCACCGCCAATATAATTTATTCACAATAAACAATTTTTTCACGAATAAATTGCAACTCGTCTGCTTTCTTAACGTGCAGCCGTGAAAAAAACCACTCACAAGCGAAATTGAGTATTATTTTATCCACTTACGCAGCAATATTATGTCACAATATTGTAACTACTATATATTTGACTTTTCACTTATAAAAGGCAAATCACAATTTATGTGCCATATTTTAAATTTGTACAAAATAAGACAATACTAGATATTGTCATACGATAGAACATAAATCATTGTTAATTATATATTCAAACATTTAAATATAACTAAGCACTTAATTTACGTAATTGCTACGTAAAATGGTCATAATTATTACATATACTTTGTTTTCATATAAAAACATATGTGGAAAGTGTCCCTTGAGGGAACGGCAACATAGAACCATTTTTGCTTGTAGCAACGCTTGTTTTAATATTTTAATGGTTTTTACAATTGAACTATATCGGGAAAGTAGTATTATTCCCAGTTAGGGAGAGTGATAATACTTATAATGGTTTTTTAACTACCAACGAACAAGTCTAATTGTTGTATTAATTTCAATCAGAATGAATGTTACGTTAATAATTAATAATCAGTTGTTTTCTGAATTTTGTATTTTGTAAATTAAATCGCTATTTTTATCAGGTAATTATATAGTTAAGCTAATAGATAAATCAAAAAAATTCTTCAATCTACTATTGTAAAAGTAATGCAAAGATATTTCAGAAATAGTAAATTGTACAATGCTCACGTTCTTATAGGTTCAAGCGTCAAACGGTTAAAATATGTTAGTTTCTCCAGGCATTTTAACTCGACGTCGCTGGAGTTCAACTAGACATAAAATTACAGTATCCTATTACTTTGATATGGAAACGATGCAGAATGGAATCTGCCGTTTGAAATTAATCTCAGGCATGGCAACGCGTGTTCAGCAATTTTGTTGTCGTTCTTTAGCCTTGTGCGAAACCTCGATTGAGAAATGCAAAAAGGAGCGCGGAATATATTTTATAGTGAGTGCATGTACAGTGACGCACACTTTTTCCGTGCCGTAGTTTCCATCAAAATATATCTTTTCCAGAAAGTTGTTAAACTAAAACAGAATATCAGCTAACTCTAACAGAATAATATGGATAGAATAAAAATAATCATGCACGAGCGACTTTGTATGAAATGGTTTTTAAAATGTTTTTCGGAAATAGACTTTTCGTAATGGAAACAAAATTTTAGTGGGTAAGTGAACCTTACTAGTAAAGCGTGGTTGCCAGGAAACACAAACTAAGAAAAAATAAATATCGGCATTAAGAGATAAATGTTTCAACTGCCATCGATGTACGAGGACGATTCTAAAAGACGGCGGCTCGAAAGGATTCCCTACAGAAAATCGAAATGAATAAATTATCGTGCGCACAGAGTGTGCAGTAATCGTGCTGCTGCCGCTGCTGTGAAAGAGGTGCGATGGTGTACGTTGTTGGCTTACCGAGATTCCCATGTTGTTCACTTTAATATTGTTAAATCGAGTGTTTAATTAAATACCACTGTCATTTGTCATGGGTAATGTACTGAGTGAATACAAAATTTAATTTCATTATTGCTTTCACTGGTTTAAATATTTTTATTTTTTTCTCTCTCAGAAACAACACATAATATCATTAGCGCAGAATTTTAAATTTATGCAATACCTAACTAAGAAATTGCGTAAACATGAAGTAAAGATATATAGGCTGTCCACTTTTTACTATGCTTTCCAAATTAATGGTGCAATTGAAACAAGAAAACACAAATGATATTATTTGAAGAACAATTTTCAATTTTAACTTCAAGCTTTCGACAGCTTTTATTTAGACAAATCATATTTACTACTAAGATAGAAAATGTTCTTAAATAATAACTAACAGTAAATTATTTAATAAAATATCTATTTTTAGCGTCGTATGTGAGTTTGTAAGCATCACGAATTTAATGTAATGTAATGTAATTGTAATCTTATTTGTAATTTTTTTTTTTAATTCACCTTAACAAATTTTTAAATAAATATATTCACAATTAACATATATATATATATATATATATATATATATATATATATATATATATATATATATATATATATAAATCATTATAATTTACATTTAGTTAAAAGAAGAAAGACAGGCTCTAACTCAAATAATTGGCTGGTTATTATTTGATCTCGGAAATGTGCTTTGCCAAGAAAATTATTCATTTCTTGACCTAAAAGTGTAGTTTCAAGTTCTACATTATTAAGTGGAATATTTACATATGTTTCATTATGCAAACTTCACATGTCTTCAAGAATAAATTTTCATTCGTGTCGCAAGTTTAAGAATTTTCAAGTGAGCACATAATTATATAACACAATGATTATGATAATTGAAACATTATTATTCTGCTCTGAAAAACTGATATAGTCTTATATATAATTTATCATTCATGGTAATATTAATGTTTTCCAAATAACACCGAACATTTGGACAATTTAAGTATCTTGACCAGGTACCACATAAATTTAGTAAGTTTCGACACATTGATTCCGTAAAATATATAAGTATGTCATAGAGTAAATCGTCTTTAAGTGTTCACCTAATTCATGGTTATCCCCAATCAAATCTGGAACGGGCATGAAACTAGACGACGAAATATGTGCAACATTAAATTGGAAATTAATTTAAGTTATGGGTGCTCAGTAGTACTAAAAAAATCCGAATTATGTAATTCATTCATACATTGTATTCGAACAATATTTAATAGAGCTTGATTCAAATCAAGCAATATAAAATTTTTATATGAGATTCAATAAATAATATCTTTGAAAGAATAATAAAATTTATCGATACAGATAACAAATCGGTATAATTGTAGAATAAAATGTATATGTTTACCAAAAATTAAAATGAAATCATTAATATCATATTGATGAAACAAATACGAGATTCATAGCTATATTTACAATAATTACAATTTTCAAATAATCCAAACCGCAATTGGTAACATGATTAAAAATTTATCATATTATATAAAAAATTATCTAAAATTTAAAATATTAATTGCACATAATATGATTGTAATTGCCTATATATTTTGCATCAACATAATATAATAGAAAATATATATGTATAATGTTCACTAGATTTTTTTTAACAATAATGTTAATTCTCATTTTAAAAACTAAAGTTATAATTTCGAATTTATGATTATGACTACAGACATTTTTGACGATTTTGAATAAATCTTGATTATAAAACATATTTATTACTATAAAACACCATTATGTGAATAAATTACAAGTAAACTTATGCATTTTGTATATTAATCAATGTCGGCAATTGACCATGATTCGGAGATAAGATTAGGATAGGATAAATAGTTTTCAGCCGTTATTGACATTTGATTTGAGTGACACATAATCGAATAAGGTAACTCAATTAATTACAGGCGTTTACGCAATAATGAGATTGAACAGATATGGTGTATATAATAGTGCTCTTGGAAACTAAGTGCACAGCACACGAATGGTCATGTCAATGAGCGACGGTACATACTGGTAGATTGGATTATTGGCTAATGCAGGTGGCTTCCTCTATATATGGATGCGTGAATCTGAAGCTAGATAATATACTAGAATGGTGCTTCTCATAACATGTTTGAAATTTTCCGATATTCGATAGATTTACGTACTAACGAAACTGATATCGCTAGTGTATCGAGTGTCGGTTTTGATAGATATTTTATAACGTAATATTTCACAAAATGATTATCCAATATAAAATTAGAAATATTCTACTATCAAATTAAATAATTATTTCACAAAATAGCCCAGACGCTAGGATTCATTATGATAAATTTGTTAAAAATAGTGGTTTCACTTAAAACTAATTTAGTACAGTCAAATGCACTTAACGCCGTTTGTACATACAAGCGTTTGCATGTATTTTCAAAAGCACTTATCCGTCATTTGCACGTATCAGCAATTACACTTACATTACTTTTATATTATCAAACCTATGCCTTGCCTTAGAGTCCGCTGTCTATACGCTATATTATTCATAAGTGCAAATTCCGATACGTGCAAATGTCGGAAAAGTGCATACGATAACCTAAAGCCGTTAAAAAATATGCATCGTTATATTTCGGTTCGTAATATTGATAAAATCCATTTCTTTTGAATATGGTAAAAATTGGCAGTGCTATTGATAAAATAGATTTTTAACAACTACAATTTCTGTGTATTATCAATATTAGAATACACTCGGAGTTACACATTCGCGAGGAAATACCATAGATCAAATTGATAAACTGCTGTCTTTGTAAGCAAACTGATATTCATGAAATCATGAATCATATATATCTGGAGGCGCCCAATACCACGCGAAATTTTGCAAATTCAGCTATATACATGTGGAGCAATTCAGCAATACGTACCTGCCTTTATCTATGCATATCATATTGGATAGTTCATTTGCAAAATAACATCCTACATAAAAACACAAAACTTTATAGTCTGTATGTTATATAGCAATTCAAAATTGTAAAAAATATAGATGATGTGTTCATATATTTTTCAATTTATCACAAAACAAAAATGAAATATCTTAATTAAAAATGTTATTAAATACTTCCAAGCACAAAATATATTGTAATTTAAATATATTAGCAATTCACGAGACAAGATATATATTTCTACAATGATTATTTCATCTTTTGCAGATATATACTTGAAAAGATTTTAATTTACAATAAAAAAATTAGTCATTATTTAACATTAATATCTTCCAGGAATATCAATTTATGTAGCGTAATTTTAATAAATTAATTGTTGAATAATCTTAAACGAGCTTAATTCAAATTAATGAGCGTTAGATAAATATAGCTGCTATAAAACTGCGACGAAACATTTAAGATAAGCGTTACATTAACCGTTTAGCGCAAATCTGAACAGTTACTCCTATCTACAGAATAGGTGAATATAAGAACGTTAGATGCAAAGCTGCACTTTGACGTCTAGCTGCGCTGTTGATAGACGACAATGCAACCATAATACTACCATAATCTTTACGATTCCATCAGTCGTTTATTTTATGATGTTTCTTGTTTGAGGAAAGTAACGTTATTTCATGATTTCATCCCTGGCGCGCACAAAATAAGAAATAAATTCGACATGACTTCACAAAGATTCCGCGCTTATATTTGGCCATAAAACATGCATCTTTAAAGAAAATGAAACGAAAACTGCTTGAGTTTTTTTTAAAATGTATCTATAAAACCAATCGATGAAGATCAGATTGAAAGTGCTTCTCAACAAGTATTTTCTAAATGAATTTTTTTCCTAGCATTTTTAAAGCCAAATTTTTTACTACCATTACGTTATTGAAATGTTCTTATAAGGTTAAAAGCATCTAAAACACACCGCTGCTTTGATGATGTCATGAACTTAATTTATAACCTTCGTGCTATTAAGTCCAATATAAAATGACGCCAGGCGTACTTTTATAATATAAAAATTATGAAACTTTAAATATTGGTATATTTCTGGCAAGAAAGCCGCTTATTATTGAAAAGAGCATTCAAAACAGACGTGTTTACTCTAGTCAATTTTTACTTTTTTGTGCAATGACTCGAAAATGATTGCGCTTACAGCAAAAATCGTTCCATTGAAAATTAGAAATGTTTTAATTTCGTACAAGTTTTGTTTGATATCTTTTTCAGAAAAGATACCGATTACAAGAAAATGAATGAATTTTGTTCTTATTTTATTTATTTTTACATACTGTGTCTGTAAATTGTTTAACAGAAAAACAAAATAGACTCAAATAATAATTATTAAAATACTATAAATTAGTAATAATTATATTAAGAATATGATTATATTTTCTTGCACTAATAAATATTTGAATGAAAATTCAGTACGGATATTTTGAATCATATTACACCATTGAGGCAAATAAAGTTATTAATTTCATGATATGCTCGTTATTCTGGTAGGTAAAGCTTCTATTGCGTATAAAAAAGACATTTTCTTATATATTTAAAAACCTAACGTAACGTAATCAACGCCAGTTTGAATCATAGCTGAAACATACAAATACGAACTTGACATGTAATTTTATTATTTATGCTGAAACATGTCACTGAATTCAGGCATAGCAACAAATATTTATTCACACAACTGCAAAACTGTTGAAATTTAAAGTGACAACATATCAGCACCCAATATATCAACTCGACTTGTAAGACATACTGATTTGTAAATTTGTCTTCGACTGTAGTGACATGCCCGCGTACGTGTATGGTATACGGTGTGCTTTTATCGTTAGCGCTCACAACGAACAGGATAAAACGAAGTCTGCCGAAGCGCGGCGAGGTGAAGACGTACATTCTATTCTATTTGGATGTATTATTTTCGCTGTTCTAGTATTCGTGTGCCATGTGCACACATACATAGAACTCAACACAGCCACACACATGTTTTACACGTAATGTGTTTTGTCACTCGGTGGTGTAAAGTAAGAAGTTTGTCGGCGTGATCGGAATAAAAATCGAACAAACTACACTTCATTTTACAGCCTCCAAGCGCGCGCAAACCAGACTGATTTTCTCACTGTTTGGCTATGTGTGTCTGCCTGGGTTGATGTGGGAACAGCTTGTCAACACGACCCAATGCGCACCACACTACATACGTTTCGAAAATTTTATTATTGTTTGAAATTCTGCAACTTTTTATATTTCTTTATTCTGCATCGTTGAGGCGAAAGTATATTGAAGAACGTTTACATAAACAGTATCGATATTACTTCATTGTACGCCTTGTTATTGGCATTTTTTAGGGATATAAGTTTATTTTATAGCATTTTATCCGCAATACTCCAACTAAACTAATTGAATATATCATTTCTTTAAACAGTATTATGTTATAATGATTATTGTATTTTTAAATGTAAACAAATAAAATATTTATTTTTAAATTAAAAACTTCGTAACGTTTAATATGCATATGTGCATGAGTAATTTTACTAAAATGAATACATAATTAGAGTATCACTACAACAGTTGTTTGAATGTGTTTGAAATTAACTACAAGCCAAGCCTTCCACATACGTTTAGGGCAAAGGAGTCAATTTGATCAATGCATTTGGTAACTGTCCGAATTCATCAAATATCTACCAAGCATTCAATGCTAAATACTGTATTTCAAATACTATTACTCATGTAATACAATGTACATTCAGCAATGTTAGTATGTGAATAGCAACTTCATTTTAGAGATGCATATATTCATTTGAATTTGGAACATTTGAATTTGGAACATTTGCAATGAACACTAATAAATTATTATGTATTAAAGATATATTTAAATAAAATAAAGTATTCGATAATTTTCTTTGGAATTGTAAATTCGTAATTGTTATACTTCTCCAAAAAATTAATATACCGTGAAAATTTATTATTTTCAAATTAATTGATAGTTAACTAATCTTTAAAACACTTTTCACTAAATATATTAAATGCAAAATTCCAATTTAATTGAGACCATTTCGTTTTTCTATTAAATAATTGATAGGCACAATTGATACGATTTATGTTAACATGATTTAAATGAGAACAAATTTCAATAGCGATATATTAGTAGATGGTACCTTTTTTGAAAAAAAAATTTCAACTTCAAATTTGAAACATTATTATCTCTAAATTAACTATTTTTGCCGAACAGTTTTTGAGTTATTGACTATAACAGTTCAAATAATATTATATGAACACTATAGCTTCTCTAGTAACTTTTCTAAAGAATGTTCTGCTACAAAATGAATTTCCACTACAACGAATAATATCATTTCTCAATGAACATTTAAATTTAATAACGTAAAATTGTATAAAAATTTAAATGGGGTTATTTATAGATTATTCCAATTTGTATGCTCTAGTAAATACTCGCACTTTTTAAAATAATTCAAAAATAACAAAATTGCACGCTTTTAATGATTTAAGCAAAGAAAGCATGAACAAAAAAAGCAAAAGAACAGAATACAGAACTAATGTAATAGAAGAAAGAATGTAGCGTGTACTAATGTGCCGTTTACAACTCATCACCCTGGCAATGGTAGCCGTCGAGCTGGAAGGGTTGGGCAAATGGTAAAAAACAGTAATTAGTACTCGGGGAAACCCTGCCTTATATTTAGATTGATATAGATACCGACTTCATGAAACAGCACATTGCGTGTCAACGGGCTTAAAATTTTTAACCATCAACCATCCTAAATTCCCATACGGAGCATACATTAGAATTGCATGTTTGTTTGATACGTCCGGCACCGCATAGAGCGCCTCATGTCAAATCGTATACTTAAGTTGATTATTAAGCCACCCACTAAAGAAAGTAAACATCATAGGCAAATGTAGTAAATTGTGCGTCGGGCTCCAATTAGACTGTCTGTTTAAATCTGAAACCTGAGTGGCGTCAGTTTTTACTACCTTATAATCAAATCGTTTGAAACAAAAACATAATATACAATAAGAGAGCAGATATGAATTAAAAAGAAAAGATCTAACACTTAATTTAAAAGGAGTAAAATATTAATAACTCTGAAGTGGACAACTTTTACCGAATTTTATTTAATTGTGATTATTGACATTTTCGTTAATAGTATACCTTTTACGCAAATTTCTTCTTATTATTTATATACTACATTTATCTTAACATCAATTAACCATATCTCCATTAGGGACTATATTAAATTTGTAACGAAAAATAATTTAAATTTTAAACAATTTAGTGAAACCTTTCTAAATATTGCAGAAGTATTTGACAATTTAAAAAAGAGTGTCTGCATTTTTTAAGGTTTTTTCATGACTTTTGAACATCCTTAAAAAGTTGCTCACTTATCATAACATATCATAACTGCAGGAATAATGGTATAAAACGAAAGTTAGATGTATCATATAATTGCGTTATACTGTCGAGTTAATAGGAAGAATAATATTAGTTCAAAATTTGCGATAGAACTTTTTAACCGATATGCGATATAATATAATATACAATTGATTTTATTATTACAATTTTCCTAGAAATATGTTTATCTATAAATATGATTCTAAATATTCTAGAAACTTATTGGAAACATTTTCCACCTTTCAAATTTCTACATTATGTTTGAGTTGGTGTAGGGGTAACTAATATTAGAACCGATTTGTCGATTACAAATGCAATTGGCCTGGTACGGTTGATGTCATTATTCACAGAGTTATAGCCGGTGTTGAGACATATTTTGACTGAGCATATAATTTATCACCTGATGCAATATGGTGGTATTGTTTGCACAGAAATGGTGGTGAATAGCTAACTGTGCCATATACAGGGAAACAGAGCTACATATAGAGTTTGACATGTTTTGTTACCGGATATTATTGATGGTCAATTTATGAAAGAAATTTAATATATCCACCCGTATGACTAAATTTCACATTAATAAATTAGCTGCAATTATTTTGCTGTTTTTTCGCATGTTTGCATCTATATTTATTGGTATATGGCAAACTAATTTTGAAAACATGAATGATTCGTATTCGAATATGGTTAATTCGAAAACAATCAAATCAGTTTCAATTATATACTAAAACCTTAAAATTTGGTTGTTTTTAACAGCGCTCTAATTTATCATACGGCACTGGTATTACCTAATTTCAAATTTAATGTATATAGTCAAAAAATATCTTTCTAAACCCAATTGCGAAACAGTAACAAGACAGATCATATATCCAACAAAAATTATATTTTACCTACATTTGATTAAATTGATATATTTAATGTATATAGTTAAAAATATGACTAAAACGTGATGTTATTATTAAATAAACAGTACAATAGTTTTATCAACAACGTACTAAATCAGTAAAATTGGATCTTAACCTTCTGAATATTATATATTGAGATTATTCCTGTATATAGTCATTTCAAATTAAACATATCTATCACACTTATTTCACGAGCATTTCAATCAAAAAGGAAATCGCTTGGAAGAAAACACCTCTACAATATTCAAAATAAATGATGAATCATACAATACTATATTAATAATAATATCAACAATACTTACTTATACTGCATATAAGAAAGTAAAAAGCCTGCACAAAATATTTAATAACAATTATTTTTTTCGTTAAAATTTGAAAATATAATTACAAATATTAATCGGTAAACCAGTGTTTAGAAAAACATTCTATGTAAAAAAATGTATCATTAACAATTCGTTAAATTTGAAATTAATGGTTAAATATTTTTTCACAATACTGAAACATATATGAGTTTCAGTCTAATTTTGCTATAATTAAATAAAACATATATTTCTGTAAATTAATTGTAATTTTACATAAACATTCCTGTAAATTTACAAAAATATTTAGTATATCATCTATACTTTTCAAAATCATATTAAAAAGCTCCTTTATTAAATATATTTCGTAGATCTACAAGCGTACATAATAAAATTTTCATTGTTAATAGTAAAAGTACGAGCTTTGATTTGAACTTAAAACTACCGCAGAAATGCATAAAACACGTCGAAAAGCACAAATAAATCGTCTAACAATGTGTAGATTTACACGCGAAAGTCCCTTCGAAAAACTTCCGTCTTTTGGAACTATTCTTATGGTAAAATTCCATTAAAATTCCCAATTAAAAGTGTGCGCACATTGGAAGAATCGTCGTAAAGTATATAAAGAGATTGCGGCGACGGTATAACAACGAACAAAAGTGATTTGTGCACGTGGGGCACACAATCTCTATTGGATTGGCGAGTAATTTAAATGAAGCTATCTTTGCGTCACTGTCGTGAAGTGAGCAGCGGCGAACGCATAAAATTCATTGTAGGATAAAGCAAAACATACCGACAGGCACAATACAACTTTCATAAGCCATCTTTTACGATAGACAATTAAAGTATTTTCTAATTAGTTGTTAACGAAATTGTAGTAGCAGACTAATGAATATAATTAGTACGTTAATATCAAATAACATAATTTTCATTGTAATTGCTTTGATTGCATGCTTCAATGTTGTACTTGAGTTGTTCATTACTATTCAAACGCTTTTTGCAGATTGCATGTTATCTTATAACGAGTCAAAAAATAACTTCCATTGTAATTGCAAGTCAGTTTGCAACGGTTAAGTGACAGAATGTTTCAATTTCACACGATTGTGTGATACTAGTGATATTTTACTTGTTACTATTCAAACGTGTCTATGCATCTTACTGTTTTTTTTTAAATATATGTTTTAGTCAATGATTTCCAGTATTGCCAAATCTTCTAAAATAATGATTATAATATGGTAACAAAGTTACATTAATTGTGTTTAATGCTAGATGTTTTACTTTCTTATTTTGTCAAATTCCCATCCCTTATAGATTACTCTTTTCTTTTCTATAGTTTTGTCAATTTCGAATATTATTTTTTATTTTATTACCAACCTAAACCCTTTCCTTTTATAATATAACTGTTTGTGGTATGTAAGATAGAGCAAAAGTAAGAGAAACTTACAAATTTAATGTAAGTAGCAAGCGGAATACAAGAGCATGAATGAAGGGATACAATTGTGTAAAGAAAGAGGAGAATGGCGAAAGATTGTCCAGAATGGATAGAATATAAACAGTTTTCTGCCACCCCATTGATGAGAATAGGCATAATTATACGTATACATGTATGTATTATTATTAAAACTACAAAAACATATTATTAGCCGTACACTTTAGTTAGAGAGATTTAGATTCAAATCAGGTATTGAATACGACTATTTATGATGGATTTTTGCCAGTAACATTAAATCTATAACAACAGTTTTATAGTGAATGATAACATTGAAATAAGCTTTCTATAGGAAACGCCACTGTTCCACAATGGGAAGTTGTTATCGTAACTTTACCATTGTTTCTAGCTAGCAGCGAATTGCATATTCTGCAGGCCCATAGTGCTTTGTTTTGCTAGTGTTGGAACCGTGAAGTACGGAATGATTCTTACTATACCACACTACACAATGTTGTGGGTTGCCCAGTGTAATTAGCCCGAACTGAGACTGAAGCAATGTGTGAATAACTACACACATATATTGGCAAACTGCCCAGACACCATCAGATTTTATTGATATTCTGCTTTACCCTACAATGTTACTAGTTCAAATAGTCTTAACAACGGTTTTAAATCTTTTATTGCGTCGTGTATAATATAAAATACAATGCAGTAATTGTGCAGACATTGTATTTCAAATTATTAGATAAACCGATGGATAATTAAAATAATATCATATTTAGGCATCATATGTAGCATAGGTACTTTATAAATATTAGATAAATTAGTTTTTGTGTCTTTATTACGGACTTTTTTAAATTATCGTTAAATAAAAAGTTATAATTCAATAAAGTGATCTCAAATTGAAAATTAATTTCAAATTAACTTACACAGTTTCTTTGATGATCATCATACTCAAAGGTTTAACAGTTTTTGGGACGTGGCATTAAATATAATCCTAAATCCTTTCCGAAAAAAGGTGTGGTGCTGATTTATAAAATAAAAATAGATAAAAGGTGCGAGTGGAATAGCTGGGTGAAAAAGAGAAGGAAAAGATGAGAATCTGCTGTGTCATCGGTGCTGCGAGTGCGGTTTTCTCTACAGAACACTGCGCTGGAAAGTAAGATAGATGTATATTCTATGATATTTTTGCATCATGAAAAAGCAATTTTGATAAAGCATTTCAAACGTAAAATCTTCGTATAATTTTGTTAATTTTCAATTTTTCATACGAAGCTATAAGTACAAATAATGAAATGCAATCAACTATTACTCTTAATATTTTAACAGGAAAATAAAATAGACTAGAATAATTTAGGATTTGAAACCGATTATACAAAATAGATACATATATTTAGAGAGAGAGAGAGAAAGATTTGTGTAAAGAAGTAGTGAAATAAATACGATATTGTAGAATTAAAAAATATATTTTGTATGGTAAACGAACAATCGTCTGGTCAAATAATTGCAAATATATAATGGATTGTAGTAGTTTCTTTAGTTTTTAAAATGTATTTTATTATTTTTCTGTACGTATAAGTAAGTGCAGTGCAAGACGCTGCAGATGTATTACAAATAAATGGTGTTTGTAGCGTTGTGTATTTACATCTGTTAATCATTTAAATTGCTAGAGGGTAAACATTGTAACAAAAAAGTCATCAATCGTTTTAAATTGAGTGAATATTTTGTGCTATTGTGCAAGATGATCCCTTGATTTTTTTTGGATTAAATACTCCATATATTTTCTGTTTATAAACACTGTTTTCGGAATTAGTATTTTTTTCGATAAATCAGGAATATAATGAGTTAATGGTATAATTATCCACCCTATAGATTTGTAGTGATCACTTTAATTTTCAATGATGATTAATTACAATTATTTATTCATCTTGAAAATGTGTGAGATGCACTTAATCTATGGTTAACATTTTTATAAATAATAATTTTTCTTAATTCATCTGAAGTCAATTTTTTTTTGTTTATATATATATATATATATATATATATATATATATATATATATATATATATATAAATGTATGTGAGAGAGAAAGAGACAGAATGTGTATGTATAAGTGGATGACTTCGTGTTATGCTATTGTACACGTATGTACGTAGTGCATAGTTGTTGTATATATTGTATGCACACGAGAACGTATTGAACAACCTCGAATAACTGATGTTGTTTGTCTCGAGAAGAATACATGTGTTCGTTGGATGACATTGTAATAGATTGCAAACATATATACTCACGTACGCTTGTATATTCAGTACGAAACATGGAGTACCGTTTATGTAATTATTAGATGTACTTTTGGCTATTTATATATTGTACACTTGAACCAACAATTTGTTATTATTTCGAGCAGCTGCACAGTGAGGGATATACATATATTTCCTTTCCTGAAATTTTCGCTAATAAACGATAAAAGTTAATTTGTAAACTAGGTGACAATAAAATAAACTGTGTAAATTTAATAACTTGCATGTTAAATAAATAAATTTAAAACAACTGTAAACTAATATCTATACAAATAAGACATTAGAATACTCATATTTTTATTTATTCAGATTATATTTTTAATTCTTATTTAATTGTTTGGTGTCTATATACTATATACTTATAAAAATAATGTTTCTTTTGTCATGCATTAGTTACTTATAAAATCGATTAAAATTCCATATTGTAACGAGCTTACATGGTATGCCAGAATACAGAAATGAAAGACGGTGTGCCTTTGTTAATGAATAGACCACAAAGTTCCACAAAACCTTCTTAGTTACAGAATCTTTCACGTGGGAACCGTCAGAAATCAGTGTTCGTTGTGAGTCACAATTCAGTGTTCGTTATAAATTATCAATTAATAAAACGAAGAGTGATATGTAAGGATAAATAACAAACTATAGAGATAAATATACATGTTTAAATAAATAAAAGATGGTGTAGAAATAATTATGAGTTCAATATTTGTAATAGTATTTGTTTTAGTGTATATTAGTAGCGTTTAAGTTAAAACTATTGTTTGATTTCTTCACCTAATTGGTAAAAAACACTACAATATAATATTATGAAGAAATTATGAAACTGGGCTAAACCTATGTGAAGGCATATATACATGTTAGGCAAAAACAACAAAAATAAAATCATTGATGCCATTGTTTTACGGATAATAAAATTGTCCTTTTTCATGTGGATGATATTTCCTGCTGCTAAGAATAGCTAGATCAATGGCTATCTCGCAAGAGGCCCAATATCAATAACTATAAACGATTCCACCGTATAACTTTTGTCCTGTCCTGATAACGGGGCTATTCAAACTGATATCACGAGTCATTGGCAATCGCAAAATATGGTATCTTTCATGTGCTTGAACAGAAAACAGCAACGGTTTTAAAGCTTTATTGCAATTTATGTCAAATTAATAGAATGTTCCACTACAAAATCCAGCGCTTATTTTCGCACAAAATTATATACTTAGTTTCGGTTTGAGTTGCGTGAAGGTGTGTTAAATTTAGAAAATAAAACAATTGAGACTTTCCTTCACAATTTATTAGAAAGAACGAGATGTACATTTCGGCTACCAAGTAGCCATCGTCGTACCAAGTAGCCATCGTCAGTCGCATGTACGACTGACGATGGCTACTTGGTAGCCGAAATGTAAATTTCGTTATTTCTAATAAATTGTGAAGGAAAGTCTCAATTGTTTTATTTTCTAAAATTATATACTTCCTATATTAAATTCAATACTATTGTTTCAACATCCAACAACCAATAAGGAAAATTTAATCACGATAAAATTTTTCTTACCATTTGATATTTAATTTGCATTTCAGTTGAGCTTAAGAATTTATTCCCACTCTTCTACAACAATTTCTGTGCAGACAAGGATGGCGATATTTTTGTCGTTGTGCTAATTGTCAAGTTTTTATAAATTTTATTACTATCCGAATAATTAAGGACCGTTAGGAATGCGAGAAATTTTAATATTTTTCATGGTGTACTTGTGCCATCGTTGATGTATGGTAGTGAGTGTTGGGTTTGGCAAACCAAGCTTATTTGTAGTGTGTCTACGTAAGATAGATAGTAAAAGATTGTCGAGAAGGGAAAGAATGTATAGGGTTTTCTGCTATCCCATTAATGGGAATAGGCATGACGATATGTATGTATGTACCTTGTGTATATATTCCATAATGAATTTAATAGAATAGTACATTTAACGGGAGAGATCTGAAAGATGATTCGAATTGCATGTGTGAATAGAGGAAGCTGTATAAGGTAAGAGTTTACCAGAGTGGAATATGTTGTGTATATGTTAGATACTAAATTAACAATTGTCACGTACCCCAGTTTGATACAATGTATACATAGGTAACGTACGCTGGTATGGTAAGGTAGGTAGGAGCACGTAGTGTTTTCAGCACTTGTGCTAATAACCGTTGAGAATGTGACCAGCTGGTGAACATCCTTCTATCGGGCGCGCGAAGTACTTCTAAAGCCAACTTGTTCAAGTGGCAACTTGAATCGACCAACCAGCTCTTACACGGCTACCTTTGTTTTATTGGAACTCAAAATGGTTTTCTATATTTATTTTGTGCGGTGTTTCAATTTTTTCCTTAATATTACAGGAAAGGGCTATGGAGGAAAAATAACACATTGCGAAAATGAATGGGTGAAGATATTAATGAATTTTGGTCCATAGGGGCTTATAATAAAAATTTCCCAACACCAATTTAATATCCGTATAAATATACAATATTTTCAATAACATGCGAATAATAAATTCACAAATATTTAATTTTTATCAAACTTACTAACATATCGAAAAATAAATATGCTCTTTACATTAAATTATATGCCATTTTATATTCAATTTGAGAAAGTTCAAACACCTGGCAAAGTTGGCTATTTAAAATTACATAAATTTGAACATGTAATCATTTTGTATGAACTCTTCACGAACAAGTTCACAAACAAAACCATTATCATTACAAAAATGGGATTGAAATATTCTAGGGCTGTGAGAGTTGATTTATCGTCGACGAGCACCCGCTCACCGCGCGCTTACCACTACTTTAGCAAATGCATGAAGATGCAAGGCACGCGGCCAAGGACATTTGCGCGCTATGTAATCATCGCGTAAAACAGTCATAGTCAACCCCACAAGATTGATCGTAACATGGCAAAAAATCAAAAGAAAATCTCATACTTTACGCACTGCAAGCGAAAAAAAAATCCCGCTTGCTTACTTGCTTGAAACAATCCCACACGAACAATATATAGATTATTGAGGAAATGGCTGAGGCACACCGGATGTTCTATTTACCCAGATAGCATAGACGTGAGCATCGGATTTTCTTGTTCTTTAGTAATAAATCCGAGCTTATACCTACTAATTTGTTTTCCTTTCTGTTTTAGCAATAACTTAATCTTTTGTTTCGTTGTCTGGATTATTGGTTTAGGGTTTTTTTACAAAGTTTTTCTTCGCTTGTGTCTTCTCATTTTTGAATTATATTGATTATTCTGTAGTAATAAATTTTTTGCTTGTTTATCTATAAAAATGTTTAACTCCGTATACATATATTTTTATTATAATTAATATCCCAACATTTTTTGCAAACATAGTTAAATATTTTGTCGCAAAAATGAGATCAATCATAAACATTGTTTATAAAATCGGCATTCAAGTATTATGTATATTATAGTTACGTTTTTGTGTTGGCAAATATTGAAAAACATTTCTTTATTTCCAGCACAGAGCACCAGTTAGCTTTCAACAAGAACAACGCTAAACAATGTGTTTATTTAAGAATGCATTAACCGGAAAGAAGTTAACAGTGTGACGAAATAAACGTGTATAGCCACCATCAGTCTCTACAGTGCCATACTAAATTTCCCAATGGTATTAAACAGACAGTCGGAATATCTCATTTCGGATTATAAACACACAATGCCCTAGCCAGGTTTTAGATTAGAAGTTTTTCAGTTTGAATGTTTTTTCGCCCTTTTTATTTCTATCTTTCTTTCTTTTGCTAAGTCTGTCACATTCATCTCGATTAAAACGGTCTCGTTTTTGCTGTTATGTTCGTTTTGCTGCAAAACGAAAGTATGTTTTGTACGGTAATAGTAGCCTAGCATGCGTTTCTCCATAAAGAGAAATGGATTGTAATCAGTTAAATAATTATTGTACCAAGGATTACAGTTGTTTTTCTCACCAACTGCCATCAAGAATCTCACATCAGATTCCTTAATTACACGATGTGTAAGCGCAATGTGCATTCAATCGAAATGCTGAATTTCTTAAAACAATTAATAAAATTTAAACTAATCGAACCGAAACAATTAACTTTTTATTTATTTTTATCCGTAAATGCGTCATTGCGAGTACAATATACAAAACATATTAATATTCCGAACAATGAATCATCCTGAAAATCAATAAATGATTGTTGATTTTCAATAAAAAGTAAGCAACACCGATAAAAAAAAACTAGCTTTATAGTCGTGTTTAGTGATTTATTGATCTATAAAACATATTAAATTTAATTTTGTATAGCATATTATTTTTCATCTGTCAATCAGAAAAACAATACTTCGTCGATTTTTTGTTTCATCAAACATTTTTAAAATAATACATTTTCAAAATTAGATTACAATATATACATACATAAATAGCATCATGTCTATTCCTATCGAATGGGGTGGCAGAAAACTCTTTATAAATTCTTCAAACAGGCTGTCATGATTCTATACTATAGAACAATGCACTCATAACTCTCAATACACTCACTGAAAAGTCCTCTAAATACGAGTATTAATACATTGCAGTAAAATTTATTTGTTTCTATATCCGTTGCTCGCTCAATACTGGCTTACGTATTTGATAAAGAACCTGTATTTATAAAATGTTAATTAAAACTTCTTGAAATACTCGTAACTGGTAGGCAAGAACGACTTTAATAAACTTATTTGAAAAATAATAAGTTATTAGATATTATAACAATGAATTGAAATCTTGAACGATTTCGAAATTTATTTTAAAGAAAACAGTACTAGCATGGTAACACTAATGCAAATTTGTATTATATTGATTTTGGAATATAATTATAAATTGAATGTGTTATTAATTTATCACCAAAGACAACATTGAGATGCAGATCACTTAATATGCAAAATGCATACACTAACGTATTACATGCGAAATAGGTCAAACTTAGTTTCCGAGGGTAAATTTCATTCTTTTTGAAAGAATGTGTCGTTCATTTTGGTGATCATTTTTGATTTGGTGCATGTTCAACTAGTAATCGTATATAAAAGTTTTTCCAATAATCATATACAATATTTCTGGCTTCGTAGTTTTTCTGTATAAATAGAAAAATATTGTTATTTATGAAATAATTTTGCTGAGTTCCCTTAAAGTTTATGAACTGAAACGGAGATTGATCTATATGTCACCTGCAACAATTGAGCTATTGTATTTTGATGAAAACTTTTACCATTTCTCTTCTCAAAAGAGCAATTGGATCTAGCAAATAATTCTTCTTGAATTGTTTTCGTCTATCGAGTATTTCTAAATTAACTGCTTTGGCACATTCACAAATAACAATTGGACACATAAATTGAACAATTTAGAACATTTAAAATATTTTACTTATTTACTCAATTAATAATCATTTTTTACGCAAGGTAAGTAATTTTGTGTAAACAAGGAAAATTACAATATTTGAAAATGCACCTTGTGGATTATACCACAGTAACAAGTATAGAATAATAAAAGTCTTTAGGTATCGAAATGTATTTCATATAAATTTTTACATGTGGTATATTGCGTGTAAAGTAAAATTGAAAGCATGTGTTGTATATGAAGTAAACGTGTAGCATTATTATTTAAGGGTAATCTCACACAAAAGATAATTCAACGTGGGTGCTGACATACATATCTCATATAAGATTTTGGTGGAACAGTGAAGCGTTTTCGTATACCAAGACAGGACAGATATGAAAACGATGGCTCTTGGGATTCAAAGCTGGGCCCTATATATGTATGATATTATGTAGTGTAATATAGAGGCAAACAAAACAGACTGGAAGATATGTCAGAATACCAAAAGATGCTTCCATATAATATACACACGGATAGCCATCATGACAGCACCAGCCTCGCGCAACTAAATCAACGACCAACAGCGTTGATGGATGAACGTCTTGTCTTATTCATTCAACGCAATTAGATATGTAAATTACGAGATACCAAGCGAGCAACGACTAGCATTCAACTATATGAGTTTTTCAATTCATGGCGAAAATTATTAAATCCAAAAAACACGACCGAATACTAAATACATATCGACAAATATAATATAGAATTTTGATTATTTAATTGCAAATGACTAAACAATTTTTTCAATGGATTTTGAAAGATATCTCAATATAGTTGAATTAAAACAGGAAAATAAAATATATCCGTTGAAATAAATTACAGAAAAAGATTCTAATTCCATTGGACACATGAGTCAACAAAGTTTATTTATTTTGATTCAAATAAAAGATATTTCAAAATAAATTCACCATCAAAATACAAAATTAATTAAAGTGACCATAAAGCGGATGTAGTTGCTTAATACCGATATAAATATTTTATTTTCAATTCAATAATAACATATTTCCTACTTACTTATCCCTTTTTTTCTTAATAATTAATTATAATTTGAGCTGTAGAAACGTGAATTAAGAATATTTCTAAAAAATATTTCATTAAAAATGATCATTTAGAGTTGTTTGAGATTGAATTGTCATTGTCTGTGAAAATTAAAAAATTAAATTAAAACAATTTAATTTAAGAAGTTTTTTTCAACAACATGATTAATTACATTTTATGTCTTCAAAATATCACAAAAAAACGCAACAATACATTTGCAGAAATAGTTTAAATTGCTAGTTATGCTATTTTTTTTGCACCAGTCACATTTTTTAATGAAATAACAGAAATAATAATAACTTATAAGCCATAAATAATATCCTTTGCGGATGGTTCAGATAATCAGCTAGAACTTATTCCCTTTTAATTTTTCTGACTAATAAAAAATTAAAATTTAATTTCCACCGCATATGTGTACGCTTGTTGTATATCTCTCTGTCATGGTTTCTATTTGAATCTTTATTAAATTACTTTGGCTTTACAAATGTAAAATGTTGAATAGTTTATGATGTTCGTGGGGTTGATTCGCTTTTATACGTATATTTACAATGAATTGGTTCTGAAAAGCTAAGCTCTAAATTATTTGATTAACAATGCGGTCTTTTTATATTCTCGACAATTAACTACAGAAACCAAATAAAAAGAAACACAATAAGCTGATAAATTGGAATGATAAATCAACAAATTATCATAGAATATCTGTCGACAATATATCACTAAATTTTTTTTTGCATAATTTTATGCATATAAACAATTTCCTATTGCGTTTTTAAGAGCATTTTCGTTAGGAATGAAAAGCCATGTGCTTTAATTTTAGTCATAAGCATAATATTTTGTATCTTTGAGTATATTTGAATGACTATGTACGTATATGTAATAAAATTAATGAAACTATAAAAAATAAATTTTATTTTATCGGATTACTAAGGGTCAAATTGCGTGAATGGCCAATGTAACATATAACGCAATATATTTTCATGCGAGTTTTTCTGGATGATTTTAAAGCGCATATTATACCGACTACACAAACCAAGGGAGCAATATCTCAAACTTTAAAGTCAATTCAGCAACGAGACGTGATAGTAAAAACGTATTCAGAGTTTCAGACTGATTTAGGATGCAATATATCTTAGACGACTATTTTTCGACTACGAAAAATGACGCATCAAATGAACACAAATTGATTTTTCATCGATCGGCCAGAAAAGCATCACCCAGTACGGTAGCGCCTGCTCTTACAGCGATCTCATTTCTGGCTGGCTTAGTGTGTATCTTTGTGCATGCTAACCTGAGTTGTATGTGTGTGTGTGTGTGTTTGTTTGTATTGGAGTATGAACCATGATTTATGTAGAGTTGCTAAACACATTATGATGCTCTGCAGCAGTTAAGTTTACGAGCAAACATTGCTGCACCATACACCAGGGAAATTGATTTTCACTGAAAACATGCATGCAACACATTCATACTGCTATTACTTAAGGTATAAATTTGTAAAAAATATATACTTCATCAATTGAAAACGAGCTACGAACACGAGATGTGCATAATACAACTAAAGTACTTCACCGAACCATGGCCAACATGAAATGAAAGTTTTTCTAAATGTCAACACTTTGAATTCAACTTAATGGTTAGCTCCCTAAAGCACAGTATTTTAAAACCTCATTTAGAATGATTATTTTTTGAAAAGTTATAACACATTTAATATATCTTTATATAAGAAAGGATGTCACATATTAATTTAAAATAATAGACTATTTTAATGTTATTGTCTTTTTAGATATTTTCAGTTTTATTGCTTAATTTATTTTACGTTCCACTGAGCATAAGTTATCAGAAGCTTGTTCAAGAATTTAAAAAAATTACGCTGGTACAACACGATGGAATCTAGTCGTTTTTTCAGAAAATTAAGCATTTTTTAAATTGTATAATGAAAAATTAGGTTTTTTCAAATTTTAATATTTGCAATATTCATCCTACCTGAACATATACGTTATATAAGAAAATCTGCTGTAGATATTTTATTATATATTTCAACGTAAAGGTTAGAGTTCAACCTAACGGCTATAATTATAATTTATCGTGTCATAGAATTAAATATTACACATTTTATGTTTAAAATTTATATTATTAAAATGCATTCGATTCTCAGGTAATATATTTAAGATTCAACGATAAAAGGTGAATTTATTTTTGGACTAATGTAATTATAACTTTGTTTTTAATTGGTACGCGAAAATAAATTTGAATATATGAAATTCATAAAGTTGAAATCTCTTTATATAAAATTCCTTAAAAAACTCAATTCTCTTTATTTTAACTGTTTAATTACTTATTAATATAAAAATAATGAAATATTTCATTCATCAATACTATAGAGCAACTATTTACCACAAATATGATTTGGTTGTATAACAAATCATACAGGCGAAATAAATGGAATGTAAATATAGGGTTGTTTCTGGTAGAATAAATATAGATGATTTTCAGTTTTATTACTATTTCTTAAATATATTATTACGCATAATCCAAAACAGATATAATATCAAGTAAGCTATGCCCCAGTGGGCAATCTGGATATAAAGACATACAGTCTACTCCAAATTCTCCAGCATTTTTGGCATCGAGGTAACTCTTGTCAATGGCTTGATCATCACCTCTATATTCTGGTCTAAGGGTTTATAAATTATTGTTAAATCAACTATAACTTGTAATCTAGTTCTTACGTTAATATAATATGAATCAATTGTCCATATAATCCATTGGCATCATGATCTAACGAATGCATTGCATTTTCGCAGATACTTCTCAAAAGGCATTGCTGTCCATTTATATTATATCTATAAAAAAAATTATTTGAATATATGTTAAATTTTATTCTTGTTAATGGACTAAAAAAAGATGTAAGCAACTGAATTTTATTTATATTTGGAAAATTTACAGTCAGAAATCAATATAATTTGAAAACTATAGAGATGTTTTTCTAAATAAGTTCAACTTTGCGTTATATTTCGTTAAGTGCTGTATTCATACTTATCCATGAGTGCCTCTAATGCCATATAAGCCAATGCTCGTTCGCTTTTCGCTTGCCGACGTCGGCGATTAATAATTGGCGGCAGACTGGACTGAACTTGCGTTAAATTTGTGATTTGCGGATATTGAAACTGTATATTGGAAGCAAACACCAACGATTGATGTTTTGGTAACATGACCGGTATTCCAATTCCAATAACTAGCTAAAATTAAAACAAAATATTAAAATTCCATTTAATAAAAAGGCTTCTTTCTGTTGCTTATTGATATTGATTACTGTAGATTCGATTTTAGTTTCCATATACACTTTTATCTTTGATATATCATGTAGAACTTTTTGATTCAACATATCTCATTAGAGAAAGTAGTATAACCAAATATTGACATAACAAAGGCTTTTTGGGAAATAAATATAAAAATAAAGTACCTCACTGCAGCCGTTTCGTTCAAAACAACAAAAACAAGAGAACACATTAAACACAGAGCATCAAAAGACGCATTCTTTTGAATACATTTTATTTTTATCTATATGGTTTCTGTATTTTAAAAGCCCGTAATTGCATCACGATATAAAGAGAAATATACACACTTTAACATATCGCTAGAACAAGTTTCTTATTTTCTTTTACAAAATAATATATTTATACTAGTCATATACATCGCAATTTAAATTTTTTTTCTTTATGTAATGCTGGGAGATAATTTTTGAGTAATTTCGGGCAATTCTACTACATTAAATTAATAGAGATATTCAAACGCCACATTTCAACGGAAATATATTCATTTTTGAGAAAGTCTGTACGATTTTGAGTAAGAGAAACTCAAGAGTAAGTCAACACACAAATTTAAATGTCATTTAATTTATGTATTTAATAACGAAGGAAGAATTACATTTTACGGCAATTATTTGACGGAAAATTAATATTCGTCATTATTATTCGGTTATGAGCAATGGCGGATATTTACGAGTACTGCGAAAAAATTGATGATTTTTATTAATTAATTTATTATTTTCATTTGCAAAATCAATCACTTGTTAAATGTTATTGATTGAACGTAGAGAATTAGGTTCAAATAGAGTAAAATGTAGTAAGTGTAGTCACCTTATAAGAGCCTCCGTATGGAAATATAACAAAACGTTTTTGCCTGTCCAAAATTTCCTCTGGTACTCCACCGATGACATGATATATAATTATGAACAATAGAATCTCCAACCTACAGCAAAATCATTATTCGCAAATGATTCATTACGATGTTATATGATTTCTACTTACAAACGCATTTTACTTACAATCGCGCAGAATACATTTCAATTGAACACTAACTTGAATATATGTAGTGCATTGAACTAATTCTAACGGCGTTTCCAATTATCACTAATAACTAATGGATATGTGGTTAACGTCAATTTAGATAATTATCACGCAACTGGCAATCAACCTATATAAAATTCAGGTAAATTTAATACAAACTTTAATAGACTGTAAATTCTGATAACTTTGTACATATATATACGCAAAACATTATGAAACTTTCATCATTTTCTGCTGTATACTTTAAGAAATTGTTTCGATTACTCAAAGCTTTCAATTAATATGCCTATAATCTACTTTGTTCGGTACCAGTGAATTTGGAAGTTTTGCGAATTGTAAGATTTAAAGGCGACGGATTCCCAGAACTGTTATCATCAATTCGTCTGTCTGCTTCTTCGATCAGCCGCCCGCTCTCTATGAGTTTAAAATTAATTTGTCAGCCGCGCAACAGTTATAAATTAATTAATACAGACGAGAATATTACAATTTTAATCCTCGGTTCAGATTTTGGAATCAATATTTGTAAATGCAGAAAGTTCTGCTGACGAGCGAGAAGTATACATTTAGATAGATTAATATTAGTTATCTAATGTAAGAGAATCATTTTATTTTCAAATCTACAAATGTGAATTGGATTGTTGATTTATAAATATTATCAAATACGGGTAGATTGGTGATTGAGGAGCAATTTTGTTAATTTATGATAACTGCTTAAAAGTTACAGTGATTCCATAAACGTGCAATTTACATTGATATTAGATAAAGACACAAAATTACTAAAACATTCTTTCCAGAACTTCCAATTTTACACTCTGACAATCAAAGTGCGAAAGCAATGGCAGAAAACCGAATTTATCATACGCGTAGTAAGCACATTGACTATATTCGTGAACAAGTGGAAAATAGGAAGATCAAGATCTAATATTTGTGTTCGGAGAAAATGCCTGCGGATATACTAACGAAATCTCTCAACGGACTACGAATTTTATTCTTAATAAACATGTTCGGTTTAAATTCAATTATTTAATACGTATAGTCATAGTTGTATTAATTTATTTGACAAAGTGGGGGTGTTAAAATATGAAATATTTTAATTAATTGTCAAAATAATATATTTAAAATAAGCGCCAGTAGGCGATAATAAATAAAAAAATAATAAACAAAAAATAATAAAAGAGTTAATGTTGAAAAATATCTATCATCTTTAATTGTTGGTTCATCAACGAGGATTTATGAACTTCGATCCATCTTCATACTCTAACAGAGTTAAATTTTCTTGTTGTCGATGCTGATCAAACTCTAATTTGCCGAATTCGTCTTGGGTTAAATCTGCTTGTTGCGTTACGTCTTCATGCCCTGCAAATTCTAACTTGCCAAATTCATCTTGAGTATGTTGTCCAGTTTGATTATATTCCACGTTTAGGACGTCCCGTTTTTGCTTTTGAGAATGTTGCCCAAATGTTTCTTGAGTGACATCCTGACTACCGAATTGCATTTGCTGTTGGGTTGAATGAAAAGTCTGCGCTGTTCTGATGTCTGAAATATCCTGTTGAATTCCACTTCTAACGTCAAGTTGATTACGTCCATATTGGTCCAACGTCTGAGTCCCTGCCATACCGTGTTGTGTTTCTCGCTGTTGAGTTTCGCCCATATCTTTAGCAATTGGGTCAATTTTCGCAAAGATCTTCATGAGATCATCTTCAGACGCTGTATCAACAGCAGATTGTAAAATTGTTTCGGATTCGGTTGCTTCGTAGACTGGTTTAACGTGTTCTTGCCCGATTTGCGAGTTGCCACGATTTCCAGAATCTGCAAATGGTGTTGCAAGCCCGATGTTGGTAGCTGTATTTGTTGTAAACTCTGAAGAACCAGCAGCGTTTTGATTCAAAGGGCTAGTTGGTGAAACAAATAGGAAACCTTGATCAGGTTTAGTGATTGCAATATTTGAAGATGTGATTCCAAAAGTTGCAGCTGCTGTGGAGGATATACCGATATTTGAAGTGGTTAATCCAGGGTTTTCGTTATTAGTTGATGATCCAGACCCGATAGGTGCTCGATTTGTTGTTGCACCTTCGGTATTATCTAAATACTCTTTGCCGAATCCATTTTGTTTGAATTTATCATAATTCAAAATCGTATCGTCGTCTTCAATGGGTTGAAGCACTTCTGGTTCGTCTTGTGAATGCCCATACCATGCACCATGGTGTGCAGAAAAAGCATCTCCGTGTTGTCCAGTATGGTGACTGTGGTAACCGTACTGAAATCCTTCACCGTGGTGGCTTCTGTGGAAATCTGCTGAATGGTCATGTCCAAAATATCCTGATTGTCCTCCCGAATATCCATGATACCTTCCAGAGTGTCCATGGAAATGGTGCCCACCGAAATGGTGTCCACGGAAATGGTGTCCACGGAAATGGTGTCCATGGAAATGAGGATGGTTGACATCAAAAGAAGTAGAGCCTCTTGAAGACTGACCAGCTTCATCATGTTTGTGTTAGAGGTCATTGTTGCGGTAGGCTGCTGATGATTGATCGAATTGGTAGTGTTGATGATGGTATCCATGAGGCTTAGCAGCAGATAATACCACAATTGTGGCGATAATCAATAATGAACGCATTGTTGTTCCACCTGGAGTAATGGTAATTTAGTGAATCATGATAAATTTCCTTCTTTTTATACAATTATATCATACTCATCCAAAAGAATATCCACCAAGGTTAATATATGCGTTTATAACTTTCGAAATAATTAAAAAATCTTTTGCGGTTGTTATTAAAGAAAAGGAATTACGCATCGAAATTAAATTAATACGACGAAAATATTCATCATTTTAATACTTGCATATTTGTAATATAATATATTTTTGGCACAGTAATATTTTAATACATTTCGTTTTAATTTACTCTGCGTCGAAATATAATTGAATATTACAATTTAATTCAAGTTGAATGAATTGAACTCTTACTTTTGTTGTATTTTCACTGGAGTACACTTAATTAAATACGTATATGAGTATGTATTTATTTAGTTCAGTCACAACTAATCATATCTATGAAATAATTCTTTTTTATATACTACATATGTATGCTTAGTATCCCTACCCGTAGAGCAACTCCCCACTTGAACCCACATTTAAAATTATTAATCATCAATTTAAAATTTCATCTTTCCCATCATCATCTGGATGTCCTTCAAAAAACCAAAGATTTAACAATTCCAGATATGTGTTCTACCATTTCACTGGTTCGAAGAATTTGTCGTGATTTCACAATAGGGCAAACTTGTTTTCACTTTCTTATACGCAGTATAAGTAAGTATTGTAATCATGAAAAATTTCGATGTCGAGATTATAAGGGAAATATACCTTTTGACCTTCCCTGAATCGAATCCAACTATTTTTGGCATGACGTGCGATTGTGTGTGTGTGTGTGTGCGTTTGTATGTGTGTGTGTGTGTGTGTGTGTGTGTGTGTGTGTGTGTGTGTGTGTGCGTGTGTGTGTGTGTGTGTATGTGAGCGCTCTACAGCCCAAACGGCTAAAAGGAAAATTAGGAAATTTTAAACTTAACATTTGTATGTGCCTGACTAGAAAACCCTTTATTTTTGAAAACAATATTCTCACCGGAAGTGCATGTTTACTCTAGTAATTTTTTGCGGTTTCTGCAATTACTCAAAAATAGTTGCAGTTACAGAAAAATTGATACATTAAAAATTATAGACATAAGCATTTTGTACAACTTTTATTTGAAACTTTTCTTCCCAAACGCTACCGTAAACAAGAAAATGGCTATTCAAATTTCTTTTTATTAAATTTATTTTTACATAAATCGTATCATCTGCGCCTTTTTTATCAAAAAAAAAAACAAAAAATACTTAAATAATTTGAAGTTTGACATTTTATATTTATTCTAAGAAATATATGTAGTGTAAAAGTGTTCCAACGGTTAAAACAAATATTATAAATTAGAAAAAGTATGAAAATAGGATGTGATTTAACCCAAAAGCGTATAAGAAAGTACGGTGCATGACACTGCAGATGTTTTTATTTATTTATTTATTTTTATTTTCATAAAAGACTTGTTTTTGTACAGGTCAAATTATAATCAGACTACCATAATGCAAGAATTATATTTATAAGTAACTATAGAGAAACATCTGCAGTGTCATGCACCGAAATTTCTTATACGCAAATGGGTTAAACCACATCGTAGTTTCATTATTTTTCTAATTTATAATATTTTTTCTAACCTTTAGATCGCTTTTACACTAAACATATTTCTTAGAGTAAATATTGAATGTCAAACTTCAAGTTATTTAAGTCTATTTTGTGAAATAATTGACAGGCGCAGATCATACGATTTATGTAAAAATATATTTAATAAGCAGAAATTTATTTTGAAACCAGTACTCTTTTTGGAAAAACATTCAAGCAAAAGTTGTGCTAAATATAAATACCTTTAAATTTTGTTAAAGCAATTTTTCTGTAACTGTAACCGTTTTTGAGCAATTGCAGAAACTGCAAAAAATTACTAGAGTAAACAGAAAATTCCGCTGCAAAATTTTTTTCAAAAATACAAGGTGCACACCCCTGGCATTTGCAAATCTTGACTTTAAAGTTTCATAGTTTTACCTTCAACCGTTTAGGCTGTAGAGAACTTACACACAGACGGAAGTCATTCCAAAAATAGTCGGAATCGATTCAGGGAAGGTTAAAACGTATATTTCCGTTAAAATCTCGAGATCAAAATTTTTCATGATTACAAACTTACTTATACTGCGTATAAGAATGTAAAAAGAATACATAAATGGTTTACTGCAAAAAAGAAACCGAGTGTAGTTTTGTAAAAAAAAAAGAAACTGATTTGGATTGATGAGAAAATTTGTTGTTGCCGCGAGAAAAAAAAAATAACAATAATACACTATAGTCAACATGCAAACGTAAAGACAGTTATATGTGGCATACGTCCGCTATCATTCATATCATTCTTGGCCTGTTTTCGCAAAAAAACCCATCCAAATGACCCGTAAATATCTCGTAATAACGATTTATTAAACTTGCTATCCATGAACTTCGACTGATCCCGTTTTCTGTTATCAATTTTCGGTAATTCTTATTATAAACAGATGTTTGCGTATTTGTTGCATTTATTCAAGATGATTTTACATTGGAATAATTTGCTCATATTCAACGGTTCTAAAATGTTTTTAATAACTGAATTAATTCTAAATATTCATAAATCTAAGATAAAATCGAATAAAGCATACATTACATTGTAAGTAATTTACGTTTCTCAAAATGAAAGTAAAATTTGTTACAGAAACCTCCAACAACCGTCCGAATCTACAACCGAATTGATTATTACACTTGCCACGGTGAAGATGCGATTCATGAATCGCAAGATGTTTTCCAGACAACAGCGGCGCTTAAACAAATGGGCGTGGACCAAGAAATACTTGAATATTTAGTTCTCAGCAAAAACAATTTTGAAAAATTTACCAGAAGTTTATTGCTAGTTAAACAATATCAAGTTGAGGTTTATGCCAATCAAGGATCAAATAAAAACAATGATTGGATCCTGGAATTCAAAGGATCCCCCGGCAATTTATCCCAATTCGAAGAAGTCTCTTTTGAGAATTCCGATAGTGTTTTGAATAGTATTGTAATGGGAGTGAAAATGGGATCGAAACAGGTTGGCTATTATTTCATTAATACTTATTCATTCGCAACATTTAATTTGCTGACTGCAGGACATTGCCGGGGCGACGAATGCTAGGCCAGTGGATCAAGCAGCCTTTAAGAGACATTCTTACGCTAACAGATCGGCTAAAAAGAATAATTTATCCTGGGGATTCAGGGATGTTCCAATTAAAATAATATGTTAGAATATTTTCCCTTATACTTTCTTATATGAAGTATAAGTAAGTTATGTAATCATGAAAATATTTCGAGATTTTAACGGAAATATACCTTTTGACCTTATCTGAATCTAATCTGATTATTCTTGATATAACGTCTGTTTGTGTGTTTGTGTGTGTGTGTGTGTGTGTATGCGCGTGTGTGTGTATATGTGTGATTATGTGTACGTATGTTTGTGTGTCTGTGTGTGTTTAGGCGCTCTACAACAACGGTAATTAGGTTTTATTATTTATTTCTCATTATAATTTTAAATTCAAACTAAAAACCACTTTAACATCTTCCAACACAAAATAATTTCGAATAAGGCGAGAAAAACTTAAAACAATGTTTATCAAAATGAATTCAATTAAATTTATATGGAAATAATTTTAAATATTAGCCTTGAAAAGATTAAATTAAACATAAACTTGACTATATCAAAATATGCATTCGTTTTATTATACCTACATGTTCACTATTTATAATTGTACATTTCTCTAATTTAACATTAGCTACTAATAAATATGATCATGTCTTGGATTATTATATATTTTTGATATAAATTAAGATAAAAATATTGGGTGTAACTAAGCCTGAAAGATATGTATCACCAACTAAATTGTGGCTTGTAATCGTAGTTTTGGCATAATCCGAAATTGGGATTTGTCGATCTATGTTCGGTTTGGGATTCGGGGTACGGTATAGTCGGATTACAATTACAAAGAACCTTCGATCGTGCGTTTGCGTGTATACTACCAACCCAGCGTGCTCATTAGCGAATACGCGCGTCGCTACGTGCTGATACATCATGAGATTCATTACCGTGACCACCGTCGCATCGAGGGAAAGCGAACGTGCTATCCTAAGCGCACTCATAATTATTACAACAACATTGCCAAGAGGACTGCCAGCAACAGCATTTTTGTGTCAATGTATGCTGACGGGCGTCATGTATACAAGCAAACAGATCAAATGTATTGTTTCCTGGATATCCGATAGTTTGGTTCAGCTATACCCAAAATGTTTAGGGATCTACAAAATATAATCTACATACATACACATGCAAATTGGGAAATTCCATAAAAAAAATAATATATTAACGTTTTCAGATCCTTTATCTAAGAAATGGTAAAATTTGTACTGCAATATAACAGAATTTTGCTCTTAATAATTTTTTTGGAAATTTTTAACGTAATAGTAAACAAATATTTTTTTTTTACTAAGCAAAAACAAAGTCAAAAAAGATACTCCAGTGAAAACCACTCTATTTTCTTTATTTACTTGTTTTTTATAGCCTATCTATACTTATATGCAGTGAACACAGTGTTGCTGCAAGATAATATGGTTGTCTTTCTTTTGAATTTGCTTAAGTATAACGTTATATGACATAGTATCTACCACCGCCGTTGGCACATCGTGCATAAATGTTATACGAGTTGACACCCAGCCAACAGACTTTGCGCGGCTATGAAGGATGATGGCTTGGTGTCGTACACCCAGACGAGGGAGGGGGGATTGTCCAATGTATCTTTAACGTTCCTCCAGCCGGAGAGTGGAGAAAATCTTCGTATCCCCACCCTTACATGCCGTCGGCGGAGAGATAAAAGAGACGTTGATGTTGATTGATGAAGAAATCGTCCGAAGCCGCGCATAGTCTTATTCACTAAGCACTAGGCACAATCTTCTAGGATACGAGCGATCGTTTCATTGTTCCCTTGCGTCCGTGCATGTTGTTTGCCGCACCCGCTTGCCTGTCTGATGCTTAACATTCCTGTTTCCTTGTATGTACGAGACCGTTGATTTTGTTTAACTATATTACGTATATATTGTATGTTCTTACTCAAATAGCCATTATTATTACGGTCCCTGTTATGCTTCAGCATAGTATTCACATCAGCAGAACCATGCATTATAATCAAATTCAATCATTTTTGTCAATATTGTTTAACTATGATGGTCAAAAAGACATGTTGATATGTATAAAGTAAATAAAGTTTTACTTTCTTTAATGAAGTTATTGTATTGTATTGTAACTTATTGTATTGAAATAATCATGAAAAAATCGATCTCAAGATTTTAACAGAAATGTGCGTGTATGTGTATGTGTGTGTGTGTGTGTGTGTATGTGTGTGTGTGTGTGTGTGTGTGTGTGTGTGTGTGTGTGTGTGTGTGTGTATGTGTGAGAGAAAGAGAGAGAGAGAGTGTGAGTGAGTGAGTAATTTAAAATTAAGATTTGTTTTTAACTAGTTTTAAAACTTATATTTGGAAAAATATTTAAGCCGGTTGTGAATTTATGTTCCTTTTATTAAAGCATTTACATACTAGATAATTTGTATTACATTACTCAGCAATTGAAAAACATACAAAACAATTACATATCATACAAATATAGAAGTGTAAATAAATGTATGCGTAATTCGTATAAACTGACTTAATAGGTAAATTACATCGATTTTTAAATGATACAAGAACCACGTTACATGAATACAGACACAGTTATAGGGGTCCGAACAACCAATCGAACGTCTATATCCTGTCAAATGAAGCAGATATCTCTGTCGCTTCTACATGGACAAAAAAGTATCCAGTGACATTTTCAACAATAAATCAATTAGTGTAGGATAGGCGAGCGAGCAAAAACGAGATATAACTATTCTCTGACAATGAGGGGGTCGAACGAGAGATGATAACTGCTCACGCATGTTTTGACGGATGAACGTTGACAATAGCCTCTAGTCCGCTTTTTCCTGGCGCTGCGCTGCGCTGTACGCACGAACCCTTATAGCACTGCCGCTGTTGCGACCGGGCGTGCTGACAGCTAATGGATATCAGTTCCCAGGAAATTGGCGTGGCATGCATCAGACCAGATATACACGCCAAGTAGCAGGAGACGGAAAGTTAAGGCAGACATCGTCAAGAGTGCACTTAAGATATATAGATATATATGAAAAATGAGTTCGGAACGGTGTCACTTTAGCGATCGAAGGCTGCGATATTGGCAAGTTTTCATATAGGGTCACGATCAATTTTCATACCATTAACTAACGATGTAAAGTGGATTAAATTAATTTGCGTTGTCTATCAACACATTTTGCATGCACTTGTTAGGTTTGCATAAATAATAGCATGTACCCAATTGTTTAGTCAGTGAATTATTGAATAATTTTTTTTTGAACATATCAGCAACTAATAAATATATCCACAAAAGCTTACACTGAACTTTCTTATACGCATCTTGATAGATAAGAAATATATTCAAATATAAATTGTGAATAGTTCAAGATTTCAATTTTTAATATTTTACTAAGTTATAATATTTTATTAACCATTGAATCACTTTTCCACTAAATATATTTCTTACAATAGATACTAAATGAAATTAGCTTATGAATTAATTAAGTATATTTTGATATTCGGGAAAACAATTGACGGAAATATTTGATACGACGCGAAATGTCTTTAACATTTCTTTTGCCTATTGTTACTGTAGTTTTACGAGCAAAAACTGTTGCTCAATAATGAATGAATAAATAAATAACTAAGGCGTGAAATATAAAAAAAAAACTGTTTAACTTTGGTAACTTAAATGGCACCGTTTTTGTGTATTGTATATTAAAAATAATGCAGTATTTTAAAATATTTCCTTAAACCAATCCTGACTGTTCATTAAGAAACTATTTGCACCATCTTCAGGATTTTTCGTAATCTATAAATTAGACGCTGGCAAAATTGTTACAAAGAGAAAAGGTTAAAAAAAATCGACCGTAGATGTAAGTCTTACATTGTGTAAAATTAATTGGCAAAAACTGGTACGAACCAACAGATCATTTCTCTTCATTTTCCACCGCAGACAAAGTCACAAAATATATAGTAATATGAACTGAACTGAACTGAGTAGCAAGTGCAGGACTATTTGGTGCATGCAACTACACAGATATATAGGAAATAGAGCATAAACTGAAATTACGGATCAAGAGAATAAAGCTAGATAGATATGTTTGTTGTTTTGATTCTCTTCATAAAAAACTGATAAAAAGAGTAAGCAATATATTCAATAGTGGCATATTTCAATTATCATAATTAATTTCTATAAGTATATATTTTCGAACAGCTGTGATTAAATGTAGATTTACAATTGTTTCTAAGTAATTTATTTTAAATTTTAAATCAATTTATATCAGAAATAGATAAAAAATTATCATTATAATAGGTAGTTTTATGGATAGAATTATTTTTATATTAATGTAGTAGGAAAATTAAGAATTCTTTAAAACAGCGATACAGAAAATAAGATAGCTTCCACAAATCTGTGAATGTGAGCGTAGAAAATCTACAGTATTCCAAATTTAAATATTAAAAAATGACAAAAACATTAGTTTTTATTTTCTTTGTCAACTTGAGATATTTAAATCAACTTACGCTTACACTTGTAGTATTTACTATATGGATTGGTGCAAGGTGTATAGTACAGCAGTAGGTTAAGTAAGGTTAGATGAGGTTAAAGGTAGTTCTACAAAATAATGATTTAGTTGACATGGCGTCGTCGCCGAACCACGGAACATCCTCGGGCGCGCACTTCCAAATCCCCGGTTACCGCATTGATTTATATCGGTCGGCGTTACCACAAGAACAAATCAAGCATCCATATTTTGTGTAACCACGCGCAAACACAACCTCTGTTTATATAGACTTTTCACACTTCATGCCAGTGTTTTATTTTTATTACATATTTTAGCGTTATTGCAAATAATACATACGTGATAAAATTCAGAATTTATCTATTAGGGATTGAGTGATTTATTTCGGTAATCGCATATATACATTGTATAAGAAAATTACAAATATAAAAACTAAAAAATATATTCTTTTTGTAGAATCTAAACTTTAAGGTATACCCACTTTTATAGGATCTTCATATCTCCTAAAGTACGACTCTGATTGTATTTAAATTACAAATAGATTCAATCTTGCACCCACACAATATATAGGGCTAATTTGGTTGAAATCGTTTCGGTACCTTCAAAGAAGAAGAAGCGACAAAGTTGGTCTTACGAACTACCGAGCAACAAACATTTTACCACGTATATGAAATATTTACATGATCGGAATCAGGGAGATATGAAATGAATATTTGTGAAATAATGTTTGATTCATTACGACTCAAGCATCGAAGTAAACACGATTAAAAATACACAATAGGTTTAGTTACCCACAAGTAAGTTGGATAAAATAAAATTTATTATAAGTCAATATTTTGCTCATTGGTACGTGTTCTCCGAGGATGCTGAACGTGGGTGACCTATACAAACAATTTGATTAACGAGATGTAATGGTTGATTATCAACCATAACTTGTATTTTTGAGATTTTACTCACGCTACTAGTATGGAGTAATAGTGTGAATTTCTAATTAACACCATCCCTACAAATTAGTTTCTTTGATTATAAAATAAAATGCACAAATTGTAAATGGAAACTATTTTAATAATAATAAAGATATAATATAAAGTTTTTGAGATTAATGCCAGTTCATGTTACATAAACAAAAGTAACGTTGCAGCAGATGTTACAGCAAAATATTTCATATACTTGAGTCGTAAATTAAAACAAAAGAAGAATAGAGAAAAAATTATAGTCACATCTGGTGGTTTGTCAGCACATTTAATAAAAAATACACGTGCCGTGAATATGAAATTACATTCCGTGTGCTACATTTTTTTCATTTTCATTTTTTTCTCCTGATTTAATTAAATTGCAAGAAAATGTTTCTAAAATATGAACATACTAGACGCCATTCATTTCATTGCATACCTCTACATTTTTATTAGCAAATGTGCGACATTACACTAAAACATAACAGCAAATTGTTTGAGAATTGTGATAATGATTCATGAAGAAAATGAGAAGAAAAGTATCTTCACAGTTTTGTTTTTGGAATAAAATACGTTGCGGGTTTGAATTTGACATTTCATAACGATAGGGCAAAATAAACAGAGAAGTGTTTAAAAGATTAGTGATACATGTATTTATATATTTTATATATGTAATTTATTTGAAAATAAATTTTCTGCAATGAATTTCCAAAAGTTTTTATTTTATCGTCCTTCTTATCCAAAGCTGCTATGTAACTGCATAGCTTTTCCATAATTTATTTATTAAACAATTAAGGAAATAAATATTTGTATATTTAGTATCCTATCACTAAAATGCACATTATGTAGATAGTTATTACCAAATAAGTGGAATGTACTAAATACCAAATAGCTTAGCTAGTGACGCTTGGAGCATAAGAGCAAAAGACATCAGGGGCTATCAGAGGTCTGTTTGGTCGTAAGTCGTGGTGTAGTCGGTGCAATGTGGCCAACCCCATACTCGTAAATATCGTACCGGACTATAACAAAGCCCATGGGACGGTAACGACGTCGAACGGCGTCGGTGCCTACAACTGTTCCCGTGAGAAATACAAGTACGTTAACAGTTTCTACATCAAAACAATATAAGCTCTCTAGAGTATCTGGTTACCAGTATACGTTGAAAATTGAAAATCCGCCAACTTAAATGCGTATTAAATAATATTGTAATTGGGTTATAACTTTTGGTGGTTAAACCATTAGACTGTTCTATCAATTGTTTTCTCATTGCATATTTGTTCTTATACCCAACACAAAACGTTTTACAATGAGATTTTATTTAAAGACTTCTGTATAGATTCTATTATTTACATATACATCTTAAATAGATAACCAAAAACATCAATGAATGATCAAATCAGAGAAATAGCAATTGACATACATTTTGGTGTCTCACTGCCAGTATGAATTATAATATCAATAATCTGGTGACATTTTTATCAACAAGTTTCTTTTTCTTAGGTTTATGTACATTTTTTAATAAAACATAAAAATAAAACGAAAACCATGTGCAAAGAGAAATGTGGCAAAAAAACGGCAAGTTTTTAAGGTAATTCAAAGCCATTGTTAGCTCTCGGAGAAACCGCTTGATAACTTTAATCAAACTTCTAACCGACACTCATTTCTGAAAACTACCTCTCGGGGATGTCCTCTATTCTCATCTTTTATAATATATTGCTAGTGACAAGACACTCTCTGAAAAAAACAACTTGAAAAGATCTAATTTTCTTTGTACATTTATTTACAAAACTTTATATATTCTATAAAAATAAATAAAAATTTTCATGCACAAAAGAAGATAATATACATTTTTTATTAAATTGTAGAACTGTTCGGCAAAACTTTCATTTTTAACTACTCATTTCTATTTTGGCAGAGCCTGGACTTCAATAGTAATTAGTGCGTGGTCCTTTGTTTATCTTCTTACCAAATTAATATTTCTTATATTTGGTTGTACCTGTAACTTTGTGTCAGTAGCTCATTAGCTTGGATCAACTTTGGTGTCCTACTAGCATTGGGGCTGAAAATTATACTATTTGATATTAAAAAATATTTAACTGCATACTAATTTAATCTCATTATATAGAAACTAAATTCATTAAATTTATCTTAAAATAAATCAGTCCATTAATATTTTCTTCCAAATATCACGATAATACGTACAAATCTTTCGATTTCTTGTAAATGACTTTCCTCTTTCTTTTGATATGATTCATTCCTAAAAAGGAATCTTATTTATAAAAGTTTCAACAAAAACTACCAATTTATTTTTAAGATGAGATTGGCAGAAACCTGTCGGAGAGGTTATTGCTTCTAAGAAATAAAATTTTAACGTAGTGGATAAAAGTCATCTTTAGATTTATAATTCTTTCCAGATATCCACCATAGCTGAGTTGAACTTTCAATCACCAATTTATGTTGCTGCTATTAAAATTTAATATGATAAACTTAATTAGAACTCTCCAACGGACGTGATTTTAATGATGATGACCATTTATAGCTTAAAACGGTCGTGTGAAGATCCCTTTGATCGCAACATAGGTTGTTAGTGCATTAGGTAAGAATATAAGTCAATTTCATACTCCAAAGACTATATAAGATTTTGGTAACTCTCGAAATGAAATTAAGATAATCAAATTCATGCCAGGAAATCGAACAAGTTTGGTAAGCAGTTGATTCAGTTTAAGCAGTGCATAAAAGAACTAGATTTATTACAATTTTGATTTTAACTGTTTAATAGTTAAGACGAAATATTATTTTTTTGGTCTATACATAAGACGATAGATTCATACAACTAAATCATTTATTGAAGCAGATAGCAAAGACATATAACTCAAAATATTATTTTAGCTGTAAGATCTAAATTATAAAAAAAAATTAATGCCATGAACAAACAAATAAAATATTAAAAAATTATTTATTTATTTGTAAGAAAATGGTGTCAAATAGTTGAATAGTTCTCTAATTCTTGCAAATCTGATTTCATATACGTAATTTAATTATTTGTTTTGTATTTGTGGAATAAATCTTAATTATAATTATTATATAGAATCGAAAAATTTAGTTTCGCTTTTGAGAAAAGTATCTAGTCCGGAAAGTAATATATACTACTAAATATTGTTTAACCACGAAACAAATAAACTAACAATATAAATATCGATCATATCCTTCTAAACGATTTCAGATTCGAAAGAATCGAATACCGCATATCTTTATATGTGTAGGTTATCGTTTATCGTTTAATCCAACAATATATCGGAATCGATCGCACACGTCCTGACCTACTGCGATCTAAACTCACTCACGTACTTCTACTTACTATATGTGTGTAGGGCGAGATAAGGTTCTCTCTCCCCATATGACATTGGCTGTGGCTTCAGAAAACGTGGTGGTGTTCAGAGACGGCAGCCAGAAGCAGAGGCAGAGAACGCGGGCGAAAAGCTGCCAAGCATGTGTTAAATTTTTCCACAAACCGTTCTCGTTGCGTCGCGGTTTTTCATGTTATTCAAATTATCATAATGCGTTTTTGATATTTGCGAAACCGAGTGATGAGCTTTTGATTATCTGGGTACGTTCTTCCTGCACAATGTGAATCCACCGATTTATTTGCCCTCAACGTTTTGAAATTAATGGTTCGCATAAAATTTGTTAATCATTCATAAATATGTAAATAAATATAAATCATAAAAGTCTTATATTTAGATATGGTTTATTTATACAGAAACTGATACAATTAAATTATAAAATTTACAAATTTGTGCTCATTAAATACAAATGTACATATACATATGTCTAAAGAAGTTTAAACAATCTGTAATTTTATAATCATATTATAAAGTTTACAACATTTAAATTTCAGTCTGATTCCGCAGCGCAAATCATATCTGATTTTTACTTTTGCAGGTAGTATATTGCGGGCAAGCTGTTTTATATAAAAAAAGTTTCATTTCAACATTTCTCAGTAGGTGTAAAGCGAATTTCATTAATAAACAACTTTTATAAAAATGGTTTTGCTGCCGAGCTCACTTTAATTAAATAATACCAGAAAACGCAAAATAAACTTTTTCAATTTAAACAACGTTGTTCTTTGCTACGTAATAACTGTTGAATTATATTTTATTTCTTTGTTTAACTTTGCAACAGGAAAAATACATACATTTCGATAGATTATATTGAATTTTTTCATTTTTTTTATATACTATAACTGAAATACTAAATAATGACTTTTATGATGTATCTCTTACACCATTTTACAAAAGCTACATTTTTATAAAATAATAGAAGGAATTCAAGGAATTTCAATATTATTTAATCAGAGTTGTTTATTGCTTTGATCATGGCATTGAAATATAATCATCTTGTTTTACCAAATAAAAGTTTCAATTAGCGGTATCGATATTTCATTACAGGCGTATATATTGTGAGAATAGTATATGTGATATTGAGTTTTAAAATGATATATAGCAAGTTTGTAGTAATAAAAATTTAAAAACCAAATAAAATATGATGCTCTTGGCTGAACGAAGCGTATACAGGCACAGTAATATCCGATAGCAATCACAACATGGACAGTTATTGATTACAACAGTTAGAGTATGGACGGCCATCAATCGTTGAATACACTACTGTCATATCAGTGCAGATATTACATTCAGTGGTCTGTTGGTTCGTCAGACACGACTAGATTTGAATGAACGCAATTTGAACGAATGTAGTGTCAAAAATAAATTTTGGAAATTTTGATCAGTAATGACATTATAGCTGGCATGAAAGCTTGACATTACTTTAAACCGATTTATGTTTCGAATTTATAATCGGCTTTTGAATGATTTTACAGATTTATAGAAATATATTACACAAACAAATAGTCAAATGAAAATAACGTGTGATTGTAATGCTATTATAAGAAGTAACAAACAGTATCTTTGGCATCTAATCTTTAATCTATTTTATAGTCAAACATTTAAAAGGTTCAAGAATTACATCATATGTGTTACTCATTCAGCTTGCCGTATGTAGAACTGAAGAGCTAAAGTATTCAGTCGTGTTTCTGTAGAATCTTGGATTGAAAAATTGATTAAATAAAAAGTTGTCTATAATCATTTTGAATCCAAATAAATATTTAACTTATATACTTGATTATTCGATGTAGCTTACTTAGTCGTTCGTAAGATCAAAATTGTCGTTCCTTCTCTTCTGAAAATACTGAATAGATTGACTTTATATTCGGTATATATAATCTATGGCTACACAATTTAATGCTGCTTGCATATAAAACCACCAGCTTTTTTGTTTCAAAAGATATTACCGCACCCCTCTGCCAGCCACTTCAAAACAACTACCTTACATATGGACTATAGATTATTTTTTTAAATATCACAAAATTTAATATAATTTCCACTATTTATTTGATTTTAGAATATTATTTAATAGTGAAAGCCTAACCCCATTAAAAAAATCTTTAATAGTTGCATAAACTTTAATTTCACATTATTAATGACATCTATTGAACAACGAAAAATGAAATGGATAAAATCATTTTCAATCGATAGCAATTGGAAATATCAGTAATATTGATGATTCTAATACGTATATACAAAAAAAAATTAAACGCAGAAAATTAGTTAATATATTTGTTATAAAAATCATAATAGTATAGTAAAATCAATTCTCCAATAAGATTTTACAACACGCAATGTGTAATTATATTGAAATCTGCAACGTATTTAAAACGATATGAAAACAAATGTACCTTTTTAGATAAAATGATGCATTCAGTTCTATAATTGTATTTTCAAATATAAATTATATTTTTAAAATATTAAATTGTTTATTTTCTAACCGAACGCTGAACACTGATTTTTTCGTCTCATATACTCAGGAAGGCGAGAAAATATTTCTAAACAACTAATCAAATTGAATGCAGTCAAGACGAGTTGACCCCAATATCGGTTCTTGTGGTATAAACACGGAATTACTACGTTGCCGCAGCACACGGAATTTTGGCTACATTCACCACTGTAATCTTACTAGCTACACGGCAATACAATCAATGCATCTCGGTATATCAAGAAGATACAAATCTTAAGGTGAGGAATCTATTCAATTGTAAAGAGCAGTGGCTCTCAAATATTTTGCTATCGCAGAACACTTTCAAATGAATGATTTTTATTTCAAATATTTATTTTCTTTTATTTAGTTATGAAATTTAAAAAAAAAGCAATTCAAATAATACTCTAATTATTTTATTAATTCATATATTTAGTCTGAAACTACAAATACAAGGCAAATTCTGTTTTTGTAATGGGCAATCAAATTTTTAATGAAATTTGCTTAGATTTATGTTGAGCTTAGTACATATTAAAAGATGTTTTAGTTTCAATTTTGCAAATAATGCGATGTTAAATTTATATAACCTACAAGTTAGCTACCCACTAAACTATTTATGGAAGTTAAACGTAACTATAGCATGTCGTGTCCAAGAATAGCTCTTACTTTCTTTGCAAAATAGTCCTGCTTTTTGAAGATGTATGCTCTAAGCATATATTTATAGTTATATGGTACCGGAAGTAAGAAAAGAGAAACTAGTATCCATATTTTCTCAGGAAATGGTTCCGGACCCATTCTCTATTAGATATTAAGTTAATTTGCGAGGGAGCGTAGGAGGAATTAATGAGACGTGGATATGAGTCTAGTCGGCATACTCCTGTTGTCTTCGTAGTTGTCGGCAGTAACAGACTCATAGACTACCACACGTCCACTTCTCGCCTTAATCTACGACCCGACCCCATTTCACTACTAGAGATCTGTATGTGCCTCGCTGTGCTCCCGCTCGACACTCGTAAACTAACACAAGTAACGATGACTTCGCACCTTGTGGCAGCGCACTGGAAATTGCCACTCACCATAATAAATAACACTTGAAAATTGTTTTCGATTGTTATTTTCATGTTTATTTTAGAAATTCATTCACTGGCAAAAGTTAACTAACTGTATGTTTTTCCGATATTAATTTATATCCACAAATATTTTCAGAATATAATGGCTATGTTATTACTATTTAAAGAATTTTATTTAGTAATTTTTTTTCTTATAAATATGATAGCTGACACAAAAATTCATGCTCGATTGCACTAATGCACCAGTGCTATATTAACGGTATTATAACAGGTTCTGGAATTGACGTTATTTATTTGCCAATAATTAAAGTAATATTGGAATTGGAGATATATATGGAATTCAATTGGAATGTGTTTAAATTAAATAAATAAGACTTTGAGTCAGACACATTTTAGTTTGAAACTGTTTAAAGTATTATTAAATAAAGTAATATAACATATATTAGGACATTTACTGAATTAACGAAATATTTCAAGAAGTTTTTTTTTTCATATTTTACTCAAAGTAACAATATATTTACAATTCATCGTATCTTCTTTATACTTATGATCTTGTGAATATATTCTGACAAAATGATAAATTTAATTAAAATTAATTTACATAAGTTCTTTAGTACTTACCCTTTATTTATTGGGTTAAACAAGTTAAAACTAACCCACATGTTTTGTGTAAGGAAGTTAGCTTATAAAGCGTAAAGCGGAACTAGGGATGAATGAATTTATTACTAATAATTGAATTTCACATTTACATGTAAAGGGCCACATTTTAATATTTTGAATATTTGTTTGATTACTTACTTACTATAGCAAATTAAAAAGAAATTAACAAATTTCTTTTTACTTTATTATACGAAGTGATAAGTAAGTAATCATACAAATATTCAATTTTAGCCGCAACATATTTTTTGATGTTCCCTGAAAGTATGTCGGCGCTCTACAGCCTAAACGGTTGAACGCAAAATTATGAAACTTTAATATGTGTTTGAAAAGAATATTCAAACCGAAAGTGGATATTTACGTCAGTCGTATTTGGCAGTTTGTGTAATATCACCGATAACCGTTGCACTTACGGTAAAATAGTAGTTATGAAAATGAAAAATATTAAAATTTAACCTAATTTGTTTTTCGCTTTTGAAATTTATGTAGGTATAAGAAATATATTTACCTAAATTTAGAAAATTTATTGAGAAAAATTGATTTATGATGATCTATATTTAAATTATTTTGGCATATAACTATTATTTTGTAATAGTCGACATTGATAATATTCCAGACAGAAACCTGAAAATGTGTCTAGTAGCAGTTTCCGTTGTCTGCAGGCAAACTTGCATATTATATTTTTAGTTTTTGTTTTCTTACTGAGAGAAGTATTTAAGCTTAAATTATGTGGGTAATTCTGCACTGAGCAAATATGCAGTAGCAATGAGAGTAACTTTAGTTCTAACTACGAACACAATGATGGCACGAAGACTTATGCAACGTCAGTCCCATTATCATTACCTCTCACTATTTAACGCTGTGGCGTTAGTGCGAAATCCCACCGCGACTATTTATTTTCATTTCAATTGATTACATCCTTTATTTAAGGCAACTTGAGTTTATTCCTAATAATATATAATTTAGAGGTACACTTATTTGCGTCACACTGCCTGCTTCAAATTCAAGCACGAAACGCGGTAAACAAAAGCCCAACGACGCCATTCCTATGGAAGCCAATTTAAATTAAATAAACAGAATGCAGGAGGCGATATGCATCAAATGACAACGGGAATAGCTTTGTATACAACAGTATGGCTGTTTGTTTATGGGGCATTCGGCGAAAACACTAAAAATGAGGAGGATCTTCCCAGCGTTAAGTTGGAAACTATATCAGTGGGGGATAAATGTGCAAACAGCTCGCGCAAACAGAACACCACCACCAAATTGCCGGTGCAAAAAGAAGAAAACCTTGCTTGGTTACCCGATGCAATCAAAGATGTAACTTACTACTTGCGTGATTATAAATTTAATGAGTTTGACAGGAGATATGAAACAATGAAATCTGAAAATAAATCGAATTATTATAAATTGTATCCGAAACCACCGCTGAGATCCTTGCATTGGGAAGTAAGAAAACATTGCGAACCATCCTTCTTAAGCTGTATGAAGTTTTTGGTTAAGAAAGTTAAGGATACGGTATCACTCAGACAAGATGATACTTCTGTCGTCATCAATGAACAAAAATGGTATGCGTATTATGTGGCTGTAACTATAGCAACATAAGTAACAAATTAAAGAATTTTAATAACAAACTTCTTGTAACTGTATACTTTTGTAAATATTAGTGTTTCGTTATAATTAAAATATTCTTACTCTAACTGCAGCTAATTGAATTTTTGGTTTTCTGCCAGCCAGAGGAATATTTAAATTTTATAATTTTACTTTCAAATGTAGTATCACAGTTAAAATCTTAAGATCGATTTATTTTAAGAAACCAATACTTGCTTTTTACTTTGTATAAGACAGTAAATAACAAAACAAATCAATGCTAATTATACGCTTAGGTTCCGTTTCGTATTTATATCATCCTGCTAAAATTTATTTAATAAATAGAAAACAATATATTCAAAATTATGTATATCAATTAATTTATGAAAATTATTTAAATTGTAATTCTAAAAATTAATTCAGATGTATTTCTCAAGTTTAATTATTGTTATACGTACATTTCTTGTTAGAATAAGAAATTGTGTATATTTGGTAATGCTGAACTTTTACCTTATATAATAAAATATAATTTGGGCCTCAGGTATGGTGAAAATTATACAAACCAAATTAACGCAATTGATATAGAATGCAAGAATATGAAAGAAAAAGATGATAAATATGCAGAGCCATTTTTAGGACCGATCGAGAAATTTCAATGGCGCACGACTGCCAGTTACTATATTTGCTGGTATGCGATGAACGGAGTGTCGGAGTTGGAGTTTCTTCAAGAACCATGTGATAACTTCAGCAGATGTTTGGACGCGACGTTCGGCCCTAATAATCACGATCCTCGTGCGGACGATAGTAAATCGTTTGGGTGTATATTATATAGTATATGTCCGGATCCATGCTGTCCCATACGCCATATTTCCGCATACAATGAATGCTGGGACAGTGAAGTGAACCCGTGCTTTCAACAGGATAATCCGGTCGACCAACAGCAGCGGAAGTGCGCATTTGAGCGTGATCTGAACAGGGATTTAACCAATCTCGTTCTGAATCGCTGGAATGTTACATGTGAGTGCAGACAACCCGGCTACGTATGGCAGTCACGGTATGGAACCTGTGTTGATGTAAACGAATGCGCTACCGACAATCATACCTGTGATGAATCACGTGAAGTTTGCCTAAATCTACCTGGAAAATATAGATGTGTATGCAATTGGGGATACATTTGGAGTGAAAACGGATGTATTGTTAGCAACGCACTAAATATGATAAAAAAACAGCGAGAACAACTGGAGAAACCCGCTGGTCCATCGATAGCAAAATCTTTATTTAAATGGATATTTCATAAAATATTTTCTAAATCTGAAGAATAGAATCATTTAAATTGTTATTATTTAGCTGCCTGTAATACAGCTCTTTCACTTTCAAGACGCTTGTTCAGGCAAAACGTTTAAAATACCATTATACATATTTTATAAAAATAATCTTGCAAGAAAATAGCAGGAATGGGGAAATTAACAAATAATGCACATATTCTTGCAGATTAACATATAAGTATTCATTTGTTTTATATAATAATTTTATATTATTTTCACAAGTTCATATTTGTAACAAAAGTATCTATCATTTTTTTATTTCCGGACTATATCGCTTATTAACTGTAGTTTAAAGGGTTTAGAAAAAATATATGTGTAGGTTTTATTAATTTGTAGAGCGTAATAGAAACAGGAAGAAGTATATGTCATTGCATGTCATTTAATCAATATAAAATAAAATAAATAAATAATTTAAACACTTGGTTAAGTTTCACAGGTTTTTATTTTAAACGACAATTGTTTCGACTGTTAGGTCATCTTCAGGTCTAATACATTTTACTCTATTTACATGTTTATATATAGGTCTTATTATCTAAATTTTATATTAAGGAGTGGGGAGTTACTGACATCAACTTGTTCATTGACAATGGGTTTTGAAGAATTTACTGCTTTTCTAATTTCTAGATTTTCCAGGTAATTTAATTTTAAGCTATTGTTTTCAATGTGTAAGATTTTAAGTTCTGCAAGCGAATGGTCATATTGTTTACAATGTTGGGATATTCCCGTTAAGTTGGTGTCGGTACCTATTGCTTTAATATGTTCTTTTAATCGGATTGCAAAATTTCTACGGGTCTGGCCAATATATAATGCTTCACATTCTTTGCAATTTATTTGATAGACGCCGGTTTTATTTAATTTATCTGTTGAGGGTTTCTGATTATTTAATATTTTTCCTAACGTTATTTTGTTGCTACTTATGGTTTTTATGTCAAGTTTTTTTAATTGCGTTGAAATTGTTTGAGTGGTTTTGGGAATAAAATAAAATATATAAAATAAGAAACCAAAACGTATTTTGTAAACAAGGCAAAAAAAAAATATATATATAGAATATACTGCATTTGAAATTCATTTGGCGACATGCATTATTCGCAACGAATTAACCACAAAATGCAATAACAAATCCAGCAAAATCATACATTCATACTTATAGCGGTAAACATGAGCTTGTTTTGGTAATATAATTAATAGCAAAGTATTAGTTTCATATATTGTTTGGAAACACAACAATAAAGTTTTGTCAATAGTCAAATGATATATTGATGTATCAAGCAATGTTTAGTGTCCTAATATTTGCGTATAAACTAATAATTTGTAATAAAATATTCATATTTATTAAATATACAGTTACTATACAAAATAAACAAAAAATAAATATAATAACAGGAAAACTTATCCTATTCTAATTTATTTAAAATTTTATTCATTCGGACCTTATTGACTTTTCATGAACGCAGTACAGTTACGAGATAGTTCACCATATTAACTTTTGTAATTAGGTACCTTACATACATGAAATTAAACCGTTACATTTTACAATTTAATTTTCTTGAAAATGTTTACGGAAGCTACAAATTTGATTATTTAAACAAATTGTGTGGTTACAAAAATTTTTTTTTGTTATTTCACACAATCCAATCATTTACACAAATATAATATTATAAATTCACCATATTTGGGAGTTTGGGGTTTAGCCGTAAACCAATTTAAAAAAAACTCGAATCAAGGATATGAAAGTCATAAATATCATAATATAAAATCGGCGTATTATTGTGACCTTCGTATCAATCGATATTCGATACTGGTCATTGATTTATTAATGCCAACAAATCTAATTTAAACGACAATAATTCGGCAATATTGAGCTAAATGCGTAGTATTACACACATAAAATCTCCTATGACAGATATTCCACGCCAAACAAAAATATGTTTCAATATTCTACCATTATTGCATTTTGTTCTAGGTTATAAATCCTAATTTAAAAAAAGTCATTTCCAGATTTTATTAAATTGTTAATTATAGCTAAGCATTTTAATCATTTCTATAATCATTTATAATAGAATATCTATAGATATGTACAGTCTATGTAATGTTATAATCTTTTCTTTTTCATGTGGATAGATGTGCATAGATAAAGCTGATCGAAATTTTATGTTATTATCACTAATGATAATAACATTCACATAAACATAAATCTTTCGCTATAGCTACATATTAGAGTTTTCTTTGCTATATAAAGCATTCGTTAATCCATAAATGCTTTTTTTTAAAGCTTATTTATTTCTACACTTTTTGAAATTTGAAATTACTTTTAACATATTTATATAATACATTTTCTCTGCTTTAAATAAGAACATAGATTATTAGATTATTTAGCGTACCAATTTAATTAAAGTTTTTGTTACTGATTCCATAAAAAATCTATCAATTTATCTACGGTATAATATAAAATATTCAAATATATATTTTTTTCCAATGAGGTGAGCGGATAGGTGTGTGATTGATAAGTTAAAGTAATTATATATTTAAATATTTGTCTTGGTTTGAGTAGATACTGAATTGTTAGTTGAATACAAGAACGTGTATAAAGAATTTGATGAATTCGAATGAAACGAAGAAGTATGTAAAAATGGTCAGGTTGTGAAAGAGTGTAAAAGGTTTTCGGAGGGGAAATAGAAAAAAGCAATATATTGACTTGTATAAAATTAAAATTTCGAGTATTTAGGTGTATTAATTAAATGCATTCATATGTATTCTCTACAGCTTTTGTCATCGAGGTATAACGCCGAGGACGCGTAAACTGCAATAAACGATGCAAATTGAAATGGAAATATGTTTTATTTTTTTAGGAACATTTTATTTTTAATATATATTTTTAAAACTCTCTATTAACGTGATGAATATGAAAACCATAATAGAAAAACCTATGCTGATAATAACCAACGACCTCATTTCAACAGTATTGCTCATAAATGCACACGTTAGTCCTCTTGTGATAATACTTTTAATTAGTGAATTCATACGTGCATAAATAAATATATCATGCATATTTACCAATACCGTTTCTCATGGCCGCTATGCTATCAAAACACAAATCATTATTGACAAAAGCAATGCGACAAATATTTTAACGTTTCACAGATAATTTCGTTCTTTTGTTAATCCGGTTTATCGTTATTTACAAACATAACGAACCAAATGTTTAAAATTTATAACTCTCCCTGCGCAACGTAACGTAACGTATGCCATTGGATACCACTAAATGTTGTTTATATTTGTTGAATTCTGATTAGTAATTCGACTATTTGCTAGGGAAATTTCAGTTGATATGGAAATTATATATTGCAATGCCCATCCTAACCAGTTTAATATAATTATGTAATTATGAGAGAAATTAACATATAACAAGTCAGCTAATAATATTCACCAACAAAACACATCAAAGATAATAATGATTGTGAAGATAAATCATATTTATTTTAGTCTCATGTAAATGTATCTCTGCGAAATATTTAATAAATTTATAGATGCATTAAACATTTCGGTTGCTTGTAAAATTTTTCATGCAATACAATTTAAAACAACGTATTGATTAGAATGAATTTAAAAACATGTTTTACTTATTATAGCAAAAAAATCATGTTAAGATAGTAATAAAGTTAAAAAAATCTAGGTTTAACATATTAATAGGTGATATTTACAGTTTCAAATCAAGAATAATGAATTGGTACACCATAAATGTTTTAATATTTATAATAATTTATATAGACACGTTATTATTTTTGAAAAAGAGGATTTTCTGATCATAATTCGGATGAATATTATTTTGGTGGAATTGTATTATAATATAGAAGCACCGGTACGATACTTGCTAGGTAATTTTAAACCCAGAGTCGCCATAAACATTTCAAGATTTCATCGGAAAATTGAACAGTGTTTTAATGGCATTAGAATTATTTAATTAGCTTGCCGCCGTTCTAAATCAAGTGATATATTAATATGTAATTTCATGATGACATAGAAACTGTAGTGTAAACAGAACTTCATCAAAACGTTCTCTAAGCGTTCTACTCTGATATAACCGAACACTAACAGTACAGTTCCAAGCGCTCCAAGGTTTATAAACGAACGCTTTGAAGCAGAAAGAGCTTTTAGAGCTGCTGTTTGGGACTGGACATACGCATATGAATATACAATATAGTACGTATGTATATAAGATGTAGGTATATAGTATATTGACACTTTATATTGTCAACTTTATTATTTATCATCATTTTATTGCAATTGCTATGTGATGGTTTAATTTTCGTTCTATTTAATTGCTACAGTAACATTGTAAATTTACTTTCTTATACGAAGTATTAAAATGATGATTAAAATTGATATCGCGATTTTAACTGAAATATACCTTTTGACCTTCCCTGCATCAATTCTTACTATTTTTGTGATCTGTATGTGTGTGTGTGTGTGTGTGTTTGTGTGTGTGTGTGTGTGTTTGTGTGTGTGTGTGTGTGTGTGACAGTGTGCGTGGCAGTGTGTGTTAGTATGTGAGCACTCTAAAGGCTAAATGGTTGAAGATAAAATTTTCAAACTAAAAAATCTTAAAATTTACATTTGTATGCCTGGCATTAAAAATCTCCTATTTTTGAAATTAGTACTCAAATAGGAAGTGTATGTTTAATCTATTCATTTTTTACGGTTTCTGCAATAATTTAATAACATTTGAATTTATAGCAAAAATAGTTAGAATATTAGAGAAATTAAAATTTCGTACTACTTTTGTTTAACATTTTCCTTCAAAAATTGTACCGTTTACAAGAAAATGGTTATTGAAAACTAAACATATTTAATTTATTTTTATAGAAATCATTACAACTGTCATTGTTTAACAGAAATACAAATAATATTCTCATAATTTGAGTTTATTATATTTTATAAATGCAATCTGAAACGAATGCATAGCTATGAGAGTAAGAGAAATTGTGTCCGTAAATTCAAGTATATCGGAATTGAATATTATGGATAAACTCTTGTGTGTAGCGTTTTGAAGTGAGACACATTTTAAATCACATATATCACCGACAGCACAGCCTGGTGTGTGCGAGAGTGGATGAGTACCTGAACTGAATGCGTTCCTGCTCCAGACCAAGCTAGCTGGGTTCAATAATTCTTCTATTTCCGATGCGACTAGCGACACGACGTAACACACGTCACCCCTATCTCCCAAATGGCACAGAAAAAGACGGAACGTCCCAGAACGCGTTCGATTTGCTGATCAAGTGACAGCGATAGCCGCGCCAAATTCATGTTACCGGTAGCCTACAACCTATCTCTCCATGTCATTCCATCCGCAGACAGTACAGATGGTTGCACGATAAACCAATGCTTTACCGGTCCGGTAATGGCTACTGCCGATTCAACAATTCCACATTATTTTCATTCGCAGGATCACACATTTTAAATACTTCCCATAATCAATCTTTGCCTGAATTCAAGAACCCTATCAGAATTGATCGATTTCAAAGCACTTCCAGTGAATATTGATCAAAATAATATTTCACCGTTTTAATATAAAACTCAAGCTTAGATATGGTTTTACCGATTAAACAAATTTTAATTAATTAAATCCAAGTAGAAAAAAATTTGAATTAAAAACGACTACAAATGATAGAAATAAATTCGTGTCTGTGTGTAGCTGAAAAACTATATTGCTCTATTATTAAAAAAATGTATTTTCTTAAATGGTAATTAAGCTAAGGCTAGACGATCTCATTGTCTAATGGCTAGATAAGGAATAAGGCGCGCTAGAGCAATAGTTTTTATTTTGTTAATGACACTGATTGTCAGTTAGTAGCATCTGCCAAACAGATTTGTGGTTATAAGTCGTGTTTTGTAGCCGTTATCAAGTTGTCTTCCATTCTCAAGATCTAGTTCAATTAACAGCTACATAATGGACTCCTGGAAATGCAAGGTGATTCAAATCAAATGCTTGAGTATATTTCAGTTTTTATATATAAATGTATTATTTATTTATTAGTAGTTTTTATTTTAATCATCTGATTAGTTTAAAACTTTTTTAAGTTGTGTTGGTTTAAGTATTAATTTTTTGCAAAATTGAAGCCGGATTTCTTTATCACTTACTCTGAGAAGTTACCTTAAGTTATTTCAGGTCACGTTAGACTCATGAAAATTTTGAAATACTATTAAAGCAAAGTCATGTTTTTCATTTGCAAATCTACATATATCATAAAAGAAGAGTGTGCTATAGATATTTTAAAAACAATATGCCACACATTTTTGTTGTGTTTTATGAAAACGAGTCACGTCTTTTTATGGCTTTCCCTGCGTTACAGTAAAATTTACCTCTATAAGCATCAACATACGCACGCAGTCAGTAGGCTTTGATGAAAATTTCTGAAGCCTACGCGTCGTTCAAGTTCCGTGAGTTTGTATTCAGAATTGTAAATAGATTGTAATTTTTATAAATAAACTATAGATACATACCTACATACATATCTTTCCTTTTACATTATTTTCACTACAACAAATATTTATTTAACTATCTAGATTTTTTAATATTACTTATATATCTTTTCATTCGACATTGCTATAAAAACTAAAAAAGCAGACATATTCCTAAAAGTGTAAAGTAAAGAAATAGATTAGGGGAGATCTCAATCCACTTAAAATATATTGTAATGTTTTTATCGATTGGGTGGATAAATTAAATACAAGTTTTTAACTTAAAAGCTATTATTTATCTGTTTGATACACTTCACATAAACTAATACTAATATTATAACACTTATTGAATTAAAACTCTACGGTTTGTTATTTATCTTTATATATCGCCCTTCGTTTTATTAACTGATAACTTTATAAGGAACGTTGATTGGTGACTCACACGAACACTGATTTCTATCTGTCCGCAACTGTCCAAGATGTCTGCTTATATATCCTTGTAGAGGCTATGAATATTAACCGCGTATACGAGTATTATTTGGGAAAATATATGATTTCACAATAATATCGAATACTCATCATATTTGTCGCTTTTATGAAACACTTATAAATCAATCATTAAAGATCGTTGCGATTAATCTGAAAAAGACCTGTAGGAAAAAAACAGAGAGAAAAGATAGCTGTGCAGTAGTATAACGCAAGTGCCATAAGTTAGAAATTTGTGAAGGAACATACGATCGCGTATATCAGCGAATATAGCGACTATGTGGGCGAGTCGTGACTATAAATAAAATCGCGTGAAAGAGAATGATAAAACGGGTGGTACAATAGTCAACGAGGGATAAATTGCGGGGAAGCCCGAGGAAACTCGCTGATGACAATATTGTTTGTGCTTCCTCAGGAGACTGCTGTGCGCAAATCATCCGGCCCAACCAGTCCTGGTTTAAACTTCCCTCATCGTCTCTCCTTTTAACCAGAGTCAGAATAACCTCACTTCTCGACTGATATTGCTTCTATTAAATTTATCATGCCCATTTTAACAAACCTCCGGTTTTAATTAACTGTAATTTATATTCTTCAAAAACAGAAACGAAAAATGTATTCTGGTTTATAGTCATAAAATTTTTAATTATCTCTTGCCTTTTGCTTATGTATCAAAAAAAATATTTATTTTTATATATATATATATATATATATATATATATATATATATATTTGTGTGTGTGTGTGTGTGTGTGTATGTGTGTGTGTGTGTGTGTGTGTGTGTGTGTGTCTGTGTGTGTGTGTGTTTATAGATTAAACTTTAGCGTACTAATGCACCAATATAATCAAAATGCATAAAACATTGAGTATGATCAATAAGATAAAGGTTATATTTGAAATTCCGATCTAGGCAATAAAAAAAGAATATTTGAAACTTTTTTGTTGAAAACCACTAGCAAGTATCTAAGAGTCCTGCGGCGTCGACATCGTTGTCCTAACTCAATGTAACACGTCGTCCGTTGTTTGGAATCGTTCCAAATGTACAAATAGTGGCAGTGGTACATGTGGAAACGAAGAGGGTGAGGTGGTCCAATTTATGAACTCGAGCATCCCTGATAGCTACTGCTGCGTCTCGCGAATTTCATAGTATGATGTGAACGCCTAGTCTGGTTCTACGATACGCGAGCATAACTGCGCCGCATTCTACCAACTATCTGTGGAATGCAGCACTTCTGCCACCACCATCCATATTGCATTTTCCATGCTGCGAATGTAGTGAAATGAAATTAAAAATTACGTATTCTGTCACTGTACTATCTTCATTTAATAACTTTATTTTTATTGTTTTAATATACAGCGAGACAAGGTAACTTATTTACCACAGAGTTACTGATGCCAAGCATGAAAATATATACACAGCCATTATACTAATTAAATTTTTATTTATACAAAAATAAGGCACTGCAAGAAATACAATAAATGTATAACTAATTTAATAATCTAAAAAAAACAACATAAGTATAATCCTATAAGTACGGTAATAATTTAATTTGATTGCCCCATCTAAGTACTTTTCAGTCGTTTCAATTGCTATATTAATTGACTGACCATTTGCCCAAATTACATTTGAAATAAACCCGATCTAATATTTGGCGTTATTGCACACGACACTTGGCCATTTGTGCCAGAAAGCACAGGGAGTCGTAAAAAGAATTTAAAATAGCACTTAATGTTGTCATTCGTAACTTTTCTGAAAGGAATCCGGTACAAATTTTATGGCATGACAATTGAATTAAGCTTTTTCTTTCATTTACAGATTACATTGGAATTCATTTCGTTTAAAATTTATTTTATTCTATGTTCTTTCTACAAAAATGTCAGTTCCCAATAAAATGTCTTGATATAATTCAAAATATTATTTATGTGATGAGGAATATTATTTTGTAAATATATATTTTAGTTTAATTTTGGAACATCTCAATGCTTTCTCAAACACTTGTACACTTGACATGAATTAAAAATGTATTCATGAAGATACAGCAAAACATTTGAAATAAAATAAGTAAAAGCTCGAGGTATGAAACACAGTACATAAAATATTCAAACCGCAATGAGAAAGTGCGTATATTCAGATGCTTAAGACGCGAGTTGTGTCATGTCGTCACGCGTCTCCTATCTAAAATCTTACGACGTGTCCGTCAGACGACAAACATAACAGCCACCGTTGGCATCGTCGCCGGCGCGCTTAGATTACAAATAATGATTTATGTTTGGTTCACTTCAGTCTCGGAACTTCTCCTAAAGAGACATTATTAGATTATCTATATGTATTGAATGATTGTATGGTCTTCCGATGGAGTACATGACGAACCATAGAAAACATTACTATTGACTACAAAAAATAAAAGTTGAACTATTAGTTTTTCATCTGATTATATGGTTATAGTAGTGATTTCAGTATCAGTTTTTTTTCGTTTACCGTAATGTTAGAATATAGAAATTCTGTAGAATCATATCTTAATTTTATCGCCTATCGTTAATCTAACTATCTTCGTTGACAACGATAGAGGCAATAGCAGTTGAAGATTACACTAAATCGATTGCATGGAGATAGTGATTAGCAGACGATGATTCCAATGGCAGACGTAAATGCTGCCCCATTGAATAAGAGGGCTCGTTTATTCTCTGACAGTGACAATCTTTATGGAACTTAAAGTTTTTTTTAAAGAAACTAGAGAGGACGATTATATCAAACTTGTGATCTGATGGTTCTGGGATCGATCCCCAGCGACATCTGATACAAATTTCTCAACGTTTAATAGATTTGATGCCTGTGTGCTCTCGAAAGCATAAATTGTGGAAAGTAAAATTATAATTTGATGATTAACAAGTTTCTGATCAAAATAATAAATAACATATTTAAAAAATAATTATATTTCATGATTTTTTTTCTTGAATTGTCCTTCCTATTTGAACTAATGCATAAGATTCTATAAGAAAGTCCATTTTAAAACTGGAATTTTTTTTTGTAATGCATCGTGTTTTGGCCGCAGGTTCCATGCTTAAACAAATATTTGCTGTATTGGCCAGTTGCCGAAGAGATACTCTACAACATGATACGTATTCTTCAGTTGTTACATATGGTCGCTGCACTACGACGCGCTGCGTCGGTTTGTTCGTATCCCGCGTACAGACTGTATACAGCAGGTTTGATGGCGAAGACGATGAAAGCACAGATACGCGCTTACTGCACCTCCATAAACCACATACGTGACCTGGGTTAATAAATCGACGTTCTTCTGCGAACCAATGCGGAGTCGAAACGCACAGATGTGACCGTTCACGTACCTATACCTATTTTACTTTCTTCTATACCTTATTTGTGTGTACGCACACGTGTATGTGTGTATTTATATACATTATATGTGAATATTTAAGTGTGTATACGTGCTTGTTTATGTGAGAATGTATACGTGCTTTGTGCTTGTGCGCTTGTACTACACTGATATTCATTGCTCCATTATATATTTCTCTTGATGGCAATATGCACGCATTTGTCTGCGCATGACTGCGTGCGTGCGAGCGTGCGTGTATGTGCTATCAGAAGAGCATCCTGGTATCCATGTAGGAGCTTTTACTTTCTTATTCGAAGTAATAAGTATTGTATTGAACTCGAGATCTTAACGGAAATACACCTTTTAATCGTTTTTTTTTATTTGTGATTCTATAGTTATGACATTTATATTTAAAACATCTGCAGTGGCATGCACTGAACTTTCTTATACGCATTTCGGTTTTATGTGTTCGATGTACATATAAACAATAAATAATTAGTCTGAGCAGAAGGCGCAACTCTTAAAATTAAATATTACTTATAATACAGTGCTATACCGTACTTATCACCTCTGTGCTCTGTCACGTAATCAATTAAGAATATATACTGGGATGACCTAAAATTGATAATTTATCGCAAGTAATAATATTGTTGTTGCATATCAAATTAAAGTAAATTTTATGCTCTATATATTTGTAAGAATAACGATTTTAAGAAATCTTACAGATTAAAGAAAATTTGGGCCTTAAGAAACTTCATTTCAACAAATTTATATTTGGTGATAGTCTATGCATGTTAATACATTAAAATCAGATACCAGAAAATTTTAAAAGAAGCCACCTGAGTATGTCTATCCTTTTCCCACCTATATAGGGATAGGATTTAATTCAGATATTTCTGGTTTTTGCAAGAAAACTTGTCCGAATAAGATTGAGAAAATTAGTTCTGTGACCACCGCCGGTCATTGTAGTTCGGTTTTAACGTTACTGTGCATATAAAATGCTATGAATAATTATTGCTACATAGTGCGGGATCATGTAGACTGGTATATGGACATTTTAAAATATAGAGCAATTTTTCGTAATGCGCAATTAGACTCTTCTGAACTTTTGAACCATATTAAATGCAATATTAATTTTATTTAAATATATACTAGAACATTCGCGGTTTGTAGTAATGCGCCGGGTACAACATAGATATTTTGTGCGTGTGTTCAAAACGAGGAAATGGAAGTCGGCTCTTGCAGATCAACTCGCTTGCAACTCTAAATGAGGAAGTGAGTATTTCTTAATAAAAAAATTGCCCTTTTCAGGAAATTATATCTCAATACGGATTTTTACTTTCTTATACGCAGTATAATTAAGTATTGTAATCATGAAAAATTTCGAACTCGAGATTTTAACGGAAATATACGTTTTGACCTTCCCTGAATCGATTCCAACTATTTTTGGAATGACGTCCGTCTGTGTGTGTGTGTGTGTGTGTGTGTGTGTGTGTGTGTGTGTGTGTGTGTGTGTCTGTGTGTGTGTGTGTGTGTGTGTGTATGTGAGCGCTCTACAGCCCAAACGGCTAAAGGGAAAATTACGAAATTTTAAACTTAAGATTTGTATGTGCCTGGCACAAAAACCTTCTATTTTTAAGAACAATATTCCGACCTAAAGTGCATGTTTACTCTAGTCATTTTTTACAGTTTCTGCAATTACTCAAAAATCGTTACAGTTACAGAAAATTTTTGTTAACAAAAATTAATGATATTTATATTTAGCACAACTTTTGTTTGAATCTTTTTTCCAAAAAAAGTACTGGTTTCAAAATAAATTTCTGCTTATTATATATATTGTTACATAAATCGTATCATCTGCGCCTGTCAATTGTTTAACAAAATAGACTTAAATAACTTGAAGTTTGACATTTAATATTTATTCTAAGATATATATTTAGTGTTAAAGCGATCTAAAGGTTAGAACAAATATTGTAAATTAGAAAAATAATTTAACTACGATGTGGTTTAACCCATATGCGTATAAGAAAGTTCGGTGCATGACACTGCAGATATTTATTATAACAGTATATTTTCGCGAGAAATTTTTTACCCTTTGTTTTAATAAGCGCAATTTTTGCTATTTTATTTAATAATTAAAATAAAAATTCAATTTTTTTGCAACCCACATTTTATTCAAAATTCTTACTATGTACCACTACATATATATATATATATATATATATATATATATATATATATATATATATATATATATATATATATATATTTCGCATTACTTTTGTTTGAAAATTATTACAAAAGAGGTACCGGAAACAAGAAAATGATATTCCACCGATGTTATCGTCAATTCCGATCATAAAAGGCATCGGCCAGCTTTTATGTCTCTAATTACCCAATAATAAAACAAAAAATTCACATATTGAATCAAACAGGCTTGAGTTTGGAAAATATATATATTTATTTCACTTTCTCTAGTGTTTTTCATTAAAATAGTATACAACAATCGCAATGCAAATATACAACAAGCTGTTTCATTTCCATAGAGATCACATACAATTTTATATTTCACGAGTAGACAAACATCAAATTCGAGTCTACATTTTAATAATAATGGCTAGTTTTTTCTCAAAAAGTAAGTACCGATTATTAATTATTTTAGATTACTTAATAATAGAACTATAATTTTGCTATTTTCAGTCACCAATTCTTTTAAACAAATTTTTTACAAAAAAAAGGAAATTAAGTTACAAGATACGGGGATGTTATTTGGGAAAGGATGGTTGGGCGTCCCATTTTACATGGGGGAATGGTCCATCTAAATGGCCATTCCAAATTCTTTGTAAATGGGTGAAGAGGCATAGATATGTAAGTTAATTCTACAATCCATGTTTAAAATGGCTAAAATAAATATTTTTTTAGTTCAACATTTCGGTCAACTGAGACGACAAGTCCCAAAATTCAAGTATGTTGCACAAGAAAAGTAAAAGAGCTCAAAAAAAAAACTATAAAAATTACCTGGTTGCAAACAGGGAACAAAAAAATAAAAAAATAAAGAAAAAACAAAAAACTGCATAAAAATCTACCGCCTTTTATAATAGTTCTTAGCTTAGTGCTTATATTTAAGTTTAGTTTATAGAAGGTAGATAAGGACTATGGCTGAGAAACATATCGTGCTTTGGAACTCTGGAAAATTCACGTGTAAATTATTTGGATAAGAAAATTACTTTTTTGATTACTATTATTATATAAACATCAAAATTTAATGTACAATCATAGAAAAATTATAAGTTATTGTGAAACATTTTGTTGCATTATTTATCATGTATTTCTAATACAAATATATAAGTAATTATATAAATAGGTGTAATTTTACATGCAAGGTGGAAATTCAGAAATAGCGAAATCTGTTTCATTATTTGACAGTATTTGTTCATTTAGATAAAAGAACCAACGCGTTCAGTAATTCCATTAGTTAAACTCTACAAGTATATATATATATATATATATATATATATATATATATATATATATATATATATATATATATATATATATATATATATATATATATATATATATATATATATATATATATATATATATATATATATATATATATATATTGTCACGTTATTTTGATCATTTGGGTGGCGATGAAAAATAAAAGAGAGAGAGCTTTTGTTTTTTTTTTTCTCGAATTGAAAAGAAGAAATTATCGTCTCGATAAAATAGTCTACCGTTTCGTTAGTGTGTTTCTTTTTGGTTTTCATACCATTTCAATATCGTTTTCTTTTCGTTTTCTTATAAACAACATTCGTTTTTCGTTGGATTCCCTACAAAACTGGTGCTGAAGACGCGAGGGCGTTCTTGCAGAGGGACTGGCGCAGGCTCAACATCAAGCCTAAAGGACGAGCAGAGTAGGTTTTCCGTATCCTTTTGTTCTTTTGATTATTTGTGTTTGTTATATTTATATATATTAACTTATATTTTTCTAAATTGTATCGGCGCTAAAGCCAAGTTAAGTTTCCATGTTTTCTGTAATAAATTTGTTAAGTTGCCTTTCTTGTCTTTCTTTTATTTAAATTTCAGCCAGGGACGACATATAATAAGAGGCCTAGAGCCAAACCCGCGGTTAGCTAGCCCGGCAACAAAGTTACCGTGTCATAGATAAAATATGTAGGAAGCAGCAACATTTTGAGAAACCTACATAATATATAGTTGCAATGAAGACCCTTTTTTCTAGATTTTCGGAAGTAGTTAGCGAAGAAAAACAACTTTGCACCATTCGGTTGAACTTGGCTCCCTTTTATTCGCAACATGTAGCTGCTCATAATATTTCGACAATTGATCAGCTTAACGGTATATGCCAAAGGTTAGAAGCAGTACATAAGCCAACCTCAAGAAATATACCAATACAACAAACGACGTCAAATCAACAATTCCGCAGTCGTCAGGTAAATTTCATTTCAAAATTATCTTGCTGGAATTGTCATAAAGAGGGTCATAGGTACCCTGATTGCCCTCAAGAGAGACAACGTTTCTGTTTCCGATGTGGAAAAGAAAATTTTACTATTAAAATTTGTATCAATTGTGCTAACGTTCCAAAAAACGCCGTCGAAGAGATGTAACGTACCGGCATGTCTCTCGGCCAGCGTATTTTAACGGTACCTCTTGGAAAGAATGGTTAGTTCAATTATCACATTTTTTTAATACCAGTAGTCTTAAACTACAAAACGTTGCTGGTGGTCCTCGTCCATATTTAAAAGTTTCTATTTGTAATTTAGTATTATCAGGTTTACTTGATACGGGATCATCTTGTACTTTAATTAACTTACGTATGTGGGAACGTATTAAGCTTATTTCTTTTAACTTCGAATATAAACACGTTCAACAAAATATCACTACTGCAGGTGGTCATACATGTACTACTATCGCTGACGTATATATTCCTTTTAATGTGAATGGTAAAGTTTGTACAATTGAGACTCTAATTGTTCCATCTCTTTCTTCCGACCTTATTTTAGGAATTAATTTTTTGTCTAAATTTTCAATTATACCTAATTTTTCGTCTATGACTTTTACATTTTCAACACCTCATATGACGTGTGCTCTCCAAGATATTTCTACTCTTTCCAAAATTGAACAATCTCAACTCAATATGATAGTTGATAAATATTTCTCTTCCGTTAAATTAGCTCTTGAAGCTACTAATGCAATTGAGCATGTTATCGATACTGAAGATTCAGAACCTGTGAAACAAAGATATTATCCTGTCTCTCCTAATATTCAAGAGTTTATAAATACCGAACTGGATGATATGTTGAACCAAGGAATAGTGGTACCTTCGAAAAGTCCATGGAGCTCCCCTATTGTTGTTGTAAAGAAAGGAAATGGTAAATATCGATTCTGTATAGACCTTCGTAAAGTAAACTTCCTTACAAAAAAAGAAACACACTAACGAAACGGTAGACTATTTTATCAAGACGATAATTTCTTCTTTTCAATTCGAGAAAAAAAAACAAAAGCTCTCCCTCTTTTATTTTTCATCGCCACCCAAATGATCAAAATAACGTGACAATATATATATATATATATATATATATATATATATATATATATATATATATATATATATATATATATATATATATATATATATATATATATATATATATATATATATATATATATATATATATATATATATATATATATATATATATATATATATATATATAGATTATATAGATTATATAGAACACTTGCACAGTATATATTAGCATGTACGCGAAATAAAATAAAAAATTGTTTCGCTCAAGAATTTTGCAGGTTTCGTTTGGTCCGTTAGGAAACAATTAGAAATAAAAGCCGGAGAATCGTATCATTTTACTATTGATCTATGATATTTGTATTTAATATTTCGTATGATTTTCAACCGATTTATTAGAAAATTTGTTTTCATATTCACAAATAGTTTACCTTGATTTCCTGAAAATGATAATTTTATATCTTATTACAGATTTTTATTATGACTGTTGCAATTTTTATTTAATTAAATCTTATTTTAAAATAGAACTATGTATTTAATTTTTAAATCGTACTACATATATAATATATAGAACACCTGCACATTATTTATTAAAGTTGCATGCACTCGAAATAAAATAAAAAGTATTTGCCGGTCCCTTTAGGTAATTAGTATTTTCAATTAAATTCATTTTATTATTCATATGTGTATAAATAATATTTCTATTTATATTTTAGTTTATTTTTTTACGTATAAGATATTATTTATACAATGCAGAATATATATGTATGAAAATTGTAGTGTGCCGTGGAACGTCAGCTATACGCTGCACGGGCGAATTTTCGTTAAGACTAAATTTGTAAAAAACGGGGTAAAAAACGCGATTCTATTATAGATTTTAGTGTTAAAAGTTAACTAATAGACTGCCAATTGATATTCTATACCGTTTTTTGTGCGGGGTGACCGATTACATTAGATTTTCGCGAAAATATGAACCATCTACTTCCTGGTTATAAACAGGTACGCCGCATGTTAAATTCGTAGATAAATTAATGGTTTTTATTTATTTTCGTTAACTTAGCGGTCCGAATTGATTATTATTGTTTATTAAATGTTTATGTGGGGTGTTTTTAATAATGTTTATAATTATTTACGATGATTTCTAATTCATTTGCTAATGTTACAGGGGGGTCCAGTCTACTCAACTCTGCATTTTATTTAGAACAAGTAAGTGATTTTTTGATTACCTAGCATGTGCTATTTTTATATTTCCCAGTTTCTTTTTTATCTTTCTTTCTGCATTTACTATTTATTTATATGTATGTACTGTGCCGTTTGTAACAAAGTGAATTAAGTGAGTTCGCGAGTGTTTATTTATTTGTGAACTAACTACGTTAAATATATGCCATTCCTTCCCTGTACAGTACTAGTGAAAGTCTTAAAATTAAATGTAATTTTCCGTATAAAAATCAGTGTTGGTGAGTGACAAAAAATGGTCGTGTGCAAATTTTCAATAAGTAATTTCGGCAATTTAAATAATAAAGTTCTTCGCTGCGCTTCGCTACCAAACAGGAACAACAAGAACTTCAGCTGTGGTAGGAGAGGAACAAGTTTGGATTTAGACTTGGTGAGTACCTTTTGGACTCCTAATATTTCGAACATGCGTTTTGGTCAGTGGTTCTCTTATACGTCGTAAAATAGAAAGAGAATCCGCTGTCATCGGGTGTATTTATATGTTTTATTCTTTCTTTCTTCTTTTTTTTAACTGTTCCTGAGAGCACTAATGTTGTGTAATTAAGGCATGCTGAGACTTAGTTGTAATTTTTAAATTTTGAATAAAATGATGCGTGGTGCTTGTTAATATTGGCGCGTTGCAAATAACCAACTGATGAATCGGCCAAGAAAGCCCATCCGTGCTACTTGTAGTACAGTGGGTGCCCAGTGTATCTGACCGCTCCTGTGCCTACTGCTGCACGACCAGGGTGCAGTAGGACAGTGCGAGGGTTGGTTAGTGCACTGGGAACCGGATTGGTTTGTTGGTTGGTTGGTTACTTAAACTCGATCGCGTACACTGGGCCTGCCCAAGGAGCGAGGTGGGCCCCAATAACTAACTGTACTTTCACACTTACAGGTTTAAAGTATTTTGGACGTCCCAGTCCTGGTTAACTGGGTATCCCCCTTTTAAAGTTTTCGCAGTGTGTGAGAGTAGACTTGCACACTGCACCCTTTGGCAGTTCGCCATCTAATCCAAATTTATTACAGATACGTCAATCTCCATGTGTAACATTGTGTCGTACCCAATGTTACAATACATACACCCACGCACATAATTGTGTGTGCCCCGTGCTTACTAGCACAAAACTAGAATAAGTATCTCAAATTATAGGTAGGGGTGGGAATCTTTCAGATATGTAGGGGGTGGGAATATATTTAGTTAGATAGGTCCCCACCGAAGTACGTTTCAAAAATAACTATAATAGTGTATATATCTCAATGTGGAATCGTTCTTCTAATCAGCTTTTCGTATATTTTTCAATCTAAACTAATGGAGTTGATATTCAAACGTAGTCCATGGGAACTACAAACCTTGACGAGGTGGCGGGGCTTAAACTTCCCTCACTAATGTTTTAGTTAATCTCATATTTTATTTCAATATTATTATGTTAAATTTACATAATACTTTCGATTAGTGCGGGATGCAACCAACAAACACCTACCGCGGCGCGATAAGAAGATAAATAAAAACTTCACAGATTTTTTATTTTTTTATTTTATTTAATTTCTATATTTGTAGCTATTACGTTCAGCTAATAAAATATATCTACCACGTATAAGAAAGTTCAATACAATACACTTAATCAAATACAAGGATTATTTTCATGATTACAATACTTACTGCGTATAGGAAAGTAAAAATAAGTTGCTTTCCCTTTAGCCACTAAAGTAACCCAAGAGTTAATTCAAAGTAATTTAATGATATCACATATATAAAATAACTAATACGTATAAGAAAGTTTCGTGCATGACACTAAAGATGTTTCTTGGGTTTGAAAAACAAATTATTATTGTGTTAGATACATTATATGAGCAAACATTAAATGAACATGTTATGCCAAGAAAAAATAATTAATCAAGCATTAGACAATAGGAATGGCTGCATAAATTTTTCGGAAGTGAAAAACAACAACGTAATGATGTTTTGGGGGTGAAAAGACGTAGTGTAGTTGTGGCTGGCAGAAGAGCAAATTGCGAAAAGGTTTGAGGAGAATTTCATTAGAACGGCCGGTACGCGCTCCGCGGATCGTTGCGATTCTCACGGCATGTCTATCTAACCTGACATGTTTTTACTAATGGATCCCACACTGCCTTCCTTGTACCTCTTCCGTATTTCTTTCTTGCAAAAGGTGTACGTTATTCAACCATTTGCGTTTATTTCTTTATACCTACTAACCTTCGTAGTACTTTCCCGAAAATATTTAATTAAATCATTCACCATCCATTGGCAGCATCGAGCTATTTTTATTATCATTGGCATAACATTTTACTAGATATGTCACTATTAAACTTAGAATATATTAAGAGATATACAAACAAATGAAAGCTTAACTCCTAAAAATAACTAGTGATAACAGTATATCACTATACAATCTACACATTTTGTTCTACATATTTCTTAAGATGGATATCATTTTTATTTTGAATACTAATATAGGGTAAGGTTGCTCAAGTCGTACCCCATAAGGGAAAAAGCGTATAAAACCTAGGATTTATCTAATAAATAAAAATAAAATGTGTTGTTCACTACCTGCACTAATATTGTAGTTATTTATTATAAAGAAAATAAAAAATCTATATTCTTTCACGTAAAATAAACTAAATCCTTAAAAAGTTACATCGGTACGACTAAAGAAACCGGTTTCCTAAGTCGTACCACCTATAGCCAAAGTCGTACCTAAGGATTTAATTAAGCAACAAATGAATGAAAATTTATTTTTTATTAATTAGTTTATTATATACATAATCAAACATCACATATATATATTTTTTTGTTCTTTTATCAACTCCAGCGCATAAATCGTGAGCACATAATTTTCATTTCAAGCAATTTATCATGTTTCCTCTCGATCTACTCCACAAATAAAACAAAACCAATTACTTTTCATCTTTTTAATTTTTAATGCCATTCCTTTTTATTTATTACTGCATTTCTTTTATTTGTCGCATTTTTTACATTTTCATTACAGTACGATATAGGAATCTCATATGGATACGACTTAAGACACGGCACAAGTTAACATTAAAAATAAACATAATCAAATATTGAATAAAATTAATACAATCTCGTTTCGACCAAACGATTATATATATTCTTCTGAATTTATATTTAATAAGTAACATATGTTTATCAATAATTAACTTGCAATATTAACTTCCAAACATATGCAAAAAAGTTATAAAAAAATTGAAATAAACTAACTTGATGCGAGGATTTATAATAAACCACTTTTATAGCACAAAATGACACTTAAAACATTTGGTTGACTCAGATATATATTTCTTTTTGGTTGTATGCGCGGTTGTCTGCGCAGTTCGTTCAGATCTCGAGTGGTACGATTTAAGCACTGGTACGACTTGAGCAACCTTACCCTATATATTTTTGTCGTATATTATATTGACTTAAAAAATTTGTTATGTTATTGGTATAAATATAACAAAATAATTATTTTGAATATAAGATGACACTAGTGTTCTGAGATTTTAGTCTTGTGCGCGAGCTGAGAAACTCGTCGCGGTTCATTACCACGTCTGTTCCACCACCGACTTGTCATTAATTTAAGTGGTCGTAGGCTTTGCCCAGAACAGAATCGAGCGGCGGCGCGTACCGCAACTTGTACAATTCTAAATGACTGCACTATATCTTGCAGTAATATCGCACAAAGTATACATCCGCGTGCGCGAACGAAACTGCGATATAATATTCCACTCTCTGTACCAGGTTTTCATGGTTATTTCAGAGCCGTCTTAAGGCGGGGATAATTATTATCTTGTCTGATTTCTATTCAGATATATTGTCGTTTTTTAAATACTAAACTTAATTTAAAAAGATAATCGTATGTAGTTGTACATGAATTAATAAAATATGGAAATTTAGTATTACTTTAATTTATTTTCCATATGCATATGCGCGATACGTTTAATATTTATTTTATCGAATGATCTACAAATTTTATACTTCTGTTACTGATAACTTATGCTACATTTAACATTATAATCGATGTTAAAAAATTGAACAATATTGAATACCATCCACTAATTTCTTCTAATATTTAGGCTCATAAATGCAAGACGTTTTTGTGATTCAGTGTCTGTAAAGTTAGTTAAAAAAATAATTATGTGGGAGAAATGAATGGTGTATGAATGCGCAGCCGTTCTAGGAATAAATGGATAAACAGGATTGAGAATGAGCTGTTTGAAAGAAAAGTTGCGAGCAAGAGTATGTTTGAATAATTTAATGAGTAGAATGAAGCGAAAGAAGTGTGAAAGGATTGAGTTGAATGGCGAAAGATTGTAATGATGTGAAAATATGTAAAGATGTGAAAGAATGTAAAGGATTTTCTTCCACCCCATTTGATGGTATTAGGCGTGATGTTATATATGTATGTATATTGAATTTTAAATTGTTGATAAGAAAGTAAAGCATAATTCATTTTATTATGGAATATATTTTTCAATGGTACATTTTTAAATTACTCAAATATTTATTGATTAAATCAGATATTATTACTTAATAATGGCTCTCAAAAACTGGCACAATATCAAAAAGTATCTTAAGACGGTTCTGACAAGCTCATACTTTCAAAATGTTATTATTTCGCGCTAGTGATATAAGCTCGTCGTTGCTGTCTTAGCGTGTGCAAATGTGTAATTTTGTATATTCATTTACCGTGCAGATTTGTTTCAAGTGCCTTAGTTAATTTTCTACTGCGGCAGCTTCTTGATTTCTAACGTACTTAGAGTAATGTGCGAGAGCAACGAGCAACAACGCAAATGTCTTCCTTTGACTAACTTTACAGGCGCTGGAGCACAAAAAGTCCATGCATTTCTGCGAGGTATTTGCAATATCTTAAAGAGCTTGACATCTCTATCTTAAATTAGTCTTGACAGTTCAGTTCAATAAAAAACACAGAATTAAAATCATCAGAATGTATTCGTGTAGTATTTTCTTTATAACCCTAACAAATTGTACACAACTATTAAAACATTTAAACGCGATTTAATTAGAAGAAATGTCGCAGCAGCTATTTTAATACAGATCCGTTCAAGGCTGCAAATATTGGGGGTAGTTATGGTGAAATAAAATATTTCGAAATATCCTTGAATATAGTATGGCAATTAAATTGTGTCGTACAAGTGCTTACGAGTGGGAAATAGTAGTTAAGTGGCGCGAATCGGTGTTTGGATGTATGCAAACAAATTGAATATGGTGCTGTCGATCGTTGATGAAAGGTTCTCTAATTTGAATACGCAGGTGCGTTAGCGACAGCGTTAGAGAGAATCCAGGCAGTCGGCTGTTATGCTGTCTTGTTTGCGTTTATAATCACCTTGTGCTGTACGTCACTTAATGTATAACCCAATTTACTCCATTTGCGAATGAAGTGAGAGCGACATGAGCTTACCTATTACAACAGTAGAACTCTGTGTCCCATTATATTACGTCGACATAATCTGATTTACCGAGCATATAATTCGCCCAATGACATATTAAAATATAACTCGTAATAAGTTACTGTTCTAACGAAGTTTTCTTACCATAATATTTTCTTGTCCTACAATAATTTAATGAGCGAGTTTCATTTGGGTTCAACCTTGTAACACCAGGAATAGATTTTGGTTATTAAAGTTTGTCGCAGACTGCCGTTGTTCAACTGCTACAAGAAATAACAGAACATTTATCTGCATATTATATATACATTCATATATGTTCATTATTGAACCATATTAGTTCTATGGTTTAATATTGAAATGGACAGAAATTGATTTTTGATAATTTGTATACCAAATAATTAATAACTTGCGAGTGGTTTTAAATAATTTATTTTTGTAATTTCTCATAAACATTTTCAAAAACTGATAATCAGTTGTGTTTAAATTTATTATATAAATATAATTTTATTTTCTTTGTAGTGCAATCATTGTGTTTTGAATCAAAACGCGTTAATAAAGATGAATGAATGTTAAACAAAATCTTTACAATTTTAATCCAATATTATAATATTTTCTTAATTTAAAATGAAATAAAGTTTTAATATGACTATACCAAATGAAAGGCAATAGTATGCGCATAAAACCTCATTTGATTTTGTTTTTCATTTTTTATGGCGTAATGTTTAATTTATTAAATGTTAAAAGGCAGTCATATAGCATTGATAGAATGTACAAACATATTTACAGTCGTTATTAAATATTCTATATTCAATTCCCAGATGGTTATTTTTAACAATTGCCTACGGAATTTGAATTATATAATTTCTTACAAATTTTCGAAGTGACATGCTGATGGGTATCATCAATTATGAATGAATGCTTTAAGTAGTAAAATACCAAAATAAATGCTATAAAAATTGCATGAATTTATCAATAATGGAACTGAGACATTTATCATTTCTTATTTTAGTCATTTAAGTTGATCTGATTTGGATATGCTTTAAATATTTTAATGATTATAATTTCAAAACTTTTCCGAAGATGACGCAGAAGATATAACTATATATTTTCAAATGCCATTTGGTTTTTTTGTTTTAAGTAAGCCAATGAGAATTTATTTATTAAAAAAAAAGTATTTTGATGCAACTGACATAAGTACCAATGGTACGCTAACCTTTGGCGATGTACTAAAGATAATTGGAAATTTAAAGTACTATCTTTCGTTTCATTTCAAATAAAAGTCGCGTTCACGTGACTGAGAAAAACTTAATTTGAGGTTAATGAAGTACCTCCATACTCGAAGTAACAAACGAGAGCAATATACTAGCATACCAGACCAGACGACTTCAAGTTCTTTTGAAGTTTCTGTCCATTGAAGTTTTCATCTCTTCTGTTCTTCACCCTCGCTAGTTAGTACGTTGCCTAGTCATTAGCGTCAACAATCATAACAGAAATTATTTTAATTTATATCATATCTGGTAGTTACAAAGAACTTAGCCATTGTATACGTTTTCATATTGTCTCACAACAGATGAAATTTAAAGGTTCATCACCACATATTTAAGTGTCAGTGAAACTATATTAGAATCATGGTAAAGTTGACTAAAATGATTTAAAAAACAACAAATTTGTTGTCCTTTATAAATCTAGTTACAAAATAACATATGCCTGCAAATAATGTTTTATTGTCAATTAATTGTTTGTCATATCACAAGCGGTCTGAATGTTTCTATGAACTGTTTTTTTTTTGGAGTTGATTCTTTTGAAAGAACTCCAGGTTCTAACTGATTGACATAACATAAAAACCAGAACTGCGGAACAGATGCTCAGTCATCTTTGTGGCACCCTTACACTCATACATATACAGGCGTAGTCTTATACTGGAAATCGATAGACATTGTGGGAAATATATATTCCAGACAAAAAGTTTAAGTGGAAAGTTTACTTTTATAGCCACACTTCCTTTTGATATATCTTCCAGTGAGATTTATTTATCGTACGTTCTAAGTTTAATTATTAGTTTTACCTCACATGAGAACGCATATATATCTTTGATATTTTTCCGTTGCTTTATGATTCGGTGCGAGTCAGCAAGAATACCAAACTAACACAAAATCCACCAATGGAATATTTTATCTACATAAATCGCGTTTTCAAAGAATTCTAACAGAATACCATATATGTTACATACATATATAATAAATATACAATTGCACTAAGTAAATAAATAATGTGTGTGTGCGCGTGTGTAAATGGTGTAATTTTGATTTATTATGGTTATATACATGCTAAACGACAAAGTTTCATTAGTGCCCTTTTAATATGTTTTTGAATTTCGTTTCAATTGAAACAACTGGATAAATAGATTAGAAAAGATTATGCAGAATTTTGGCATATCAAATAAGCAATGTTGGATACCACAGTATTAGTGCTTTCAAAAACAAAACAAAGGATACGAGTCTCAGTTCCCTCGATATAATGGATTACCTAATCTACATATAAGTACTTCGGTAGCTTTGTACGAAAATCCGTTCGCCGCAAAATGAATGATGAGTGAATTCGCTATATGCAATGCCTAATGCATGAAATTCGAATAAACTTTCTTTGCCCATAATAGACTGTTTATATTGATTTCTAACTTCCGAATTATTCACATTCGAAAAACTTATATGCTCAATAGACGAAAAATACTTGATCTTTAACAAAATTCAAATAATTTTAACATTCTTCTCCATAATGGAGTAAAACATTCAAAATAATTATTCATCATAAGTTAAAGAAATATAAACAAAACAGCTAATTTAATAAATTATTCTGTACCATATATTAGCATAAAATAAATGAATTAAACGACGAGCAATCGAGTGTTATTTTTAACCAAAAATGATTTAAATAATAGTATATAAAAGCAGTAATGAAATGAAAATTACTTATAATTCTTTTGATGTTTTATGTAATTATGGTTTTTGTATAAAAATGCAAAAATTCTAATTTTCAACATAGATATTTATTTAATTGTATAAAATACGAATCTCTAATATAGATTATTCGAATATATTTTTAAAATAATTAACTTAAAAGTAAATAGAACAGGAACAAGATAAATGATAATACCGCTACAGTTATTCGCCCTAGTTTTGTTTTCATTCAATCTGCTAATGCATAAACATGATTTAGTTACAGTACATATACGATGTATATGACAAACATTGTTAACATCAAAATTACGTCAACAAAATATCTAGAGATAAACATTGACAAAACTTTACGATGGTCTTGTGCGTGTAGTTACTGCGCTCATCACTCAAAATCTTCACAATTCTGAGCGAATTAAGAGATTGTTTAACTATGTTAGAATGATGGGAATAAAGTAATATATAAAGACGAATTGTCCCTAGTACTAAAGCTAAACATATCGAAATTATCCCCATGTTTTTATTCCACTCATAAATTTATATTTTTAAAAATACGACCGTTTTTGTTCAATTAATTTTTATCAAATCTCGCTGGTTACCTGATGACCATTAATTTCTTGAAATTCATATTTTTTGCATATTATAAAACTTTTTAGAAAAAAAACGTCATCGGCCTTTTATTTTCCTTTTTGTTATAGGAGTATTTTATTTCTCCTTAGTAATGAGAATTAATATGCATCGTGAATTCGTGTTCTCGTGTCTTCGTATTCTTATCAAATTCTGACCAAAAAGTATATATTTAATCATTTCTATTATTTTGGTCTCAATATCGATTTTTCAATTACTTGTAAAAAGCTATATCAAGTTCTTACTTATGCATAATTATAAGATATAAACGAGAGAGCTTATTTGGATATAAATATATGTTTCCTTGTCTTTATTAACATTCTTTATACACAACTGTTAAATGATATATGGGAATAACAGTAGAATTTACATTAATATAAAGGTAATAACAAATCGATGTCATATCAGCATCATACAAATTCGTAAACATTACGGCTGTCATTTTTGACGCAATCCTTGCAAATTGATTTTTCGCCATTCAATAAACTGGAAGCGCAGTGCAAACAAGTCAATGAAACAAACATCTAGAGACAAAACTATACATCACGCATGCGGTAGTGGAGTTTATATAGAACGGTGAAGAGCGCTGCGCGCTCTCGCGAATATTATTCATTGTGTATCGTTTATCATTCGACTGGGATTCTGGAACGCAGTGCGCGTGATTGCACCCCATCAATCTCGCCGCAGCAAGCACACACTACGCTAACCGCACAAGCAACTGTCTTCTCCTCTTCTCTATCAGCCGCACCCCTTTTCGCTCAATTCAATGCCAGCGTCATTCGTCCAAGAGTTTGCCAATTGCTTCTTCTTCTTCACTCACTTCAATTCCGTGTTCCACTTCTTTTTAACAAGGATTGTTCTTTGCGTTACAATTTTCTTTATTCGGAGGTATTCATTTGTGTTCAATTTCTTTCTTATGCATCACACATATTTGAAAATATTCTACTTCATCCATTACTTATTACGCTCGATAATGTTCATAAAATTATTTTAAGAAAATTATCTTTTCCCAATAACCCAAATTGTAAGTGGCAAATTTCAGAAATTTGAAGTGTTGATGCTTATAAATATTTCCATCGAGTGTAATAGATTTAGTAGAATAATAGAAAACAATTTAATTTAAAATTGATCACTTAATTCTATGTGAATGATGACTTTAAATATACGTACATACTACTTTTGGGAAATTGATATTATTTTAAAGTATTAATATTTTAATATTTATGAAATTATAATAAAAAGATGGAAGACGTTTGTGTTATATCAATGATGTGATTCGTGACTGTAGCTATTACAGCAGTAAATGAAAATTTATGTGTAAATGGTAACCACGGAAACATCAACAGTAACATAAATCAATAAAACAAATCCGTGTCCGTTGGAATGTGTCAGAACAGTGCATCAGTTCGGTGCTGTCATCGGCAACGATACAAAAACATCAAAAGATAGGATAGTTAAGGCGGACAACCACAAAAAGTAAAAAGCGGGAGTAGTTAAAAGGGACATGCCGGAAGAAGAACATCAGCAGCAGTGTAGTACCAGTTGTGTAGCAGTGGCAGCGGCTGCGGCGGCAACAGAGGTGGATGAACAGGATGTAGAAGACGAGACGAGAAAATCACCATCGCGTCCAAGGACATCGGATCTATACCAAACTTGTAATCTACCAAAAAGGTTCGACCATCCTTCCTGGTTTTATGGCTACGGAATTCAACGAAAACCAGCCGCCCATCCCTGTTACCGCACTACGTCCAGCGATTATGGCAGGTTCGTATATCCTACATACATACATACATATATCGCTAATATCTATTCCAGTATTTTAACAAAGCATTGGCTCGCATTACTTTGTCGTTCAGTGAAAATGTCTTTAATAATTTTTCTTCAAATCATTTTTATACACTTTGACTATTATTGGACTGAATTTGATTTAAACAAATTTTATTCACATTTATATAATACATTGTATATAATAAAAATAAAAAACATTAAAGTATATGAACTTATAGGGCTTCTAATTCTCTTTCAATATTAGAATGAAAGAAACAACATTTTGTTTGATAGAATTTAATTTAAATCCAAATTTGAAATAAAACACTTCGATAGTTTCACATTTGTTGTTTAATTTTCGATGATAGTTTCGACCTTTCGGTCTTTTTCATGAACCGAAAGGTCGAAACGATCGTCGATAATTAAACAACAAATGTGAAACTATCCAAGTGTGTAATTTCAAATTTTATTAAAATTATATTTCCAGTGAGCACCAACCAATCAATTAATAATTAATTTAAATCATTTAAATAAATTTAACATTGTTTAATGATAATTTTAAAAGCATAGTGGTCGGTAATTATTCATAGACATGGTTTCCCAAATATTATTTCACAGCTCATAATCAAGGGTTTTCTAAAGTTACCTTAACTACGCCTGTAAAAGAAACGAATATCTCGTGTTTCACGTATAATAAATTTTGCAGCTATTAGAAATATATGAATCAAGAAATTTTGGTTATAGATTAAAGACCCAAAATTAAGGTATGAGTTGCGGCAACCCAAAATTAAAACTATTCGAAATGACATTATTTCAATTCTGCAAAAATATTGGGAAATAGAGTTTAGAATCATTTCACCATCCACGCACCCTTTGATGTTGTGTACTTTCGTTTTCGGTAAAAGCTTATAAGCCTGATGTCGTCTCTTCTCTCTCTTATATTGTTGCAATAAATTACCGATGCTGGAGTTTATTCATCGGGATCAGCTGCAATACAACTAAAATTGCGCAATAAATTGTGAACCATACTCTCCCATCAAATACTAGCTGGTTGCACTATTTTCGTTCATTTTTTTCTGTTTTATTTTACCTTGAAAACTTCTGCACTTACCCCTTTTACATCTGCACTGCATCGCATAAATAACTTAAAAAGATGAAGTTATCTTAATTAAAACTACCTCAATTCATAATCACTGGAAAAGTGAGAGAACATTTAATTAGATGCAAGTGAAAACTTGCATAATTAAGCTATATATATTTTCCCTTAGAAACACTTAACGTATGCATTAATAAAAAGAGAAATATTACTGATAGTCCCTTTTAATGGTGATAAGAACTTGCTCACCTTCGAACGTAAAATGTTCAAATATCTCAAAGAAATTAATGGAAAATTTCACCAACAAAAGATTACGTTAAACATAGATTGAGTAAATTAAAATTTTGTAATACAACAAAAGCTTTAAAGTACTATAAATTTACTATGAATAAAGTAATTAATAATTTTAAAATAATTTCAATTACTTTATTATAATTTCACTCAAATCGGAAAAGAATGCAAAAATAATTTCCATGACATTTTCTTAGAAATATATTTTTCATTATAACAAATTTACTATACAATAATTATTATTATTTTATTATAATTAAAAAAAATAAAAATAAATGATTTTAGGCATGCTCTTATCTCCCTTCGCTTATTTTAAACGTATAGACTAATTAAACATTTTAATGTCTAGTTTTGTGTTAAAATTCAATTGTTATTTTGAAATAAACTACATATTGGTTACATTAACATTAAATAATTTGTTTTTGCTAAAAAATGGAACATTTTATTGGGAAATACAGGGGTGTCATCTAAGAACTAGCAATTTATTATTAAGCATCAATTTTGATATTAGTATTGAATAAATGTCATCAAATTTATTGCTTGCTTAAATAATCTGGGTATACCGTATTAGTCGTATCAATTTGGGATAATTTTAGTTAGGAGAAATCAGCACCTAAGGGACGGGAATATTAGCTAATATTTGATGTGATCCAATATCTATATAACAAGTAGATTACTCCCGTGAGAATTAGAATAGAGGGTGGCAGTAGCTATTAGTCGGCTAATCAAAGTGTTATTATTATTAAAAAATTCTATTTCTAGATTTTAACGGATAGATAACTTTTGATATTCTCTGAACCGATTCTGACTATTTTTGGAATGACGTCTGTCTGTGTGTGCGAGCGTGTATGTGGGTGTGTATTTATGTGTGTCTATGATACGGGTTATAAGAAAAAAAAAGTGTTTATATTTTATTGTTTAACAGGAAAGCAAAATAGACTAAAAGAATTTGAAATTTGGTATTTAATATCTATTATAAAAAATCCATTTAGTGAAAAAGTATTTCAAAGTCTAGTAAAATTAGTAATATAATAAAAATATTTCTAATATGTATAAAAAAGTTCAGTGCAAGCCATTGCAGATTGTTTAAAGATATATTTAGTGTTCCAGGTGTAATTTAGTGACAATTCTATTTTATGACGCATAAATAATTTTTATATTGTTAGTTCCTTTAGTGAAATCCGCTATTAAAATATTTATTAATTGCAAAAAAAAATTGCTTGTTATAAGCGACATAAAGGATTTAAAGCTGTTGTTTCATAACAGGTTGTTTATTAGAAACAAAATGTTACACTTCAGATAATCGGCCGATATGAATGTCGTAATCGAACGTTATTTTCATAACGTTCCACTAAAAAACGAATGACAACGATTATTGATTATTTGTTGGCGCAATCAGGCTTAGAGTTTATCCCATGTCAAAAGATAATTTTTGTAGAATATGCAAACGTTTCGAGCACTAATCTGTGACCGACATGTTTGTATTTCGATATTAATCGCCTAACAATGGATATCATCCAAATGAAAAGTATGCGATATGCTACAGTTGTTTGGCACTTTTGAAATAATATAAAAGTTTTTCATTGTTCTAGATTTCCGCCTAGTGTGCACTCTGTTCCAATTTGCTTCTATCCATGTACGCAATCATTTTCGAATCGAATATTGAAAGCTGGAATGTATAGGAATTATTCACTGAATACTGCTTTAGATTAAATTTTTTTATATTTATTGGCTTGTACCGAAATCTTAATAAAAGTGTATACATTTTATTTCTGTTGCTTTATTCTTCACACTCATAGATATTCAATTGTATCCATTTATATATAATTTAACAATATTCCTGATACTATATAATAATATAATATGTAGAAAATTGAAAAATCTTGCCTATATAAAATATTCCTTCTTCTAAATAGTTATCTCTTGAACATTGAAACTAAACACGTGTGGAAGCTTTTAATGCAGACAGTGTCTCTTAACAGGTTATTCGAGCACTAAATGTTGATATTTCATAATTAGTTTATTAGTTTTATACTTTGATGAATAGAATTCTCTGTTATCATTATTTTCAGTTAGGTACATTATCACTTGAAATGTTCTGAGTAGACCAATTGCGCATTAATAACTCTTTTCCCCCACAGGTGGCGTATTCTCAATTGACCTATTCTGCAGGGAGAAAATTGTATTACAAATATATTAGTTGTTCATTTTATACCTATTAGTTTCTTTTCAAGAATTAAAACCCAGAATGCATAAACATCTAGTTGCGTATTTAGCAGTAATAAGCTTAAACCTTTTTATGATAGGGGTTTATAAAACACTTTATTCAGCGCCATCTATCTGATTGTAGCTATACCAGTAGGTCTTAGTAAGAAAATTTCAGACTATTGATATTGAATTGCTCCAATTCTCATGCTTGAGCTTTTCAATCTCAGATGGTTCTACATGAAAGTATCAAATTCTCGTACCATCTATATTCCAAAGCAGAATTTAAGAGCGCTGTTAAATGTTTGAAATAGGAATTTAGACGATGCACAAGTAGAATTCTCGTTTTTTCAATGAAATATAGCATAACTTTGTATGTTTATGTAAACAGCTACTGTTACATAAAAAATGATTTATGGTAGTTAAATGGGTTTTATTTCTTTCTTTCACTTTCCACTGAATTCTAAAATATAATATAGTACGTATTTTTCTAATTTAAAGTTGAACGATAGGTGTCTCGCAAATCTAACCATGAAAGCTCTGTATATGAAAGGTAGATAGCTACAATTTTACACAATTCATGATACGAAACGATATAAGAAACTATTAAGAGATAGTTGTATGACTACTAAATGTTCCTTTCTTTTGGTTCAATGTTCTGCAACGTAGAATAAAAAAGTTTAACTTTTAACTAGTAAAAAACTTTAAAATACTTGTGATGTTATAAAAATAAGTCAATATTACCATACCTAGCAATTATTTCATTATGTATATTTAAATTTGTAATTAAATTACAATTTACTCGTTTTTAAACTATCTCTTAAAAAGTGTTCGCAAAGAATGCAAACAAATTTTAAATTTTGTCCCCTAGTGAAAATAAAAAAATGTATTTTTGCACGTATTTTGTTGAGATATAATTACGAACACACATAGCCAAACGTAATTCCAAAAATATGCAGAATCCATTCAAGAAAGGTCGTAAAGGTGGAAATAATTTTTTTTGTGATTACTATTTCGTATACGAAAGTAAAAAGATGATAATTTAGCATGAACTTTATATATCATTTTAAAAGTTACTAATTAATAAATGATACATACCTATTTGGCATGAGGTATTTGCTGTTCATCAATAATTCACATAAGATTAATAGATATACCTCAACCGTTATGAAATATTAACTTTTATAGACACGGCAAATAAATTATTGTAAAGTAAATTTATTTCAAAATACAGCAAATACAGCTTATATAAATATTTAAGCAGGTAAATTTATGTTTATATGTAGCACAAATATAAGTATGATGATTTTTATTTTACTGTTCTTTCACGGTTATTCACCGTATCTACGTCGTTGGAATGGCATGAAAACAATTATTTCGCACTTATCCAACGTTCAAGTATCTATTGATTCTCAATTATTTTAATGAAATGCTCGCGTTTGGCTTGGCTAATTACCAATTTCATTATCGAGAATTTTATCTTAAACTGTGTAAAGTTTCTTACCCATTATACTTTGTATTGATTTTGTTGTGTTTTGAAGATTAGGTATTTTACTGTTTAAATTCGAATATTATCTTCATACCCAAATAATTTGTATGCGATAACGGCGGATAATAGGAGTGTGATTAAATTTAATCGTTACCCAAAATTACAAATATTGATATAAATTTATGAAGATATTACTCCTATAACTTAAAGAATTACATTTACAATAAATTCAAATAGGCATTTTGCCTAGTTTACCTATAATGCTTCTCAAATCTGTTAAGTGAGAAAATATATGACATATTACTTATGCCGTTCAAATAAATGCATATAAAAAGATTTTTTTAAGCTATAAAAAAAAAAAACATTTGAATATGTGAGCTAACAATTTTATTTCGTTTTCTTATATTAACGACTATTCTGCATAGTATTCCCGGTGGTATTTTCGTGAAGTTATTTTAATGTTATGTATATTTTAGAATTGCTTATTATTCTTAGAACTATAAAGTCGACACAATTCTTTTCACAATCAAGTTTTCTTGCTAAGACAAAGAAACGCAGATTTCAAAATACATTAAAGTAGCTGCTCTTCATAAGAATTATAACGAATGAAATTTTCTAGGTAATTTAATATTCTCAACATATTTTCAGCATAAAATGCAGGTATTAACTGTAAAGTTAAGTACGTATAATGAAATGCATGGCATATAAATTTAAATTGTAAAAATAAAATTGCACAAAACTTTATGACGATAAATTGAAAACCAAAGTGCCCTTATTAAAATAAATATATAATTACTTTCTTATACGTAGAAATATGTATTGCAATTATGAAAAAAATCGATTGCGATATTTTAACAGACCAGTGAAATATCCATAAATATTGATAGTTTTTTTTAATTTATTTGAGAACTAAAATCGTTCATCTATAATAGTTGATAATATAAAATAATGAATAATTACGTTTTCTTCAATTTTTCAATATTTGTACGTTAATATTCTTTCTACTTAAATAAAGTAAGAGACACTGGAGATGTTTTTAATTTCCGTGAAGCGACTACTAATGAGCTATATGTGATATGAAAATTTATTTTATGTAATACGATTAACATGTAATGCGTTTTACAGCTTAGATTATATAATAATACCGAGTATAGTCAAACTCTTAGAATGAAGTTGATAACGATTTTAGTTAATACTAACGAAGCACATCGTTTAGTACTATATGCTAAACAGTATAATAAATGTTTGTTTATGGATAATAACATGTTAATTACAATTAACTTAGCAAACACTTGCTTTTATTATGTCGAATTATCTTATACTTGTAACATGAGAAGCGTTTTCAACTGACTTTCGGAATTTGATTTATTTTTATGCCTCGTTTTAATTATCCTCTTAAATTTTTTATTCCCACAGATCAGCAGGTCACAATTCAAAGTAAACTGAATTACCGATTGCTTGTGTTAAATAATCTTCAACCCTGTTTATTTTTCTATCTTTATAACAGATCAGCTACTCTTTTAGTAATCAAATTTTAATTATGAACGATAACGTTTTATGATAGAATATTTGATCATAATAAATTCTCGATAAACTCTTGGACGAACATTTACCGCTTCATAAAATTACTACTTCATTTATTGAAAATCAATATAATGAAAAGTCGGTACTAGATAGTAATAGTTGATATGTTACATTTAATGTTTCAACAGTATAAGTATTATTTTTACCCCATTAATATTAAACGGGAAGTTCTACAATTCAGAAGTATACTACAAAATCAAACACTAGTTTTAAATTAAACGCTACCAAATAATTTATTCAATACATTTACACTCTAAAACTAATACACTTGTTAAACTAATATTTATTTATATATTATTCTATATTTATTTAAATACGAATATTTATCTCTATAGTTTGTTATTTATCTTTACATCTTTGATTTTTAACTGATATTACGAAAACAGATTAGTAACTCACACGAACACTGACTTCTAACTGTCCCCGACTATTTGCTTAGGGGATTCTGAAAATTAGAAGGTACTGCGGAACTTTCTGGACTTTTCTAGATTATTTACATAAGCAACCCATATTTCGTTCCTGTATTCTGCTAAACCCTGTAGACTTGTCATAATATGAACTAAATTTTGTTTTATATCTAGCACATTAATATTGATAAAGTAGCATCAACCTTTTATGTTCGCAATGTACTAGAAATATTTTCCAATTGAACTATCTATGAAACATATCAAATCCAATAAATATGTAAACAATAAATGTCTGCCACAGTCAGAGGTTACAGCAAAGTAATAAAAATTTTGCTTTTATTATTAACAATGGCTATATTTTCCGGGAAATATAAATTTTACTGTGAATTGCCTTCGGAAATATGCAAAATACATAGAACAATGTGCCTTTCACAATGACCAATCCTGTCCAACAAAATAAAATGCAATTTTCGATTTTTAAAGAATCTCTGTAGTCTCCAAGGTTCACTAGCATCCTTTTCTTTATACACAAAAACTAGTTCGGTTCCATTACTTACGTCATCACAGATTCACCCAAAGAAAAACAGATGTCCGTTTTTACGGTAAAAGTAAAAGAATGTTGTGTTGTTAAGGTCACTAATTTCAAGCCATAAGAATTTCTTTTCGAACACAAAAAAGGTTTAGTTGCGATCTCTTGGGAACAGCCAATAGTGCTCTTCCGTATTCGGACACAAACAATTGATCTCATCTGGAAAAGATAGAAAGATTCATACCTGAATATATGTTAAAGAAACATCAGATTTTATTTTTCTCGCAATTTTCATTGAATTTGATAATAATAATAATAATAAAAAAAAAAATTTCCGCCATGGCTTGCACAGGTCTTTCTTATACGTATCATGTTTAAATAAGGTGGATATTCAAATACACATTTTAAATAGTTCAAGAAAATATAAATCATATTATTATTATTCCAAAATTTTATATTTTACAAACCTTTGAAACACAAAAAAGTCACAATCCATTCAGGGAAGGTCAAAAGGTATATTTCCGTTAAAATCTCGTGATCGGTTTATTTTTTTCATATTTGCTTATTATTTCGTATAAAAAAGTAAGGACAGCGAAGAATTGCTTTCACGCAAGAACTATAAATGAAAATTTATATTAGTTTATTATGTATATTTTATTTCAATTCTAATCTTGCCTCTTTGTGTAATTAGAAATATTCTGCTTTGAAATTGCAACGTAAAGCTCTAAATGAAAACAAAGTATTTTTACAGATTAATTAAATCTATTATTTTTGGTGGTGAAACATGTAATGTAAGTAGTTGTCTTCTTTTCTTGTTTTTGTATTTCTGTGAACAACGGATGTTTCTTTGTTAAAATGTGTTAGTATTTGTATTTGTAAGAGCTGGATATTTATTTGTGTATATATCAACACCCTTATGTGTATCTATATCTGAAGGGGTTCTACATATGTATGCGTGAGAAGAAGAGTCCGTGTGTGTGGTTTGGATGAGTTTTTTGTGTATCTAGATATTTCTATATATGTGTGTATGTGTATATGAAATAATAGGAACACGTTGAATGAACTGACCTTATCCAATATAAAATTAGAGAACGAGATTACATGGGCACAGCATACAACCATAGTATCACACTTGTTCTCCTTCACCTCCCTATACCTTCATCATGCTTTTATTTTTCGTCTTCGTTTTTCTCATTTCCTCTATACTCTTTTTTTTTCATTTTACGTAGGACCTTATCTTATTGTTCACCATTCATTTCGTTTCGTTTCTTTTTCCCTTATACTACTTGGCGTTATTTTATTTCAACACATAAATAAATTACAGAATTCTTATGTGCGCCAAGGTAAGCTTCACAAATTGTATTCCTTTATGATGTAATAATTAATTATTTCATTATGATGTCGCCATACAAAATAAGAAGTACGAAATATTGAATTTATTGTGCTTCATTGAGTAAATTGACAGGAGCATTTTCCCGATCGGTAATTGTGCCATCAAAGTTATTTAATTAAATTCTGATACGACAAGTTAGTATTCTATCTAAAAATTAAATTTGGAAGTGTCTTTTTGATGTTTACGTTTTAAAAGATGAGATAATATTTAATTTTTGTTCCTTCTGCATAGTTTTAAGTATTGTGGTAAAATATATGAAATGCACAATTTTATTTATGGCCTATCCTGCTTAAAAGTAGGTAACCATTTACGAAAGTTTCTTTGACTAATTATTAAAATTGTTAACTAATGACGTCACAAAATCCGTAGCGATATCTTATGTATTTGTATCAGGATTCGCATAAGATAAAGATAACTTGAGAAGAAAATTCACAAGTATTACAAGCCTGATTCTTAGATATTAAATCATCCAAGCTCTGAGACCTTAATAGTTTACAAATTACTTTATTGAGATTTATTTGGCAGCAATCCTTTTATCTTCGATCAGTGACCTACTTCGGAAAACGATGGTAACATAGTTTATATCTACATTGATTTTAACAAAAATACTAAAAGAACTAAATATTTTTAAATAAATATTAATTACGCTGCTAAAAAATTATCTATTTGGTAAATCATTATTATAGTTATTATGATATTCATATAGTACTTGATAATTGACGAGAACAAAAATATAATTTTACATTACGTTTATTTTTTTGCAACCAATATTATTTGTCAACATGTTGATTTATCAAACACTATAGTTTTCTTTTATGAGTAGCGTTTGGCACTAAATTAAAATTCTTTCATCTATAAGACCAATACTGTAGTTACAATATGGATCTTTTACGTGAATTATAAATTCACTTGTTAACATGAAATAGGTCTTTATCTTTGATCATAGCGCTGAGTGGTAGCATATCAGATAATACGGAAACAATAAAATATACCGCGACGTATTTAACGCTCACTATATACTACTGCATTTTAAGTGTTATTACAGTTATTAGGCGATGGGAAAATTATAAATATTTGATTTGTGTATTATACGATTTTTCAATTATTGGTCAACGTTAACTTTTTACCCGTTAACTTCAGGCTGACTTGTGGGTGTCTATCATATGTAGTTAAAAACAGAATATGAAACTATTGAACCTTGCTCATTGGTCGTTTATCCTTGTCAGTCGACAATATTTTGTTGATAATGATTCATTAGGTTGAGTATTCGTAAATAATTTTTTTCGGCAAATTATTATTAGGTAAATAATTAACTAGAGTGGTCAACACATAGATCAATTGGAAAAGCATATTTGATGAATATTACATGAAAACAAAGTGGCTCACCTTTGATATAGCAGGGAGTTATAAAAAATGCAAAGCAGTACGTCCCTGTTGACCAGTATTGATCATGTTAGGTAGCTTCGATATACAAAGGACTCGCGCGTATAATGCAAGTGGTTTTATGCTCTATAATACATCTCTTCTAGTACGCAATAAAGATAAATTCGCCCGCGAGTAGCGCTTCCAATTTTAAGAAGTTAATATCGTGTAAATGAATTATCTATATTCCAAGTTATCTGGATTAATATACAGTATCCTGGCTTGAAATTATTATATTAATCTATATTACAATTCCAGTTATATTAATTCAATCCTTCATTACTGCATGCTTTAGTCCACCATGGAGATTAATAAACTTATTCCAGACATTTGCAAATATTATGCTTTGCGTAATTTGAAATTTGACATATTCGAATAATTTATTATTCTAAATTAACAAAACATTAATTAAAAGTAATAGAAAAATGAAATGGAGGCACATGCAACAATTATTATATTTCTATCGAGAAATCAATACATGACATATAATGCAAATATTATTACTATTTAATATATGAGTTTAAAATTTCAAATTAGTAATTCTATAGTGTTACAACTGTATAAGTTAAATTTATAAAAGCAACTAACTGCTGTAAAATTATTTGCTATAAATGAAAATATGACAGTACTGTGCATTAATGTTCCATAAAAATAATCTCGGTGAAGCTGCTTTCGATCTTTGAATTATTTAAGAAAAGATATATATTTTATTACATTAGATTACAGTCAAAATATATTATAATTAACAAGAAATTCTTATTTTTATATTAGTAAAACTATATCTGTTTTTGAGTGTTTTAATAAAAATAGCCCTAGAATTTAAGATAAGAAGAAAAATAGCCAATGGATTTGAGCTATTCTGTAGAGTTAGTTTCTGGAACCGTTCTAAGTAATCGAACATTTAACATACTTGGCAACTTTCGGTCATTTCACAAAGTTATATTGGATGAATCGTTTTAGTTTTTTTGTTTGAGGAAATTGAGGTACGTGTACCATTAAATATATTATTTTATATGAGCTATCCTTGAATTCTTTTTACTACTCTCTTGAATATCCCTACACTTTTTTTTAGGATTGTTAAAGTAAGACCATGAGCAATTTTTTTTTTAAAAACCAAGTCTACTTAACAAATTTGAAATTATATCATTATCATTTAAAATACTGCCGTAAGACTAGCAAATTTGTTTTATCAAAAGAAATTCATGAACAAATGAAATAATTTGTTGTGCGTTTATATAAAATATCTATCTTGGCTCGTGACATTTATTAATCCCGAAACAATGGGAAGATTTAATAATTCCGTATAACAATGCGGCGTGGTGTTTTTTTTTTTCGGTTGATAAGCGCTGAAATTTTAGCATATCGATTGTCCCCTGGCACCGAAAACAAAACACGTTATCACGTTTGTCCTGAAAACAAAACAAAAAAACGGTGGATTTCAAATATACCGTGTATAATTTTTGTGAAATTGTGATAATAAAGATGACAGAGAATAAAGTTTTAGTGATAAAGGTATAATAAATTGTTGAAATTTCTCTTGCGAAAACGGTTTGAACTTTTATTTCATTTTAACTTTACGAATAATTCTTCACGCTGCATTTCACGAAGCAGCAGTAGCAGAAACCTCTAGCAATAAAAAACATTAATTTCAACGATAGGCATGGATGATTCGCTTAAAAACATTTCACTTTTCATGGCAGTCAATAGCAAATATAATTTAGCGGGGCATCATTTATTTTTATATATTTTCAACATTATAAAATACAGAGTAAAGTATTACAAATGCTGTTTTATAAATAAAGTAATAAATAAATCATTTGGATAAATATTCTGATGGTAGAAAACAATTAAACGTATCCTCTTTGAGTTTCTATATGCATTTATTACGCTTGTCATAAAATAAATATATTTTCGAATCATGCATATGACAAATTGGTGAAAATTCGTATTTATATATTTTCTTGTGCCAATTTCCGTCAAATATTACGGTATCATTGCAATAATTACATAGTAACTACATTTTTGGTGAATGTACAAACAATTTTTTAGTTAACTTTCCAATCTACATTATTTCACCGTCTAATTTAACGTACTTATGTATTTTTTATTATTATCTATTTAGGATATACAGTCCATATGTACTTAAATTATATGAAAGAGTTGTTTACAAATTAAGAAGTTAACATTGTTTGTTTGGATGTTTCTTAGAGTAAATAGAGTACCTAGGCTTAATTAAAGTATAAAAGTGTTACCTAATACACTTCTTCAATATACAACGCAACGACGTTAAATTATTAATCACAAATACTACACGTCATAAACACGTTGAGTAGAAAGAAAAGACGAAAGCAAAAACGGAGAAGATAAAAAAAGGGAAAACAGGGCAAGATTCATTTAGCTTGCAACAAACGCTTTCCGGGAAAAAAGTATTAGTACTACATTGAACATCCGGTGTATAATAATAGGCGGTAACCGACTCTATACTTTATTCATCCGTATAAACTCGATTAGCAGACGAGGTAAACAAGCATTTTACCTTCTTCTCTCTTGCAGTCAGTGCCGTCTTTACACTTGCAGTTTGAGGTCCATATATCAAGTCCACATCTTCAAAAATAAGAATAATGAAAATTGATATATTATTGGCATTTAAGGTTATTTAGCACGCCGTACGTAGTACCGAAGAGCTATAGCATTCTGTCGTGTGTTTTTAAGTATCTCGGATTGGAAATTTTCTTTGAGGAAAAGTTCTTCTTTCACCGTTCTGAATCCGAAAAATATATAACTCATCGCCATGTTTAGTCATATTTCTTTCAGTTGCTCGATCGTTAGACCAAAAATTTCGCTCCTTCCCAAATTTGGTACACAATTCGTGCTGTTTACTAAATCCTTTCTGTAGTTATTGGGTCAAAAAAAGACAACTAATTTGAATATTATAAAGCAATTTGCAATATATGTACCTAAGTTTTATAATTTGATTTTCTTTCGTTGATCAAATATCTCAGAAAATTGTTGGATATTTTATATGTGGTTTTACAAATATACAAAATACTATTTTATAAATCAAACAGTGAAAGAATTGACGTATGTAAACAAAATTGAATTTGAACGTACATGTATCAGCAAATAAATATATCATCTTTTGTACTTTGGTACCTTTACACGATTATATGCAATCCTCATAATATACTCTTTTATGTATTTGAATTCGATATAAAAAAATATATTTACCAATTCATCTATGCATTTTACTTATGTTTCTGTGATACGACAATGGTTTAACGTCTATTCTACGAAAGGTCACGTTGGTATTTTATATCGATTAATAGTGTCATGTGTAAATTATAGTTTGAACTATTTAAAATCCATCTATCAGGAAATATGACTCATATTACAAACATACCTAATACCATCAAATGAGTTGGCAAAAAACCCTTTACTTCCTTTTACATCTTGATAATATTTCGCAATTCAAGTCGATCCTTACACGCATCTTTCGCTTTATTCAATTCATCAAATTCTTCATAAACGCTTTATATTCCGCTTGCTCACAACTTTTCGTTCATGCAATTTATTCCCAATCATAGGTATTCCCTTATTCCGAGGATGGCTTCACATTCTCAACTTGTCCACGTAAATCTTTAGCTTAAAATTTTCATTCTCTTTATCATTAATGCGTTTAATAAGACAATAACTTTCTTTCGTTTAATTTGGTATTTCCTCATCTCGCATACCACAATAGTTATTTTATTATTAACGAATAAGATAAATATTAAATTCAATAAACACCATTTATAACAAAAAACAATAACTACTTGACTTATCATGATAAAGGATACGTATAAATGCACAACAATAAATGAAAACTAAAAAAATGTAATATACAAAAAATATTTATACTACTATTATAAAGATTGTATTAATACCCAACTGATATAAGTCTAAAGACGGTCCTGCTTACAGTCCAGCGTATCTGACCAGACAGGCGACATATACAGTTGTGAAAAACAGTACTAAATCCACAATGTTTGATTGATGTAGAAAAAATGCTAGTCCAACCTAAATAGTAGAGTCACTCCCGCACGCGCTGTATTAGAATGCAGAACAGGTAACTCATACTACGCACTGCAAGAAGGACACGTTGATACATTACGTATTCAGCACATGACATAGCAACAAAACCAAGAAAAATTTGCTTTAAAGAAAACAAATTTACCTCAATGAACACTAACTTAGTTTATGAAGAAACCAACAAAAAGTAAAATTATAAAACAAAGCCATTTTCTTCGTCAGTAAGCATAATCTTATAAGTTTTACATAAATATCAACCAGATTTATTTCCAAAACTTTTGTATCCATTATCCTCCCCGGAATATGAGTTTTTCAACCTTTTATTTGCCTTGCAGAATATATACCGTATATTTTATGGTAATTAAAGGATTAATGATCATAAAATTTTCCATTGCAAATACAACCTTGAGATATCATAAAACAAACAAAAACCCATAGCTAATATCCAGTTTAACTGTCTTATATTCTTTTGATGTTAGCAGCATTAGTTGCAATAATAAAGTTTACTTCAAAAAAAAAAAAAAAGATCCGCTCAAGTACCTATTTAATATTCCATTTGTAATGCGAAAGGTAATTATTCTTTATCTTTTAATGATAATCTCTTTCAAACTATAAATATACAGAAACACCTATTTGTTATTTATAACCTGATTCCACTAAAGTATATTAAATAATTGGTTAGATGCCATACAGAATCGCTAATTGAAAATTATAATTTCGTTATTCAAAATGATACATTATACACCAAAGCGGAATAACACTATTACGTAAAAGCCTTTATAATAATGGTCAACATATTCTCCAAATTGGTTACGCTACAAATAGGTAGTTTATATACGATGTTTAATTGATCTGAATCCGTATATTTTATTTATTTTTAAAATATTAAAAGTTCAGTTATTAATACTGAAAGTTATAAAAAAGCCCTTTGCCGGTTCCTATAGATTTAATAAAAATGCAACTTATTTGTCATATCATAATTTATGCTATGTTCTATTCAATATAAATTATGAGTTTTTTTTTTAACAATTGTAATGCATCTGTGATAGATATGTGTGAAAGGGATGGTGTAAAATTACAACCACGCACATATATTTTGTTTGTTTAAAAAAAAATGGTTTGTACGGTTGTAGGAACTATTTATATAAGAATACGATTTTTATTAAATTGAGAGTAAAAGCTCTAAATTCGATAAGTTAAGAGTCTTTGTCGATGTTTATATAAAGATACTAAGAGACAAAAAACCATTAATCCATTATTTTGATAACCTTAATAATATCTCAGAAATTAAAGTATTTGTTTGACCGTACTACTCATATAATTAAAAAATTACTTAAATACGATGTAATGTCTGTGAAAACACTTAAAATAAAATTTTTTATATATTAAAGAAGTATACGAAAAAATTATTCAAGATAATTTGGTGGATTCGCCATTTTTATTTTTAATTTCTTAATTGCTAGCCAAAATGGCAAATATACTTTCTTTTTATTTCTTTCTACACGTATGAGAACATAAAAGTAATATGAGAATGTGCTAAACAATATGTTCTTGAGCTCTACACATATTTGTGTTACATAGAATGATATTTGGAAAGAACTTAAGAAAACTTTTTCCACTTGGAAAAGTATGGACGATTTCATGATGTGATTTTTACGGCGTTAAAGGTATAACATCGCGACGATGGTTCAAAAGTGATAACACACTACTATGCAATTTCATCGCGAACCTAGCTATTTCTCTCTGTTCTTATTGCGGATTTACGCCTCAGGCCCAAGCCGCTGAAGTAATAAAATGAGCAGGGCTGACCTCTTTCATTCTCTCACATCAGATACATTATCATGTGCTGAAGCGTGTGTGGACAGTTTGATAAAAGTCAATGTGCAAGAGTGCGCAAGCGCAAATGTGCTTTTAAAACTTTATCACGTGTAAGAATTGACGAAAGTATGAAAAATGCGTTTACGTTATTTGAAACTGGTAAATGTTTTGTTTAATGTTACGAGCAAGGTTTTTTAAAAAAGAGTTATGAACTTAATATTATTTTAATTAAAATTTTCATTTATAAATGCCTAATGCATAATAATCAATTTTAATCAATATTACTACTGGGTCTATTTTCAATGACAGCTTTTTTATTGCAATACTTGCTTATTACTATGTATAAGAAAGAAAAAGAGGAAATTTGATAACTGAAAGTGCCACCTCTTGATAATTCTTTTTCCAATTGGATTTCGGCTACTTTCAAATGGATTTTTAGTCTTGGGAGCTTGATCACGTGTGAATATTAGATATGTGAGTCACGGTACTAAAATCACAAATAATGGTTGTCATGCGTCCCGGAAGTTGAGTCGAGTTACGAGCTAATTCACAACGACCACACTCAAGTGTCATCGAATAACCGGAAATATCGTTTCAATTTTACTACATATACTTACTCACTCACTCTTTCGACTCCCAGCCGGTTTATATACGCAATATTCCCCATAGGATTTATATAAAACATCACCTTCCGTGAGCAAAAAGCTTTCAACACTTTCTCATATTTTTCTATTTACCTTTTTTTGTTTTTTTTGGTTTAAAACGAATTAGAAAACAATTTCAATTTTCTAGCTTACGTGTGAGTTTGAAAATTTGATCCGCATCCCTCTATAACGAAGGTAACTGACCTAAAACAAACTTAAATTGGCATAATTCCCAACTTGTTAGAACTTTTTAAATGAATTTACATGAAGTTTGCAAATAAAAACCGGCTCTAACGTTTGATATTATTCTGCTAATATGCAGTTCTCAGTTTTACTCTGTGAATAGCATAGTTTTCATACTTTAATTATGTAAAACTGCATTTATTTTCTCTCCTTATGGAAATACTTGATTGTGTTTAAAGTCATTATAGAAAACACGTTTGCGTCATATCCTAGATGCAAAATCATACCCATAAAAAAAAATTACTTTACATTCTTTTTGTTCACTTCAAAACTATAATACCACGTCTACACGCAATGATTATATTTATAACACCCTGCAATGACTTGCGCTGTGATTTTCAAGAAAGAAATTAAACTGCGAAATATCTGATTTCAATTAGATAATATCACATTTTCAATATTAGGCATATTTTTTGAAGATTCTCTTTAAATTGTTTGAAATATGAGTAACTAGTTGTGATCAAAATATTATCAATAATCTCTCTCTCTTCACCTAATATTTATTCATATATACTGCCGCACTGTAAAAATTGGCCACAGTTGTTTAATTTTGTCTGTAAATTAATTTTTCCTTTGATTGTTTGCTATATGTACATGAACTATACTGATCTTACAAAAAGTGTATGAATTTCATTGTATATTTGCATAAGCATATTTATTTTCAACACGTTCTTCAATTAAAATATTATTGGTGCACCATAAGATTCAAAATTATGAAACTAATTTGCATGAAAATTATAAACTTTGATTACGATTTGATAAGTTGGTGGTTGCAAAGTCGAGAGAATCGGAAATTTTACATCATTCTATCATATCTCGCTGCTTGAATCAAAACTTAGTTAAAGCTTATATTGGAGTGGAGAGTGTGTGTTCCCTTGGTCGTGCTTTTATGAGACTTTATGCACAAGATAGGAGGGAAGACGCCCGGAAAATGAAATGTCTAGTGCTCTAATGATGTGATATAGTATTGTGCCCCCATCGCCGTGTCTAATCTATTTTTGAAGACGCAATATACTATCTGCTCATGCTGATCTCTCATATCTTTTTTGTCTTCTTTAAATGGTGTTACGGTTAATGTGCCAGAATGATATAGATAGAATATTACCCGACGCGAAATTTTCATTATAAAACTGACGAATTTTATTACGGTTCAACTTGATTATATCTCTTTCTATATATAGCCACTTAGCGTGGCCGTGCGCGAGAAATATTCTTTAATAGCCTCTACGCTGCGACGACAAGTTAAGCTGTGCTAATTTTTATTTGAATTACAATAGCCATTTCAGGATGTGGCCACAATTAGAAACATTTAATTTGAATTTCGGTAACAATAGCTTATTTTGAACTCAACATACCGAATAATGCTACTTGCTCATTTGAGATTTATACGCGGAACTCTTACTTTTTATTTTTATCGTAAAATACATGTAGCATGTATAAATTTATACTAGGACCTGCATTGTGTATCACGAAGAGTTTAAGCGATAAATCGTATATTTGTAACCTGGCCGAAGTTAGTTATTATACTAATGTTCGTTTATACACTTATTACAAATATGCACAAATCTAAAACGCAATTAACACTAAAATAAATTTAATTACATATTCTCTTCTGGCTATATCCAAATGATATTAACATTAAATTAAATTAATTAATACGAAAGCTCATATTTCAAGATGTTCAATAAATCATATCTTTGCGTAAGTTAAATATGATATAAATAAGTAATCTATGCTTATTACTCTTCAATGTGTATAAAAGCTTATAAGGCTACAAAAGTATCTTACTTATATTTTTTTGTAGTTATGTATATATTGTTCAGTTTTGAATGATTTTTTTATTAATACACTAGACTACAGGATTTACTTGCGGAATCTTAGGAACTTGAATGTAGTAACCAAGGCTTTTCACCAGCACCGTATGTTGCACATACATGGCTGCGTTATTTATTAATACGTACGATGTACAACGCGTACGTAAAGTTATTTTGACCAGAATACATCACCGGAAATAAAACTACTTCCACAGAATGTTGTTTATATACGCTAATAAGTATATTTAGTTATTATGGTCTCGAAATCAGTAGCTATTGTACAATAAATATAACAAAGTTCGCCGTTGGAAAATCGTTTAGAGTTGGTACCAATGCCTAATGTTTGGCATAGTAAATTTAAATATAAATAAAAAAAATTTGTACTATAACTAATATCATTAACATTTTGGATATCTGTTGTTGATTCATAAAGATTTGATCCATTTAGCAATGCAAAAGTGGTGTCACTAGCATTATCAAATCAATGTATATTAAATATTTTTTAATGGAGTTTGATTTCCAATATTAATTATTGATTAGTACGTTGGTAAAAGTGTTTCTAATTTTATGAAGATATGATAAGTTTAAATTTGAATTTTTAGTAAATATAATTTTATTTAAATATGTATTTCTCCTTTTGCTAGCAAAGTAGAGTTTATTAATTTGTTTATTTCATCTAAATTGAAGACAAAATCATACTAAATAGTAGGATATATAATTATAAAATCGGAAATTAGATAAAATTACATAATATAAGTTATATATTAACATTCTAAAATAATATGACCCCTAAAACATCATTTGTTAATAATAAAGCTACAAACACATATTTGTTTGACTTTGTTTCTACATTTAATATAATATTTTCTGTTCATTTTTATGTTTTTGTAAAATTGGATAGCGTATTAAAAAAGTAAAACGCTTTATGTCTACAGCGTACAACCTTTTGACTACAAATGACTTCATCACAATTTTTGATAGTTTTCGTTCCGTTAATAGTTGAGGTAACTAATGGGTGTGAAAGAAAGGTTAATTATGTTGACGCCAGGATCACTTTTTATAGGTCAAAAGTCATTAAATATTCTAACACTACGATACTTCAATAGTGCCGCATAACAAACACCTTCGTTTCTTCGTTATGCTAAAGTGTCGGAGCCATGAAAAAATAAACTGGAAAAAATTGAACACAGAAACCCTTTGTCATTTACAAATACACATTATTTTTATATCCTCGTTCTAGAACTTGTCATTAGAAACAATAACTTGTTGTGGTGATAAAATATAGTACTTCGATTTCTTTTGTTCTGTTTTCTATTCTTTTCTGTTTTTCCAATACTCCACGTTCTCAAATATAATGCTTGAACTTTGATTTATGATACAGTTGCTCTAAGTAACTGCTTTTTTATATCGCCAATAAATTAATATTCCATAAAAGAATTCATACGTTAAAATTCAAAATATCGAGCATTAAATATATCATCAACTAGAACATAAACGAGCTTGAGCTTGGTTGAACTATTGATTAATTACAATATATAATTGAAATGTACAGTCAATGCTTCAAAAGTCAATTTCATAGATTTGTCTATAGTCCAGATTGACGTATAATAATGTATGCTCATGAGTGTTGTTACAAATACGAAAATTTATAATCAAATCGTTTTACTAAGAACAAAAGATATTTATTGTTTGTCTACGTATTTTGTCTGTAACATTCCTGGATGGATAAAATTCTTTCACAGAAATTAATTTCACATCACCTACATCCAATAAATGTATATGTATTTTTACTTGGTAACATGTTGTTCGCTAACCAGCTATGTTGTAATACGTCTTTTATCTGTAAGTACCAAACCGATTTCAATTAAATCTGGCACACATATGGTATAGATACCTGATTTAATCAATTCGCATTTCAAGCGATATTTAAAGCACGAGTTTAATTTGAAGATTTTTGACATTCCAAAAATAATCTACGTAAAATTAAAATGTTTTTGATATATATCAAAATTCTATAAATCTCATACCAATACCAAACAATATAAATTTAAAAATTCCTGTTCTGAAGGAGTTTTTTTATTATATTTTTGTCATTTCTACTTTATAATTTTATAAAATTTAACCAAATTTGTTACACATATAACATCAATACATAACTATCTGTTATTTAAATGCAACACGCCAAAAAGTTTAAATGGAAAACCTCTCCAAAACCATTTATAACTATTTTATCAAGTTTTCTAAAATTGTACATATTTTTATGCAGCATTCTGCTAAAGTAAAATTTTATTTGCACTTGTTATATCAACATGTATCTTCCGACGTTTGGTTCCATAACATTTACATATGTTTGTTTTGGTTTCAGTGGTGGAAAATGCTTGCCACGTCATATGAACCATGTCATTTTTAAGATTTCTTAAGATATATGGATCGTTTCTTTTGACATTGCAGTTTCTAGACCAATGTAAATAATGTTATTTAAAATTCCTCCACTAACAGCTTTAAGTAAAATTATTTATTTGACGTAGAAAGAGTTTGCGTCAATTTTCTTGCTCCATAGAAACAATGTGAATTGTATAGGGTAAATTAGTATATCAAGCAACTGAACTATGCAAGTCATAATATGATAAATGAACTAAAAAGTTTTATACGTTTATTTATTCGTTCTAATATATACTAACGGAAACCCGTCAAAAATGACGAGTTTTTATTATTTTCTTATGATAATGAATACGATTAATAACACCAGCAAATAAAATTTTCAGCTATGTATTTTTGCACCCTCCAAACATTAAACAATACGATCTGCTAATTTATCTATACGTTACATTTTTAATCATATTGAACAAAAAATATTCAATTTCAAAACACATTTCATAATAGAAGCTAAATGATGTATGTATAAAATTCTAAAATAGGATGAACCTTCATCATCATTAATATACAATTAAGCAACAAACTCATATTTTCTTGTTTTTTTTTACGTCTTTGCGAAGCAAAAAGCAATTGGTATTTAATAAATATTCACAAAAAAATCATTTTTTAGTCTGTAAGTATGAAAATATAACCTGTACTACCATATTAAATTACATTTCGAAATAATTGGTAACAAACTCAATAATACCAAAATAAATATCGTTGTAAACAATTTAATTCTCGAAGTTTTATTTGATCATACTTAACATACAACCGTAAAAGAAATAAAAATATATACTTTATTTTCAATTAGTCTTTTAACTTGCTGGTAAGGTATGGCATAGGTAAAGGCTAAAAACATATAAATATTTTTAACTTTATAAAATAAACTGCACTACGTATGATTTTATTGCTATGGTTCCGTTATTTCCACCACGTATGCAAGCATTCAGGCGTTCATTTCCGAACGGAAATTATATTGTTTTATACCTCTATTTAGAAACTACTAGTTAAATATTCCATATTGATTTTGTAAGTATATTATTGGTAAAAGCAAGTATCATTTGAGTATTAACGAGTATTTAAATCATTTCCGTCGTGTATTAAAAGTTTTGATATGATATTATTACATATATGTAACATATATAACAATATGTAAGTTTGATATGGAAAATGTTGATTTTGAATTTATACTATTCAAGATTGGAAAAAGGTCAGACTCGACTGTAAATAGCCTACGGGTATTAGAGTGGACAGTAAATGGATGACCTACTCCAGCGGGAATCGATCCCAGAATACGCTTACTGATAACACACGTTTACTAATTCCAACACGCCTAGCCCTCTATAAGTCCTTCGTGATGTATTTCCCAAATTTGCATTTAATATGGCTTTCGGCAATGAAGCCGTTTATTAGCATAATTAATCGATATCCATACTTCTTGCTTCGACAATAAATTCTATCGATATGCAATCAAATCAATTCTTTACAACGGAAAGTTACCCAATATCGCTTACTCTTTTTGTCATCGCTTAAATTAACTAGAAGATATTTGAATCTACAAATTTAGTATACGATTGCAATTCAAGTATGTTAATTGCATAAGTATCAACTTCAATTATAATTGATCGTATAATAAATTCATTTATTATACACACATTATTAGAGTTTTTTTTTAACAAAAGTAACACAAGCTTTGCACATACGTAATTTACATGTTTATAAACAAAAAATATTAATTTGGCTATTAGATATTTTCAAATCCATCTAATCAGTTGACTCTACACCTAAGTCTATTTGGTTATATAGAAATCAGAATCTGCTGTTTCTATGCAAACAAATCTGCTCATGGTTATAATAGAACTCTGCCGTGATTCCACGACAATGGAAGATGTAACTACTAAATTGTATTCTACGTAAGTAAGCTGCTAATAGTTCAAGTGACTCTTATTTAAAGAGAAGGTATCCAACACCTTCTCTGCATACTTCACTAGCGCTGTATTCGATTTTCGACAAGATATGACAAATTTGTAAATATATTTCTAAAATTTGTTTTCATCGTACATGGTTCACCATACATAATACATATCACATATTATTTTACTCGTATACAATTTTATTGAAAAAGAATCTACTCCTTTTCAATTTCCATTTACATATGCATATATTTGATATTGCTAACACAGTCTCGTTTTCAAGCAACTTTGTAAATAAATATGTCTGAATACTCGCGAAAATTGATATGGAATATGACTGTAAATTGTAACAGATATAGATTTTCCGATGATATCCATATCTTTCATATCAAATATACCTACATCTTTATAAAAGTGCATTAACATATCTAGGACATACATATTGCTTAATGGTTATATAAAGTTATAAATATATCAAAGCTTAATTAAATTATAAAAATTGCTTTTATCATATATAAAAATTTAAATAGTATTTGAATATTATTTACTGGTTATAAGTTTGTTTTTATTGAGATATTTGGAATTAGGTGGGACTATAGTCTGAAGAAACTGTAGTCACGTGAAATAAATATACGAAAGTGAAACTTAATACATCATTACTTAATTATCTTTAACTAACTATTGTGTATACATATTTGTATTGTTTTCGTATAAAGTTAAACATCACAATAGTATCAATCAGACCATTTCCAAACATTCATATTTTAAAATTTATGTTACATGTACGTTATTGGTCGAAATAATACTTTCTGTAATCTAAAGTGAATTTTGAATTGAAATTGAATTAGAAAATTGTATGTGAAATATAACTCAACTGAATGAATCGTGAGAAAACAATAGATGCGCGTTTGGAAAATACGCACAATACTGCACATCCCTTAGTGGATCTTGGACAATTTTGCAATTCTGGCACGAGTGAGTGAGAGGAAGAGCCAGGAGTTATTAGGGAAGAATCGATTGCACGTTTAACGTTAAGTACGCGAATGGGAGGAATCGAACTTTAACAGAAGCCGAAGTACCTCCCAATACTCGACTGCTAGTGCCGGTGCTAACATCACTCGGGGGATAAAGATCGGGACTAGAAACCCGTTCACTCTCTAATACGTTCACTTATAAAGGTCCCTTTCTCTAATGTCCGTGTGCGCTTGTGAGTCTTCATTGCTGATATGCCATCATCAGTAGCGACTCGTCAGAGCATCCAAAGTAGTAAAGCTTACCTTAATAATCTAAAGAGACTAAAATACCTTCATTCCATATGATATTATTTATCACTTAGAAACTTGTATGTGTTTATTGGTTACGCATAATTAGAATATATAGTAAAAAAATATTAAAAGACGTAAAGAATAAAGTGAAAAAAATATTTTCTCAACGATCTTATGCCAATTATCTGGTTTCATTTTTTTTTAGTACGTCTAACCGATCATGAAATTTTATAAAGTGTGATAATATTTATTTAATATTTTATTAACAAAATTCGCACAAATGATGATAGATTGTGTTTACTCTAAATAAACTCAGTGCAACCGTCTACTGGCTAAAATCTCTACAGCGTACTTGCAAATATTGGCTGCAGACGAGCCGCCACTGTCTCCTATCGATGCTTCTGAACGCGTCAAATGGCCCGTCGACGCGTTTCCACTAGATTAAAAATTCACTTGCTTCATTTTACTTTAGGAATTTAAACTTTTTAGTTGATTAAATGAAAACACAGTGTGCACTTTTTCCGTTTATAAAACGCCAGGAAGATAGTAGAAAAGTTCAAATTGTGTATATGCTCAAACTTTGACTATTAAATATAGTTTACTTTTGTAGTTGCACATCAGCTCATGCTTCTGACTTCTCTCTCATGCTCCTAACTTCTAGATATCTTATTCATTCCGGAACGTTTCATTTAAAGTTTTAAAATCAACTAACATAAAATCCTTTTAGATGATTTGTGAGTAAGCAAAATTTATATATATATATATATATATATATATATATATATATATATATATATATAAAAGATATTTTTATATCCATGTTTAAAAATGGCTACAAAAAATTGCAAACATTACCCTTCAAATCATGAAAAAAGAACCTTATATGTTAGGAAATAATTGAATATGCTTCCGCGAAATTCATTCTTTTTATTATAATGGAAAGGCATCTGTTCAAAGCAGACGCAAAATAAATAACTACTTCGTTATTTACAAGGCAAAATATTCTCATACTTTCCATCCTGTAGTTGTATTATCCATAAAAGTTATACGGGAGCTTCTACCATATAACGAAATGGCGGCCATTATTCGAAACAGTAAACCTAGTTAGCATCTCAAATAGAAATTCCTTGTTAGAGTGATAATGGTCTTAAACTTTCAGTCCCTTGGAAGTTTGTTTAAAATTTTCGAAATCTATTTTCTACCCTTGGCTGACAATGCTCTTGTATCTCTCGTTAACTTTTGCCAATATCATTATATCATTTTATCTGTAATTAACAAAGTTTTTCTTATTAAGTTAAACTGCAATTGAGTTATGAGGTAGTTCGTTTATAAGTTAAACACAGCCGCGAGTAATCCGATATAACTGTTTTATATTATAGCTCAGTAGTCAATCAATAAAAACAAGGAATACAGTTATATTTTTAGATGTTTATTTTTACGATGTCTGGGTTTCCATCTCTATGAAAAGATTAATGTCTTTCTGAATAACGATACTAATCAGTTACATTTATTATTCGTAAATGCAAATATATGAAAATGCATGTAACAACATTGCTCGTTCTTGTTGATTTATTAAAAATCTTTTTATGTACCTAATTAGCAAAAAAAATAATCCTATACATTTTAGCAGTTAATTTGGTAAGATTTAAATTGAAAATAAAAAAGAAAATGTACATACATATATGCACAATATCATATTTATTCCCATCAAATAAAAAATCTCTTTACATCTCCTTACACTCTTTATTCAAATTAATCAAATTCTTTATACACCCTCTTGCCGACAACATTTCGCTCACGTAATTCAATCTCAATTATATTTATTCTTAGAAATTGTAACGAGTTCTTTATAAACAATTGCTTTTAAATTTTTTGCAATTTATATGAGGATATATGTGTAAGAAGAGCTTTAGGAGCTGGCTCCTAATCTGCTTTTCTTAAGGATCTAAATCCTTTTCTTTAATAATATTATAACTGCTATGGTATGTAAGGTCGTGTAAAAGCATAAACGGCAAAGAATGGAGTTTGGCATGTAATGCATACATCTGGGTTGGATGTGTATGAAACTTAGAAGAAAGCATGTAGTTGTATTGATGAAAATGGTGTATTCACTTTATGGTCTAATGTAAATGAAAATGGACCAACTATACAAAGTGATGATGTTCTTGTAGTGAGTGAATTAAATCTATAAGTGCGTATCTTCGAGAATACTCTGGCTCAGAATGAAAGAAGATTTTATTAGGCTCTCCATAATTTCTGTATATGGTACGAATGAGTATGAGTGTCACATATTTTCACAAGGGAGAATGTAACTCTAAATCAAAGAAGTATGATTTCTTTGATTATTTGAACATTTTCCAATAATAATAAACAATAATAACAATGGACATTTATTATTTTCGTTGTTTGAAATACAATAATATTTATAATTTCTATGATTTGTTGTGCAGTTTCACGGTTTTCTGCAGATGATTTAAAAATATCTGCAGTGTCATGCACCGAACTTTCTATCCGCATATGGGTTAAACCATATCGTAGTTACATTACTTTTCTAATTTATAATATTTGTTCTAACCTTTAGATCGCTTGTACACTAAATATATTTCTTAGAATAAATATTAAATGTCAAACTTCAAATTATTTAAGTCTATTTTGTTAAACAATTGACAGGCGCAGATGATACGATTTATGTAAAAATATATATAATAAGCAGAAATTTATTTTGAAACCAGTATTTTTTTTGGAAAAAAATTCAAACAAAAGTTGTGCTAAATATAAATACCATTAATTTTTATTCACGAAAATTTTCTGTAACTGTAACCATTTTTGAGTAATTGCAGAAACTGCAAAAAATGACTACAGTAAACATGCATTTCCGGTTGGATATGGTTTTCAAAAATACTAGGTTTTCGTGCCAGGTACATACAAGTCTTAAGTTTAAAATTTCATAATTTTCCTTTTCGCCGTTTGGGCTGTAGAGCGCTCACATACACACACACACACACACACAGACACACACACACACACACAGACGGACGTCATTCCAAAAATAGTCGGAATCGATTCAGGGAAGGTCAAAACGTATATTTCCGTTAAAATCTCGAGTTCGAAATTTTTCATGATTACAATACTTACTTATACTGCGTCTAAGAAAGTAAAAATACATATGTAAGAATCATCAATATTCTTGACATCCTTCTTTAAGTAAAAATAAAAAATATCTTTCGTTAATAAGACGTAATTTGGTATAAAGAGTCTTATATCTTTATAATATATGAATAGGTATTAATAAAATTCTACATGCGAATCAATTTAATAATGTGACTAGAGTTTCACTGGAATATCGTCTCTTTAGGTCGTAACCATGTAGAGAGGGTGAGATAATAAATAAAGTGAATCGTCTGAAATAGATAGAACACGGATTATTAGTTTCGAAGTAAATTCAGATGTAAATGTGACAGGCTGAGAATTAATCAGAAGTTGTTCGTCTGCCGAGGTTGTCATGCTGGAACGGAAACTTCTACTGATACACAATTGGGTTTAATAAATCTTTAATTTTCCTACATTATTACATTGAAAATTTCAATATTTACGCTAGATAAATGTAAACTAATTAATTTGCACTTTATATTTTTACTACAAACTAATATTTACATATTTGATTTGGAGAAATATGTAAATGGATTATTTTATCGCATAAATTTAATTAATATTTTACTTCATGAAATTTTTACAAAGAAAAAAGATCGAAAATATAGGAAATATTTTTCAGTTCGTTTAACCAGAAAATGTTGATTTAATATTGTAAATAAATCATTGGTTTTAATTTTGTAAGAAGGCCTATCAAATAAAATGACATGCTGCATTATTTCATATTACTTCTATCTTAATAATTACTAGTTGTATGTTTAACTTTATTTAGAAAAGGGACAGGTACATAAAATACTGCTGCTATAAATGTCTGTGTGGTCGTAAGCAAAAGATATTCCTTGCGTGGTGGTTTTAAGAGAATGTTAATTTATTTTACTTCATTTGGCTTAATTGACAATTTTTCTGATTTTATGCAATTTCAATATCATTGATTTTGCGATAAAGTTTTTACTTTCTCAGTGGCACGTAGTAAAAAAAGTTCTGGATTAAAATAAATTTAAAAAAATTGAATAAATTGGAGAACCTTGAGCTTAAATCGATTTGACTTAATAATAATAAATTTAGAAATGTGAAATATAAAAGTATGAGTTGATTCAGGGTGTCTAATGAAGTATAACAAATAGCTTTGAATAAAAAATATAGGTTATATTTAATTTAATTTTTACATATATAGCTCGTACCTATAATATGCAAATGCACAACTATTATTCTTATTTTTTTATGATTCCGATAAAATTCTAATGAATTTCAGGTTAATAAATCACTGTGTTGATTTCTGATATGGCGGTGTGTTCTTTGGTGAATTTACAATTCTATTGTATGCATGGGCATTGCTTTATAATTTACTGATTTATTCAAACATTGCTTTTTAATGATTGGGACTGACTGCACATTCCACTCAAAAGTAATTTAAATAAACATATACCTATATTCACGCGCACACGTGCTCCTAAAAGATACGGCGACCGGCTTATCACAAAACGAACCCTTTACCGCCGTTGATGTGTATAGATAAACACCCCCCATCGATTAGCCAGGTAAAAAGGTTGGTTGGCTTAAAAAAAGGTATCGGCACCACTTCCCCAATTCAAGACAAATTAAATAAATTTGTTTTTTTCAATTAATTTACTCATTCATCCTCTGCAATTAACTTCAGACATTCATTCTATATATTTCTTTTTTTATATCTGGGCATAAAAGTCTAGGATTTTAAAATATTTATATTTCCGTTTAGATGAGGGGGTTCTTTAAATTATCACCTATATATAAAATTGAATCAATTCGTTTCCGAATTATCATGCGGAAAAATATCTTAGAAATACTTGTCGAAGATATTTTGGTTAAATAAAATAGAATAATAGAAATATTTTAATTTAATGTGATATTTATTGAAATTAATTTCTGCGGGTTAAGGTAAATAAAATAAAATCTTAATATATATATATATATATATATATATATATATATATATATATATATATATATAAACATATAATGCAATATTAAATCTTAAATGCATTTCGAAGCATTTATATTAGTATGAATGAGGATTTCAATTTAAACATGATGAAATTATATTTTTGCTTTTCTCTTTTGGAGGTTTTGTTTTAATATACTGTTATAGATTTAATATGAGAAGAAGAGTATTGTTGTCATGAAAAAATTCGATCACGAGATTTTAATGAAAATATACCTGTTGGAATGACGTCTGTGTGTATGTGTGTGTGTGTCTACTTCCGAATCGGTTAATGGTAAAATTATGAAGTCTTATTTTTGAAAAAAAAAATTCAAACCGGAAGTGCTTATTCACTTCAGTTGTTTTTTTTTTGTTTCTCAGATTTTTAATATCACCAACGCAGCTGCTCTTACAATAAAACTTTTCTTTGTATATTTTTTCCAAAAAAGGTACAAGTTACAAGAAAATTGATAAAAAATTTATTTTTACATAAATTTTATCTGTCAATTGCTGAACAGAAAAACAAAATTGACTCTAATTTGGAATTTGACATTTAATATCTATTGTAAGAAATATATTTAGTGAAAAGGTTATTTAAATGAGTAAAATAACAAAATAATGAAGTATTTAAAATTTATTTATTTTTATTTTTTTTAATTAGTTTTTCGACTGGTATAGTTAATAAATAATTCTTTTTGTAGGGTTGCAGTCAATGGATTTAATTTATAAATTGAGCGTTTTTTTATAAATTAAATTCATTGACTGCAATCCTGCAAAAAATTTTTTAATTTTTAAAATTTATATTTGTATATCTCTCATATCTAAACTAAATCTAAACAAAATACGGATATTTTATAAATATAATAACAAATACATTTCTTTTTTTACTAAGAAATCGCTTTAAGGCTTTTTTTTATACATAAACAAATTGGTATAGTCTTTTTCTCATATATTTATATAATTCACAGATTCAATTAAAACAAAATGAGCAAATTAATAATTCATCATAGCATTTCTTGTCAATAAAGTTTGCATCAGAAATACAATTTATATATTATTTTTTGTATACTAATTAAAAAACAAAGGCCAACCTTCGTACAACTCCATATAAATGTTTATCGTACAGATTTTCGTTCAGCAAATTAAATGTAAAATACGAACAAAGGCTTCACATGGAATAATAAATGTTTTGAATTATTTTCTACATGTCAATAGAAGTGACACACGTGTTTTGGAAAGCTGGGGGTAGCAATTTTGTGTTTGCAGAACAAAACATCGACATCGTATGAGAGAGAAACAGAGAGGGAGAAAAATACGCACACAAACATTCAAAAATATACTCATGGGTAATATTAAATACATGTACACACACACACACATACACCGAAACATTTTCTATTCTCATCGCTGTGCGGGCCACGGTCTTTCTGCTAGCTTCAGGGAGGGAAAGATAACTAACTGTCAGTTAGTGTTTAAAACCAGACAAAGCCACACATATACACACAAAAACACACGATATATACATGTATAAGAATTATTGTGTGAGTCGACATTCATAAGTTAGAATAAAAGTTGAGTGAAATGCGCTGAAATAATTGAGAAGACAGATAAGCAAGCTTATTATTTGCGGTGCAAATCTTTTGGTGTTAATTAATATTTAAAATTAAATATTTTAGTCTGTGAGTGAAGTATAAAATTCAAATCTATTTTAATAGATGATGAGTTATATTAAACTTAACATTCAATACGTTTAAAGTTAGGCAGGGTATAATTAGCAAGTTCTTTTATAAGTTCAAGGTTTCATTGCACGAATACCCTCGTAACTCACTCTAACTTTTCAATTATATTTTTGTATAAACATTTGAGGCAATTTAAAATTTAAATTCATAACGCATCTTAAGATCAAATAATTTTGTCAGGATATAATTTGCATAATAATTTAATTGAAGTGAACCAAAATAAATAAGAAATCATTCGTAATTGTTATTTTGAAAAAAAAAAATATAAACTACAATAAAATATATTGTGTTGAATAATAATAATAATAGTGCTATTTAAAGAAAACATTAAAACCATGTAAACAGTGGAAACATTTTGTAATATGTGGGTTAAAGAGTGAATGTACTAAATATACATGAGAGTTAGATTCTTTGGTGAAAAATAAAAGTGGTTTTGTTTACGGCCGCTGCCAAAATGTGTTCTGGATGCTTGAACTTGCGATTCTGTGTTTATAAACTGAGTGAAATCACGTTAATTTTACTAGCTGTCAGTCCCACACTTGCAGGTAATGTGAATATAGTTTATTTTAATAATAATTGGCGCGCACCTAGGCGCCATAGTCGTCCAGTTGACAGCCTGCTGGCTATGACAACTAATTATACTCTAACTAGCTGAATATTTTTGCTGTTTGCGTGAAAATGATTGATGCTAATGAAATTCTATTTCTCGTGTAATAAACATCATTAATTTTTTCACAATGATTTTTACAACAAAAAAATATGTTTCAAATAATATCAATTTTTTTCGATCTAGATTCTTTTAATTAGTTTTCCACCGTGTTTCACAGTAATAAACATTTAGTTGTGACATGAAATTGGTTATTTATATAACCTCCTTTAACTAGCCAAAAATTGTTATTCAATAGCTGATTCATTAGCTAAATATAATTCAAAACAAAACTAAAGAAGAATTAGAGCAATGAGAATTGCAAGTCGGCAGCTAATATGCATATTTATATTAAGAAAACCCAGACTTGCAATTCATATTACTCTTATCTTTCGTTAATTTTGTTTTCATATATACATTCCTTGTGTTTCTTCTGTCCCAAATATTTTCCCCTGTAAGTTGCATTTTGTGTTATGTTGACTAATTATATATAATAATAGGCTATCTATAAGTAAGATCTTGTATTACTACTGAAGGGTTACCAACACATGTTGGTTCAGAATTTAAACGCATTTATCGACTCATTAGATTCAAAATATGTGATAAAATAATAATAAAATAATAAAACTGGTGATGCTTTAGATTTTATTGAAATATTATTAGAAAATATCAGTAATGGCTTGCACTGAAGTGATATTTAAATAGGAGTATAAAATTTTAATAGTTCAAGAAATTATAATTTTTTAAATAATATTTTTATTATTTTACTAATTTATAATATTTTACTAGTATTTGAAACTCCATTTCATTAAATATATTGCTTATAATAATTATTAAATGTCAAATTCCAAATTATTTGAGTCTATTTTGTTTTTCTGTTAAACAATTGACGCAGATGATTCAATTTTTGTAAAAATAAGTAAAATAAGAAGTAATTTAAACAGTCATTTTCTTTCTATTTCTATACTAATATTAAATATTTAAACTTTATATATATATATATATATATATATATATATATATATAATTTAAATATTTAATATTAATATAGAATAGAATGTCAATTAAAACAAAGCTAACTTTAGCAAATAATGGCCATAGAAATAAATGAGGCAGATAATAATAGTAATAATATATGCATATAGATCTCACAGCATGATACGGATGAAATTCGCGCGGGAATGTATAGTCAATGTTTGAAACTAGTGTGGACATACATGATGAACAAACGTATGTCAGTCCATTAAACGCGTACAACTTTGAACAATTTCAAACGCGCCGATATCAAACGATATTTACACAGTCACGGTACAGGCAATCGTGGTAGCGTCAAAACGTTGACGTTATATTTACGTTTGCTTTGTGAAATGGGTATGTTGTTAAAAGCTATGTCGCCACGCAGCGCTTCCCTTCGCACCGTTCTCGCTAAATTCGATCATAAATTATTTTACTTGGAAATATTTGACGATGGTGTGATGTGGTGTCATTCAAATGCTTGTAGTACATAACTTCTGCCGCACAAAACGCCACCGAAAATGAAACGCGTGAAAATGTTGACGTGGTCCCCACGGGTTGCCTTGTTATCATTATCATTCTCTTTAACGCCACAGTACTGTGTGCTCACTTGGATTCCCCTTTTCATTTGAGCCTCTTTTGCTTCTGTGCAATAATGTATTTTTGCGTGATTGTTGAAATATCCCTGACACTTGTCTTTTGTGACGGACAGTTACTATACTTTTGTTTGTTTTGTAGATAAAGCGGCACTCTTTAGTCTTTTCTCTCTAAACACTATTCACCATTTACTCATTAAACTCACAAGAATATAATAGATACACATACAAATCATATCTTATGTATTGTTATAGTTGTCATCTCTTATAAATACACATGGCTTTATTAAATTTATTATCTGTACACATATTTTGAATATAATTTTCTAAATAAGAGGTTCTCGTCAAGCTTAATGTTTTTTTTAAATTTTACCTTCAACCGTTAGAGCTGTAGAGCACGCTCTCTCTCTCTCACACACACACACACACACACACACACTAACACACACACACTAAACACCCATAAACCTGCTTCTTCTACCCCCTACACACACAGACAGACGTGAGGCCAAAAATAATCAGACTCGATTCAGGGAAGGTCAAAAAGTACATTACCGTTAAAACCTCAAAATCGATTTTTTTTATAATTGCAATACTTACTTACATTTCGTATAACAAATTAAAAAGACAGTTATATTATAGATTTTATTAGTTAATTTTAATTCCGAAAAATTAACAAAATGAATGCCAATTTATAAATTTATTTTTATTTTGTTTATAGAATGAAACTTGTAGATTATGTTCATTAAAATTCATTTATATTTACCGTTGAAATAAGATCAGCAGAGTTTGGTTTTGAGGTGCATCACAAAACCAAAACACTTATTTTGTTATCAAACTTCTACACTTGGCGATAAGCATTAAATTCTATGCAATTAACTTAATTTTATAATGAACATTTAACTCAGTTGTAATTAATAAATTCAATTATCAACAAAATTACTTTCATGTACCACCAACACTCACTAACATAAACTATACATGCAATTCAAGGGACGATGTAATAGTATTCTATTTCTGACCCTAGACAAAACAATTATTTTCTGTAAATGCCAATTGTCTAAAAGTGGAATGTTATTTACATAGCTGTTCAGTTTCTTTTTTCTTTTCTTCCATGCTGCTTGACTGTGACGAACGTTTAACACACGCGTTCGTTTAACTATATAGCTAGTTGATATGGACCTGTGAAAATATTAATCCAATCGAATAAGAACTTCTAATCTACGAAGCGCCAATTTAATTAGTTACGCTGTCGTCGCCCCAGGCACCTACTCGACTCTGTCTACGGGGATTTGAGTCGGTATTTCGTGGGACGGATCAGTATGTGTGGTACTGTGAATTGTTTGTATTTAAGCTCGACCGAGCTTAACTATGTGTCTGTACTACATAGATATCTATGGCCCTGTTCTTATCATAATGAACTGTACTTTTCTTCTATTTACAATAAATGTGTTGTATGCTTTAAGTGCACGTGGGAATGTGCGAGCGAGTGCGTATGTTTTTCCCCTTTTCAAAAAATGTTTGATACATTATATTCTTCCTCAATTTTACGAGATCTTTACTCTTTTATATTTGGTTGCTTATAAAAAGGAAGAAAATTAGATATCGGATAAACAAAACGAACAAACATTGTTTAATAGGAATATGCGTTTAAGCATGTGTATGCGTTTATGCGCGTACATGCATGTGTGTGTGTGTGTGTGTTCACCAGTGAAATGTCAAAAATCAATTCACTTTAAATTTGAACTTTATTTTTAACAAGGAACATACATTGATACCTTATTGCAAAATGCGAATCAATAATAATGAACCAACCAGTATAATTCTACTCAATTAAAAAACATATACAAATGAATGTGTAATTTGAAACGCCGGATTCTGATTTAATTTTAAATTTCAATTATAAAATACCATTGATTTTGTTTTCAACCTACTAAACATGTAACATGTATACATCCTAATTGTAATTTTCAAATTAAATTCCGTATTTTACCAAAAAAGAGAACTATGCAATATTTTAACTCAACTATTTCAATTTTCGACTTATTTCTAATCCATATAGAAACCAATATATATTCATATACATACATATTTATTTATAATATCATTATGTTGTCTGAATGTAAAGCCAAAGAAACCCTTATTAATAATAATATACTCCTAATTTAGTATAAAGGTACGTAAGATTAGTTACCCAGTGACTACATTATTTGAATAAAGTACTTGTTAGAAATAAATGCATTATTGTTTTTAAAATGTAAAGGAAGTTGCAAATACGATTTGAAAATATTGAAATAGCATATAAAATTGATTTAAACTGAACGAAATATCTGTGTGAATATTCATTGGTGTGCAAATGTATAATATATTTTTCATTTTGTATTCCATATAGAATATATCGAGCAAATGCCAGCAAAAACAAATAATGGTTTACAGGAAACAATCTGAAACTTTGAACACACGCGTGGACACATAGTTATATTTTCACATGATTTGGCTTTTAAATTTATCAACTCACGTCATCTTCGTGGTACAATTCATGTCCGATTGTTTTGCCACAGTTATGTATTTTTCGAAACGATAGTAATCTTTTCTTGTCAACTCCCATTCCTAGGAAATGGTACAATATTGTGTTGTCAAATATTTAAATTTTCTTTTACAAGTAGTAGGGTAAACATTATGACTTGCCAAAATGCAAATATATATACGTTTTTAATAAGTAGGTTTTAAACAAATTTGAGTTGGATTAATTTTAATATATTACCAACATGATTATACATTTAAATTAAGCATATTTTGCTCCAGATTTTCAGTTGGTCTAGAAAACCACAAAAGTACCACATGTTAATTTATTAATTTTAAAATCGAGAGGAAAACTGTTTTTGTAATTTACAAAATTTAATGTTTGCATGTGTGCTCTCTCTAGAACTGTAAGTGAAACTAAATTAATAACACAGATTAAATTTAGTTATTGTGTAATCTGCTTTTATAATTCCTAGTTTATGTGTAGAATTGAATGAACTTTATGAATTTTAGATTTGTTTGGTTTCAGTAATTCGCTGCACTGCACAATATTAAGCATTATATTTTCATAATCCATTTGCTCGTGATACGAATGACGCCACTCTATAATAGCTTGTTTTAATAATGTGACAGTGTAGCTATGGGAATTTATGACAGTACTTTTATGGAAAGATTTTGATAACTTTGAAATTCCGTGTAAAAAATATGTTTAGGGGGAGAAATCTATATAGTGTCCGTAAAAAAATGTGTTCAAACTGTATTTTTTTACAAGTACAACATTCTTTTAATCAGCAATTTTTTTTTCGTACCTACATAATGTGAAAAATAAATTATAATTAAATATAAACCGCAAAAAATTACTCGGATAAAAATTAATTTCCGTTTGGAATATTTCTTTCAAATATAGTAGATATTGCATATACAAATATGAGGTTTTATAGTTTTAACTGTTGAGCGCTCACTCAAATAATCACGCACATACATCTGTGTGTATATTCCAAAAATAGTAAGAATCGATTCAGGGAAGGTCTAAATGTATATTTCCTTTAAAACCTCGAGATTGAAAAATTTCATGATTACAATATTTATTACTCCGCATGATAAAGTAAAAAGTAGTTTCGTATTCGATAATAATATTTATTATAATATCAATATGATTTTAATCAAAATCTATTTCCAATTTACGCAGGTGTTAGTTGATAAAATAATCTTTCGCTACCCAAATATACTTCTGTTGAATTATGATAATTTATTTATTTTCATCATCAGTGCTTCGCAGGAAACCAACAAATTAGATTCTGCATATTTGATGCATATCTGCCGGGTAAAATATGATTCTATTTCCATCAAAATAAGATTGTAGGGTACCTACATTTGAAGTACTCTTCTTTTCCTTCTTATATAACCCATAAAAGCAGTGCATTTAGATCTGATGGATCCATTATATCCTCCGTGTAAACAAAAACCAATGCACGCCTTAGCTGAATATTTTATGAATTGAAATATTTCGCTGCAAAGTCTCCTTTGTAGATTCTTTCATTTGTAATGGTTTTTCGTGTGGGATTTTTGCATAACTATGCCAATCTCACATTCACAGATCATTATGTGAGTTCCCATAAATGGATTATCAGATAAATCTTTCTAAGTATTCACATTATTTCTAGTATTATCATCATACAATTTACCTTAGATATATTCAAAATTCTAATCTGTGAGAAATTAACAATGAAAATAATTACAATGAATCATGAAATGTATGCTAAATACAACGCCTTAGGCTTGGTCTATTTATTCAATAATAAACAATTATTTTCGTTCGTGGAGGTATAATAACCGTTGATCCGCGCGCTGATTCCTAAGCTCTCGTCTCTGCCCTCCTTTTCTATTTCACAGCACATTTGCGGTTATATTTAACACAGATGCGGTCCTACAAATTGAGCATGACACAATTCAAAACACAACGTAAGCGTGCGACAACCCCAGGATTTTCGTTTGCGAAGCATTCGTTCATCGCACTGGCTGTTAAATGTTCCAAATACTGCGTAAATTAGTTTTTGACATTTATAACAGTCAACATATTTGCTACAAAACTAATTTTAATGTGCGTCAAATATACTGTGAAGTTGTACACCACTACAAGGATTGACAATTGTATTATATCATTTTTATTGTCATATTTGTCATTTGTATCATAAATTTGTTTACTAAAATGCACGGCCTGTTTCAAATTGATAGCATACTCTTTTGTTTATGGATTACAATTTAATTGCAGGAGAGAACTAAATAATATACCAACATATTCACCATAGCATTCGCTAATCCGTAGTAAATCTCCTTTTACCTAGATTATGGCTAGCAATGCAGATAAGAAGAAATTTTAAATGATTATTTTGCAAAATTTAAAATATTGCATTAGCGCTTCGTTTATTCTATGTAATATTTATAATAAGCTGATTTTATCCTAGAATGATTACAATCACTTATTTACCTCCGTAATTTCATGTAAATATATAATATTAAACTAAAAGTCAACAAAAGCGATGTATTTTATATTAAATAGCCAAACACTAGACAAATTTTTACACGCACAATAGACTTAAATTCCAAAAATAGTTAAACTTTATTCAGAGAAGCTCAAATGGTTTAATTCCGGCAAATCTCAATCAAAAGTTCTATGATTACAATACGTATTTATTATTTCGCATAAGAAAGAAAGCATTTGTTGTAATATAAATTTAATTATGATTTTTTTAAAACTGGAAAGAAATAGTTTATTAATATGAGTAAAACTAATTTATCTTAATGCAAAAAAAATGGTTAAAAATGTTTAGCTTGTCGTAATTCGTACCAAAAAAACTAAAATATACGGCCGTGTTTCTGTTTTGCGGTTTGATAATGTTCTTTAACAATAACTTCATCTTTTATCACCCTGCATAAAAAAATATGTATAGCTCATATACTTCGATGTAAGTCGTTACTCGCTCGTAAAACCAAATTTGTCGCTGTTTCTCCTCTGAAGATACTGAACGGATTGACAGCAAATTTGGTAGACCTAATTTATGAGTAGACAATTCGTGCTGTTTGCATTTTAAATCCAATAGCTTCTTTATTTACGGAGTTATTGAGCCCTAAAAAGGTACCGATCTTTAGTTTTACTTTACAGATGATATCGTAGATCAAATGTGAGGCATTGGCACAGTTAATACAGAATTGCTAGCAGAATATACTTTTTATAATACTCAAGGTATAAATAAAGATATATTAGTTTAATTACTATAATGTTGCTAGTAAGATTGTTAATTTAATCATATTAATTATTAATACATTGTTTATTTGTACATACATTTGCCGTTTCAAACCTGCTCTCCATAGGTGAGCTTTGAGTTGAAGTCAATGCTCGTTAAAGTAAAACAATATCCTTGAAAAAAAATTACCAGACTATTAGATCCGTCTATTGTTAGTACCTAGGGTTCAAAGTTTTGCACAAAAAAAACTGGCTGTTTCGCAGCGCTGTAACTTTATTATGTTATTAATGGTTTTGTTATGAGTTTTAATTCACTTTTATTTTTTATTATGGCAAGTAGTATGCAATTAAGTACTAAACTAAGCTGTTGGGTATAGCTTGTTAAATATTTAACCCCTTTCATTTGAGTTTGAAACTTATATTAAAAATCTCTGTTCGTGGTTCCAGGTTTTAATTTTTAAATTTAGTCCCAAGGAATATTAAAAAAAAGCAGCCTAAACATTCCAATTTTACACAAGTAATATATTTAAAAAAATTGTACCAGTTTTCAATTTTATACGTTTTGTTTTATAGTTGTAATTCAATTTTCTACCGAGTTGGCTTAACAACACTGCTTTGCATTGTAATTCAGATATTTTCTGTATTTAAACAGAAACAGGGTATACCATTTATAATGCTATCACTATTTGTTACAATAATAATGAAATATGTTGGTTATTTTAGTACTATGGAAATAAATTTTAATCTTTCTGCGTAAAGTTATTAATAATATAAAATTTATGATTATTAAATATTTATATAAATAGCAAACATGAAAGATTTAATTCTTAAAGTAAGCTTAAACTTTTAAAACTAATAAATAAAGATTGCTAATTAAAACAAAATATCTTTTCATAAATACTACTGAAATTATAACATTTAATCCCTGACATTTGAATCTTATTCTCTCAGATATGATTGGGAATACATATATTATAAAATTTGGTATGTTTGTAATACGTAGGCAATATTTTACTTGAGAATCGAGAACGAATTGTGTAGGAACTTAAGATTGCATAGTTAACAGATTGTTGTTAATTGAGCGAATCAAATGCATTATTTATCATACTAGATCACAGACACTGACTTGGTGATGTAATTTATGTAGCATTTTGCTCTAAAAGATGAATGTTTTACCGTTTCAGTCTGTCGCGTTGAAAACATCTAAATATATATTGCTCATATATTACGGTTTATTTGTGCTGTGGTAAAAACGACAAGAATGATATTATTTTGTTTAATAATCCTTTAGTTGCAAAACTTTGTAAAATGATGATTTATGTTTTAGTCAATTATTTTACACTTAACCTTTCATGCATTCACCATCTATGTGTAATTCATTGGTATTCGTCATATCTATATTTATATAGCATATGACTTTATATGTATTTAAGTGTCCATGTAAAATTAACTATAAAATGAAAACCCATGTTTATGTAGCAAGCTAAATTGACAGATTCCTTTCAACATAATATTGCCGCCTTTCAATACATTTTAAAGTTGCTCGTAAATTATCAATATACGTCCCCTGTTGAATTATTTATTAATGCTTGTTGTTTACGCTCGTAAACTTTATCAATGAAAAAATCTGTCAAATATTTTCCTAATAGCTGATTAAAATATTCCGACACGAGTCTTACCATGTAAATAAGTTTGAAAGTATCTTATCTGCAACGTAGAATAACAAGTTTTGGGGCGGATTAAATATGTACTTAGCATGGCTGAAACATCACCGCCACTCCCTCACGCTTTATGGTGAAATACTTCAAATACTCGACTATCAAGTTATAACAGTTAGACAAATATCGTAACTAAAACAAAAGAACGACCAGGTCTTTAAACTGTCATCCTTTTCTGCACAACGACCTGTGCAGTTGTGTTATCATCATATACATTTATACATAGTTGAGCGAATGCCAGCTAGCACATGTGTTCAGGACAATGCGACTCCATCTATCATTATATACCATTAGTCAGTGGCGTACCTTTAAAGAACTACTAAAACTTTAAGCGACTAAATATCAAGGAATACAATGTAGCTTCTTTGTCTATTAATTAAACTCCAGAAAATATAATAGAAACAAAGACATTACTAATTGCTTGCACGAGATATTTAATAATGCAATTAAAACTATTTTTTACCTATAACTAAAACGATTAATCAGAGACAGGCGTATGTTAGTTTTATAGTTAGTTTAGTAGTAATTTTTTGAAATTTTTGCAACAACTTAAATTTATGTTGACTTTTTGCTTTTTTTTACCGTTTTTCTGTCAACAATTTTATTTTATTATTATATATAATTAACTTTTTGTAACTGAAACTTATTATTTAGACCTCTTTTAGAGATCTGCTTACAACATGTATTTAAATTACAATAATACGTTTCCGATAGCATTTGATTATTTCAATTTCAACAGCGTTTCAAATTCTATTTGTCAATATATATTGCAGCATTGCCCAGCTATATAAATTGCTTGTTTTTTATACTTAAGTAAAAGATGTAACTTTAACCTTAATATTTAGATTGAATAATGATGAGATCGGTATAAAACTGAAAGCTGAATACATTTTTATGATGTAGGAAGATTTAGATACGCTACATAAAACTATAACTTGATTGATCAGAAAATCTCAGTTTACATAATACGTTTGCGAAAAAATTAGCTATAAACCATATTTGTTTCTTAAGTTATATTTGCGATAGTAATTTCATGAGTTAGTTCTAGCTTTTAATTAAATCTATAAGTTTAAAGTTTATTGTATAATGTTCTGGTTCCACCACGCCACTGTAATTAACTCACGTGTATTCTCAACGTTCCAACAATCAAAATAGCATCAGTACTACACTGGCTTACAATTGTGACTACGAAAGACAACGAAAAAAAGCCTCGACTATTTTTAGACAAGGAAAACAGTTTAACTTCTAAACATGCGGTATCGATATAACCACATGAGCTATTAAAATAAATCTGTGGGTAAGAGATGAAAATCCCCTTAAATGATGCATGCTGACAACGGCTAATGAGGTAAAAAATGAGACAATTCAATGGCATTGCAGAGATTCTTCTGCCATGAACTAGGTGAAGACTTAAATATTATTTGAAACTATTTCAGTATACATATATTTGTATGTACATACATACATAGCTATTAAGTTATTTTTAGATTGGAATTAATGTAACTTTAAACTTCCTTTGGAAGAATTTTTATTTATAGAATCAAACTATTGATTCCAACATATGTTTATCTGCTTTTGGTTTTTGAATCAAATTAAAAATAATAGATGTATTCAGGTAGAAAATTTTCATCAGGAAATTTAATGGTGTTGGTTTTTAATTTTGAATTCAATAATTTTTTATATAATTTCCATTTGAAATAATGATTAAAATATAGAATACCTATATGATATTGACGTTACATCAAAAATAATTTTATTGAAATATCTGTTTGCGATTGTTTATATGTTATTCAGAATACACAATTAATATGCTAGTTAATTATGTAAATTAGGGGTAACATCATGAATCAGTTTCCTAATTTCCATAAATAATATTAAAAGCCAGTGAAAATAATTGAGTGTGCTTGCATGGGAATGACAGATGTGCGAAGAAAAATCTGCATGTACAACAAAATTTTTGGATTAATTGAAATGATTTTTGGTCCCGAGAGCAGCGTTCCGGTACGTTCCGGTCCATAGCCACCAGTGACACCACAAATATATTTCGTAATTTCATCTGTCAATCGATTTATAAATGTACTTTGTTTTCTTTTTTTATCGCATTGTAGATATAAATCAGTATCAATATCAAAACAACTTTTTACTTTAAATTAAGTACAATATGACATTTACAGACTAAATTTTCGTTAATAAACTAATATATGTGCCAATTTATGGAAGTATCTACTATGATTATATATATTTTTTTAAATCTGTTACTTTACCTTATTAAAACTAATTCATTAAACTGTTATTTTATTTATTTATAACTTAAATAAAAATGTTAATGATATCAGTAGTAACAGCGCCGTTAAAAATAATGAAATACATTTTTTTTCAAATAAAATCTCAGTGAAGTTTGTAAAGATTAAATTGAATGAAGAAAGAGTGTATATATGAATGGATAATGCGCAATTTTAAGAGTATACATTCAGTAGTAAAATCTGTTAATTTTTACAAGATACGGATTTTTAATGAATACTCTTCAGTGTAGTATGCATAAATCAAGAATTATGTAAAATATATTTAGTAAATTTATTTCTTGATGAATTTATAATTCTTGTTTAAAGGGTATAGATCTTTAATAAATGAATCAAGAGTTATGTAAAATATATTTGGTAAATTTTGATGATTTATAATTGAATAAATGTATATTACATTTAAAACTGTCACAGATGTACTCTGAATTGAAATGAATATTTCTTTACTTTAAATATTTGAGTGAATAGAATATAAAAAAATTACAATTAAGTTGTAGGTAATGTATAATTTGTTTTAGTAATAATTCTGGTTTATTATATCCGAAAACAATATATCAAATTGAAAGAATTTCATAGTAGGATTATAATTTGACAAATATAATTAAAATTGGTCTTATCTTATATTACCTATATTTTGAAAATCATAAAAAATTTTGTATAAAAAACTAAGTTGACAAACAAAGCGGAGAAAATAAAAATCAGTGCAAAAATATATACAGAGTTCCTTAAATAGGTAACAATATACTTGGTACGAGTTACACACTCAAAAGCTTTACGTTTTTAAATTGGAGCGCGTTCAAGTCTCCAATTATAATAAACCTCGTTTAGCAGTGCATGACGACGCAGAGGACGCCAACGTCGCTTGGTTTATTCCCTTGAGTATGTGAGATGTGTCGTCACTAAATAAACCAAAACACAAACACACACACAGCGAAAAAAAAAAGAGTACGGAAAAAATATACAGAAAACAAAAGATACGAGGATCGTAGCGCCGCTTTTGTTATGTGTGTATGTACGGTGTTAATTATAACTAAAAATATGATTTTACATTCTCAATGGCAACACCGACGCCTTTGATAAGAAACACAAAACAATTGAAGCAAAAAATCTAAACCCATAAATAACACAGCTTGTAAAAGAACATGTGTTTGTCCTTCTTTCATGGCGAGTTTTTCTTCAATTTTTCTTTTCTTAATTACCTTTGAGAATTTAACAAGTTAGACCTGGCGTCCACACATGCCAACACCTTGTGTAATTCAGTTCCGTTACAAGCAGTGTTATCTATTTTAAGGTCGCAGTTAAGAATACATCAATATATTTATCTGCGTAATAAAACCAGGAACTTACGACAACAAACCTTAAATAAAATGTTTTAAAGATCATTAATTTATATTTAAACTTTGTTGAGTAACATGAATATCCGGTTCTCAAGAGGATTGAAATACTTTTTGTTAAACCGAATAGTTCTAGTTTATATAACTAATGCGAACAGAACTGTACTGTGTATGATATCTGTCAATTGAGTTTACATAATATTTGAAGCCCAAATTAATATAACGTAAACGTCATTGTTAGGTATATTCGTCTGTCAAATTTCTCTCTAGCGAAATTCATAACATATTTCAGAAATCCGTGTAAATAAATAAATATATAAATATATATAACGATTTTCTAAAATATACGTAAATGTAAAAACTATGTCTAAAGTATTAATAATACTTGTATGATTGTCGAAATCATTTTATATCTTTAACTGAGGAGTGTTAAATAAATAATATAAATATATTCTTCTAATATAGCGAATTCTTTGCTATTTTAATGTAGTGGTAGTTTGCGTATGGATTATCACGCAAATAATCAGTTCAATTCGTTTAAGTATAGTGTTACAGCAAACGGGAAGCTGTTGCCCGCATTGTTCTTCTTATATATCGCTGTAATAAGAGACGATTGTCATATGAAATATATAGAGTCTACTATAAGTACTGAACGAAGTTACACCTAAAATTACCAACCCACGAAATGTTCGTATCATCGCCAATAATTTGCGAAGTACCTGAGAACTTCTATAACCGTCTCCCTTGTGCATTCTACGGTGTTATATATAAGGTTATTAAGTGAGAATCCTTGCTTTGCGGTGAACTCCACCAAGAAATGTTTCAACAGTCACACATCACACACAGACTCAAAAACTCAGATCCGTCTTAAGGGTTCTAAGGAACCTTTTACATTCTCGCATTGGAGGTCTAAATTCTTGCATTTATTTCCCATCGTCATATCAATACATTATAGAGCAATATATTTAGATACACAATTTTTTAACTTACAAAATACATGTTTTTTTTTGTTCTTAAGTCCTGGCGTATATTTATGAATAGCACTTGCTACTTCACGTTATATCACTAACTTCTGTGTCTGAACTAAATATATTTGTTTTTTTCGCTATTTTGTGAAGTGTACTAAATATCAGTTACGTTTCTTTATGCGATGTACCAAGCTATGTGAGTTTTGGGGCTTAAGTCTTGACAGAATTCAGTCAATCACAGTTAATTTGGTACCATTAATTACACTTGAGTCAAAGTCCATGAAAATATCGGATTAAATTGACCTAACTTGAGCGAATTAATGATCAATTTTTGTTCTGGTTCGATTCGGTATAAATAACTTTATAAAAATAAACAATATCAGTAATCAAATGGCCTCAAATTTACGTCATAAAGTCAGGATATATTTTTTGGTTTTTCTCAATATTTTCGATTACAAATTTCTCAATTCATCTTACGGATGATTTAAATATGATTTTAACATAAATTATAATTCCTATCTTCAAAAATTATCTTTTTTCGTTATAATATCCGGTAAAATAATTTATTTTCTTATTTTCATCACAAATATATTTTTAAAGTGTGTCAATTCTTGTGAAAAAAGTTCTGAATTTTTTGTTATAATCTCAAAAATACAGTTGTTAATAATATAGTATTTTGTCAACAAATACTCGTAGCATTTAATTTATAATAATGTCATGATAATTTAGAGATATAAACATGGAATATGTTTTTAATTTAGTTGTACTGATTGCGTGGAAAATATAACAAAAATTATTTCAAAAGCGCGATAGTTTTTATTTTAGGGAATCTTAAGACGGCACTGAATATACATATTTGCCAATTGAGATGGCAGAATTGCACGAGTATGCGACACTGTCATTATCGCATCGTGTCTCAATGTGTTTTCCACTCGTTCAAGTGCGAAAAATTTTCTTTAACTGCTTTCACAAGTGGTTCGTCAACCACTAGACTGTTGATGGTACCACCACGCTGTTCTGTGAAGTTTGTTGCTATGGTTACCAGTATAGGATATGTCTTAGTTGCTTCTATATATATATAAACACGTAAAGTATGTGTTTTCTCTCACATATATGTATAGTATATAATACTGAAATGATGTTGGAGCATGTGATAGAATGTATGAGTATGTGCGTGTTAGAATGTCTTGTATGAAAGCGTCTGGTATCCAGAGATCCATGGCTCAGTTCCTTTATAAAGATACATTGCTCTTCCTATGTGTGCATGTGTCGTATATATGCGCGTAGTTTTGTATGTGGAAGCTTTTTATGTGAGTTTATAAGAAGCTAGCGGTATGGCGTTTGAAATTTTATCACACAAAAAGATAGAAGTTTTTTTCTCATTCTTCTTTACAACGACTAAAAAGAAAATTAATAACTAGGGTTGGAAATAAAATACATTTTTATTTGTTGAACAATCAAGCGTTACATTTTACAATATAATTACTTGTTTTCTTCGTTTAAACATGTTAAGCAGGCTTCTTTTTTTTTAACAAAATTCTAATATGAATTATTATACACAGACCCAAGGTACTTAGCGACACTCAAGTACAATTGTATTCTTTTATTTAAAAAAAAGGTTTTTGTTGTGATTAAATTATCATTTTACAAAGAAAAAATTATATTATATTAACCATTAGTTTCTTTAATATATAAATATGTAATTTATGCTATATTTAAAGACAAATGTACAGGAAATTGAATTTACCAATAATACAGCAATAACAATTTAAGTATTATGTTTATTTTAATCATAGTCCATATACTAATATATATTTTTTTAATCATGTTTTTAAAATAAATATTTTGAAATACTTTGGCGAGGAGGATGTGTTACTTTCTGAAATATGTCATATCATGAATTTGAAATTGCAATGTAGGATGGAAGGTAATTTAACTTATATTTTCTCCGTTATATTATAATATGAACTGTTTTAATTAAGATGCAAATAATAAAAGTTAATTTGGAATGAGTATACAAGCAGGATATTAATATTTAATCCCCTGACAGGTCATGCCTGGCCGAGACAAGGCCAACCGTGGATGGAACGCAGCAGCAGCGAACGAACAGCTACACAAGTAGCAGCAGCAGCAGAAACTTCACCTGTGTTTGATATAACTCCCTCGTCTCAGGGGCTCACCGTCGTTGTCGGCCAGACGGCATTGTTGCCCTGCGTAGTTCGCAATTTGGGTGATAAACTCGTAAGTATACCGCAACTTGACAAGTTTATGGGCAGACTTATCATTGGTTCATTCGATATTAATCGCGACGTGATACGAATATTGAACATGTTATGCTAACTATAGCTTCGAAGCAGTTTGACAGTTTTACAACTGAGTTAAACTTAGGTCGCTAGCAAATTTAGTGAAACCCAAAAATTGGTCAACTCAATGAAAAATCGTTTGACTTTTCTATTATCACCTAAAGCATATACAAATCTCTTTTTTATCTTTCATGCGTACGTGAGAGGCAATTTTTCTTTTTTACGATATCTTTTATATTTGTAAATATTATAAATTTTTCAATGCAATACAATTTGTAAGATCAAATGTATAATACATTTAAAATAAATATAATGCGACATTTAGAATGTAAATCGGCGAATTTTCTATTGGAGTTATTAAAAAATGCAAATAAAAAACCCAGTTACACTTATTTCGTCTTTTATCTTATAATTCTAGTATAACTATGAAAATAAAATTATCAAGCATTATAGTTATGAGATATATGCAAAATTTTATTTTTTTCATCCACCGCACTGTTAAGGACCAGTGCATTATATTAATGGTCATAAACTCATTTTTCGGTGTTTACTGAAGGACTCATTAAAATTTCATTCAGATCATAATTTATAAGCAGATTCCATGAACTCTTTGGGTGTTTTTTACACCGCTATTCATGAATATGGCAAATTTACTTGGCTCATATTCCTCAGTGTTAATACAACACCACTTTTTACGATTATGTTTCGCTTTTTTGTCGGTGTACCCGTATCACCGTCCGTTCAAACGATAACTATCAAGTTATTTATTTGATAATAACGCCCTGTGCTTACGCGCTTGTGTTTGAGTTAGTATGTGTGCTACAGGAGCGGCTCGTGATAATTGGATATTGGTTGTGAAACTTTTGATTCCACACTAAACACGATATATTCTTTCATAAAATATTCGCAATGGCTTGCACTAAACTTTCTTATACGTATTTTGTTTACATAAGAGAGATATTTAAATACAACATTTGAATATTATTTTACTAATTTATATATTTTACGTTTGAAACACTATTTCACTAAACATATTTGTTACAATAGACATTAAATGTCAAATTCTGAATTACATATTTTTCATTGTTACTTTGTTTTCATATTAAACAATTGATTTGATACGATTTATGTACAAAATAAATAAAATAAAAATACAAATTTCCAATACTCTTTTCTTGTAATCAGTTCTCTTTGTGAAAAAAAAAATTCAAACAAAAGTAGTGCGAAATATTAATATAATTTTTATTAAAAATATTTTACCATAAGTGCAGCCGTATTGGTGAAATTGTTAAGTATAGAGAAAATCAAAGCAAAAATATTATTTTTTGTTTTGATGGAATTAATTTTCGTTTAGTACGTTTAAAATTGACATTGAGTTGTAAGTATAGAATAAGTTTGGACTATATGATAAAAATAATACAGCTATGCATGTTTTGTATGAGAAGATATTGAATTTAAAATATTTTCCTGCATTTCATGATAATAAGAGTATATTTAGCCATGAATCAACTGAAATCTGATAAGATTGCAAGACATTTATGTAACCATTATAAACTTAGTTGGTAATTATACGTGAGTCCTTCAAATATTGATGTTGATTAAATAGTTAATTAAATTAAAACACTTGGTTGATTTTATAAGTTCTAAGTATTGACGAACAATAGTTTCAACCCTTCGGCTATTTTCTAGGTACCTTAAATTTAAATTACTTTGTTTCCTACTACATAATTTATCTAAATATTGATGCCATATTTCTTTAAGATCGCTTTATCTAAATATCTAAAACAAAACATTAAATACAACTTTTTTTAAAATAAACAATAATCGAATTGTTAAAATTATATGCTTCAATGATCGTATTCACTGATATTCACATGAATGCGTTATATTTTTGCTTCCCTTTGCTACTTAGAATCACCAACTCATCCAGTCACCCTCAAGAATTGCTGACCAGAATAAATAATTGTATATTTTATCGTTTGGTGTACTACAAATATCAAACTAGTACATTTTTAAGCGCATTTACATTTCATTACTTACGAATTCTAAAGAACAATCATAATACACGCATGTACCTTTTATTTCACCATGTATATTCTATAACGTAAAATAAACTGAAACCATCATAAATCTAAACCTATCACAAAACTTATACCTTACCAAATTCAATATAACCATTCCATTCAGTTTACAAATATACCTTGAAGTGCAAATTGTATATATTTACTAATTAGAGATCCTTATTTGAGCATTTGAAAGCAACACGATAAAAAATTAATTTATTGATTCAACATTAATTAATTAAAATCTCCAATGTTGAGCTCAAGTAGCTTCCTAGTTGAAAACCTGTCATAATTAGCGTCGGCATATTTTTTAAAGATTTCTTAAAGGTTTTTTTATAACATTTTAATTTCAATTATAGTGTTTTTTTATGAATTGCTGTCCTTTGAATCGAAGCTTTTTAAAGAGTAATCCACGCTTTTAAGTTTCAATAAATGTAAAGTAATGGCAGTAATACGAAAATTTTAATTCGAAAGTTGTTAAAAAGAATATATATTTTTAATAGAAACGGCATGTTTCGAACGTCCTATAACGAGCCGCTTATGGTGTGTGAGGGTAGGTATAGTGTCAAATATTACTGTATTAATTAGTCCCCGCGACCTACCACACACCACAAAACATTTGAACCCTCACTCACACATCCAAACGACAATGGGTCACATAGTAGACATAAAACACAGCGCCACACATACAGTCGAACAGATACACACTTACATTAGCGCATGCACACACAGACAATATGACGCAAACAATGCACAAGCCCTAAAATTATGAATGTAAATGTTTAATACTTAATCACACGTTGCCACAAACAAGACCAGTAATTATAATTTAATTAGGAATTTATATTTATGCTACCAAGCTCGAAATGGTAATTAGTTTTCTGGGTTAAATGCGACTCGACGTGTCTTAAGATTTAAGCTCCGACACTGACTGTTCTTTTTATTCGTAATGTGTGGCATTTCTGTCCTACAATTAAAAATAAAAATCAGCTCGTTTCAATTATCATTTAATTCATCCTTTCACAAGGTTGAATGTTTTTTATAGGCTGAAAATTTTTTTTTTTATTAAAATATTTTTCAACGTTAATAATTGATTTTTAACTTTTATTTTGTACTTTCTCATAAAAGTTATTTTTAATCATTAAGTAATAGTACGGATTTGTACTATTGAATTGAAAATAAAACTTCTAATATTTCACACTATATAACGATACTGCAAAGTTTTTTAAATTGCATTTATTTTTCTGCTCCTTTTAAGGAGTTTTGGAAAGACCAACTCCATGTACTCACCTAAATTTTTCTTTTAAATAATTTTTAAACGATCTATAGCAATAATAATTTTTTTAATTAAATAATATATTACCTCGAATTTATTAAAATTTATATTTGATATACTTTCTACCTATAAGATAGTGTGACTGCAAATTTATTTTTATTTTTATTGAATTTAAAGCTATTTTACTTTTATTATTATAAAACATAGTTGATCTATTATAATGTGGCATAATTATGTTTTTATATCATATTGTTTTATATATGATTTATTATTGTCCATAATATTGTATATAAGAAATTTATTATGAACGTGTTCGCGCATTAGCTGTAAGAACTTAGCGATGTATATGCAGATTAGAATTATGAACCTTCATTAAAAACTGAAAAGCTATAAAAAATCGTGTAGTACATAATGTTTTATAGTGGCAATGCTAAAATGTAATTTTCTCTACAAAATAAAAATATATATAAACAAAGTACCCACACTAATAGAAAGAATAAGCGCCAATATTTAGACTAACATAAACATTCTCAAATATATTACATCTCGTTTGTGTTTCTCTACGGATACACTTTTTTTTAATTCATGGTAAATCAAACTATCACAACACCAACTACAAACTTCATATCTAAGAAGCCTTGCATAAAATTTTGTCTTTACTATCTGGTTAGCAAGAATATGAATATAGAGATATATTGTAATACAATGTCCAGTCCAAGACACTAATATATTGAGAGAGAGAGAGAGAGAGAGAAAGCTCACTCTCTCTTTCTCAATTAATAAGATAATGTTTTCGGTTTGCACTCCTAAAAATGATTATTTGCTAGGAAAATTAGGTTGAGGATGATATTTAAACTTTGAATATATGTCTGACATTACTGGTCCACGTAAAGTTTAAAACACCAGAATTTGAGTTAATAAAACTTACGTAATGAAAGCAATTTCTTTACCAGATAAATTTTCAGGTGTATTTTGGTGAAATTTTGACTACTTTCAGAAGCGACTAATTACTGAAACAACCCAATTAAGGTTTAATTATTTCTTGTAGGGCTATTCCACGTTCATCCAATTACTTTGTATTGAATAAGTACCACACCCAATTTGTATACGTACTCCGCTTCACAGAACCTTTGAGATTGATTCAACAACATGTTGTGCTTGTCAGGGGACACTTATTCTATATATACATATACCTACAACATATTATTTTCTATACACATACCTACATCATAAACCTATATTCGTTATACAATAATTTTGTATAAGTTTCCATTTGCTTTAATAAATTTTATTACGTAAATGAGGCCTTTACATGAGTTTCCATACAAATTCTCATATTTTTTATTCAATTTTGTTTTAATTTGATAACATATATGCTTCATAGCCTATATACTTCTACATCTCATGAAATTATTTAATTTTAATGTGAAATTTCATTATTTTCTTACTTATTACCTATGCATTTTTATTGAATTAAGATAGCAATTTAAATTATCAATACAGGAGAATTATTCTTCTATTAATTAAAAATCTAGTCATAATATAGCATATCTTTAATATTGATTTTAATTTTGGCTAAATTACAAATTTATATGAATTATCGGATTTTAAAATATTAAACAAAATTATATGTTTGTATATAATAATCAACTTTAGAATTTTAATGGCGATAATATGTTTTAGTGTGAGAAATAAACATATTTTAATATTGTAGTCTAAAATATTGGTATGCTAATTTAAAAAACATTCTGAGTGACATGCAGTAGTTAAAAGAAAATCCGATTCAGCCGGTAATTCAGGTTAAACTTAAAGTTTATTTAACGATGAGAGACGGCGTAATCTTAATTAAAATAAAACAAACACATTTCGTTACGGTACGCGCGGCAGCAGCAAAATGAAACGCGTTCTTTAAATTTAAACAGTGTCTTTTTCCTCGAATAGTCTATTTATACGCCGCAATTTGCTGTTTATCCTACCAGTAAAATAAAAATTATGTGAAGATAAAGAAATTTCCTTGTAGTAGAAACAAAACCGAGCGAAAGAAAGAGAAAAATGAAAAAAAAAAAAAAATAAGAATCGCGGCGAAGCGCACACAAGTGCAAGTGAGACAAGCCTAGAATCTTATCTCGGGCATTTTGAGGGCGCAGCGTAGAGAACTTAGAATCCCGATCACACATTTAAGGGTGTTGGGGCGAAGGTTGTGAATATATCTTACGGTCGTATCGAATTCCCGGCGGGGAACTGTCGCCCCCGAATATATACAGGCGACCTGAAACTTTTTATTGGTAATAATTTCTAACTCACAATTGTAATTCTGAACGCACCGAAACAAGGGAAGAAAAAGGAGAAGCCAACATCGACATTTTACTGAGATAGGACCACCAAAGATATTGATGAATATTGATTGTATGCCAGGATTTATACCATCATATACCCTTGTGTAGTGCCGTCTTTAGGTTCTCAGGGCTATTGTTTACAGCTTATATAGAAATATGATGACCACTATAAGTTCACGCCTAATATAAACTCTTTTGCGTAGTTATTTTCTTGCAAATCAAGTTACCCGTTCTTTGCTCCTCTGCTTTGAGTCCGGAGAAGTATATATACCAATTGCTTCAAGCCTAAAGACGGCACTGTATTGATAGGATTATATTTTATCACAGTGAATGAACATTTTTTTTTTTTAGATATTTTCTTATTTTATTGGACAGAGGATGAACTTAAATATCGCATAGCGTTTTGCAGCCGAAGGTCAACTTTCTGTCGAAAACCTGACACGAATATCTGCTTTTTAAATAACACACTCGTACGACGTTTTATTTTATTTATTCCACAGTAACACTAGGCTAGAGCGCATGCTATTTTTTATCCTGTACAAGATTACTGTCGGGATAAGAATTGCGTGACGTCATAAGTTTCTATTATATTGCCAACGCGTAATTTGCTACAAAATCTATGTCACCATCTCTTGTAAACCGCTTTTTGTCACGTGAGATTTTTTTTTTTACATGTTCAGAAAAAGTGTTGTAAATCACTTCAATAAATTATAATATTTGTTTAGCGTCACTTCAAATTATAAATGATTTCAACCCTCTAATAGAGATATGAAGAAATTTGGCACTTATCCTTAATGTAGGTTCGAATACTTTCTCTGGTATGAATATTTTCAATTATTTCATATCAACGTATAACATATATGTTTATTTAAATGAAAAAGTTCATGTGTATTTATTAGAGTTGATTTTAACATTCAAAGAAAGTTTTTTTTAATCATAATAATATATCAGTAGGAGAGTTATTATTTTTTATATTTATAATTTAACGATATATAATATGATTCTGAATTCTGTTTAACTTCTAATAAAACACTGGATTTTTACCATTAGAGTAATAGCAATAAAAGTGCTCAAGTTGCATTGCGCTACCTCAAGTAAGTACTCCGTCAATATTTGTGCCATTAGGTATTTTCTCACATTAATTATTGTATAATATAATAGGATTGAAACTTCCAGTAACTAAATGTAATATAAACCTATATATTACAAATAGATAGTAATTTAATTCAGATTTTTCGCATTTATTCATATTTAGTACAATTTATAAATTATTAGTATTTCAAATTTTGCAATTCTCACCATATTGATGACATTACAAAGAGAGTACTTTATCTGCTCCGACCAAACAAAAAGTGCGCAATAATATTCTACTTAACCTGACCACCGAGCATTTAGTTTTAAATTGTTTGCGTCCCATTGTATGCAAATTTCCAGTGCTAAATACGATTATCACCAGATTTAAATAGAACGGAACAACAAAAATCAACAAAATATCAGTCGCAACGAAGTAAACTTTCATTAGTAAAAATAGGTTTTAAAATTTTGCATAACTTTCGTTTGAAAATTTTTTTTTCAGAAAATGTACTAATTACAAAAAAATAACTGCTATATTTCTTATTGGGGTTGCCATAAATATTCGAATTCCGACTGTCAAATGGCATTTTTCATCTGTGATTTAGTGCGGTAAAACAGTTCCTCGGTAGGTATCTGCGGATATTCTGGTCCCCTGTTTAGGAAACATACACGTATACATTAAAAAAAAAAACCATGGCATACACAAATACAGGAGTCAGGGTTCAGTTAGATTAGCTAGATACACCAATCAAGGCAAATACCGACCACGCGCAATGATATCACACAACACGCTGATTAGGGGACAATTTCTATAGCAGCGCACAATAATAATAATAATAATGTATCAATACTTTTATTGTGTACAAAAGCGAAACAAATAAATTTTGTGTTTCATTTCATACAGTTGTATCTGTGATATGTTATGCACACTGCTCAAATGGTTTATTGACGAATTACAGATTACTTTTATCACAAAAATGTCTAAATATGTGTTTCATATATTATGCCGAATATGATATTTGACTGTGATTATTAATTTCCTTTCGAATACATATATAATGGATTCTACACTTTCAAATTTACACTAATGGAAATTTCACCTAGTGGTTATTGTTGCCTATTAGTTTTCATTTTTATAATGCCAAAAATTGTCATTATTAAAATTTTTTGCTACTGCAGAAATAAAAAATAAAAGCATATTATTTGCTTAGTAATTCGTAAAGTATTAAATCATAAATATATGAAATAAGTATAACCTTTGTTAATTTAATTCTAATTACTTAACAGAACATAATAAGTCATTAGGATATAAATTGGAAAATATGCCTTTTTTTATTAGTATCACAAACATATTTTATTATTAAAATTATTAGTGCTTTGATAACACAGAATGAATACTTTTGAATTTCAAATTGAAATTATAAAGCAGTTGAGCTTCCGTGAAATATGTTTATTATAGAAATTCTAATAGTTATTTAATTACTTAGTTTATGCAAATCATTCCAGGATGGTAAGGATAGGACAGCAAATTTAAAAACAAAGAACACAATATCCTATTCAACTGGAGATTTAATTGAAAAATATAACTACTCATGTATTTAGTTTTGGTGCTCGCGCGCTATCAATTTATAATTAAAATGCTCATAAAACGAACATTATTTCATAAATTGAATGTATTTGTAATTAAGACTGGGAAAAGTTATATCATATTTTAATTAAAATAATATATTTTTCAATTAAAAGAATATATATTTGCAGTGGAAATAAAATTTATTTGGAATTTAGGTTGCAATTGAAATAAACCTGTTGAAAACCATATTATTCTGTTCTTGACATTCGCAATCTCTACAGTACTTTAAGTACGACAGTAATTTTGTGAGATTGGATACCAAATACCCCATTATTACTATTCTGTTATTTCTCCTGAGTGAGGTGAGGTATAGAGTAAATGAGATAAATTCTCATTTCTGTCACTGACGTACACATTGTGTAACTGTCAGTTTACAGCCTACCCGGCAGCAGTAGCCGCAAGGTAGATTAGAACCCAGTCATAACTAAGCTCTATAGTAAATCTGTGTATTTAGATTTATTAGTTTAAACATTGCCCATAGTACCTACTAACTTATGTGACAAGTAGCTGCTTTCCATATAATATTAATTGCAAGGTACCGAATATTGAGTACGATGAAATTATTAAAAAATAAAATTTATCATATATGATAGTAAAAACTCGCGAAATTCGAAAATAAAGCAAATAATTAATTATCATTAAGTACTAACCGGGCAAAGTAATAAACGCTCGTCGAACATTGATCAAACTTACAACAGGCATTGTAAAGTGTCTACTGGAATATGCTGAAGCATAATTTTCACGGCACCCAAGAGATTTTATTGATGAATATATAAATTTGAAATGCTAGTGCTGTATAGTCAAAGATTCTATATTTTGTTTCATATCGATTTTTAAAATATGCTTCAAAGTAGAAGTACTTTCATAGCAACAAATATTTGTTATAGATAACCATATCTATCAAGGACCAAACTCGATTTAGTAAAAAATAGGGAATATTAAATACTAAGTAGATATAATAATGCTTTCATAATTATTACAGAACAATTTAGTCTAGATATGATATTTTTTTATTAATTGTTAATGTATTGCTTTTATTAATCCACAACAGATTAAATGTAAATTAAAACTTAAAATGTGTTTTTTTTTAACATGTTTCTATATTACATTTCATTATACTTAATTTTAGTTACGCGAAGGTAATATAAAAAGGAACACTTGTAATTTTTTCATCATTTATTTATTATTGTCCATATGTACATTTTTGTGACCAAATTATTTTATTAAATAATACGTAATAAAATGATTAAGCTGGCTAGGATAATACGGCTACAATTGTAATACGTATTAAATATGAATTAAGATACTAAAATATGTCGGTATTTTCAGTGAATGGATCCGTACAAATCACTGCCTAACAGAAAAGGTTTTGTTCATTTTTAGCCGCATTTAGCGCAGCTGTCAAAGTTGGATAGTTAGTTTCTATATGATCCAAAAAGAAATCAAAAAACAGCAGAAATGTTTTAATCAATCATTCGTTTCGATACATCATTAAATTCAGCACGAATTCTTGTAATACGTGCGAGAGCATTTCATTCAACTTGTTCGATTTCTTTAACGAAAATAAAAAGGCAGGCGGTTGAAACTTTTATGTTATTTTATGTTAAGAAAGTGTTTCGACTTTAGATTCTCATATATATATATATATAGATATATGTTTGTCAAACTTTTTCGTTAACGGTTTAAACGGCAGAACGGGCTGACTAAAAGAAGATGATGACAGCAATTTATGTGTGGGAACCGAGGTAAAAGTTTGAGTAAGCTCGATATTACGAAAGTGTTCTCTCGGGTAACATGACTACACCTTCGCTTATGGTGCTAGAGTGGAAGAGATGTATGTTATATATGTAGCAATGCTAACAAGTTAGCGAGGCCCCATGCTGCTCAATGTCCAATTTAACTTCGACGAGTTTGTCTAACAACCTATTTGCCCAAGCAGCCAACCTCTTACCACCATTTTCATTACCCTACCTTACTGGCCAGCCGCTGCCACTTCCTCGTTTTTGTTTTCAAATATCCTGAAGTCATAGAGTTAAGAAACTATAGCGAGTGCATTGTAGAAATCTTGTGATATCTAAACTTTGTTAGTGACCAACGCCATGTCGGTCCATATCTGTAATTACTATCACATCGTACTAATGCACACGCAATATTGAGTTTAGGTTCTTGTTCATACAAAAAAATAAATTCATTGCACATGTTATATGAGTAATCTTTTATTGTAAAATATATTAATTCTGAAGCTGAAATTAATAATAAACCATTATAAGTATATCAACATCTATGGATGCATGTATAAGAAAATATAAAAATTGTTTTATTTAATCGAATTATAGCATTTACTAGAATAACGAGAGCGATATCGATTATTCTTTTATGGAAATTAATGCTGTAAACATAAAATAACTTTTAGAATTTCAGTGTGTTACTATTGCTTTTGTATTACAGTTTGAGGTATTCAATTTGTATTTGATAATAATAGTTCAATTTTGTCATGCATGTAAAATTTTAATAAATTATCATGGATATCTATAATACAATATTCCTATTTAATTCATTTTAAATTTGATTTATAGATAAATATGCATATTTTATATACTCGCTATAAATAGTACATTTTTAAACATACTGATAAATTTCACGATATTACAAAATTATCAAAACCAAAAACTTTCGCTTATGTTATTATATAAATATAATGGTCATATGGTTACATAAATTGAAAAATCAGAATTCTTAATTAAATAGAATATAGAGTAATAGGCAGATACATTTTTCAAAATTATAATTTTTTTATATATATCAATAAAATCATTAATCCAATGAATCATCTGTGAATTTCAAGGAAATATTTTCACCTCTATAGATTTATTTTCTTCATATTAATCATAATTTATTTTAATGTCAGCCATCCCTGCTGCTCTAAACATAAAATGAACTCGACAATTGCGCCATAAAATCTGTAAGACTTCAATTAAAGCCCATGTACATAAATTGATTCGCAGCAGGAGATTGTTTCATTTTTTGTTTTTCTTTTTCATCTGGTTTCGCAGAGCAAATTACCACCCACTTTTTGATACAATATCTGTTCATTCTGTGCTATGCGAATCGATAAAATTTAAAATTCAAATTACTTTTTTATAATTAGTAGCTGTTAATTTCCAACTTTCATAAAACATTCAACACAAAAGTGGATAATAACTTACAATATGCTATTGTAGTCGCAATATTTTAGGACGCATATTTAGCAGCAGTAAAAATATAAAAATTCATCCGCAGCTGCTGTGCTCATAAGATTTGTTTTGCCAATTTTTGTTGTAGTTTATTTTCCTGGTTGTGTAAAAATAGGTTCGCTGTACATATGTGTTTTACAAAGTAATTAAAAATGTAATATTACAGAATGTTGGAGCAAAAAATACTGTTACTAAACGAGGACAGTTATCTTTTTAGTTTAGTTTGTGTTGTCTTTTTCTATGCATATTTAAGTATCACTTGCATAGTTACTTCCTATCTTTTAGTTAAAATAAACTTTTGGCAGCGTTTTTAAATAATAATAACTTTAAAACAAATAAGTGAAACGTTTTACTATAAATTATTTTAAAGAGTTTCAGTTATTTTTGTAGCTTTTTCATTTATTTCTTAAACGATAATATAGAAAAGTAAATTTTGATAAAACTTACATTTCCTAAACATATATTTTGTAGCTATAAAGTTCCCTTGATCACGATAAGAAGTGTTCAAAATGCTAAAACACTCGATCGTGTGTTGTAACATGATTATAACTGAAACATAAACCTTGCCAGATATTTGTTGCGCACTTCTATTTACGAAAATACACACGGGGATTAATTAGACTAAAGCATAAAATATTCAATAAAATGTAATAGTGTAAGGGTGAAGATACAACAAGAGCAATAGGGCTTTTAATAAATTTTACTCGTTTTACATGATAAAAATGTAAAAATGACAGTGTAAAAAAGTGTTAATAACTGTAATCAGCATGCACGTTTCTTGTGTGTTTCACGTACAGGTATCATGGATACGGAAGCGTGACCTGCACATTTTAACATCGGGCATTCATTCGTTCACATCAGACAGTCGTTTTGAGGTGGTACACAACTGGAATAGTGATTTCTGGGGCTTAAAGATAAAGAAAACTCAGTTATCTGATGCCGGAAAGTACGAGTGCCAAGTAAACACAGACCCTAAAATAAACAACGCATTGATGCTTTGGATAACAGGTAAGACAAAGCGAAAACAATATAATTTGGTTCCTTCGTGATAGATTTCAATTAACTGCATCAACAAAAGAAAACTTAAGTAAATATTTCTGTTTTTACTCTTCCAAACTTTAAATCATTCTGTCATCCCTAATCTTTTGAAGAACAAGTATTTTATATACGCAGTTACCGTTAAACTCAACTCTTACTATTTACCATTCTATTTTATTTTACTATTTTGTTTGAAGCGGCATTTAATAACTTTAGTTTCAAATAGCATAATATATTTTATTTTAACATGGATAAGGTAGGATAATATATAACTACGTATATCAAATTGTAGCTGCCATGTAGTGTTTAACTTCGTTTTATATACAAACAAGTATTTCACCAAATAAAATCCAAAATCTAAACGAAATAAATATTTTTTTTATTTTAAACATTTTAATGAGAATTTATTGTTAACGCCAACATTTAAATCCAAACCGAAAGCTCAATATACGCAGATTTTATTATTGAATTTCTCATAAATAAACAATAAATATTAAAATGTGTAAACTATGGCTTAATATCGTCCAACGCTATATTATTTATTAATTTATTACTACAAGCATTGCAAAGCGAAAGCTCAGTTTTTTCTGAACAATCAATATTTTGATGTAAAACATAATAGCAATAATTTTAGCAAAATAAAGAGCAACAATATATTAATAAACAGAAATCTATTTAATATTTAAACACGTAATACAATAATCAAAACAGCGATCGTATATTTAATTAGACCCTTGAATATACAACAAATTTGGATAAATTCAATTAAGGGAAGGTCACAAATGTTGGTCATTGATAACCTACTTACATCTAAGCTTTTAACATCAGGAATATATGATTCAAATTACTATTAAATACTCTTTGCAATTAGATTTTAGACAAACAGCAGAACACTCAAGTAAGATAAATAAATTATACACAAACGCATGCATACACACACACACGCATTGAATTTTTTCATGATTACGTAACTTACCTATTACTTTGTATAAGAAAGTAAAAATTATGATTAATTAATAATCTAATCTATACAGTTCACAAACCACTTTCAGTAAATAATAACATTTCATTAAATATCTGTCAGGATATGAACCTCGCATAAATGTGATATGAAGTGAATATGGTATAACTAGTTCTAAAGTGACACAAATTTAACTTGACAGATACTACCGTTAGTCAAATATCAAATTATACATTACAATGTAAGATTATTCCGAAACAAGTTCATATTCGAAACTGTACATTTCCAAAATGTAATTTACTTGTTGTCATATTTAACAGCCAGTAAGACACTTAAAAGTAATTGTGTTTGTGAAAATCAAATTAAATACAATATTGGAATAATTTAACAATGATTGCTTTTATTAATAAAAAATATTGCACACGGCTGCTAATCTAAAATATATGAGGCTTAAATAGATTAAAACTCACGCCAAAACAAAAAAAAAATCAATAGGGCTTTATTCACTTAAAAAGAAAAATATTTAAATTCACCCCATTTGATAAATCATACATTTAATAAATATCAAAGAACAAAGCCATAACTCACATTCGGGGATTTCCCACGTCAAATGAACTACAAAATAATTATTTATCGAATAAAAAACAAGCCTTGTGCGCATTTATCAGGCTCCTGAGTAACATTTGTTGTGATAAAAATTGATTATAGTTCATGACACTTTCGGGATTGGAATCATCCGCTGTAATAATAAAAAGTAATGCGCTTCCATAAAATATTTCACCTCAATATTCTTTTTTATGAACCTCGCAAGTTTTCTTTATTCTTACCTATATCTTCTCGAAATGTTTTATTATCTCAAATCTAGACATCTGATAGCGCCTAATACATTTCAGAAATGAAATATAACTATGTTTTTTATGTTCTAACCTTTTTAGTAAATAAATATATTTTACGCTTTTTCAACAAGATTATCTAATTTATATACAAATTTATTACCAACGAATGTTAAAGCGAGTAGTATCTCTTCCAATTTTAGACATTATTCACATTTAACGCTAAGCTAGCTTATATTTGATTGATTTATAAGAGAACTTATATATACATTGAGCAATGCGTTGTAAATTTCAACAAACAAAAAAGCACCAAAACTTTTATTTTATATGTAAAGCAGAAAGCTGATGAAGTAATTAAAGTTTATTATATTAATAATATATATTAATTTAGTAACTTTTATATTAATTTTTATTTTAGAATTGTTCAGATTACAATATAAAAAACATCTGCAGTGTCATGCACTGAACTGAAAATAATTATAATAAGAACAAATTTCAATAACCATTTCCTTGTGTCCTGACCTATTTTGAACAAAATTCAAACATAAGTTATGCACAATATTAATATCTTTAATTTTTATCCTAACTATTTTTCTGTAAGTGCAACCATTTTTTAGTAATTTCAGAAACCGCAAAAAATGACTAGAGTAAACATGCACTTCCGGTTTGAATATTTTTTTCAAAAATAAGAGGTTTTCTTGCCAGGCGTATACAAATCTTAAGTTTGAAGTTTCATAATTTTAACTTTAGCCGTTTGGGCTGTAGAGTGCACACACACACACACATACACACAGACGGATGTCATTCCAAAAATAATCGGAAGCGATTCAGGGAAGGTCAAAACGTATATTTCCGTTAAAATCTCGAGATCGAAATTTTTCATGATTACAATACTTACTTATACTGCGTATAAGAAATATACTTTTCGTAGCATTTGTACGAATATTCTAAATCAATGCTAAGAATTAGGTATTTAATAATTACTTTATTTGTCTAAAGGTGTATGAATATTAGTGTTTACTATTTAGGATTCGTTAGAACATCAAATATAATGAAACATAATTAAATATTTTTTAACTTCTTCCTAGTTTAAATAAGTACAATTAATCCAACTTAGATTATTACTAGATGTAACCTTTCGCATATTTAAATTGACTTTGCCTAATTTAATCTACCTAAACTGATCTTACATTTCTAAATCAAATCTCATTACCCAATTTAAGTCTGAGTTTAGCTACAACTAGAAATCTGTTCACCTATATGTTTCCAAACAAACCACAACCACAAATAGTTGTTCGTATTGAAACGAGATAAATTACTCAACTAGCAAGAATTCCTACTATTTCTGTACCAGTTAGGTCTAAACTAAAAATACTAAAATTTGTATGGAGTTATATTTTCTTCAAGTTTAGCATTAAAATATAATAAATTCTAGTTTTGCGGAATCCTATTAACTATAAAGTTTGTGTTATTTAATGCGCTTTCCTTTCCCAGATAGGACGCAGTAATCAGCTTGTAATTTTGTAAAGATGTGACCAACATATTTGCAAGGTACAGATCAATAAATAAATTGCTTAGGCACAACATTAAATATTAGTAATAAAAGAAATTATAAGCAATTGGTAAAATGATCGCTTTGTTTTTAATTAACATTAATTCCAAGCAAGACTTTATGTATCTGCAATTTCATCACGTTTTGTACTATTTTCTTTCCAATTGATTTTGAACAGCATTCCATCTTATGTCGTACCAATCCTTGACAGTATCATGAGCACATCCTAGATGTTTTCTTACTTTATGCTGCAAAAGAAGGGATAGTTGGCAATTTAAAAAATATTTCACTCAAACTGTGTGGAATTTTCATTTAAGATTCCCACATGCACGACTCGCCAATGGATGACAGCAGTTCCAGTGCTTTTGGCCGCAGCAGCTCCTCCAATGGTCATGACACAAGCGCTGCAAGTATTGGTGTAGGAAACGTAGCGACGATGATAATTCAAGGCGGTCGGGAGCAGTACGTTCGAGCGGGTTCTACGATCACGTTTACGTGCGTGGTGTCACGCACACCCCGGACGCTTAGCGACGGCAGCGTCGGTCGAAGAGCAGTGCCTATCACGCACACACAGTCTACATCACGCGCTCAACTAAAGTGGACACACGCGGGCCGTGATGTCACCTTCCAGGTGAGACCAACCGGTAATTACTTTCCATTTGGCTGGAGAAGATAGAGAGAGCGGAAATGTCACTTGATTGGATAACAGTAGAGATAGATGAGTACTTCGTGTCATTCACCACCTCACCCCCACATATTTTGATAAATGAGAAAAATTTGCTAATATTCTTTCAGCGGTAGAATTGATTGAGACCATAAATTTTGCTTGCCATCAGAAATTAATATTTAATATTAAACAGTTTAAGTTAAGAATTACTGTAGAGTTGAATTTAAATCATAAACATAGTTATGTGATAAATTTTATTTCTTCTATATTTCTAATTTATTTTAAAAATCTATTAATTTGTATTTTCCAAATACTGAAATATTATTTGAACATTATATCGAACGTAACACATATCCAATATGGAAGCACAATTCTTAACTATAAGATTCTTTAAAACATATTTTAAATTACTCAAGTAATTACTACGCGCATTAATTTTTTTTGCATTTATTAAAAAGTAAAATGTATACAATTAAAAATTGAAACAACACGATTGTTCTGCCAGCATTGTAGAATTTACATTATTAACTACCATTCATCATTTATTTTCGCATTAATTAATACACTTTTGTATATATTCATATTATTACAATCTTCTGCAATTATTTACATAATAGGTATAGCAGTTATGAGCAAGCGGAATATAAGTGCATGTATGAAGAATTTGAATGAATTGTGTAAGGATAGTGGTGAATAAGATGGTGTAAAAGATTGTTAGATGAGAAAGAATATATATATATATATATATATATATATATATATATATATATATATATATATATATATATATATATAGATATATATATATATATATATATATATATATATATATATATATATATATATATATATATATATATATATATATATATATATATATATATATATATATATATATATATATATATAGAAAATATATGTAAATTAGAAAAACGAGATCCTACGCATTACTTGTGCGTCAGACAACTGTTAATTTAATAAAATTATATTGGGGTAATAGACATGTATGTAATAAATGAGCATTAAAATGAGAGAATAATGAGGTTATCAATTGAAAGGGAAATAATTGAAGCATAAATGTTACAGCTTTTGCTAGAAAATAATAACGGTTCCAAAATGGTTTTAATTTAACTTTCGACTTCCAAAAGTGTTGAACACTTTATATTATATAGAAGTTAGAAGATGCGGTAAAGTTAAATAGAGAACCTTTGTTGTATTAGCCACTAACGAAAGGTTACCGTAACCAAGTCTAAAAATGGCATCATTAAAAGCGTAACATGAACATCTATATTAATTTCAATTTAGCAAGTTTACAGAGAAATAATGGCAATTAATATTTGAATTTTTTTTAAATAATATATATTTCGTTATTCTTCTTATCGAAACAAATATACCTACTGCGAATGAGAGAATCCAGTGCGGGACACTACATATATTTTACTATAATAATATATGTTAAGTATAGAAAATATTATTAAAAAAATTCTTGCCCGTGCTTTATTGTACTGTTTTTATAAAAATAGTTATGAATTGCAAAACAGTATTATGTTTTCCCGTGTTAAAATGCTTACCTTATTTTGTAGACTGCTTGCATATATCTGTGATGAAGCGTAAGAAAGAAAATTACTTTATAGATACACTAATTTCTTATTCTTCTTTCTTATTTAAACTTGCTAATATAAATAAAAACAAAGTGAGTTGACAATATCAACTTATATTTCGCACAGATTAGCATTAACAACTAACACGATTTCAATCTCATTTCTCTCAATTCTTGGTGAAATTTGTTTAAAAATTGTGTTCACCATACAATTTATAATGTTCTTGGTTTATTTCGCTAAGCATACTATACTAAAATTAACAATTTTTTTTGTTTATTATATTTTTCGAAAGTATGAAAATAATCTAAAATGTTTAAGCTTATATACATATATTTTACTTGCTGATTTTGGTCATGAAAAGAGACGTTTATCATTTTAGAACTAAGCCTTTTCCATTTTACAAATTTCGAACGAATCTTTTCTGTAATATGTATTTTAAAGATTCATTAATAAAGAATCATGCAATATCTTTCAAATTAATTAAAGTTATATTTGTAATTAATGTTCTACATAATTCGCCTGAACCAGTAACTATTATAAACTAGCTGAAATAATTAGAGAAAAAAACTATCCTTCTCTATAGATTAAACTTTTTTATAAAGGACTCAAACAAGATTTTGCATTGTATTTTCTCCTAATCTTTAGTTTATAGACGCATGTATTCAAAAGAAACTTCTATCAAAGAAAAGCAATTATATTTTGAAAAACTCTCAACAATGCGTTGGCAGTGATTGGCATAATACCGTAGAAGGTTTAGGCCAATACGTTAAATCGCCCCTTTAAATATTTACTACAGTATTTATAGTCAAGCGTTTAATTTTAAACCAAGGATTGATAAAAAATGAAAATCTTATGTAATAGTACAAGAATTAAAAGAGGATGGAAATTTAATGTTACTTTAGTATAGGTTTATTTTCTCTATGAATACGCACGTTAGACTATAGCAGTGATTTAATTAAATGGATATATTAGACGTCTCGTTTTATGTATCCATTTAAAGAAAGACTCTTTCGTAAGTTTTTAAATTTAAACGGTTCCTAAGAGACATATCATTTTTTATAATCCAAGTGTAAATATTAAATGATTCAAGATATTTCCCGTAACATTATTGCCAAAGTTCAGGAACATTTACAACTAAAATAAAACAAACAGCTCACTCAGTTCAAAGAGAGCAGACAATTTGCATAATTCTATACTTGAAACAAAGAGAATGTAATCAAAGAACTTCCGTGAGGATGTTGGGATGTATGGCAAAGAGTAGGGAACATTTGCGACTGTATATTGTGTGTCAGTGTATAAATAAAACAAGCATGTATGCGCTATATAAGTATGTATATTGTCCTAGGATCCATGGAACTCTTCTTACAAAGGTAGACTGCAAATTTATCTGTGTTCGTCGGTATGGAATGTGTGATATTCATTGCATTTTAGTATTTAATTATATGGGAGCATGATGAAGCACCAGTTGTGCTTAATTCACAGATGCTTCTTCATTGTTTTACACTTTTCAATTATAAGTATATTTTGTATGAAAACGAAAGACTATTTCCCGTACATTCAATTGTCAATATACGTAATGAGATTCATTAAAATCCTACCATTTTGGAAACACAACTTTCTTCTAACACCACGCACTTTTTGCGTTAAATCAGTTTTCCAATTAAAAATTATTCTTTTTTACTTCTTCTCCTTCTTTAGCAAATTTTATTAAATTAATATGTTGATGCATAACTTTCAAAAGTTGCAATTCTATGTATAAAATTAAATTTTGATCATTTTCTCACATTACCAATTTTGTTCAGACAAATATCATTCTATTCTATTAATACATTTTCCATAAAGTTGTATTAATATCTATATTTTGTGTGCAAGTGCACAATTCAGATATCTATTGTTCAACACTTGTATGTAAGCTGGTATATCTGCAGTTTCTTCATATCCATACCTTGAGAAAGGTATACTTGCATGTGATAACATGTGTGCATGTATTTATTAGAATACCTTATGTGCCTTGATGTATGCATGTACATAACTCTATCTTTGTTTTAAGGTATGATCTTATGTTTGTCTGTGTATAAACTTTCAAGTATGATAATAGTTCATCTTCGCTTGTTATATTACTAACAGATGTAGTCTATTTCCTCTCTCAGTTCTTGTAAACGAATGCCAACTCAACAGTTAGACTGATGAAGACAAAGTTAACGGTCGGTGATGCATTCTGCGAAACTAATTATTGCATACATATTTAATAATCATTTTGATGATGTGTGTATTTTCTCAACAGTCGAGTCGAGGAGGTATCTCCGTTGACAGTGACTACAGAGAAGAGCTCATCACGAGTAGGTTAACCGTCGCCATGGTGACGGATGCGGATGCTGGAATGTACTCGTGCGACTTTGAAAATGTCAAATCAGCAACGGTACAGCTTCTAGTTGTCGAAGGTAAGACTAAACATCATTTAATGTAGAATTAATTAAAAGAACGACGAACGCGAGAATAAAAACTTGCAATTCTCTACTTCTACTCTGCCACTTCGTTCAAAGTATCAAAAACCAATTAAGTGAGCTCCTCACGGAAATGACATTTTGATTCTCCTACTCAATATATCTTTTACGGACAGTTGAAAAAGTTTTACCTTTACAGAAGTCATTAGTTTTTGAAATGAGGAAGGAAGAATTTTGTAAAATGCGCTATTTTCAAATACCGGTTATTACGAATTCTTTCCATCAATTTTACAAAAAAAAGTATTTTTTTTAATTACTACATACAATAACTAAGAGATTTTTCTTATGGATAGATATGAAAATTTAATTTTTATCTTTTCTTATACAAAATATATCAATATTCATAACAAAAATCAAAAATGTTTTTACCAGCCATATACAAATCTTTAGTTTAAAGTTTAATTATTATATTTTTAACAATTTAGGCTGTAGAATGCACATACATAAACATACACACTTACACCTACACAGAACCACGCGCAAACACACACACACAAATCGTCAGTTCAAATCATATTTTACAAAATTTATTTGATATGATTCATTGATTTTTAATTAGTTTTAAAATCATTTAAGAGCTACAGCGCCAAACAATATTAATTTTGATAATCTTATAGTTCATTGTTATTATTGAAAAAAATATTAATAAATAAACAATTAGTCGGATATAATAAATTAAAATAAATATAATAAAAAACTTTAAGAAATAGCACATTTTTGGTTCCATATAACTATTCCGACAAAAGTTCTAATTCAAAAATAAAACTAAATAATTACATAACAAAATATTTAATGTGCTTAATTTATTCACACATCGACTAGGGCAAGTTAAACAGTTTAATTGTTTAGATTATTTATTCTCTAACGATGGAAAGTATGATTGCAAGATTGAAGGAAGAGTGCCTGGTTGTGAGATTTTAGGGGGTTTTAGGAATGTTTGCGAGAAATTTTAAGATTTCTAAGGCTGCAAAGTTATGCGTGTACAATGGTGTACTTGTGCCATCGTTAATGTCTGGAACTGAATGTTAAGTTTGACAAACCAAGCATAAAAAGCGTCTGGCTGTTGTGCACATGAAATTTTGAAGAGGTATTTATGGTGTACCCAAGAGAGATAGGAAGTGAAATACGTGAGTGTAGGAGCGACGCGAAATTATATAATATGTCGTACGTAGAATAGATTAGAGCAAATAAGATTGTATGGTCATGTAGAAAAAATATGTGGGCGAGATGTTTGATATCATGGTAGTCCAAATTATAGACTATGAGTGTATGAAAGAAAAGTAATAAGTAAGAATCTCTCACTCCTGATGATAACTACAAAATCGAATCACGTGTCGTATTAAAGAAATAAAAAATATTTGTGAAACTACCAAGTGTTTGTTTATATTAATAAGAAATAGATGAGTGTGTATAAAGAAGAAGAAATATATCTATGTACGATTGTATTAATTTAATTTGTGTCACAAAAACAAAATTATTCTAAACTCATATGTATAAAATAGTCATGAATTTGAGTGGTTAATAATAATACTGATTTGAAAGTTTGGAACCATATTTGAGAACAATTGACTCATGGATCAATAGGTCCGTTGCTTAAAAGTGTCATGGAATTTTTGATACATAAACTATTTTTCTCTATTTCGTAGTTGTCATGATAATAATGGACATAGATTGTCCAGCCTTTTTTGTATGTAACACAAAATAAAGATTACTTTGCAATTCTCGATATTGGCAGCGATATTCTCTCCTCGCCAATACTCCCTGCTGCCCTGTGTTCTGCTTGAAACTGGAACAGTTTTGTGTGTGCCAACGCCAAGTCAAGCTTCCCAACTACCGAGCTAACACCAGCATCATGTCTCTGAAATGAAATGTGTGTGGCAGGGTTGGTGCTGAATAGAATTGGATGGGTGAAAAAGAGGAGTAAAGAGAAGGAGAATGCGCGAACTCATTCGATATGAAATATCCGATTCATTCGCAGCGAACGTGCGACCGATAACACAGAATTATACAGATAGCTGCATTTATAGAGACAGAGTGGGTGCCGAGTGGCGTTCACATGCTCTCATTTATATTATAGCGATATTAAAATGTATGAGCGTCCTTCGTAGGTTGCTCGTCTACCCAACATTTATACCAGTGGCGGTGCGTACTTAGGGGACACCGTACACTGTAAAGGACCTAGGTAATCTATCAGAGTGAAGTAAGTGATGCTTTGATAAATCAACGCAGAGTACAGAAATTACAAACTTGTCGATTTTTAGTAATGAAAATTTTTTCCCCTCAAATATAGAATTATTATAAGGCACTGAAATTTCATTTCTAGAAAATGTAATCCATTGTGAAACTTGTAAAACGAATCTATATGTTTTACGGGTCATGGTTATTAATGAATTTTGAAAATTAGCATTAATTAAAAATTTTAGAAAATAGACCATTTTCATCACTTTTCAAAAACTAAATGCAAAATTAGTTTACGTAAAATACCATTTTTAATTCTTCTAATTCTTTTTGATACTAAACTTAAATACGATTCAATTTGATTAAAATATACAATAAAGTAAAGAAAAGTATATTTAATATAAAATTTAAAATTTCATTTCTCGACTCCTAAATATGTACATCAAATAAATTAATATTTCTAGGCAAAAAGAATAGTTGAGACAACCAATTTTAGTGTATATAATTTATAATCACTATTTCATTTTTATTTTGAAAATTATGTTATTAACATTGGATTAATCTCCTAAAAACTATTCACATTTTATAAATATGTAACTTAAACATTAAGTATATTCTTCCAGAGTAATCCGAGTAATTCGTCAATGTATATATCAGCAGAATAATATTAATAAGAATATCTGCTTCAAATTAAATTAATAATAGCAGATATTTTTCATCATTTTTCTAATTTACATAAATTTAACTGTTTCACCAAATTATGATTGTTATTAAAATTAATCTGAGTGATTTTCGTCAATATGCGAAAAGGCCAAATATTTTAATTTATATATTTAAAGAGGCATAAAACAGTAGCTGTTTGTTTTTTCTGTATTTCTATTTCTATCCTCTCTAATAATTCTATTTTTTAAATTTAATAAAAATGCCTGTAATGACATTATACTTTTAAATTCTTAGAACATTTCAATTTTTTTATGCACATGCATTATTGGGTCTATTCGTTAAAAAAAAATACCGAATTGTTAGTAATTTACATTTCATCCCTCTGCATAGACTGCATCATTTTAATTTTCCACATGAATCGAAGCAATAGAATTGACCACTCACGTATACTAGTTCAAACAATTAGTACATCGAACATGTTGCCAGCAAGGAACTAATATTTCATAAAACAACTCTATGTAAAAAAGTAAACAAAATAACCACCACGTTTATATAATTGAACAAACTTTCTATCCAGACCTAAACCAAATATAATTTAACAGTTGAATTTTTGCTTTTTTAAATGTAATTTCATGAACAATCTATATCAATCAAGTAGCTTTTACATTTATTTAATGCAAGATATCCTAGTGTTTGATTCATTCATAAATTCTCTTGTATTCATCGTTCGTTGTGATTCTATGAAATTATTATCATATTTTTAGTGCCAGTCTATGGACGATTGTGTTTTTTTTTTAATAATAGCCATTCTATGAATTGAATCCTCGAGTCGCCACTGATACGTCCCAGTGCCATATCCCAACTAGATGGGTGTGTGGGAAACGGCTCTCAACAAAGCTGCTCGGTTCTTTGTATTATTTTCTCTCTTTCACTATCGCAATAATCATGATGCGAGCTATGTGCTGGTATAAACGGGACCAAAAAAATAGGAATCGTTTCGGGAAACTAACTGCGGTCAGGTAATAAACATTCATAGATACTACCGTGGATTTGCGGTATTACACAGATAATCACACTGCTGAAATTTTACTCATTTTTTAGTTCTGGACTTCAGAATGGTTGATTAAAAATATCTGGCTTTCAACGAACATTTTTCACTTTATTAGTTGAACATTTACGAGTGCGAACCGCAAAATTTTTGTCCGTATTCACATTTCGTTTTTAGCTAGAAATCGATTTGAAGTTAACACATTTGAAAAGTAGTACTAAATTTGTGGAATTTGAGTCTATTATTTGGATATAATTTTTATTCAATCGTTCAAATGTATATTTAAACAGACGCCTATTATAACAGTGACTCATATTTGAAAATATCTAAATATTATAACGCCAAACATTTGATAACATTTTGCGTTTTGGTATCTGAAAGTTTAGAACATATTGTAAACTCAAATATGAAATCGTATTCGAAGTTATTTACTCTCATCAAAATGCGGTATTGGTTGTATCAAAGCTAGCCAATAACATTCAATTCATCAAATGAATTATATAGCTTCCTGTAATCATAGAGATTAGTAAACAAAGTTCATATAGTATTTGGCATTACTCCTCATCAAACAATTATATTATGATATATTCATGGAAAATTAATTGATGTAGGAAATATAAGTATTTAGATATATAGTGCTACTTAGGCAAGATTTTAATTTCTTTTGTTTGAAATATATGGTTTTGATAATAATATTAGTGTTTTATTTATTTTATTTTGTTATTTTTTACTATGGTTCATTACCAAATTTTACGCCACTCTCAAAGTTTAGCCTACTTACGATATACGTGCGTTATGTGTATGTAAGACACATTATGTAATATTGTGGTTGATGGATAAGATCGACTAGTTAAACTGTTTGCTTAATTTAGTTGTTTATTCTTTAACAATGGAAAAAAAATTTTTAGGGCTTGGGAATGTTAGCGAGAAATTTTAACATTTATAAGGATGCATGTTTATGTGTGCACAAAGTATGCAGGTGAATGTTGAGATAATAAGCGCGTGGCTGATGAAATGAAATGAAAATTTTAAAAAGTATTTGTAGTTCATACATACATAAGCTTTTTTTATAAATTTGGTAGAATATTTTAAATTAGAGCAAGGTTACAAAAAATGAATTAACTTACAAAATTGGTAATGTTACTATTTCAGTATATATCTTTTCTAAATAATTAATAACAATTCCTTTTGATGAAATTAAAACGTAAAATTGACTAATATATAAAAAGAATTTTTACGTAAAAGTTGATTTAGTTATCAAAATTTATTTTTGCAAGGTATAATATTGCTGGTTTATAATCATTATATGAACAGCAAAGATTCAAAATATAGTCCCACTTACATCTGCGAAGAAAACCAACCATGCAATATCCTCTCTGCAATTGAACCATTTCTGCTGTTCATAATAATTTTATGACATTCCATTGGAAAACAACGAAGACCACATCGACGGATGCCATTCTATGTTTTCCTGTTGTAAATGAACCAATATATGACATTTGAATAATGAAAAAAGTTTCGCCGTCTATGCCAAGCCTTAGACGGATATTTTCTGATTCCTTCTTTGTCAGTATGTATTTTGTTTCAGTTTTATGTAGTCGTCTGTTACGAATAAACTTCGGAAAGCCGCACGGAATTTATTTTTAGGGAGCTTAATTCCAAACAAGATTAATTAGGACCGAAAGTTTTTCTCGTTAATTGAAGAATACGATTTTACGCCAGAAAACGTTAGAGATATCTTGCAAATGTAAAATAAAAGAAGTTATTTATTTTTTTCTGTTCGTCTTGGTGTTCTTTTTCTTTTATTTTAAGTTTGTTCCTGTACTGTTCTATTTTACAGGCGGACGGACGGAAGCAATGCAAAGAGATCCGCCGAATGATGCCTGTTCCATTCCCAGTCATCGGTTGCTGCCGTTGTTACTGCCATTTCTCATTTTATATTTTAATTGGGTACTTAGATCAGCTGTAGTACAATAGGAAGGTTACTGCACTGAGGAAATTCCACAATATATTATTGTTTGACTTAAAATTGCTTTAAATAGAACTATTGAAATAACTGCTGGTTATACTTTCAGATTCACATATAATAAAACAAATATTCCTTTTATGAATCAAAATAGAATCATAATAGTTATTGAATATACATTGATCAATATTTAACACTATGTGAAAATACGTTTTTAATACCCAATTGATTTGACAACAAAGCTCGAAAAAAGTTATTGATTGTATCCATTCAAATTTTACTTTTTCTCAATGCCGTCCAAACCTAACTTTGGTGACTTTGTAAATATATTTTTATAAGAAATAAATAAATCGGTTTATATGTCTCTGTCAAATTTTTCTCCTTATCACAAATAAACATTTTTCTCCATGCTGCCAGCTTCAAAATGTCCATAAAGTTGGCTCCAAAATGGAACTTCGACTTGTTTCTTTCGATATATCTCCCTGCATGTCTCAAAATAAAAAATGTGTTATCCAAAAAATATATTAATTATAAATGCGCAGGAAAAAAAATTATTATTATATTTTACACCTATGTGCACTACTGCCATTTTATTTTGAGCAAAATTTGAATAAGACAATATCTATCGAACATTTATTATAGTTTCATTTATTAAGCTCAACTAGATTTAAGTGTTGTTAAAATGTCCTATAAGTGCTTATTCATCTGACTAGAAACTGATCACTTAGGTAAGCTGCGACAATTCATGGGTAAAGTACTGCTGGAATTATTTAGCAGCAAGTGTAACCAATAACAAATTATAATTTCTTTCTGTAACTTCATGTTCTAAGATCTGTAGATATCTTACTGTATTTAGGCTGCCTTGCAAAATTTTAAAACTAAAATATATTTTCCCTACAATAATTAGTTTATTATATTTTTCAAACATTATTTAGTGCTAAATGCAACGTTGTCATATTGTCTTTCCACTGATATCACATATTGTTAATATGTTTATGCTGTAATAACAATGTTTAATGAACTGTGTGTTATATTAATATACGCATATTGTTTGTGCATTTAGGTAATCAATAAAATTATCGTACAATTTCCCCTTCCGTTCACGTTTGCATTCCAATAAACATCAATTTCAATTCATTTTCCAGAGAAAAATTCTAATATACATACATAACGCCGCACCATATTCACATAAAATGGGATGTTATGCATCACGGGATATTTGGGAAACCCCAAATTTTAATAAAGGTCTGCTCGATATATTAGAACAACTTACTAAGTCCATGTCAAAGAGAAGAGTCGCTTCATAAATCAGGTAGGTTTGAATTTAATATAACGTTACCTATGACGATGAAAACTATACATTAGTCTATTACACTGATGAAATATAGAGTGAATAAAAAGAATTTTCAATACTGTGTAACAAGAAAATACTATGTTAGTAAGTGATGCTTTCATAACGCAAATTAGCTGTTTATTGTTTATTATGACCTATGATGCATGGTATGTTTGTACCAAGTTATTGAATAACTAATTATGTAACATATATGTATATTGTAGTACAACTAATGCCCTGTTCATAGCTTCACACCACGTTAGCTTAAAACTGTATTTACATTTTTACTTTCTTATACGCAGTATAAGTAAGTATTGTAATCATGAAAAATTTCTATGTCGAGATTATAACGGAAATATACGTTTTGACCTTCCCTGAATCGATTCCAACTATTTTTGGAATGACGTCCGTCTGTGTGTTCGTGTGTGTGTGTGTGTGATGTATGCCTGAGTGTGTGTGTGTGTGTGTGTTTATATATGTGAGCGCTCTACAGACCAAACGGCTAAAGGGAAAATTATGAAATTTTAAACTTAAGATTTGTATGTGCCTGGCAAGAAATCCTTTTATTTTTGAAAACAATATTCCGACCGGAAGTGCATGTTTACTCTAGTCATTTTTTGCAAGTTCTGCAATTACTCAAAAATTACAACAAAAATTATAGATATCTGCATTTTGTACAACTTTTATTTGAAACTATTTTTCCCAAACGGTACCGGAAAAAATAAAATGGCTCTTTTAAATTTCTTTTATATTTTTGTCATCACTTCATATCAAAGAACTTTGGTGTTAATAAAAAAAACTATTAATGTTCGTTTACTCATTGGCTATTTCATCATTTGCCAATATTTAAGATTGTTGTATTATTAGAGCCCTTAACACCAAAACCAAAAAAAAATCTAAATTATAAAAAATGCATGCTGCATGAATTGTATACTCATAGATTATATTAAAATCAATAAATAGTCATGCAGTATATTAAGGTTCGAAACATTTTAATGTATGCACATATTTTATTAAACCTATTTTATATACATTGCCAAAATTTTGTACATATATTCTTTCTTATATTGACATACATTTTTGATTAATAGTACTATTTAAACTTATTTCAACATTAAAACAAATTTATATAAATTTATTGGTACATTTCACAGCCACTGGCCTAAGTAAATTGAATTATATATGATTGAATTTATATTATAAACAAACAATTTACTAAATAAAGCATATAATAATTGATTTGTGAAATGATTAAAATTTGCCAATAAAAGATTAATTGAATTGTTTGATTAGTTGTGTGTTAAGTTAAACATTTAATTTACAGAAACAAATTTATTTTCTAAAGTTTTATTCTGATTGATTTTTATATATGTATATATATATGTCGTTGTATAAAACCAATAAACATTTCTACTTATTCCTAATATATACAAGTTTATTTAAAAACTAAAGAAGTCGAAGTCACCTACCTTGGAAATATATTATTGAGAAAGTTATGACTAATGAAATAAAATAGATGGACATTCGATTGGCAGTGCTTTGCATGGCTGCTGGATTTTCTCCTGAAAGAAGAGAATACATAAATCAACATATATTTCAATTGAGTTTTGTAGATTTATAAATTGATTGATATTCTGTGATTTAACCCAATAAAAGATGGCATTTAACTACTTCACAGGTAAGTGAAAAGTATAAGTAACATTTAATATTATGTTGTACATTTTAAAAATATATTTAAAGTATCTTCAAAGAATGGATGATTTTAAAACTTTTATAAACTGCATTACATAAAATATCCATACACTAATTTTCTCATAAACGTACAAAATATGATATTCCAAAACTTGAAAATACTCTTTTTTTATCTTACACTACTAATATCGTCAATTAAGAAACTACTCCGTTCGCTTCAGTTTTCGTAATTACCTACTGAGTGCATTCAAGCAAAACATTGTTTACTCTGGATATACCTATATATAAATGAATAAATAAATTTTATTCACTATATTAACTAATTATTCTTTTTTATTTCTGTTACTTTAAGGAAATTTTAAAATGGCTAAATTTAACTAAATGAATAAAGTTGGCTGAAATATTTTGAACTAATTAATTAGTTCAATATTGGTGAGTTTGATGTTACTTTGTTTCTAGTATATTTGCATAACTAATAACGATAACATACCCATCAGCCTGTATCTGATACAAATTATATTAAATTTGATATAGGCATTATTTAAAATAAAAATTTGTGCGAAGTCGTTTCGATCGAATTATAAGCAATTTGCAGCAATACAAAACTGTCCATACTTAATAATTCACTTTATTTATCATGTGTAAAAGTTTAAAAACAAGATTTTGTATTTTACATAAATATCTAAAAACTAAATCCGCTCCATTTTATTTGAATAATAAATAAATCAAACTAACTTGCAACAACATTTATATAAGCAGGAATATAATGTGTATTATTTATAGATAAAACTATGTAGTATTAGAAATGGTTTTAGCTGTAATGCATTTATTTATGTTTACGATAGATCTCGAAATAAAAGTAATGTTTCTGGTATTTAAAAATACATAAAACAAGATTTGTGTGTACTAAATTCGCCTGAATAAATCTTCTCGATACGTAAATAGTAACAAAAGTTTATTTGCAACAAAGCAACGTCGTTGGTAATACTGTCGCAGCTTACCAATAATCACGTGCACAGCGACCGTCGCCGAACTAGCATTTGATGGCACGCACATATAGTTGCCCGAATCGGTTAAAGCAGCTTTCGTTATTAAGAGTTTACTGGTAACGCCGATGCCGGTTTTCTCCGTCTCCAAGCTGATGCCGCCACGCTGCGAGTCAAAGTCAACAGCTGATGCACCATGATACCACTGTATGGATGTGGCGACCATGTTAACCGAGCACGTCAACGATATCGTACTGCCTTTCTTCACGTAGACGTCCTGCGAGCCCCAGATGTTCGCCTGAGCTTCTGAAATGAGAATAATAACTCTCTGATGGTTTGGAACTAGTGTTTCGCCTCAGTGAAATCAGCCAGCCAGCACCGCATAGCGTTGCGAACGAAAATATATATAGCAACTAAGAGATGCGATCGACATAACGCGCGCGACATGGTCACAGATGCAGATAGATGTGATTATCGACAAAAGTTATTAGTGCAAAGTATAATAGAAAATGCAACAGAAGGGACTCTATTTTATGGGAATTGTCATATCAAAAATTTAATTCTTGAAATGTTTTTAACCCATTATCAGCCATAAATTTATTCAATTAATATAAATTTTGTTTTATGACTTCATATTGGTATTGTGAAATAACACCTAACTAGTTGCATTGCTTATGTTAAGCGTGGCTTAAATTATTATTTTTTTACTCTTTAATAGCGAACCTGAACTCCGAACTGACCTACAATCATAAAAAATGAACATATTGATCAACAAATTGATCAATTGTGACCATAAATTATATGAATAGACATTTTGTTATTTAATTTTAATTGAAAGTAAACTAATTAAATAAAAGCCATGTGTAACTGTAAATTAATAAACAGAAAATGGATATTTTTTATTACTTCTAATGGATAAATTTGCTTAATAAAATAATTATAAGTGTCTTATTCGCCAATTTTTGAATTTGTTAGAATTGTTATTGTTTTAATATTTGGACATTGGCTGATAATAAGTTATACCCATTTGTGAAATATGCAGATATTTACAATTTACATGTTTGTTCCAAAAAAAATTGCTTAGGAAACAAAAGTATGTGTTAGCATTATAAAAATACTTTAAATGTCCATAATTTTAGAGTTCCAAATAATAACATTAATTCTCTTACTTTTTATTTATGAGGGATGATATCAAAGTTTTAATGTTTTTTATACCAAGTAAAGATTATTATTCTTAGTCTTTTAACTAATAATAGTCAAAGAATGAAAATAAGTTGAAAAATACTGATCATGTTTCATTTGTATAGTCAATTAGAAAAGGTCCAATTCTTATCTATAAAAATATGACATAGAGATTTGATCCTTTTTTAAATTTATACAGTGACATGTATTTGATTTAAACAAATATCTTTCACTGATTCAATAAAAATAAAACGTGAATCTCTGATTTCATTTTAAATGCACAACTGCGTGCTTTATGATATTTATTTAATATCCGCTGCCATGTTACTATTTGCAAAACTTCCACTGTATTTATTTCAATATTTTCACGTATACCTCTAAGATGATCATTATATACCTCTATATTCGTATATGAATAATTAAAATCCCTATTCAAATTGTTGTGAACGAATTTCTGTATTTATTTTAAATGAATTTTGAGTCAACTTATCAATTCAAGAAATAACTAATTTTCATGAAATTATTAATAAATAAATCAAAGTTGTAAATACATTTCTTTAGAACAACGTAAATTATTTAATGTTTTATATAAATGCACATTGCTAACGATGAATGACAAACGATATATAGATACTAAACGAACAAATTACCTCATTCATAAATTGTCATTTTGACTAGATCTCCTCTTCCCTACAAAACAGCTGATTCAAACGCCGAATGGGTTTAAAGCACATACAAATGCTTATTTTGGCCTATTTGTGGCTATGTATATATGTAATTATCTCGAAATGTAATGTCAGCTACTTAAGCTGCGTTTCGTAATTGTAATCACGTTACCGCAAATGTGAGTGAGGCTATACTTTGGGCATTAATTTTTTTTAATATAACAACAAGTTATTCAATTAAAATAACCACGCTTTAATTGTGGTTACTGGACGTTAATCTCTACCACCAGATATATAATCCTTATTACAAATATGTTTGGTAGTTTTCATAGTGGATACTGTGATTATAATTACGGAACACACCTTTAGCCTCTTACGTCTTCTACGTGATGCATATATGCATAGTAAATAATTAATGTGGGATTCAAACATAATCAAAAATCGATTCAGACCCAATTAAAAACATGAGCCAAAGATATTTGTAGTTGCAGCATACACAATACGATTTAAATAAATGAAAGCGCATTATCTTATTCTTAACAACAAAGTTTAAAGAAGTTAAAGTTAAGAAAGCGGATTAGTATAAGAGATATTTGAAAGGTACCTCGTTGGTAGCTAGATTGCATTGGGCTAGAGTACGTTCCAGCTAAAGAGGAAACTTCTGGAAAATAAATGAGAAAAACAAAAAATAAATCATATACTCAAACTTAGTGTACCGATATAAATATATATATATATATATATATATATATATATATATATATATATATATATATATATAATTGAAAAATCAAAATTTGGGAATAATGTATCGAATGTCGCCGGGATTCGAACTTAGAACCCATAAATATACGTTCTGTTGCTTTACCACGTATATATCTGGGTTTTGGATTCGAAACCCAACGACATCTGACATTTTCTTAAATTTTGAATTTTTAATAGTTTATATTCCCTTATTTGTGTAAATACGATATGCACTATGAATATGTTATATGGATTTAAAATCAATATACCTTCAACATTCAATGTAACAGCCATGTTGATTTTTGGTTCGGTGTTGATCTGGCATTCGTAAACTCCTGCATCGCGCTTCTGTACATATTCAATGCGCAGGTCCCAATCATCACTTTGTTCCGGGTGTACGACGTTGAAGCGTCCATCGCTCGTGTATGTGTGGATATTTGACGTTAGAATATGCAAATCTCGTTGCCGCATCCATGATATCTGTATCCAATTACAATACAAAACATTAGCTTATAAATCTGTTTCATATCAATCATATTATAGGTGGAAAAGCTTATCAGTACAAATATATACTCTTGCTCGCGAACAAGTTCATATTTACGTCATAAATTTCTGCTATTGCAGATAAACAAACTTTTTCATTTTTACAATTGTAAAGTGTTCCAAGATAAAATTTCCTCGTCATTTCTGGTTTTCTGTATTTTATGACGTGCATATTTTATCGTTTGTATGCAATTGTGTGCATCTATCTGTGTTTTTATTTTAACTTCGAAAACTCATATTTTACGTGAACGTGAGTACTGCACAACAGCTAAATATGTAGCTCAAATTATTTGATCATTAAATAATATTTATATTTGCTGTTCTAGTTTAATTTGTGATAGCTAAATCAAGGAAAGCAGTGCAACTATAGAAAATTTAATGAAAGACTAATATTTGCTATTTACTATAAAAGTTATACTATTACAAACAATAAAACGAATTTCGACATTTCAATCATCTTCAGGTGTTACAATGGGCATATACATTGTAACACCTGAAGATGACTGATAAGTCGAAGCGCGTCGATTAAATGATAAAGTAAGTATTCCTAAAAATTATCAAGTGTTTTTATTTATTGACAAAAAATAAAAAAATGTTGCACGAAATGCCAACCACACAACCAATTAGTAATAATAATTGATGTTACTGATACATATTTAAATAATTGATTGAAAAAATATATTATTTCTATCCAATTTACGAATATTGCTGACGTGAAAATTAAGTTGCATATATTTTGTATTTTATTTAATAAACTCCATTTAATTACTGAATGAATAAAAAACATGATATTGAACTTGATTAAATTATAGCTCTAAATATGAACTGATTTCCAAATTTATTCCAGTTTTTTAATAGTATGCAAAAAAAAATCATTTAAAGCTAATATTATTTTTCATCAAATACTTTAAATTTGTACCTGATATTCCAAGAGAAATCTTTTGCGCGGTAGATATTCATATTGAATATATTATTTTATGAAAATATTAAATTTATCTCAAAAGATATTTTCCGCAAGGAACTCTGATAAAGAATTCGACGATATTACTGGTACACGAAACAGTACTTTAAGTCTTCAAATATAGCTACTGTTTCATCCAGTAAATATATGCAAATAAATGCAACTTCTTTTTAATTACATCATTTATATTGCCTGACAAATACCATTAAATATTCTTCTTGATATCGCTGATGGGTTTTTTAAAGTGCTTCGATGGGGATATTTGCAAAGTAGGCCAGGTGGGTTACAACGAATGTATGAATTTCTATGTAAAAGTAGGTATATGTCGGTTGTTTATGTTTGTTATGCGTGTACTATCATGATATGCATCGCATCATTCTAAACTCGCTCCACATAGTACAGATGTGCTTAAGTATTTGTCTGCATTTTTGTATGTTAACAATATCGGATTCAAAAAAATCTTTCTCGGAAATTGGTTTCACATCTCCCTGATTACGAAATTGTATGTTTGTCGCATGTTTACTAACTTAAGGTCTCTTTGTTTGTTTCTGAGATCTTTTGAATAATAAAATATCTGACATCGAATTTATATTTTACTCAAAATATATTATTAAAAACATGATTACACCACTCGGCGCAGTTTCACAAAATTATTAATTACCGATGACTGGTTTCAGTCATGAAACCATCTACAGACTTGAAGATGGTGTAAAGCAACCAAATGCGATAAAATTATGGTAGCAGAGAAATACGTGAACATATAGATTTGGATAGAAAATGTTGTTGAGCTGAAATAAATGCATGAATATGATTAAAGACAGCATTTCTGAGTATAAATAAAGAGTTAAAAGTAGATAAAATATAGTTGATTGATGAAAGATAAATAGAGGCGAATACACGAAAAGGGACCGCTGATTTCTCGTATAAATTCCTTGAAGTGGTAGACGCAAAGCAAGAACTTATGTTAACCATAATATAGTACTTTGGATAAAGATCGTGTCACATAGAAGGGTACATTTTAAATTTAAAGAGGCTATTTCAGTATATAATAATGCTTATTATGTACCATTCTCTCTACATCTGTTAATTCGTGAATACGTCGGTAGATTGGTGGTTTCGTGTATGTGTGCGTCTCCATAAATACAAGAGCGTAAGTATATATTGACGTATGGGTCAATGTCATCGAGTATGTCAGTTCGTGGTCGTACATTCCCATGGATAATTGATACGTGTTTGCACGCGTTCGTCCCCCTTCAACCCAAACTGTGCAAATTAATCCTGACTCAAACCGCACCGCGCCGAGGACACATAGGACTAATGCCCAACAAGGTGTTGATTGAATGATGATTGTTAATGATGATCATTACCGCCTAAATTCATGTAACTTGTTAACCGCAACATTTATATAGTTCTCTATGGTAACCATACGATTATAGGAAATAGTGCAGAGATTTGTGTAACTAATTTGTTTTCTATTTTCCATTTATGAAAATGGCTTTAATTTATATATTCGTAATTGGTAGCATGAACAATAGATATTAGATAAATTAACGTTAAATCCAAAGGTACTATAAGTAAAACAGAATGATCTTATTACTGAGAAACTTATTTACTATCATTTTACTGCTAATTTTTCTTCGGTTGGTTTAAGCTGTCAAAAGCTTTCATCACATCCGCGCCGAAGTTTAATCTCATTACCACCATAAATGATATTAAAAGATTCTTTAGAAAAGTTTATTGAGTTTAAAAAAATAATAAAAAGAACATCATCTCGTGTTCATTAAAGAAGTATTTTTCTAAGAAATGAATTATATTAAATTATTTATATTTATATATATATATATATATATTTATTTATTAACGAAGTTTATAAAAAGAAAACCTTTCAATAAGGTTGAAAATGCCCAAAATTTAAATTCAAGCAGTAGCGTGAGACATAAAATAATAAAAATATCCTGGCATTCAAAGTTATAATAAAAAGTTTTATATATAATAAAAGTGTGCTTCAAAAAATTTGTTATTCAACGGAGAGTTGCAAGTGAAAAAAAGTACAATTCAAGAATGGTAAATCGATAATAATGAAACAAGTCTCAAAAGACAGTTTAAGTTTATGTTGGGACAAAAAAAAAAACACGAAAATGGCGAAACACACACACATAGAAATGCCCAAGTAAAAAGATGGCGGGATTTGAACAGTTTTTTCGTCTTGGTGCGTGGGGTAATTGCTGTCCCACCCACCTCACTCTCATCCTCCAAGAAGGCGTCTTCCATTCGTGTTCTATTATGTCTCTTCGTATTGGAAACACTCTGGCGCTGGGTTTCTGACTCTCTGTATGTAGGATTGTATGTGTGATGTGTTCTGCCGTTCTGTGGCTTCGTTCATGCACCCTTCCATCACCGATTATTTCCATACCGATGGATTTTAATATACACGTTACCGTTGACATTTTTCTACGAGGGGACGTCGTCACAATGAAACCAAAATTACTGGCTGCGAACGAAGAATGCGAAAGACAGAAAAGAACGAGTGAAAGACGACGATGCAGATTTGAAATCGTCGTAGTACATCATTTTTTTACTCACAGAGGACAATGAAAAATGTGTTTTTGCTCTCTTTTCTCCTTTTCACTTTATCCAAAAATATTGTCTCGAGATTGGAATTGAGTGTTTCACGTTGTTTTTTCCACAATGAAAAGATTTCAATGATTATTTTTGTTGCTTATATAAAAAAGCAGAACACAATAATAAACACTGCAGCTGTTGTAATGCAACTCTAATCAAAAATTTGAATAAAGACATATTTTTATTACAATATTTTCCAGCTTAGAATTTATGAGCACATTGATATAGCAAACTACTGAAGCAATTAATTTTAATCAGAAGATTGTATTTTAATATTTCTTTCTTATTTACTCGTTTATAGAACTCAGAAGGTATAAGAGCATAAAAATGTACACAGTAGAGCTTTTGATTGGAATACGTTTCCATGTACTGTCTACATGCAAATATTCCAGCTGTCTATGATGTCTGTTTAAAAATACTTCACAAAGAAATTACATTTTTTGCGATGTGAATAAAAATCATATTGCTCGTTAAATAACATATTTAATTAATCATGAACAAAGAAAAAATATATTTTTAGTTACAATCTTTATTCCCATTATGTTATTAAAATACATTAAATATATTTTATATCTGTTCCAAAATAAATATATATATATATATATATATATATATATATATATATATATATATATATATATATATATATATATATATTCATGAAAGAGCGACTACTTTAAATAACATACATATCACAAACTCTGAGATATTACTAAACGATTGAACATTAAATTTGTATATCTACTACGAATATATAAACAACAATTGACAGTCAAGCTTTGAAAATATTATATTCAGACCGCAGTGTATCGTTATTGGCTGTAAATATTAAAAGTTATCGATAAGTAATTTTTAATATTGAATAACGATTAACCGTACGGATTCATGTCAAATTTGTGTCAACAAAGTATTACACGTGCGCAAAAGGATACTCGTTCGCATGGACAGTTTGTAAAATAATGACTAGCGAATGACTATTAAATTCATTCAAATAACATGGTTTCATAACTGACTATCGATTGATATCATTTACCAGCAATTCTATTCACTATTTTCAAAAATAAATTTTCCAATTACAATTAAATATAAATTTCAAAAACCGTTCGACTATGACAATCATATTTGACAACATGTCATAGAAAAAATTGAAGTACAAAACTATTTTAAAAGAAAACATTTACTTTACGGCAACCAACTAAATGCGTAGTGTTTATTTTCCGGTTTTCGCAGCGCGCTTATCTGTAGCGTAAATTTTTCGGTATTGGTCGTTTTCAGGCTATTGATTCGGGTAGTGTACATACATATAAACATTCAATAATTGCTTGCCCCATTACACATTGCCGTTACAATGTTAAGGCACTTCGATTTAATCGGATAGGTAGTAGCTATCAGACTATTCTGCAGATAGGTAGACTTTTTGGACAATAGAAGAGACATGGAAGCTATGTAGTAAAGGTAGCGTCGTTACGCAAGTTATTAGGGGAGAAGAATCGATTGCACATTTAGAGTTAAGTGCGCGCGAATGAAAGGAATTGAACTATAACGTAGCTAGCTGCTCTAACATCACTTCAGGGATGATCGGAATCCACTCCTATTTTCTCTTAATATCAGCCACGCAGTAGCGGTTCGTACAGCAAAGGAAAAACCATGTAAACCGATTAAGAAATATCCGCGATACGCCGTTTTATTTTCGATTACGATTCTAATAATTACTTGGTTACATTTATTTCTGATGGTTATCTTTTATAAAATGTTTTTATAACGAATATAACAACTCTTAGTTTAACCATGATGCTACGAATTATGATTCCCAAAATGCAAGACAAATACTATCATAAAAATCTTATCGCTAATCGATAACCATGATAAAAAAATCAGATTTTAAAATATGTGAAAATGTAATATGTTTGACTTTACAGTTTCAATCTTCCAAAAGCCACATTTACTATTGAAAGGCTCAGAGTTATCATAATAAAAAAAAATCTCGACGTTAATTTAATTGTTGTTTTGATAATATTTCTTATTAAATATAAAGCAGAACAACGTTACCACTATAGAATTACAAACACCATTGCAAACGCTTTTATTTAATTAGTAAAAACGCTGATTGTCAGTTGCTAGTAGCTATCAATCAGGTGTGCGGTTACAGTTTGCATATTAATCAGTAATCAGTTTCTCTTCTTTGAGAGCAAGGAAGAACGGATAATTTACGAGTAAACAGGACGGATTATCAGAACATTTCCAAAATTAAATATAACCCAAATAATCAAAATAGATGAAATCGATCTTTAGATCACGTCGGACATTATATATACTGCCAATTATTTTAATGTATTCTATTTATTGCAATAATTAAATGCAGTTATTATTAGTGCCAAAATAATGATAAAACTACTTTAAGAATTAAATTTCTTATATTAATACGAATTCTACTTTTAAGATAAGCGCCAATCTAACATAGTACTCCTGTTTCAAAAGCTTTTTGTTTTCGTACAAAAAATTATCTGCTTCTAACTTATAAATAACTAACAACAGTATTTATTTATCACAATGACAATATTTCTACTATTCAGGGAGATTTGCAAATATGAAATGCAAATAAAACACATAAATCATAATATTGCCTATTCATGCTAATACATTCACAACTACATATGGATTTAAAATCAAACATAATTCCGCATTTCTAGCTCCTAAATAATACATTGAGTATAGTGAGTAATCTCGTGGAGTTAACTATACGATGTTTCAACTCCGGCTTTCAATCCCATAAACGTGTTTCGACCTCTTTTATTAGTACCACCTTTTTTGTACACAGTACGTTGTACAAAACAGCTAATATGTGTGTCTGCATATTTTGTCCGTAACATTTATGGATTCAAACAATTGTTTCACAGTAATTGATTTCACATCGCTCTAATTCCGAAAATGTTTACATGTATTTAATTATATACTTGGCAACATATTGGTCGCTCGCTCGTAAGACAAAATTTTGTCGACTATACTTCTATAAAAGTAACAAAACCGATTTCAATCAAATTTGACACATATATTGTGTAAGTGCCCAATTGAATCCATTCGCATTTTAAATCCAATAAGTAACGTAAGTCATGGGATATTGCACCAAAAAAATTGCAAAAACATTTTCGTATATACTAAAATACCTACGCAGTAAACATGATTTCGTCAATGCTCATAGTTCGCCTTTGGCAAGCTGTTATCTCTATAAATAAACAAAATTACATACATTTTTGACACTGAATTGAAAAGGATTTTGTTCGTTTATAATAGTTTATAAAATTAATCATAGTTTATAAAATTAAAAATATGTGATGTTAGTCATGTCAAATTAATGTTTAGGCAATTATTAAATATATTTTAATGGCGTTCGAATTTCAATTTTGGAAATTAAATTTCTAGATATAAAATATTTAAAAAAATTGTAGATGCTTTTGGTACTTTCTAATGTCTATGATTTTTTTTTTAAGATTAATAAATTTCGTTATAAAAGGCATAATAGATTTAAAATGCGAACGGCATGAATTGTATATTGAAATATTATGTATACAATCCGGTAAGTACCTCAGATTGTTTTAATACTAATATATTTCTTATTTATGCAGAAATTCACCATGATAACTTTAATGCATTGGCGTAGCAAATGCTTGTTGTAATTTTTTTTTTAATCTGTGTTACTTTCAAACAAACGACTGAATAATTTATATCTTTTGGTACTACGGACAACGAGTTACAACTAGATTTTTTTTGTTAATTCTAAAGTACATTAAAGTTATTGCCAAAAGCCGGAAACAAAATAATCACCGATGTTAAATTAAGTTAATTTAAAATAAGTAAATAAATAAGCCGTATTTTTGTTGAATGCATTTGTGTAGAGAGTAAAAAACGTAAGCCGGTGAGTAATTGATTGTATATGCGTGTGGATTTGAGTATTGGAAAAATAATTTACATATAAACAAGGTAGACATAGCCGTAAGCGTAACACCAACTAAAGCTGTAGTGGTGTTAGTTCAAACTGATTAAAACTAATTTGTCCTGTTGGGTTCGAAGCACGAACTGTCACTTTGTATTTTTAGTCGATGTTAGACATACAAAATAAACGTTAAAAAACCAATGGAACAGAGATTCAATTGATTTTAAACGTTTACACATTCAAATATTGATTCGTTTTACTTTTGACTAGAAAAACCCGGATAAGGTATTACTGCTATTTCCGTGGGATATAATGAAATTAAGTTACTTTTTATGTTACTATTTAACGTAATTTACTATCAAATTAAGGTTGTCAGTATAATTTACAAATAATATAATTTAGTCAAATTCTATTTTGGGTAATCGAAAAATATTTGAATTTATGAAGTAAAACATATTTTAAGTATAAATGATTAAATATTTCTGGAAAAATCTTTTATTAGTTTTATTTAAAATTTATGATATGAGCAACAGAATATTCAGAATTAGAATTACTGCGATCAAATAATATAAATTTGATATAATTTGATTGAATCCGCTAACTGTTGACATTAAGGATAAATTAAAAATATTGTTTTATAACACGTAAAGCACCAAAACACAAAAATGTTGTTATAAGCAGGTTCGTATTTTTTTTTTGGTTGAAATCGGTTCATTTCAATTAAATATTGAAAATAGTAACGTTTTCCATATTGTAAAAAAATAACTTGACAGTGCTGCTTAATCTATGCTCTAGAATGAAATGTGCGTATTTCTATGCGATTAACTTATGCACATAAATACTAAATCATTTACTGTAATTTTCGGTTAAGCTTTAATGGTAGCTTATATTTATAGTGTACATATTTAATGGCGGTACCTTTATTAATATTAAAAATCGAATTGAAATAATCCATGCAAATTCCAATGTTACGGTTTATGTTTGGCTTGGTTGTTTGATTAGGACAAACATGAAACCCTTACAGTAAGTAATGTTTATAAATTTCAATATTGGTCAATGTTTATATAGTTACGGCCTCGTTTCTATAAAATTAATAAATATTTAAAAATTTTTATACGAATTATAAGTGAGCTTCGGAATCATGAAAATTTTAGAACTCAAGGTTTTATTGTAAATAATTTGTGTATATATGTGTATGGGCGCGTTATTATATGTGTGTGTGTGTAAACACGCAATATCCAAAACTGGCGAAGCTGTAAGTATGATATTTTATACTTAAAATTTGTATATAGTCCAGAAGAAAATCTTTTATTTAAAAAAAGAATACTCAAATCGGAAGTAAATATTTACTATAGTTATTTTTAGATATTTTTCTTATATCTCTGTAACGGCTGCACTCAAATTAAAGGAAAAATAGTACATGCGAATTTGTGCAGATGTAATAATCTACATCTTATTGTAACAAAAATAACTGATTATAGATTCATAATTTGATTGTAATATCTATTTTAATAAGATTGTTAAAACAAATTATTATCTCATGAGATTGAGATAAAACACATCTTCAATTAACTTTTATAGATAATGTGGTCGACACAAATTTAGAGAAAAGCAAAGTTGAAGCGAGAAACAAATATTACTGGAAAGATTTGCAAAGAAAAGAAAACGAGGCATGATGTTTCACGCTATGTTTACTGCGATTGTTGCTTTTATTCTTTAATACTCCAAACACTATGGCGTCTCAAAACAACTAGATTTTTCTTGTTATTTTCTATACCCTATCCTGTCCCCATATACACAAACCCCAAGTAAATATTTTGCACCAATCATGTTGTTTTCTATGTTCGTACAATGTAAACAAAATAACCAAGTTTACTCTCAACACAAAATCTTTATGAACCGTATATTTTCCAACACATTGTATGTTTATCATTATCTACTTATATTTTATTTTTCAGAAGTATTTTCAAAAACTTGGCAGGCTTTGCTAGGTTTCAAAACATAGGAATTATTTTGTTTATATGCGATAGCTTATTCCATATCGTCGTTGAATTTTGAATATAGACAGGTATTTATTAATCGTATTATATTTTATTAAAATAACATTATAATCTTAAGGCTATCCACCTAAATATATTTCCAGTTGCAATATGTTAGACTCAACAATACATTTTTGATAATGTAATTTATATCTTTATATACGACATAAATAAATGAAAATAAATTAATAAAGTGAATTAGTTTATTATTATATTTTGCATGAAATTAATAAATATTGTAAATAAAGTTTCTTATACCATAATTTGAACCTTTGATCTATATTTCATTCTCAAAAGTTTTGATATCTGCTTACATGTTTATTTTATTAGTTTTTTTTTCATTTATTTTGTTTTAGCTTACAAATTACTAATAACGTCATTGTACCAATATTTTGTTCCATATTTAACTCTATTTCATATCAATTTATTGTTTTAGTTTTATATACTAATAAATAATTTACTGAAATGTTATACATTTTCTGTTTTGAATGTGTATTTTGATAATTCAAGGAAACACAATTGATTTATAATCCTGCAAAGTGTACATTTATGATTTGTTTTAAGCCGCCTAAGTGATATTTGTCAATGTCTCGAAAAAATGTGTGTTTGTTGCACGCTATTGTTGGAACAATGAATGCCACCGTAAGCGCGGACATGGCAATAACTTATACTTACTTTTTCCTACGCCGATGCAATGCTATGACGAAAAGAACAATCATATTTCTTATTTTCCGTCCGAGATATGTCTAAACATAGCTATAAAAATCATTTGAATTTATTTTATCTCCAAACGACACACATTTTTTATATCCAGTTGCAAAAACACGTCCTACATTAACAGTTTTAGTCCCATCTGCACCAAATGTTGTAAATATCAAGGTGCTCTCTTAGAAATAGCAACGTCGTATAATGTCTCCTTTAAGAGATATTGAGCTATAATTGACGCATTAATTTCAAATATATTTTATTACTATTGAATAACAATGCGCAAAAATCAATGTTAATACAAATAGAATTTTATGGCTTCTAATTAAAGCAATTTAACAATTAAATTAATATTACAAAAAAATTTAAGTACTTTAGAGAATATATTTACTTTCTTATACGCATGCCAAAATGTCATGCCAAAAACAGTCGGAATAGATTCAGGGAAGGCCAAAACGTATATTTCCGTTAAAATCTCGATAATGAAATTTGTCATGATATACTTATATTGCGTATAAGAAAGTAAAAATTAAATCAAATAATTGGTTAGTTCGTTAAAATTTAGGACTAGGCCATTCAAATACATAATTTATGACTTTTTGGCTTTTTTATCTCTAGAATTTGATCATTTTGACATTATTCTATCTAAAAAATTACTGATTCTATCAAACTTCTAATATACTTTTAGATTTAGTAAACAATGTGATCACCTAATATAAATCACGATTCGTAATATTACTATAAGGGGTTTACGAAATAGGAAAAAAATGAAACAACATATATCACATTTCAGCGGAATTTTCTCTTCGTTTTTGTTCGTAAGCTTAAATTTCCTGTTGCTGTGTGGAAGTATTTTGTGGGGAAATTGACACAGCTGATTTCAGAAACAGTTAACGAGATTGACGATGGTAGATAAGTTTTTCCAACATAAAAAAGCAACTCTACAGCAGCATCGTCATGAAGTAAGGTTGGGTGCGCGTTGTATATGAGGACAGACCGGAGAAATGACGTCAGAACCATGGCTGATATAAGAGAATAGCGCGAAGCATTGCCAGACAAGGAAATGAAATACATTTTCTTTAAGTCGTTTTGTTGTTGTTGTTGTTGCTACTGCTTATGTAGAGCACAGGCAAGGGGTTGTTTTATGTTATAATCTTGGCAACTTGAACTGAACGGGTGCAAAAACATAGTTTTTGTGCATGTTTCACTTTTACCTTTTCATAATATATCTCAGACTATTTGCAAAGAAGGGTAATAAATGAGGATGCTTATACTTTTTGCACGGGCGGGTAAATGCCGCAAACTCATACTAATTTTATGTAATGAAAATAATACCATTGTATGTTCCAACTTACGAGAAATATAAATATTGTTTTTGGCATTTTAATCTCTAGAGCGCACACATGCGCAATTTACCGATTATTTTCTTAGATACTTACATATTTTGTGAGTTGTATGTTAACCAATAAAAATATTAGAACAAAATTACCAAATCTTAAGTATAGGGTGCATCTCAAATAATAATACAATTTCCATTTCATTCCAAAATAAAATAAGATTACATCCACTGAATTACGTCCACTGAATACGAAGATGTTGGTAAGGGCATATTATTGAAATGACAGCGTCGAAATTGTTATAATGGGTTCATATTAGCAGTAAATTTGTTCTAATGTTAAGAGTTCGTGTGCGAACAAAGAAAGAAAACATAAAAAAATAGTGCACCTTTTCCAAACGGTAAGATTCTCTTCTATTAAGATATGCAAATCAGTGATGTAAGAAGAAATTTCAAACGCTGCACTAGGTACGGTTACGTTCGTACAAAATGTTCTTTTTATGTTTACAGTTTAACCAGATACCCAAACAAAAAATGTCTACTTGCAGTTATTCTTATTTTACTTTCATAAACAAAATAGAAATTCTCTAAATCTGTATCAATAACTAACTATAGAAAAATAAATTGAACAAGCAATTACAATTTAGAACAATTTGTTGTAAGTGGAACACTTTTTGAGGAGATTTGTCAAAGAAAAGTTGTACAAAATAAGATTGCATAACGGTTGTTCTATGCTTGCACTATATAGTATGTTTTTAAAACACAAAAAAAATCCTCTTGATGTGTATCCATAGAAATATCACAAAAGCTTTAAACATGAATAGACAACACGACGCGTGTAATTTAGTGTAAAATATAAAAAAGTCATAATGCCACCTTTTTTTACATATAAAAGTATCCCAAATACACCACATATTCTATATTAATATTTGAATAAGACACTATTTCATATCTTTCTAATTTGTAAACAATGTTAATTAAAAATATTTTTTTCTAAATATCTAATCAATTTAGTCAGATATGACACCATACTAATTGCTCACTGCATTTTGATCGTGGATTGTATATTGACCTACATTAATCCTATTGAAACAGTCTGCATTGCTTTAAAAAATTCAGCTTACAAATTGCAGCCCTACAATATCCTCATCTATTTTTCAATGAAACTTACATAATAAATTAATGAACATTTTATATTTTTCAACTAATGGAATAAATAAGTTAAGTGAATTAGCCTTACTAATATTTAATAGTTAATATAGTGCTGCAAGGAAATTGCATCGTCCTTCGAAAGGTATTAAAACAAACAAGTGAAAGGAGCAGCTTACTACTTCAATCATGTCCTGGGAACATAGCGTGATGTAACGTAGGAAATAATTACATAAATTTGAACTGGTTATGATTCGGCTATGCTCTATATTGAGTGCAGAATTTTATTGAAATTTAGTTCAAGCAAAGCTCAATAAAATGTTTTACTACTTTATTCAGTTTATGATGTGCGTCTTTTACAGCTGATTGTTTTTCCCGATTACGTATCAATCGAATAATCAATCGCGTAGTGGCAGTATATTTTTAAATCCATGCACGTTCTTTAATAAATTTTAGAAACAAATAATAAAAAGATTTAAAATTCAGCGAAATAATATTAAATTATAATACTTTATCAAATATATTCCCCGGTGCCACTATATATTGAATCACTAACCTTTTGACATTTCCACTCAATGTATAACTGACGATCGCTATCAAATTCAAAACGATATTAGTTCACTTTGCTTTCCTGTTAAAAATATTGACTGACATAGTTGACATATAACATAAGTTAAGGCAACATAATAAAAAACAAAAAATGAAGAATTCAGCAACAAAACATTTTTTGATAAATTTTTAAAGAAAAGTACAAAATATGGTCAAGAACAATAAATGCAAATATTTGTTATAGAACAGATCCATGGTTAATTTTCTAAACGCAAACGCACACACGTAAAAGATTTTCCATAACAAAGAATTTGATTGTCTTATTTAACACTAATACATTCTTTAAGCAAAATTTTAGTAACTTCAACAGTATTTTGTAATTACAATATTCTTGTTGCAATTAGAAAAATTTGATGCCGTAACAGATTTTATTAACGAGAAATAAGACACTAATAATATTTTTTTGAAGAGTATAAACATTTTTGCAGATTATCAGGTCTAAATTATTTATTCTGTTTTCAAATTAATAGCAAAATATTCAGTCGTATCTATCATGCAATTTAGTTTAATTTAAAGAGTAAATACTAGTCACTCTAAGCATGATTCTTAGATATGCATTTAATTAGTTAATAAAAATGAATTTAAAAATAATCCAGAACAAGTACCTGGCGTAACTCAGTAATTCCTAAAGTTTAGTTTGGTGAATGTCTATATAAATAAACAATATTAGTACTATCGTTAAAATTATAAATCTAACAATGAAATTAACATTGATGCAATCAATCTAAAATAACCGTATTTATATAGTGCGTATTAAAAATATACATATTTGGTGAACTGTTTAACATTGTATGGCCATGGCAAATGCTTGATACTGATTGGATTTAAAATACGAGCGTATTCAATCGGGCACATACCGAGTATGTAGGTCAAATTTCGTTGATATCGATATGGTATCTTCAAAGGTGAAAAGGCGATAAAATTTGGTCTGACGACATACCATGTATTTCTGTACTTTTCAGTCTGAAAATGTTAATTGGTATTCGTATTGTATCATCTTAGTCCAGCGACAACGCTGCTGATATTTGATTTAGCTGTATATGCTTTATTTCTCGGAAATTATTTTGACCAGTGGAAATTATCGTTTGGTGTAGCTATGCAATTTTGTTTATTTATATTCTCATAAATAATTTAAATATGAATAAATGAAATATTATAATGAAATATATATTCATCGTATTATATTAGACAATATTTAAAATGAAGTTTAGATCATAATGCTCATGATTACGACCACGTTACCATGAGTTTACAGTGGCTACACAAATTAAGCATATTATATTAGTTTACAAACTTGCACGTGATAATGGTTTAACTTTTAAATGTAGAAATATATTTCAATATATCCTAGTTTCAGAAGATACCAAGAGTCCTTAATATTATATATTTTCGATTATATCATTACTTTTTGCCATAATATTAAAGCTATAAATTGTTAAGTGACTACGTTATTTCAAAATATGGTAAAAGTAGAAGTTCATGTTAGATTGCAAATTGATAACTATGTTACAAATACATCAAATTTATTAATATCGCGCTATATTATAATTGTTAAAGATAATATAGCAGATAACAAGATACGTCAGAAATGTCTTGTAAAGCTAATAAATATTACACGCCATACAATTTAATATATTATATACCTGAAATTGAGCTAGCCTTAGAATCTACAAGGTTAATACGATATATATTACTTTATTCTTATATTTAATTGTTCAATTTAATAATTTTCTGTGACTTCAATTCCATATTTGACAAAAGATCCTAAAAAACTTTGATTTTTAAATTTATATAGCACAGAAATTTCAGAAGTACCTACGTAAAATAGAATAAACATTCATAAAATGCACAGTTCATTTCAATCTACTGATCACATACAATTCTTTCGTCTTCACACTTTATGTTAAGATTGTCAACTGAAAAATATATTAGTAGGTTAACAATAAAGCTTGCTTCTGAAAGTTCATTACGGGATACGAATACCTTCAAAAGATTTTTATTAAAATATAAATTCGCTTTCAGAATGTCTTGAAACGTGAAAAGACGTATTCACTATGAAAGAGAAAACAACGATGATTATGTTCTTCTCAAAATATTATCAACGTCGAAGAGAGAAAAGAGTGATGTTGTTTATATAAATGGTATCCTGTGAGCTGCACAAAATAACTCTCCAGCATCTCATAAAAGTCTGTACTGTTTTACTGTTAATTAGGATTCACTCCGCCAAACAAGTAGAACCCTTCCACAAAGTTAATTTGCATTTCTCGCTTAGAGAAAACAAAATTAGGCCGTTTAGAGCAAAGATTCGCAATCACCACTGCGGATTCGCCGTTACAGTGATGCTGTTGGTATAACAGAGTTGTTTTGCCATGGGGTATATAAAAATACAAATGAGAATAGCTCTTTTAATGCTAGTTTACATCGTTATTGATATTTAACTATATAAAAGAGAGAAACGCCATTGTGTAGATATATATTCAGCATTAAATATGCAAAACCGGCATTTTTAACGATTTTATTTTAATAAATAACTCTAAATGGTCAAACTACGTTTGTGATAAAAAATATGTTTATTTATCAGAGCATATTTTACATAATATGGTAAAAATGCATAAATACTTAATACGAATATAATAATAAATAATAGTCAGTTTAAGATAGGTGAACATGCCTCTTTAGTTATTCATATCAATTTCAGATGCAAAAAAAATTTCAGTAGCATTCGAAACCAGTGATACCAGCCACCCATCACTCTGCCGTCAAATCGTATAAAAATGTATTGAACAGCGTACTTGATTGATCAAATATTTATGCTCTTGTGTTGGAATATTTTATTATGCTAACTGACACTAAACTATAATGGAATACATGTAAGAATGCCGTTCTAGTTCAGATTTCATTTACGTATAAGTATACATATAAAAATTGTAATTCTAATTTATGTATAAATTTTGCGAAAAATATAATAAAAATATAAAAGACATGGTGCATTTTTCATCTGTTGACGTTTATAGATTTTATTATATATCTGTCATATCATTTAGGTAACCATAAAATCAATTCCAATCATAAGCTTGTTGCATGCATCTTGAATTAGATCAGTCGCTCGGAAATTGCTATTATTTTAAATGGGCTAGACTTTAAATATTGTATTATACAGCATGACATTTCACACTGGATTCTTCTGACGAAGCATAACTTGATTTCCCTTTGTCAAGAGCAAAACTTTATGCTCTTCTAGAACGATATATCTTTATGAATATTTTACTTACCGTACGGTCGCCTGGATGACGAACTCGACAATTCAGTGTTGCCGTTTGACCTACAACAACTGCCAATGACTTCGGTCCATCGCGGATAAAGTACGGTTTTTCCACTACTGCCGGTTCTATTGTCTCCATGAAATTAACTTGTGATGCCTCCGAGTCCAAGAGATTTTCTCGTACTGTGCAAAACAGAAATAAAATGAACATTACATCGTGCACAGTACTCTTTTTAGAACATCTAGAAAGATTCTCATACGATAAGAAAATTCCGATTTATTTGAAGTCAAAGAACATTCGCTTGTTTTTGACTTTGTCATAAGAAGATTTTTATTTATACTATTAACAAGTATACAAGTACTCGATGAATGTGTATCACAAGAAATATAAATAGTAAATTCGTTATAGAATAGCCATTTGAATGACTTTCACAAAGATATACTTTTAAAGAGTATTCAACATTTGTAAACGTGTATATAGTTTAAATATAAATTCGTATCTATATAAATTTAATTTGTTTATGGATATTTTATGTCTATATATATACTTAATTTTCAATATCAAAATAATTCTAGATTCAATATTTTATAAACTTTCAAACTTTGTAAGAATTTATTATTCTACACATATTTTATTTATTGAAAATTTACAATAAATCTTCAAGTTAATCAGTATCAAGCAATTGTGTTTGTAACGTATTTATTATAAATATAATAATAAATCTATAAATCGTCATTAATATATTCAAAACAATTTCTCATACATCTTTGATCTAATGCAAAATAAATGTTATGGGTAATAACAAAAATACATTTGTCTCTCTGAACTTAAGTAAGAACGTATGAATGACTTGATATCACAAATGTCATAAAATATCCATATATTTTAAAAATTCAAGTTTCTTGTCTGTAAAATATAATTTATCATAATATTGATCCAACAGCAATTTTCCACGAATGCATGAGTTACCTTAATCGCGGAAATACTGAATCATAGTGCAGTATATCGATTAATCGAACTTGACATTAAATTGACATTAAATAAAGCAGGTATAACAAATCTTACAAATCCGGTGGAACGTGAAAAAAGAATCGTGCATGATTGATTGAATTTCATGTCGTAAATGTCATCTGTGCACAATACGCGTGAATTCAGTATTCAGCGTTAGAAATATACACGGCGATGTCGAATAAAACCAACTAGAAAAGTGTACAATATAACAGTGCTTTTAGTCAATACTAACTATTGTTATCTACCAGGAATATTACATGTAGTTCAAATGATTTATCGGCCATGAGGGCGTTCATGTAAAATGTGTTATGTGCGAAGCTAGCGCGACCATTTTTCAAAATTTACAATGGTACTCGAAATCAGCAAATGTTGGTTTATGTTGATAGAAAGTTATGATCCTTTTAACTTGTACTAGACCCTTTTTTTAAATTGCCGGCTTCAATCATTTATTCAGTTGTTTGTATCACTATTAGAATCAATACTGAAGCAATATATAAATATATATATATATATATATATATATATATATATATATATATATATATAAAATTTAATTACTTTTATTCAATTGATTTGATTATTAAAATGATATTGATCAGAATAGTACATGTTTGAAGTTATCTTTAAGAATAAAATTGTATTTATTTGTTGAGGTAAATTTTCAATATGTTTTATTAAATTAGTTATAACGTACTACGAAGTAAATAATCAGACATGAAAATATTTTGATAAATAATGTTGCCGAGAAACGATTTATAGTAAGATGTCGTTTTTATTTTGGAAGCATTTTCAAATATCAGTCATGTTTCAAAAGTGCAATTTTTCGATAGAAATTCTAGAGAACACTGGGTATAGCATAGATCTATCAAGAAGTAATGAAACCGATCTTTCCTTGTCGTTTTTAAGAAACACTCTCACGAAACTATATATTTCCGTTGAAATAAGAAAAGATTAGTTATACGTGAAGAAATTTCTGGTGACATTTTTTTCCTTGTTTCTCTGAATGTGTGTTTGAGTGAACATATTTTTGCTCTCGGTGTCATCTTTGTTGTTTTATTTCGCACATGAAATGTGGATGACTGTCAACCCGTTGTCAGAAAGTGTCTCTAATAGGAACAAATACGTATCCGACATGAAGCGAAAAAAGGAACGGACTCTTTCAATTACCCGAGAAGAAATCGTTCGCACCCACCGCGTCACACATGAGAACTATATTTTTCCAAATGCTTCACAGCAAAATGCTATAAATATCAAACAAACCTAAATTAAAAGCAAGATTACTGATTACGTTTCAAATTGAAAATATATATTTTGAACATGTATAGTTGTTAATCAATAGACGTAATTTGTTTCTGGTAGTATATTCAAAGATGGAAAAACAATCAAATATAATACGATTTTCAATTTTGCCATTTGGTTTTAATAAAAGTTTTTAAAATATAAATTCAATTTTATTTTGCATAATTATTTCGTATCTCAAATGGTTTCTCAGAATACGAAGAGGATCGCGCAAAACCAAGTCCAGTTTAACAAACTTAAATGAAAAGTAAATTAAATAGCGTCAAGGGGCTAGTATCAGGAGTAGTAAAGTTTGAACAAGGAATTGAGAGATTTTACAATGGCGCTGTGTTTTAAGAAATTCCAAATGCTCGTCGATACGATTTATGGCTGTATCAGCACTCCATAACTTTTCGAAATGACAAACTGTTTGGTCTCTGAAACTAGCTCAATTCAAAAGAAACACTTTTTTCGTGTAACTTTTCGAATATATAAGAAGTTAAAGCTATTCCGCTGTATAGTTCGCTAGGTCAGTGGAACTGAAATTTATATTCTCTGTATGATAATAAAACGTCCCATATCTGTTACAAAGTGTGAATTCAAATTTACGACTTTCATATTCAAATAGGTCTATTAATTTTTTATTGGATTATAAAGACGACATCATTTTTAACTTCTTCCTGTTCGTTCATGTGTGCATAGGGGATAAGTTTATTTTTGGCTGACACCATTTGGAGCGTTAGTAAATTTAAATTATAATTTTGTTTTTCTACTATTCCGAAAATGTTATATTTATTACTAGCATTTTATAGTCCACGTAAACACACACACACACACACACGCACACACACACACACACACACACACACACACATATATATATATATATATATATATATATATATATATATATAATAATAATTTGTTTCAATAATAAATACCCTGGTTATGTGAGTAGTTCATAAGTAAGAAGAAAAATTCTAGCTATGGTGAAGCTTTCATCAAAACATATTCCACATATAATATTAAGTTTGAAAATTATAATATAAATAATGCAAAAATTGTAGTATTTCATAAAAAAATCATAGCATATAAAAACTGTAAAGCACATTAATTAATGTTATCATGATGAACTCTTTATTATTTTATACAGTCTGTACCATGATTTTTATAATTTGCTTAATAAATTAAATACTGCATACATACATAATATTTCTATTCCCATCAAATGGGGTGGCAGATAACATTTCACATTCTTTCACACCTAGGCAATCTTTCGCCATTCAACTCTTACACACTTCTTTCGTTTTATTCACAATCTCTTCTTACAAGTTCTTGTATTTCGCTTGATCTTTTATTTAACGCACTTCATTCGTAATCATATTTATCCACTTGTGCCGAGTACATTTTCTCAACATGATCATACCACCTCATTTGATTTTCACCTATTCTACGTATGATATTTTTTACAATATCGCACTGCTCATACACTCAAGTATACCTCTCAAAAATTTGATTTACACAGTAGTTACCAGCTATTTTGATTTGCCAAACCCAATATTCAGTACTATACAGCAATGATGGCACAAGTACACCATTGTATACACATAGTCTTGCAACCATAGAAATATTAAAATTTATCGCAAAAGACCCTAAAATTTTTCAAACAGTAGACTCTTCTCTCAATATTGAAAACTTACTTCCTCTAGCTAGAGAATAAATGAAAATTATATTATTTGAACAATTTTCACAATTTAACTTCATTTTTAAAATTAAAAATTTTTGTTAGCTAAGAATAAGAAGAAAAAAAGCCATTGAAACCAGATAGTTGCTATAAACTGAAGTTTTAGTGGGTGATTAACTAGAAATTAGATATTTGTTTTAGATTAGGTAGATCTTCAATTTATGATCGCCGATAAATTTCGATATAGTCGACTTAAATAATAAAAGTTGTGTCGGTCGTAAAACGTTTTGTCGTAGGCTATCAAACGACTCGCGTTACCACCACTGGATGTGAGTGTGGATGGTTTGATAAGTCTTCCAAGCGGCATGTAGCAGTGGTGGAGGTTGCTTGTACGTTGTGGGGCGAAAAATACGTGTGCGTACACATATACCAAGGGTTGCAAGTTTGACGGCCCAGAAAACCGACTGTGAGTTACGACCTAATACGGCCGCCCAATGATACGTCATCAAACCACGTGGTATAGAACATTTTACAGCCACTGCTGGCAGAAAGAGAGCATAAGTAAAGCTCGTTTGACACCAGCCAATATTTCATTCAACTTGCAATTTAAGACTTCATTTTATAAATCGTTTAACTTTAGCTTGAAATTATCGATCTTCTTTCTTCTCTACGAACTACTAGTTGCAATTTCTAAGATATTTTTCATCAGTTAAATCTTTTTCAATTTAAATTAAAATCAAAGGATCACCTATGAGATGCTATAAATTATTTTCCTAGGGAATAGAAATTAATATTTATAGAACTTCTTCTATATTCCCAACAAACGTGGTGGCAGAAAATCTCTTCACATTCTTTCACATCTTGACAACCTTTCGCCATTCCTCTATCCTTACACACTTCTTTCACTTTATTCAAATTATTATATTATATGTTATATAAAATTAATATTTCATAGAAAATTTAAAATAGAGTTTGACATAATTTAAAGATTGTATTTATAAATAATTTGATATGTACTTTGTTAAGCAGAATTAAATCATCTTATTTGAAGTCTGGATTCAAATATTAAAGTTGAATGAAATATTGCACAGTGTCAACCGCGCTTAAGAAAGACGTAGCTATATGTATTGGAACCGCATCACGAAGAAAAGGGATGTAAATGCCACACTTTGTGGCGTCCCGTTTCAGTCAAGTCACGTCGCTTCAGCCACGCTGGATTTCTTTTTCTTTCTTCTTAAGAAAAATCTAGATGCCCCCAAACACACGCACACATACAGCAACCGACGATGATTGAACTTGAAGAGATCAAAATAGCCCTGATATTTTATTCATTCCGAAGGGTTTCCATCGAACCCCAATAAATAATACCGTTTCAATACGTGTAAACGAAGCAATGTATACAAAGTACATACAAATTACTGTTAAAACACTATGTACTACACTAACTTTACTGGAACTTAGTTCAAATTGGATTTATCGAAGAAGATTGTTTCTTTATAGGGGTTGTTCAATTTCTTTTCTTACTGAATACAAGTTCAGTGGTACAGTATTTCGGTTATGAAAAATGTAGATATTTTATACATTCTTTTGCAATAAAGGAATTATGTCTTAACAGAATTGTGCAATGTGTGTTTCAAAGATTAATAAAAATATTTTAGGAACAAATAAAAAATTTATATTCTTATTCTATAAATATTATAACTTATTAATAAGCATTCCTAATTAAGAAATTTTCAATTTCATAAATTATCTTTATTTATTTCTTTTATAGGTGATATTTTAAAAATGTATATTATATGCAATTTCTGGTCATATTTGCCCTCTTCAGGTCTGTATGCTTAAAATTGCATATCGCTTGCAAGAAAACCTCCTATTACAATAACTCCGCAACGGCTGCATTAGAAAATAGTTATATTTAAAATGAAAGACATTATACGCAACTTTTGCTTCTTCAACATTCTTCAAAAAGTGTACCGGTTACAAGAAAAATGTTATTTAAATTCGTAAAATTAATATTTTTGCTGTCGTTATTACGTAGGTATAGAAACTTATTTTTGATAAGTCTTATAGACGCTTGTCCATATTTTAACACGAAAACAAATTACAATAGAAGAATTTGTAATTCAACATATAACTTAAATTGTGCTAATTGGAAGAAACTAGAAGCGTTTAAAAAAGTTAGTAATTCATTTAAAATAATATGTTTAGTTTAATATTTATTTTAATTGAAAGCATAAATCGTTATGACCAGAATAATTGCTAATATAGTTTAATCAATAATAATCTTGCAATTCGACATATCTTAACTTAATGTTCTTCTTATGCGATCAAAACATATAAGAAAGTCGGGTGCAGGAATGTACAGATAAATAATAAGTAGTACAATTTTTTGTCTGTTTCGTTAGATACAAAATAATAATTAAACATTATTTGGCGAAATCATGTAAGCACCATAATGAATATTGGATGTATTTAATAATAAAGCTTGTTATTTTCGTATGAATCGTAATTATGAGTGAATAATACGAATATATAACATCCGGTGAATATGATATGAAATAAACACTTTATGCGCTTATTCAGGTGAACCGTATTATTATAATGAATTCCCGACCATTAATTACTGGGTTACGTAGACGGAAAGCAACGAGCACAGAGACACAGCGAGTTAGAGTCTGCAAGTTGGCGGTGAACAACGACGACATGTGACTGCCAGGACAATGCTTGTTCTGGGTAATTAATTTGCAGCACATCCATACGACCGATAAATCACACTCAACCACCAACCAAGTTTCAACATAAACATACATTGCATATATAGGTACATTTTCAATTAAATATTACATATGCATGATTATTTGATAATTAATGATTCTATTAACGGAGCTTACTCGTCACAGTACAAATCTTCGTAAATTTTCCAGCTAAAGTAAACTAGTACGGAAATTGAATTAAAATTTTATACATTCCTTTTTTTAAAACATGTGCTTAAATAGTTTTTAAATCATTTACAAAAGTAAAACTACGATTCACTAGAATTAATTATTGTTTTAAAAAACCGCAGGACTTTAGAGAATTAATTTAGTGAATTTTTCAACCAAAAAAATAACGAGTTCTTAACCATGAAAACTGTATTATTTTATTTTCAAAAGTTTTATACAATTTCTAATGAAGTGATAACAAAAAGAAGATTGAAGGATATGCTTGGCAATGCGCGAACGATTTTCCCAGTATAATAAAATTCGTGCCACGTTCAATCACAAAAAAATTCTTTTAATTTTGTCTTCTTGTTCCTCGAAGTTACCGAAGCGTGTTAACAAAATATTAAGACGTCTTTCTTTTGTTGAATAGATTATAAAAGTAAATTATGTAGAATCTTTGGGGTACGCGTTCCGAATAGTTATTTTGATGTACGCTCTCTACGCGGCATTCTAATTAGATGCGAAAACGACATCGCAACTGCTACGACACTTTGCCCTATAATTATAGTCAAAGAATACGTGAACCTAATTAAACATTTCATTGCCTACCATCCAACAAATACAAAAATATATATAATTCTTTCATTATAATTTAATCAAACGCCATTAATATGCACCCCAACAAAGCATCACGTAGGCGATCAAACGATTGAGAACCTGTTGTATTATATACACCAAATCTATAAGAGTTATTTGCTTGTCCAAATTTATGCTGATAAACTATTCCATCACCGCCTGAAATCTTTCATATAAAACTGCTTATTTAGACCGTTCGTATAACACATATTTAGATTAATAATTGTATAGAAATTAGCATATATTGTAGTTATAAAATAATAGTTAATAAATAAATAAATCGAGATTTTTGGAATGGAGTATGTGTGAATTTTTGCAATATTTCTTAAACCTAAAAGAGCCATGCCGGCCACTGTAGATATTTAATTAAGTCAACGAAATAGTTCTATAGCAGTATGCATATATTTATAAAGTTATTTTACTTTAAAATTATATTTTGGTGGCAGCATCAGTAACTATGAAAATCTATAGCATCTTAGAACTTCTACTCGGGAAACTATTTCTTGAACTTATCATATTTCATACTAAGCACAATGGTTTCATAAAAATAACTTCAGATAATTTTCAGATCAATAGGTACTATAGTTTTCGATTTGTTCGTTATAGAAGTGATTTCTGTGAATGTAGTTCCAAAGTTAAAACGCGTTGGAATCACTCTTGCGCTTACCTTGTCATAAAAAGTATAAAGCTCAAAAGTATGATAGCTTTTTTATGTAATAATTATATGATATCCTTACAAAAAGCATACTAGTGTTAAATCTGATCATATAATGTGGAAACAACACAAGTTGCTTAGGCATCGTTAAATGAAACGTAGTACCCAAAAACAACAGAAATTCCCTTGTGGCGAATAGTTCGCAGTGGAATGTCCCAAAACGAATATTTATATATGCCTTTTAATTTGTAGCGTATAAGTAACTGGACAGTATATAGAAACATAAAATTAATTTAATTTCACGCTCATTTCACTCGTACCATGATTAGTATCTTTTTTTTATGAATAATAAAAAGAAGTGTAATTGTTGTGAAAGTCATTAGCACAATATATAAATGCGGTATAAATTAGGTGAAGATAAATACGAGTTAAAATGCTTATTCCGGACGGTGTAGAACGTGAACACTTGCAACATTAAAATAACGAATGAGCGTGAAGAAAAAACACACGCTGCCTAGAACGGGGTGGGTAGCAAACAATTTGCCAGCTAGTATTGCAGGCTAGCAGGCAGCAGCGATGAGTGGATACGTGCCTGGTGCGTGGAAGCCGCGCCGTGCTGCCATGCTCACGGATCACGCAGAGACAAAGCTCTGCATATTAATTATTTATAATTACGCTTTAGTTCGCTTCGTTATTTCATTGCGCTGTTGCAGTTCCCGCCGTGTACCATCATCCCTCTCGGGTATTTCCTTCCACTTTAATGAATTACACGATGCGCGACGCTATTTTCGCACACTACACGTCTATTATGTGTTACAACTTCCTACCTGTACGGTGACTGAATTTATCTAACTAGAAAAGATACACTTTTACGCGCTTGTTTTTTTTTTTTTAGTTTTTTCATATTGTTCACTAGAAAAACTTTTAAAACGCTCGTTTTTGCTGTGAATACTAAACAGACAGAAAGCTTAATAATATTTTACTGCAATTGTAATCAAGAATAATATGCACATGTAATGTTTTTAGCGCTCTATCTTCACTAATTCTCATAAGTTAGATTAGATATAAAAGCTTGGCGATTAATTATGTACAGAAAGAACTTTTGAATTTAAGAAATAATTAGGTTTTTAACTAAAGAAAAGAGAGGCATTTTTCTAATTAAACACATAATAATTGGTTTATGCTTTATTCAGTTATTCCTATTTCCAAAATATTTAAATGTTTTCAAGTTATTAAAATATTCTCCCTTCTACACTTCTTAACTTATTTTCGACCAAATTAAATTTAAAGATAAAATAAGTATTTACTAATAACTTCTGCCAATACTAATAACTTTTTAAAATCTGTAAAATTAACTTCTAATCTAAAAATACATTAAATATTTGATATTGAGAAAAATGTATCGGAAGCCGTTGGTTTATCCAATCCAGAACATCGTTACGTCGTATTATTTATTTCAATACGAATATTTGACTTTGTACTTCATAGCACAAAATTGTTGCTTTAAAAAATATCTCAATATACTTTTAACTAGAGAATTTCAATTTTTTTTTTTTTATATTATTATTGTTATTCCCCATTTTCCTAAATTTAGTTTCGGAACTAAAATTATGAAATCACAAAAATATTCATTAACATTAAAAATTCACCATTACGAAATCCCAGCCACCCTATTAAAGAGCACTACAGTTTTACACCACTCAACATTTTTCTGAAGCACGTCTTTACCTAATTCCAGATCTTGAAACCAGGTTTTGTTCAAAAGTAAAGAGTCTCTTGACAATTCATTGGACTTTATTATCATTCTCATAAAATTATTAACCTTTCAGTGATTAATTAAATTCATTGAAAACGTACAGCTTTATAGATTGATAGCATGGATTGTCTATCGCATACGATGGTTTAACTCCCCTAAATTTAACTCGTAAATGTACATATTTCTATGTCCCTTCAACACACTGACTCTACTTTTAGACCTACATCCATCCATCTGAATTAAATTAATTATTTTTCAATTATTAAAACTACGTTAAATTAAACCAGATGGGAATACCCATTATAATTAATTTGATTAATTAAACAGTTTGTGACTGGTGTGAAAACAATTTGATAAACATATTTTTTTGTATTAATAAATTATTCAATAATGACATTTATTTATTATTATTATATTAGCTTGAATTAATGATCTTAAAAAGTTATGCAAGGTCAATATTAAAACAAAAATGGAATTGTCTATTTTATTGCTCTACAGTGTGTTTTACAATATGTTATAGTACTGTAACTACAGAATGTGTGTAAAATAATTATGCACATTATTTTTTACAAAAAAAAAAACATATTTATCGATATAAAGTTTGAAATACATTCCTAATACCAATGTATATTATTGTTGAAATACAAATAATGTATATACTCAAATAATATGTCTGTTATAATTAATTGTCTGTCTTAATCCCGTAAATTGCAGAATAATGTAACAATAGCAACCAATTTAACTGACATGCATGGTCAGTTGCGTATGCCTATTAATTTGTAGGGTAAATCACGAAAAAAATACTATGCATTTGGAAAAGCAATTAATACAATATTTAATTTTGTAATATTGTTCACTATTTGAAAAAAGATGTATTATCTTCTTTCTATTCTATTCTGTATATAGATTATGTATAAATAAATAATATAATAAAAAATAAATAAATTTTTAGAGATAATATTATATGCATCTAATCATGATTGTAGCTGCTAAATTTGTTAATTCTATGTATGTCCTACACATATATTTCTCATATCTGAATGGCTGGTTATGTAAATTTAGATTTTCTTCTTAAGGGAAAGCCTTGCGCAGAAACTTTAATCGATCTTTAATGTTACGGTACAAAAGCAAGCTCTAAATATATCTTAAACTTAGGCTATACAACTTTAAATTGTGACAGCAACTATTCAATTTATGCCAAACAGGGTTACAGCCTATATTAACCAGAAGTGTATCTTTTGTTCATCGCCAATCGATAAATATTAGCTAATTCTATATTGAGTAATTGTAATTAAGTATTATTTGCTGAATAAATAGACTTCGGTAATGTAAAAATTTAAATTTAACCGTAGGATAAAATTATAAGTGTAATGCTAATAATAACAATTACTTTAATAGCCGACGAATTACATCATTGCGCGGTTTAAATATTTTGCATTTATATATGCATAATAGACATGACTTATTTCCAAATTAATATCACCAATAAATTAAATATGGTTATGACGTATTCAATATGTAAAATATATAAATTCTACAACATAACTATCATAAATTATATTCTGCATGCAATTTATAAATTAATTAAATATAGTTTGATATCAAAGTCTGGAGTAATTGCGGTATATAATTTGGTTGTAATATTTTATGTCGGTCATACATAATATGTAGTGTAGCCATTTGTTATTATATAAGACGATGGCTATAATAATAAAATGGTAGAGAATGAAGTTTAAAGCATGTCACCAAGTGTTATATCTCTGTTAATATTTTAAGTTGGTAACAAGTTGGTTGCTTATGAGTAGGGATTGTTTAGAACAGGGTCGCGCTGTCTCCGGCATCCTTTCTGGACTAACGTTTCCGCTTTACAAGTAGCTAGCGTTTCCGGAAAGAAGGCGTGACTCAACCTACTTTATTACAGTGTTCTATGGTTTTCCTGCATAGGACTCATACTATATGTAATTGGTTTCTATGTATAAAATTCACATAATCATATCTGTACACATATTTCTTTTCCAACAACGAGAAAAAAAATAACAATATTCCTACAGAAATACCACGCACCTTTACGTTGCAAATTTATTACCACAACAATCTACATTTTAGCGAAGGTTTGGTATTTAGGAGGAAAATTTTGTTTGAATATTAAAATACCAATCATTCTGGGTCAGTTTTTCATTTGATTTATTTCAAATATTTTAAAAGCGCAAAGCAAGAGCTCATGTAATTTTCTGGAAAATCTCACCCCTCGTTCTGAACATTATTTCACCAATAAAATAAAATCGTGATTGGAATGTTACTAATTCATAGCCATTATTCTCGATATCACATATGGTTGATATTTACATCGGATAGAACTAATATTGAAACAATAGTACTGATTCCGAAATGATATTAATTCTCAACTATATTTTGAATTTAAAACCACCACAAACATAGTATATGTATTCGTTATATTAGCGTAACAGATGGCTTTTTATAGCAATAAAAAAACTTTTGTTTGTGCTCGAATAACGCTTTCAAGAAACATAAAATATCGATTTGAAATAAAAATAATAAAACACATTAGAAAGTAATAATAAAGTTTCCGTGTAGTTATAAACTATAGTAAAGTATCTATATTATATAATGTAAATACTTTTTAAACTTTGTCTCAACTTATGCATTAATGAACAATTCTGGTAAGTTTAAGGAAAATGTTAATATATGGCGTATGTGTAATAAAAAATATCTTTGTTGTCCTTTTTACTTTATTATTCGCAGTATAAGTAAGTATTGTAATCATGAAAACATTCGAACTCGAGATTTTAACGGAAATATGTGTTTTAACCTTCCCTGAATCGAGTCTGACTATTTTTGGAATGACGTCCGGCTATGTGTGTGTTTGTCTGTGTGTGTGTGTGTGAGTGCTCTACAACCTAGACAGTTGAAGGAAAATTTCTGAAACGTTGAACTTAAGATTTGTATGCGTCTGGCAAGAATATCTCCTATTTTCGAAAAAATTATTCGAACCGGTAGTGCCTGTTTACTGTAGTAATTTTTTGCTATTTCTGCAATTATTCAAAAATAGTTGCACTTACATAATTTGTATGTATTTGTATGCTCTACAGCCTAAATTTAAAGACAAAATTATGAAACTTATACTTAAGATATGCCTGGTAAGAAAGCCATCTACTTTTGAAAAGTATATTCCAATCGGAAGTGCATGTTTACTCTAGTCATTTATTGCATTTTCTGCTATAACTCAAAATCAGTGGGACTTACAACAAAATAAAATAAAAATAAGAGACACTATTATTTAGCATAACTTTTATTCGAAAACATTTTTCAAAAAAGATACTTGTTACAAAAAAATAATCAATCGAAATTTATTCATATATTTTAAATATATCGTATCAACTATGCCTGTCAATTTTTCACCATTAAAAGCAAAATAAAGTCAAAATTTAAAAAAAAAATTTTATTTTCAAAATATTCAAAATTTTTTATATTATAAAGATCTAACCAAAATGCGTATAAGAAAGTTCAGTGTCAGACATGCCAGATATATTCATCTTGATATTGTAATAGACGTCTCGATGTTTCAGTCATTTTGGACATCATTCTAACAGATATTAGTACCAATTGACCTTACAACATACGCATACGATAAATCTATTTTCTAAAAAGGTCAGATGACGTAAAAAAAATATGTAACACAAAAAAAAACCGATTTTTTTTTTTTATATCAAGGATAAAAAGGTTGTGATGTATATATAGCAACAAACAGAGCAGAATCGTTTTAAGAAAATTATTTTTTTTATTGAATAGACTAGCGTAAAGTATGTTCGATATTTGAATTTGAATAGGTTTTTAATTATAATTTTTCAAGGATCTTTGAAGCACAGAAACAATTATTAGAATCATTGTTCGATTGTCAATAATAATGCGCGAATTTTTACATGAATCTTTTGTATGTTTCGTATTAAAGTGAATGATTATTCCTATCCGCGTTTATTACCAACGGAATGTGTTCGGTAGTGTGATGAGTATGTGTACCACAGAGAGGATCGATTTTGGATGCGGTTCGCCATCCATTAACTGTCCACTCGTGATGCTTCCGGCTATTCGCGGTTACGAACCCTTGCTGGCTCCAGGCAGCGCCACCAGTCCTACCGATTTAAGGCGCAGTTTCTCCAAGATGCCAGATCTGTGGTATGCCTTCAACTTTAGTGAAACCAAATTCCACCTATACCAGGCTCACATCTTATCCACGTCCAACATCCTAGTTCAAAAGGTCTAGTTATATTAATCAGTTGCATATTATCGAAGATAGTTTACTAACAACAATTTACTGACAACAGTATTAATCAATACAACAATACACAAAAATACAAACATTTAAGAAAAATGTTATCGAAACTTTAAATACTAAACTTAAATATGTCGATTCACAACAGATTTTAGAGTTTCTCCTAATTTGAAACTGAAAATTGGAGAATTCGGATTCCTAATCATTTAAATATATATATACATATATATGTTTCGAACAACATAAATTAAGGTGCTAAAATGTTCACCGATGCGTCACTTGAAGTTATAGGTGTTACCATAAATTTTCTTTATGAGTATAAGTCTATGCTTCCTTCGAACCCATTATATATTGTTTTTCTGTGAAATGCCTTTCGGTGAATATTTCGGAAACCCAGAGCAATTTAACCCCACGCGAACTTTTTCCAAGTAAAGATGATCGGATTGTTCTTTCTCAACTTGACACAATAAAGAATTAAAAAATTTTTTTCATAATACTGCAAATTAAAATGTACATTTTATAACCGAAACGCAACGGGACACAAAAGGAATAATGGAATTCAAAAGTTTTGCAACTTAATTAATTTCATTTGTATCAATTCAAAATGGGCGTGAGTATTTAAATTTGATAATCTCATTGTATTAATAACTTAATCGAAATATATGAACAGCCAGCTACATAATAAAATAATGAGTGTAGTGAACCTGGAACGGAAATAATAGAAGATTAAATATATTTTTATGTTATCAAAAATAATATCATAACCACCGCGAAAATAAAAATATTTTTATGAGTAATGAGCACTGTAACAAAGTGATATTAGGCCATAAAACTGTTTGACATTTGTTTCACTTAGCAGTGAAGTTTTCTGTTATCAGAGAGGATTAAATAACACGTATGATAGATAATTTCTGCTTCCGTTTTACTTTACCTTGGATACTCAAAAATAGTTAAACTCAATTCAGGGAAGGTCATCAAGTGAATTTCTGTTTAAATTTCGGGATTAAATTGATTTGTGATTACAATTCTTACTTATTAATTTGCAAAAGAAAATTTGCAATTTCAAAATACATATATTATTAAGCACAATAAGTAATGCTATGATTACAATGAATATTTCATAGCATATCAAAACAGTAGAAAAGTATATTGTATATTATATAAAGTAGTAATTCAATGATGATTTGTCACACGAATACCATCAGCGACACGGAAATCGATAAAAAACATGTGATGAAGAAATACGCATTCTTTGTTTTTGTTGTGCTTTTTTATTTAATTTTTTTTTCTAAAGCAGTGGTAAAGCACTGAAACTTCCCCCGGGTCCAACATTAACAAAAATAATTTGTCGATGTTAATTTGCTGATCGTATATTTTCAAAATAATAACCAAGTAGTTAGCCAAGACCCTAATTTGTTATAATATTCGTTAAATGGAATATAAAACCTGACCTGATGTGGTCTGAGCGATGAAATCTTTTTGAAATATACTTTGAAAAATTGTTTTATAATGTTTTCCGTGTAGAATTGAGCAGGGATATTTTTAGTTCTAAGATAATTGTATTGTAGTAATAATATAAGTTACTAGTAAATGAGAGCATTGCCTATAAAAATATGCAAAACCAATTTCGACTAATGTTCTCAAAGCACGTAACCATAAATAATAATAGTAATTTTATTTTGAAAACAAAATTCGAATTCTACGTGTAGACAGGATTATTATTATTTTGTTTCGTGTGCTGAATAACTTGATTAGGCAAGTACAATTAAATTTGAATTCAGATATATACCTACAGGAAAACTGGTTGGTTACGTTTGATAAGTTTTTTTTTTCTTTATATCTTAATTAAAATCATAAAATATAGCTAACATTCCTCGTACTTTCACATCATGTATCCAACGTTTAAAAAATATATATACAGAAAACTGTTGTCTGTACTGAAATTATAAAATAATTAACGTGGATTTTCATGTATATATATAAATTTTTATGTTATTGATTACAGTTTGTAACTTAATAAGATTTCCAACATATTGTTCTTGGATAATAGATTTTAGTTCTTGATAAACTTTTACATTAAACTGAATGAGTGCAATTTTCAGCTGACATTTTCATGCAACCCAACACATTTTTTACTGTTTGCTCATCGTAAGAGTATAATAACTGAATAAGCAGATTGTAGCAACATATCAACTTAAGTCTAAAACAAATTGGTTTTACATCCACTAAATGCCGTTTATTTCTTACCGAATTAGATATATTATGTCAGTACTTAGTCGAACCTTAAATAAGTTTAAGACATATATTTGATCCCCTGATGATGATTTTGTACAATAAAAATATGAATTAAATCAATTCTTTCTGCTTCTCATTAATTATTCTTTATAATCACAACTGTGTATATTTAAATAACAAAAATGGCATCTATTTAATACCCCATGACTGTTTAAATATATTAAATGAAGAGAACTCTCTGAAGATCAAACCGGATTATAAACCAACTTTTTGCCTAGAAATTGAATTTAAATTCTCCAGAGAAAATGAAAATAAACGTCGCTTACATGTACATTTTTATCGAGTTTATAATCCCAGAAGGCAAAATTACGAGTATTACATTTACGCTAACAATGTAAATGTGTTTGTACACCGGAATGAAATCAATTCTTTACGAGTGTACAGGTGGCCATTGGGTGCACAATAATTCGGTTAGTTTTCTTTTCGTTTCACAAATATATCCCACAGTAAAGCGTCGACAGATCTCTTTGTGTGCGAAAAGGCTGCAATAGAGTACATGAGTCCAAGTTCGTAAATTCCCGGGTGTATGCTTAACTGCAGCTCGGCGGCAATGGCGAGTTTCGTTGATATCAGATTTCGCCACACCAACGAGTTGCTAGCTCTTCTGGTCGTCGTCCGAGAGTTTAACAATGTATAACAAGGAATAGATACTCACCGAAGGCAAGCTATGTTAAATATGGGGGGAAGATACCGGTTGGTCGGTCGGTCAGTCTCCGCAAACCGGACGTTGTCCGGTCGCCGGATGGATCTTTAGATCAAATTAATTGCACCGTGCTTCCACTTGATAACGTTGCCGCCTAAGTATTATCTATTTATCCAGTTTAAAGTACATGTTCCATTGGCAAATAGCCTCACATAAATCCTGACCCGCCTCTCTAAGGCTTTTGCCGCTAAGCCTGAGCTTTTTTCTCTACAACCCATACTCATGGACGAAATTTGCATACAAGCTTTTTCAACTAATGAAATGTAGGTTAAATTATCTTAGCTTAGACTCTCAGCAATCCTCAAAAAAAGTGATAATTTTTAAAACCACTTTCCTGACAGTTCAACTGTAAAATATTTATCTGTGCAAAAAAAAAAACAGTTAAGCCAGTCTAAAGTCCATTTCACACGATCTCATTTTAACACAAAAAAGTTTTTGAATAATATTACAAAAAATAGCATATAGGCCGTAGTCACATCTTCCTGTAAAACATTATTTTATGAGAATTGTATTATAGGTATTACAGGAATAAACAAAATTTTTCTAGATTTTACAATTGAATATCTATTTGATTAATTGCTATTTATTAAGTTAATTATGAAATAAACAACAATTACACTCCTATGTTACATCTGAGAATGTCACAATTTGTCAAAGATACCGAACAGTAAAATGGACATTTTCCACAACAAAAACTATAACTATAGACCATCTGTTATATATACAATAGTATGTACAAAACTAGACAAATTTCACGTCATTCTCACTTTATTAAGTACACATGGAGATGATTAGATAAATCTTAAGTTATACGGATGCTTTTATTTTACTGAAAAAATTATATATTACTTTCTATTTCTATTTTTAATTATGAAAATAAATTTTGTACTTTTAGTTGGGACTGCACTTGGTATGCTACATTTCTATCGTTAGATTTCTACTTCAATACTGCTTATACTTTTCTCCATATAATCTATATACCGTCTGATTTAAATGAATTAAATTTAGATTAATCACATAATATAACGCCATCCTAATATATCTCTTCCATTTTTAAATTCCATTTAACAAATGTCAATACTTACATGTAGAAAATTACAAAAAATAAACTATATATTGTGTATATATATTTATATAATATCTAAAATATGTATAATTCGTAAACAAAACAAATGACACATTTAAATACTGTAATAATATGTATACTCAAATATTTATTCTAAATTTATTTAATTTATTATAAATATTATTTGTAAATTATATTTTTTATTACTTTTATTATATTGTAAATGTGCTACAAACAAAATAAATATATTTATATAGAGTATAAATATATTGGTCTATATTTATAATTGATGCAATGCTTCTGAAACAACATATAAGAAGAATAGTAACAAAAATATACAAATGTATATACGAAAATAATTATAATAAGAACAAATTTCAATAGCCATCTTCTTGTTTCCGGTACCTTTTTTGAAAAATAGTTTCAAATAAAGATTGTACAAAATGTTAATATCCATAATATTTTTCCAAATGATTTTTCTGTATGTACAGCCATTTTTGAAAAATGACTACAGTAAATAGGCACTACCGGATCGAATATTTGTTCAAAAATAGGAGGTTTTCTTGCCAGGTATATACAACTTTTAAGTTTAACGTTTCAGAATTTTTTTCTTCAACCGCTAATATAATCGGAATCGATTCAGAGCATGTCAGAACGTATATTTCCGTTAAAATGTCGAGATCGAATTTTTTCATGATTATACTGCGTATAAGAAAGTAATAATTACCTATCCAGATTATCTTAAATCTACAATAAATTAAATAAGCTCTCTGTTGGTCATACTTTTAAAAGAAGTAAGTTTGAGTTTGATTTATTTCATTTCTAAAATGAACTAAATTTACACCAATTGGAAAGATATTTATTGAATCAAACTCGTTGCAACTGCAAAGTTTTTAAATTATGATAGAAAATAATATGTGAAATACTAAATAGCAAAAGTTCAATTGCCACAGAAAATATGGTTGGGAGAAGGTAGTACGAGAATAAACTTTTTCGGGAAGGTGCAAAGTTACGAATCGTACAAGTAAAAATTTATATAAATGTTAAAAATAAATGTTCGTTTCGAAGAATGTAAAGAATGACAATTTAAAGTTTTATGTGGATTTCACGAACGATATAAACTTAAATCTATAAGACAAGTAAACTTAACTGATGCGAAAAAGTTTGTCAATATAAAGTGAAAAGTCGTGAAATGTTTTAACGCGAAAGGGTCTATTAAATTTTTATTCGTCCAACTGATTGAAAAAAAAATAGGCGCTAAGTTATTTATTTAGGATTTTATCCTCAACAACATAAAATTGAAGAGACGTTCCAATGATTGCTTCTTGAATACTATCGCAAATGTTTATCTAAAATCACTTGATGTGATGGTAAATAAAAATTGTGACAGCAAACATTGATTAAACAGTTATCCACCATGATAAATGCAGAAAGAGCTGTGAAAGGCGTTTAAAATTCCATAATATATTTATATGTTTCACCAATGGTGAACTACGTCACTTATATGTCATTATATTTAGCATTTGCAGATCCATGAATTTGTATGAAGAGGGCGGAGGCGAATAGCTAATAGGCATCCATCTAGTTTATGAATGTACTCACGATAGTGCGAAAAATACATATTTTTATGTATAATAAATTGTCCATCTCTGCTCTATTAAAGTGAAGCCTATGGTGCCATAGAATAGCCGCCTTCCTGTCGTAGTCTATTAAAATTCAACTAATAAATCTTTTATAAATATGGTACACATAATTGGAATTTATTTTCAATCAATTTAATATAGAGTTCATCTTGAACGACAAGCATGAATAAATCGCAGCAAAACCAGTAAATAATTATGGCAATCCATTGTGACAAAAATATAAGGAGACAATATAACGTAATATCACTGTCTAAAGTAAAACCTAAGAAAAGGCCCTTCACCAGACTATTAGTGGTTACACTGCCTACTTCTATAATTTGTTATTTGTTATCGAAAAAGAATTTATCTTTTATAAATACTTTGTGGTAAAATAATTATTTTAAATGTTAATTTGTTAAAAGAAAGTAAAAAAATTATTGGCTATCAAATAAAGTGATAATATTTGCAAAAGAATAAACAAGAGAAGTATATATATATATATATATATATATATATATATATATATATATATATATATATATATATATATTAATATTAATTGTAGAAAAATATTGAAACGCGTTGTGCACTAATGTTTATATTAAGGATCCAATGATCCGTGTCTTCAGCGTTCTTTCCTAACAACAATTTATTCCGAGTGTACTTCAATCAAAAACACTTAAATCTACAATCTTGTAATTGTCAAGATATAGATTCTTTCCAAATTTTCAAAACGCATCTTTACATTATACCCTACATTCAAACTGTGCTGAATTGTTTTACTCGACACTTTGCAATCGCGGTGCAGATACCTCAGTAACATCATAAGGCATTTTGTGTTCTTACTAGAAACAAGAATGCAGTGACACACCAATAGGGTTACGCCCGTCTTAAATAGATAAGTTTAGGTGGTAAGTTAATCCTAGTTGGTATTACCATATTTACAAAGTGGTTTGGTAAGAGGTTATTATGCTGTGGCAGCTACTCCATATTCTGCTATGTGCAATGCGTTTTAACTTAAAATTAGCAAGAAAATAGCAGTCTGTACAAATTCTTTTAAGGAAGATCGTCACTGGCATCAAATTTAACCAGTGAGCAAAGGAAGAAGGTGGATGGGGTGGGTCTCGATAAACTTCGAGCTGATTTTGAAATGGTGACATAGCTAACGTATTTAAGGATCATTTATGATAACCTTTTTCCTTCTTCTTACGGGTTCCGTATATGGCCTCGAAATAGAAACTAATAAGTTCCATATGATTTTAAGTACTCAGATTCGCTTACATCATTCTGGGTACCAAATTCTTGCTTTAATTCCATAGACATAATTTTTGTCATATATGTACAGTGAAAGCTCCAATAAGCGGACACTCATGGTACTGTACTTTGTGTCCGGTTACGGGAGGTGTCCGTTTAAGAGAAATAGATAATGTAAATGCATATTGAAACATTAATATGTTTTTCGTTTATTTCTATATTACCTACATACGTATATATGTAATTCTACTCTACTTCTTAATAGTAACATAATTTAAAATGCTAGATTGTCGCAACCGTGCCGCTTTTTGTTGCATGAGACAGTTTTAAAAATGACTCTCCAAAGTATAGGTATAAATTTAGTTCCAGGAAATTAGTCCGTTTAATAGAGATGTCCGCTTATTGGAGCTGTCCGCAAGGAGAGCTTTCACTGTATATGACGTAGTTATAAATCTGCTTCTGGGTAGCTATACATACTTTTTAAATAAATTTATATTATTTAAACAAAAAAATTGGAAGCGGGATATCAAATTTTAAGAATCTGTATATATCCGGTTCTGGGTTACTCGTTCATTTCTGACAAAACTACAAAACGGACTGATTTCACTTCCAATTTATTTATAAAATATTTCAGGTAAAAATTTACGTTTTAAGATTTCTTTTGTAATATTAATAAATCATATTTAAAAATTTGTTTGCATAATAGAATAGTAGATACTATGTATGAATTATTTTGCTTCCGCTTGTTTCAAAACGGAGATTTACGCGAAAGTTTTAGTTATCTGAATATATAAAGCTATCAAATGTGATCATATCAGGCCAAGTGGGAATATAAATTATATTTTAACGCTTGTGTTTCCGGTTTCGCTGATTTATGTATCAGATTTTCTTGATGAATAATTACTTGATAAGCTTCTCGAACATGTAACAAATCGAACCTTTCGCGAATACGTTATACTGATTTAGGTATTTAGCAATTTGAAAGTAATGAAAAGTGGTACCTACCGTTAATTTATTTATACAAAAATAATGATTTATAAATAATAATCATCTATGAATAAGTTAAAATATTATGATAGTTCATCCTGAAACTGGAAATGGCAAGGCTTGATAGGTGTGAGTTGAATTATATTTGTTAATAATTATGTTTCAACATTAAGATTGAAGATTTGCATGGTAAGATATCCTAATTGCTCTTCTTATTGATCTAAATCTTATTTATTAATAATAATATATGAGGTATGGGAAATAGAGTAAAGGCAATAGAAAACGTCAAATTATACAATATATAGTTTGCGACTTGCAATGTTGGAGACATAAATGATAAAGAGAATGAGTGCATAGATCTGGGTTGAATGTTTTGACTGTGTGAATTAAAAAAAAAGACGTTTTACTAAAGATGAAAATGGTGTATTCAGTTAATGGTCTGGTGGAAATGAAGTTGAACATGCTAGATAATGAATGAAATCTTGTATTCGTGATTATAAGTGTGTTTCCTCTAGATTATTCTGGTTCAGAATGAAAGTAGGTTTGATTAGGCTCTACATAATTTCTATCTATGGTTCAAATGAGTCTGAGTGATCGTGGTAAAAGATTGATTGTCTGCGGTGATCGCAATGGATGGGTTGGTGTTATGCGGAGCGGTAGTGAAACAGCTCTCGGAATATTTGGTGATAATGGAGTAAATGATAACGGATCTAGGATATCAACTTTTTGCTAGCAAAAAGCACATATAGAACTTGGTATATACAAAGTTTTAATGGCAATTTGTTACTGTAAAATTATCTTATGCAGAATAATTGCCATATACAATATGATCTATTTTACTCAAAATATCTATGGTTCGTAGCACGGACAAGCTACTAAGCCTGTATTAGCATGCTATTTGTGTGATATTTTTCGCTAATACAGGCTTAGTAGCTTGTCAGTGCTACGGATCAATGTATTTTATATTTGCGCGAAGTTTTAATATTTCTAAGGCTGGAAGACCATGCGTATGCAATGGTATGTTTGTGCCATTGTAAATATATATTGGGTTTTGCAAAAAGCGTGTGAATTCTGTAGAAATGAACATTTTGAGACGAATTTGTGGTATATCTAGGAGAAACAGAAACGTGTGTCTATGACCATTACGATATTGTAAAAAATGTCGCACGTAGAATTGATGAAAGCCAAATAAGATGTATGGTCATGTTGAAAGAACGTTACGTGAGCGAGAGGAATGACGTGAGAATGCGAGGCCGTCCACGGAATAAGTGGGTAAATATGATTGAGAATGAATTGCGTGAAAGAAAATTTGTGAGCAAGCGGAATACAAGAAAGAAATGTATAAGAATAGAATTCAATGGTAAAATATTGTCAATATGTGCGAGAATGTAATGGGATTGCTGCCACCCCATTTGATTAGAATAGACTTGATGTTATGTATGTATGTGTGTATGTATGTATTTTATATATGTGCTGTTGTCACGGGGCAAAAAAATTAATATTCTGTCGCCACATTGCACATGAAATAATCATTTCTCGTGCTCGGAATGGATCACGCCAAATGTAAAATTATTTATATTTGTAGGTACAAAAATATATACTGTTTCCGTATGTAAATATGTACGTATTTTCTAGATGTATTGTAAATATACAAATATATAAAAAAAACAAATTTATCTAACTGTAAATAAGTATGACATACTATTTTATTTTACAGTAAACTGGTCTGACGAGTGTGTAAAAGCGAAGTAAAAATCAAAATCCTGTCCTAACCAATTACCAAAGAAATAATCGTAGTAGAAACAGTAGTGTGGAAAGTGTGCTAGTGATGCATCGTATATTTGTGTTTGTGCCCCATTTATTTATATCAAGACCGGTGAACTTCTAGACAAAGGTAAAGTGGTCTTTTATATCTTTCACATTTTTCTCTATTTGTATCACTGGTGTGTTATAAGTGAGAGCTCACTGTTTACAATTCTGATATTGTTCCTTAACGACGCTTCTATTTTGCTGAAGTAGCAATTATTTCGACAATACTTTCACACTAAATAACGCTCATAATTATAGTTTACAATTCTTTGACTATACAATCAAACCGTATAACAAAATAAAAATTTTTTATTTTAATGTTATTTAAATTAAATATTACTCCTATTTTGGTTTACCAACAGTGAAACCAACTAATAAATTGAAGAAGAATACGTAATATCTATCTGTCATAGTGCTGTAGGAAATTACTATTTTTACGTTTTCAAGTAACCCATCATTAATTTTGATAAAACGAATGCGTAGATGATATATTTTGTCAGGTACCTTTTTCTTTTTCTACACACTATAATTTATTCGAGAGAGCCATTTTTCTATTAGCTAACACATTTATTTTATATGAATCTTGTCATCATTATTAATAATAAAGTTGATATAATAATGGAAAATTTGGGATTCATATTCCCATTTTAATTACAGTGTCTAGTACTATTTACATACACATTTTTCAAGATATGCAATATCTTTTACATTATTTTTAATATAATACAAAATTTACCATATTGTTTTGACATTTTCATTATTTTCTTATTTTCAAAAAATTGCATATTTTTATTTATGACTAAAATAACAAATTCATTATAGTAATAACAATTTCTGTATAAAAATAGTTTAGTAAAATATGACGTTAGTTATTTATTTCAACTTCCAGACTCGTAATAATCATTGAATATTATTCGTAAATATATGTGCTGCATTTTCAGACTTTTCAAGTACAAATGTTAAGTTGAGCATGAACAGTTTTAAGTTTGCACAGATATAAACAACAAATCGCTGTATAACCCCGTTCAATATCTAATCTGAGAATTAATGGTTAGAGCACTTAGTGCCGGAATTGCCCAATAAAACGACAAGATAGTGGAAACAACAATTATTACAAATGTTTGAACACAACTTTAACAGCGTTATAATTTTTGTTGTACGACATTCTCTATTACATTCTTCCCCAACACCAAATAGTTTATATCAAAACGCTACTTGTTAACTTTACATGTAGTTGCAACTATTTTTCCAGCCATTAATTATTTTTTAGAAAAGTTACAACAGTTCCTCTGTTACGCGTCACCATATAACAACGCTCTAGTCTATTTAGATAAGCACATATTAGCATATGAAACTTATGCCTAGTATTTTAATATTGCTCTAAATTATTCTACCTACAGGAAACTGGGGACTATAATTTATTCATGATAAAACAAAATAAGGAGGAGTCTGACCGAGAACTACAAATTTATGATAAACGACCATTCATCATCTAAACGCCGTTCATATGTAAGTACATATGAATTTATTAAACGATCAACTCTTCAAAATCGTTCTTGCGTATAAACGATACCATCGCATTTGAATATTCTTGTGGAAAATATAATTGAATCTTAAATACGTAAAATGTATTTTAAATAATATATATTTAATATTAGTATTTTTAAGTTAAAGCATTAAAAATAAAAGACAAACTTGCAGACAAATCAAAAATTACAAATAAAGGTTTATGAATTATAAATACTTAAGATTTGAAAATTACTTCGTTTTGTCTTGTGCAACTCTTTCGGCAATCTAATATATAAATGTGTGCGTTGAATTATTATAAAACTAACGTGGAATAAAACTTTTCTCGTTTTCGTAAATAAATCTAAATATCTGTAGCATGTCAGCAACGGCCAAATATACTTATTTTTTTCTCAGCTTTTTTTATTTTCTTTCTGTCAAAACAGAACTTTGTGCATTCTTTATAGGTGTATGAACTGGGAAATACATATAAAAAACTAAACCACTGCAACAATTGCTCCAAAATAAATGTTGGTGAATATGCGCTTTGCATTTTGTGATGTAATTCTAAACAGTTATTTCATATTTTAGTTCGGCCCTGTATTTAATAAAAGCGCCTAAATATAATTCCTGAAACACTATTTTGACAGTTTATGTATTTATTCAATTTAGCAAACATTCCCAACAGAAATCATAATTTTACTAAATAATTCTAGTTGGATATTTAAATTTAAAGAACGAAGGGTTCCGGATATAAACTATAAATTGGTAAAAAATTGAATCTATATTCAGTATATTTTATATTCAGTACGTTGACATATTATGAATATTTTTTCACAAACAATGTATAAGCCCCAACCACAGTCTATGCTATTGCTTGGGGGTAGATTTTCACTTTATAATTTTCGGATTACTTAGTTTCGGTAATGATAATATCCTGGATGAATTTGCAGGTGCTACTGGCGTAAATAAGATATAATCTTATTAAATGATGCACAACCCTTCTAGATGCGTAGATAGATTGCTAACTGTATTTTCACCTATATGCTTCTTCTTAGGCATAAGGTTCATTTTCCTAATGCTTGCTAAACATATGATCACATTTCTATTTGTATTATTATGATACTCTTAGCAAATGTAGCAAAAGAATGCAAGAACTGTGTATTTTTTACGTAGTATTTACTGCTATATCAAAACAATTTTGATGAAGCATACATATCTATTTTTGTCTGACATTATTTAATATCGAATACCCGTCATAAATAATGAATTATCTACATCAGTTATTAATAAACGGGAAATTTACATTTAATCGAAATAATTGTCTCAGCCTCCGCTGTGTTGCAGGTCGAATATTTAGTTTTATGTTTTCGTATTTTACTCCAAAATGATGCTAATAAAATACTGCCAAAATATTTATTATTAGAATTGTTTGCCACTAATTTTTGTAATTTTTATATTCGAATCAGTGCAATTTTTGGTGAATTAAAGCTTTTTATTATGTAGTAGAAATTATTTGCTATAATAGTTTTCTGATTTGCTCCTCATATAAATTAAAACCTTTTAGTAATATTATTTTAACTTTTGACTGAATTTAAAAAGAATGCAGATATTCAATGTGCCAATATCAATGGTAATTAAATTATTTATTGTAGTATAAAATATATACATTCTTACAATATTCCAGCTTTGTAAGTTTAAAAATAGAAAATATAATTGCAAATCTATCCGTAAAGAATTTCATATATTCAACATGATTAAATTTGCTAAAACATATAAAAAAATAACTCAATAACAATAATAAAAGAAAATTTGAATTCCGAATGCTGTGCATATTTCCCCCATTCAATATGAATTACAAACGAACTCTTTCTTTGTAGGAAATGTATTTTCAGCGTTGCCTGCATAAAACCGATTAAACCCCCCCATTGCTTTTATAACGAGTTAAAAATCGGTCAAACAAATCTCGCCGCCAATTGCGAAATATCGATACCAAAATACTGCGCCACACAACTATACAATTTTGTATTATTTGCGTTCGACTAATATTGCATACACAAACACATTTATGTGTGTTGCAGCAATGCGGAACATTCGTTGATTGCTTGTGTAATTGTTCCGTCCGCGTACGTACCTCGAGTGCATGATTGACCTGACATCACTCAACGATAGTTGCCAACCCTTCAGCCATATTATTAATATTGATTATTTACAATCACTTACATCGATACAAATTAATTGGTACCTACTTGTCAACATGTTATGAAGATGTATTTCATGTTTGATCTATAGTTACATACATACATGCATACATAGCATCATGTCTATTCCCAGCAATGGCGTGACAGAAAACCCTTTACATTCTTTCACCTCTGGGCAATCTTTCGCCATACAACTTTATCCTTACACACTTCTTCCGCTTCATTCAAATTCATGAAATTACACGCTCTTGTATTCTGCTTCCTCATAACTTTTCTTTCAGACAAACAGTCAAGCTTTTAGTCGACATTCTTTCAATATATATATATATATATATATATATATATATATATATATATATATATATATATATATATATATATATATATACATATATATATATATATATATATATATATATATATATATATATATATATATATACATATATATATATATATATATTGTCAGAGCGCTAGCAAGCCGGCTATCTCACCGTAGGTTCCAAACACTAAGACCCCTTTAAAAGTATGACGTCGATGGCTGAAATAAAAGTTGCCCAAGAAAAGAGACAAAAATAAATCAAAGAATTTATTACAAATTATAAAATACCTTAACTAGGCTTTTGCGCCGATACAATTTAATCTAAATAATAATAAATAAACAATAAACAATAAATAAACCAAAAGGATACGGATACGTACTATACTGTTCCTGTGGACGTTCAGACTTTAGGCCAGATGTTCGGCCTGCGCCAGTTCCTTCGCAGGAACGCCCTTCCGTCTTCAGTACCAGTATGGTAACGTAACCGATCGAAAACCAAAATAAAATCAAGAAGACGATAAACGAAATGAATCCAACAAATATCGAAAGTAAGAAGAAAAACTATCGACACGTCACGGAAAATAATAGTCTAATGTTTTTTCTTTTTTTTTCAACAACCAAAAAAAACAACAACCTCTCACCGCCAACATAAAATATCGTGACAATATATATATATATATATATATATATATATATATATATATATATATATATATATATATATATATATATATATATATATATATATATATATATATATATATATATATATATATATATATATATATATATATATATATATATATATATATATATATATATATATATATATATATATATATATATATATATATATATATATATATATATATATATATATATATATATATATATATATATATATATATATATATATATATATATATATATATATATATATATATATATATATATATATATATATATATATATATATATATATATATATATATATATATATATATATATATATATATATATATATATATATATATATATATATATATATATATATATATATATATATATATATATATATATATATATATATATATATATATATATATATATATATATATATATATATATATATATATATATATATATATATATATATATATATATATATATATATATATATATATATATATATATATATATATATATATATATATATATATATATATATATATATATATATATATATATATATATATATATATATATATATATATATATATATATATATATATATATATATATATATATATATATATATATATATATATATATATATATATATATATATATATATATATATATATATATATATATATATATATATATATATATATATATATATATATATATATATATATATATATATATATATATATATATATATATATATATATATATATATATATATATATATATATATATATATATATATATATATATATATATTACAAATATGACAAAAACATATTTCATATTACTTAATAAAAATATATATATATATATATATATATATATATATATATATATATATATATATATATATATATATATTACAAATATGACAAAAACATATTTCATATTACTTAATAAAAATGAACAATTTGTATTTTGACCAGTAAGAATCTCCATAAAAATGTACTCATCAGGAACAAGAATACAATTTTAAACATGTAGAAATGTATATTGTGGCTACCTGAACGTTTTATTGTATTGTGGACCTGAGCATGACAATGATCACAATGCAATATACACTTGTACACTGGGGTGAGTTTACACAGATACAAAGCCAGAACACACTTGGAAATACCCAGCATAGAATTGGACCTATTTAACCACAACCAAACAAACCCGTACTGTAGCATAGCCGAAGCATTGTATCATTTACAGAGTGCATGAGCGCGCATAACAATTTCGGAGCGAGCTTTACCTGCTTACTTATTTAATACAAACAACAACCCACTGAAAATACACTATACTGTTGAAAACCATATAATATTAAGGACGATTTATGATCACGCATTAAGCATCAACGATTTAATCAATATTTCAATCATGCATTTCAATTCATATACAAATGCACATTATCTAATGAAGATTAAAAACAGCCATATGCGCATAAACACACGATATTTTCAGCTCGCCTTACACAGTATAATACCAATGAGCTAAAGAATTTGATTGTGTATCGAAAAGAATCTTGGACTAAAAAAATCTTTAGCAAAAACTTCGTTTTTTATCGTATTGAATCCAAAAAAATATAGAACTCATATATTTGGATATTAAACATCGCTCGCTCGTAAAAATTTGTCGCTCCTTCTGCTCTGATAATATCAAACGAATTGATATCAAATTTGGTACACATAATCTACGAATACACAATTCATGTTGATCGTATTTTAAATTCACTAGGCCTTTTATTTCGGAAATTAATGGGCCCAAAAAAATATACCAATATAAAGTAATGAGGGTTGAAGGAATTTTTATTTTTAATTTAATTTTATTTAATATGTAGGTCTACTAGACAATATTATTTTAATTATTTAATTTGCGGAAAAAAATCAGTCAATCAACCAGAAAATTTTAAATAGAATTTGCATTAGAAAACAATGAAATTACCAATACTATATTGTTTCTTTTATGAATGTTTGTCGCGTTTGTTTGTCCAAAAATTTACAATTGTTCTGTTTTTAAACTTTCATACCAGTAAACAGAAACAAATTATTCAATTAGTGCTCTAAATTTTATTTTATGATTTAATCCACTTTCACCACTGGATTTATTATAAAATTTTTGCCACACATTCATTGTTTTCATTCCATACATACAAGCGTTCTCAGAGCAGGAAAGCAAACACTAATAAAATACACAAATTTTCACAGAGCATAAATGCCGGAATTAAGTTTAATTCAACCTTGCATATCTTGATTTAATTTACATTTTAAGTTGATACTAATAACAGCAAAATGGATTATATTTAATTGAATTTTATGTATTTTTATTTGTTTTTGGTCGAGAATTTTACTGACACTTTTATTCCAGAAATATTAATCCTAATAGTTGTTCGTTACATACACACGTTAAATATATCTCCAATCAATTCTATCTTTGAATAACACATTCAGAATATCCATATCTAATCCTTCCATATATTTTTTAGACAAATAAATTACAAATACATTTTTTTTTTATTCTAAATTTATTTAAGGAGTACGTCGACAACGTGGTCATTGGTACTCCGGTACAGTTAATTGTTAATTTTCGTTATGATCTCATAAATATTCATGTTTTTTAATTCTCTCTATTCCATAATTTGATGATGCAATCTTATTTTACATATATGTTACTGTCTCATCAACTCGATAATTATTTATTAATTGAAAAACAATTTCGCATAGCCTATTAATTTTCCATAGCACTTTCTGTTCAAAATATGTAACGAGACATATATCAGCATTATATGGTAGAACAAAATGATAAAACAATTTATTTCCGGAATGCTTTGACTTATGCACGTATTTCAGAATAATACACAGCAATTTTTCCAAAATTAAATAAAAATATTTTTAAATACAGTATGTTACTAAAACGAGTTTGTAAAGCAAGATTATTTTGATTAATAATCCAAAGAGTGTGTAAACAACATCATTTTTTGTATAAGCAAACATTTCAACTCAACGTACGAGCTTGAAAATTGAGAGTGTTTTTTTTTTTCTGGCCTGATAAAACAAATTTTCTAGAGCAGCAATTTTCATTAAAATTGGAGGCTTCATATATTGCGATGTAATATGCGAACGTTGATGTGAAATAAATGAGAAAAGAAGCTCACGCATACATTCACAAAACAGGACGATGATCGAGCGATCTAGCAACGAAGCTTTCATATATGTATATGTATATATATGTATGTATATATACGCACAAACACCTCAGCAGTTCGGCGTCCCAGCTGATTCGATTCGAAGCTCAGAAGACCTATCCGCAAGAACAGTTGAACACCGCCCTGGTTCTATTCGCGGTTTCCGCTTCGTGAATTGTATCAAACAATAATATAAATCACGTGGAGGACCCCTAAAACGTCAACATTTCGACAGTTCACGCATATTACTTTTTCTTCTTTCATTTCCCACCACTATGTCACGACCACCACTAAAAAAATAAATATGCCGTATTCAGCCGTAGAATAGAACTTTTCTCATTTTTGTAAATAAATCTAAATATCTGTAACATGTTGCCAGCCGACAAATATACTTATCTCCCTTGACTGTTTCATTTTATTTCTGCCAAAACAAAATGCTCTTTATATATTATAACTGCCGAATACTCGTTGAAAATGACGAAATTATCATTCAAATGGCACTTATTTAAATAAAAGCTGCGTAAATTTAATCAAAATTTAAAATGAATTAATTTATTAGATAATTTATTGTAAAACAAAAAAGGATATGCTAAACATAATACCATTTATTTTACGCTTGTAATATGGACTTTCTACTGGTAGAACCTAAATAATAATACGAAAGGATATATAAATTATTTTTTTTTTATTATTATTATTTATATATAGATTTTAATGGAAATATCTCTATACTTATACACACACGTCATTTCCGTTAAAATCTCCAGATGATTACAATTATTTATTACTTCGTGAAATAAAGTAGAAAGACCGATGAAAGCTGTAGCACGCGTACGTCTGTGAATGCGATCGATAATCTTCCCCAAATATCACATTCTTAACGAGACATGTAAATGAATAATTGTGCCAAGCTATATGTATGTATGCAAATGAACGTTCTTGGTCTAAGTGAAGCGTAATAATTTGAGCGTGCAAGTTCGAAGGAGATATTTGCCATGTAAAAACATACATATATACATAGATCGCATTGCAGGTATAAAGAGTATAATACAAAAATTTCTGATATATGATACACATAAATAATTTTAATTAGTGCATAAAATTAAAAATCTATTTGTTAACGGTTCTAAGGTTACCACCATAAAACGCACCTTTGTAAAGGGTTCACAGAAAATCAATCTAAGCTTGTTGGCTTCCTTATAAAAACGACGTACATATAAAAACATGTAGGGATAAAACTTATTTTTTTGAAAGGAATACATAAAAGACGATATTTTTGACATACATTATATTTATATTTTTCATGCTGAATTTATCTTCTGAAATTCCGATTGACAGGCATCAATTTTGTGGTGAAAAATATCAGTAGGTAACTTTTTCCTGTCACTGTTTTGGGTTTACACATTTTGATATAAAAAAACTATTTTTCTTTTGCGATATTATTTGTATCATTTATAAATGATAGCGCCAAATAGATAGTATTCTATTTGTTTTATAACGTTTATGCCATGTTGTAAAATCAAGACAGTATATTTAAATTGTTATACAATAGATTTGCACCTATTTTCAAGTATATCATTTTGTATTTATTTATTAAATAAATATATTCTTACATTCCTTTTCATCATAATTTAATATATAATATGGATGATTACGCTATTCGAATTACCAAAGTCAGTACCACATCTTTTATGATCACGGCCTTGTTCTATATTTATGTTTACGATAGATATTTTTAATAAAAATTGAGAAATAAATCTTAATTACTTTCTAATAAATATAAGGATGGTTCATCGGAAGTTGGATAATATCAGATAAATCAAAAATTATCAAATTTCACTAACGTTTCGGTCAAGATTCTGACCTTCATCAGAGCGTATGGTTATGATGAAGGTCAGAATCTTGACCGAAACGTTAGCGAAATTTGGTAAATTTTGATTTATCTGATATTATCCAACTTCCGATGAACCATCCTTGCACATCATCTTTTTGGATACGATCAACTACATTTTCTAATAAATGTAATAATGAATATTCAATGATACCATAAGTCAAACTTCTACATACTTTATACTTTGAATTTAATTTCATTAGCAAAATAAAACAAAAATTATATTCGGTTATATTTAATTCGGGTTGGTGTAATAAAGCATAAGCGATTTAAATCTATAATATATTTATGCAAAGACAAATATTATTATAAGTTCATATATTGGAAACCGAAATTGAATAAATAAATCTAAAGAGAAAAACATGAGGATTAGAGCCAATATTTTCTTACAATTTCCCGGTAAAACCTATAGACAAAATCGTGAAGAATATAAGGTGTTATTTCTCTATTATATTATATATAGGTAAGTACACAAAAGATTTTCCTGTCAGTCGGGTGCATGTAAAATCGAGTGAAGGATTTAAGTAAAATGCAAGCATACACGGGACATGAATCAATTTATCTAACATCAGCTTCATAAATCCATGAGTTTCTTCTAAGGTTTCAATATTTATATAATATGAAAAGAAGGCAAAAAAATTACGTACTTCAGATTATTTAATGTCCTATGAGACAAGTTTTTTCCAGTAAATAACAATCATAACTGTAATAGCCTGCGCCAGGCACACTCCTACATGAAATACTAACAGAATATGTAAAGTTGATGATATGTTTCACTCGGAAATATTTATATATCATACCTACATGACTTTTTATCGCTTTCTTTAACAGCCATAATTTTTATGTGTGTTTTGAGTTTTTCATCGCTTGTCTCTGATTATTTCCTCCTACTATTTTCGCATGCAAATATATCATAATAGGTCAACTTCGTATGGTAGACCTAGTAAAAAAAATTCTATTTTTAGATAAGTAGATAAAATGTTTGTTTTTTAGAAGAAAAAAATCAATATTATTTAAATAATTTTTGACGAATATTTAGTAATATGATTTGTACTAATTCCAATAAAATCAAGGTCTTGTGATTCGTAAATAACTGAACTTCTAGCTTGTAATTCGATTTATTGTATAAACGAATATTACTCCACTGACATTGCTGTCACACATCACGAGCACTGCATTTCCTTCCTATTCTACCTTGCTACAGTTCTACTAACAATATCACTCCATAACAATGTTAAGGCTTTGATTTACAGAGCCATACAAAATTTCGAACGAGCATATCTTTGTCTCAAATTTAGATCTCATTATACAACCAAAATGTGAACTGACATAGACGTAGAAGTTTCATTTTTTTTTTTAAATAAGTTTACATTACTATTATAATGTTCGTAAAGAAAATAAATTATAGCAACTTCTGTTAAATAATTTCATTGCAGGCGCTTTACATATTGTCAAAGTATGTTAGTTCTCTCTGCTTTGACGCATTTCGTATGTATAGTTTATACGTGTTCGTAACATATCTCCAACATGCTAATGAATTCTAGACATATGCAGCCCGCGATACTTGAAAGTTATTCTTACCATCACTCAACAAAATTAAACAATAGCAAACTTAATGTTACAAAAAATTGGTACTTATGTAGTTTACAATAATATTTCGAATGTTTTATTAATCGTATCTTATCTTTCCTGTTTAATTGATATCAAATTCCAAATTATTTTACTTTTTGGTTGAAATATTGACAGACATAGTTGACATGATCAATTAAATTCAATTTTTTCGCACCCACATATATACACATAAATAAGAATGTTAGGCATTTCTGTGGCAACTTTCTTATAAGAAGATACTTTACAAACAAAAGTTGTGGAGAAACTTAAAATATTTAATTTCTAATATATCAATTTTTATTGTAAGTGCATATCGGAGATTTAGGAAACAAAAAATGACTAAACTTCCGGTTTAAATATTCATTTATAAAATAAGAAACATCTGCAATATATATTCGAGTTATAAATTTAAAGATTCATAATTTTATTTTCTCCAGTGTTTTTCCGTAAAAACCTCGAGTTCGAACATTTTCATAATTAAAATACTTCTTTAAATACATTCGTATAAGAAAGCAAAAAGAAAGAAGATTCAATATAGGAACGATCAAATATATCATTAAATATTTACATTCATTAAAACCTTCTACGACAATCTTTAGTTTCCTTTTTATAATAAACATCTTGGAAAATATAATTGCTCGTAAGTCGTCACCGGTAATCGGTGTTCCAAATTATTTCTCGTTTTACTTTTTGTTGCTTTCTCAGAAGATTCCTTGTAGCCATCTTTATCATAATTATGTTATTTCGAAACAAAATACATTATGACCGTTTTGCTGAATAAATACACAATTAAATTCTAAATGAGTAAATATCTCTTGAAAAACAAGCACCAAGAAATAATAAAATCATTATAATAAATTGCATTGTATACAATTTCAAGTGTCAACGTCGCCTTGGTTCGCTATCGATGGCCGAGCTCCTCCAAATCATTTGTAAACCAAATTATTGTGTAATCGATATTCACTTTCGTCTAATGGAAGGGCGCGAAAGAGCTCCCCATAAACACCGTTAATCATAATTTATCTACTACCCGCCTAGAGTTCCTTTCGACTAAGGATTTACCTTTAAGTAATTTATATTAGATTTATCGTTGCAAGGTACCTACAGCTATACTCTGTTCCATGGTGGTAGTACTCCACGGGGAAGATATTGCAATTAGTTACGATTTGGGACTTCACTGTTGACAAATAATGGTGTTGTTACTTTTAATTTATATCTTGAACTTTGGAGTACACATAACTCAGTGATATTGTATTCCATTAGATTTAAATAATGTTAATAAATACATTTTTGTTAATATTTTGGATTATCGCGTATTAGAAGTGTTATATTAAATTATGTTGTCATATACACCCTGTTGTGTGTATATATATATATATATATATATATATATATATATATATATATATATATATATATATATATATATATACATATATATATATATATATATATATATATATATATATATATATATATATATATATATATATATATATACACATATATCTGTGTATAGACCCTGCTGTCTATACACAGATATATGTGTTAAACACAGATGCATAGATTTTTGAAAATTCACATAAAATGGTTTTGAGAAGCACCTCCAGATTCATTTTTGAAACCAAAAACAAATTCTAGAACTATATCTTCGTGAAAATGTTTTGTTTTTGAAATATTAATTAATATACGAAGGTAAAATAAAAGATAATGGAGTGGATATCCACGAGAGGTTGTTTACTCTCTAACGAGGGAAAGAATGATTGCGAGATTGCGAAAATTTTTAACATTTCTATGGAAGCAAGATTGTACATGTACAATGGGTGTAATCATTGATGTACGTTGAATTTGGCAAACCAAGCATAAAAATCGTGTGACTACTATGGAAATGAAATGTTTAAGATATATATCTGGTATATCGAGGATAGACATGAAGCGAAATACTTGAGTGTATGAGCTGCGCAATATTGTAATAATGTCGTACGTAGAATAGGTGAAAGCCAAATAAGATGGTCGTGTTGAACGAATGTCGAATGAAAGATAGCTGAAGAAGATTTACGGGGGTGAAATATATGGTGTGAGAAAACGGAGTCGTCTTCGGAATAAGTGGATTCATATGATTGATATTGAATTACGTGAAAGAAAAGTTGTGAGCAAGCAAAATAGAAGAACGTGTATGAAGAATTTGAAAGAAGTAAAAGAAGTTTGTAAGGACAGAGTTGAATGGCGACAGATTATACAGATTAGTTATGTATGTAAATTAAAAAAATGAAGGATGGCATTACTACCTGCCAGTAAAAGACAAATATCTGGTCAACATAACTTATACAATATGTGTTAACAGGAAAGCGATTTTTATTTATTGTCTACATTGTTTTTATAATAAAATATTTACAGTCATGTATTTAAAGGTGATTTTATTTTAATCCAACTATACTAGTTGAAGCAACGATACCATTTGAGGTAAGAAAATTCTTTAAAATTGGTAATGTACCGCGCAAATCTAGGTCTTTGCTAAACAAATCTTCACTAGCACATTGATGCAATGATAACAGATGCCTCAACACTGTTCTCGCTAAAAGCTTTTCCTAGTAGATAGCGTGGAATTGACTGTAGTAGTTATAAGGCGCAATCTACATGCAGATCCGAAACACACACCCAAAGACAAAAGTATGTTTTTCCTCTCTTCTTCGACAGAATAAGTGCTCCTCTCTTCGTCTAGCTACTTTAACTCTTGTGCAAACCGGTTACAAGTGAACATTCGCCTAACAAATGGTTCGCACGATCTAAAACACATAAATCCAACAAACGGAAAAGAACGAAAAGACAAACCACTCGATTAACGTAATCGCCGTTCGAGTATTTGATCTTACATTGCGGTAAATATATCAAGCACAATTCTTTCGCTGTGTCCCGTTCAGTCTGTCTGTGTGAGTGTTCTTTTTTTTCCAGATTCGACAAAGCAAACAAAAGAATATTTAGAAAAAAATATATAACGACGGGATCAGAGAAATTGTATTATCATAATGGAATGTACACAGTTGGGAGAACCATTCAACGTATAGTCTCGAAATTAAAAACGCATAAATTTTTTCATCGTCTCTTGAATAATATTTACATTAGCATATAGAAGCTTTTCATTCTTTTTATATTAAGTTCAATATTTGCTACATATTGCAAACGTTTGTATATTATTATCAAAAGCTGTTAGTATAATGATGATAAAACTATAAAAAACATGTTCTGCGTATTAAACTATAAAATATTTGCACTCAATATTCGTACAAATCATTTAGTGATTTATTTAGAGTGGAAATTTAGCGGGAAAAGCGAAGTATTTCGTCGGGAAAATACTACAATTTCTCGCTACTTAATAGGTGCACTTTAATTAAATACTATAAATTAGAGGTATATCTGATTTGATTCTTTGTTCGTTATATACATATATATAAATATATATATATATATATATATATATATATATATATATATATATATATATATATATATATATATATATATATATTAATTTCATTATGCAATGATTAGCGCGTGTTGATCAGTGTAGAACATATTTAGTTTACAAGTACCAATAAGTATCTACATTAGTTCAAAATATTCTATATGATCAAATTGAAATATAGCAGGATCAAATTAAGGTAATACTACAATAATTTTGATATAAATAGTGAATTATCAAAATTCATAAATACAATTGATTTCTTGTTGTACACATGTAAATATATATAATAACTATAGCGATATGTATTGCAATTAATGCAATTCAGAGTAATTATGTGCTATTTCAGCAATGTCAATTAAATTTATTTCTCAGTTAAATACGCGATGGAACTGAAATACAATAAGAAATATGGTTTATTTTCCGGCTCAATCCCTAAACGACATTTGTAAAATTGGATCTAACGGAGATAGTATATATGGAGATAAAAGTATTTGAATGTCGTATATGTATAAGAAATATTTCGGCGCACAGAAATGCTATAAATTTCATATCAGTTTAGTAATATAATTTAGGAGCGCCAAAAAGTGTTGACACAATATGTTCGCAGGTATTAGAGGTGTTCGTACCTCATGTACTATACGAGCATGATATAAATACCTAGGCGCTAAGGTGTAGTCCAAACACGAGCTAGGAAGGTAAGTAAAACGGGTAAGCGAAGGATAGTAATTTGTAAAGTTATTTAACAAGGACGGGGATGAATTACTGAAATGTTTTCCATGCAATGTTCTGGTTAGAGATCGTACATTGTTTCATGTCAGTTCTGAACTATTAACTTTGGGATATCTCACTTCATTTAAAGCACATGTGTATGTATCGTATGTATGTACCTATATGTTCACATGTAACATTCAAATACTCTGACAAACATCTACTCAAACACGCACGTGTACTTTACATAGATAACCCTAGTTAGTCTCAATCGTGTGACAATTTAATCAGTACCGCTTTAATCTTGAATTGCTAGCACTTTGTACACTCGCCTTTTGTTTACTTGCTACATCATGTTCCATGCCGAACAACCTTACACATGATCAAAATTTATATACATACACAGACACACACACACACACTAAATAAAAATATGCTGAATTTCCTCATGCACTCTATACCATAGTTACAGCTTTTACAATGAAAACAAAAATTATCAAATTCATGTATAGATAAATTTTTAAATTGATATATTTAAATATATCATAATTTCAGATGTCTATTTTGCGTTGTATGTACGTTACCATAAATTTTCCTTAAATGAGCGTTATTATATAAAAGTAATTGTATGCTTTCTCACATACAAAATATGAATCAAATAATGATAACGGATATTAGATTATTTGATATAATTATCGCAAGAAATCATGAAAAACTATTAACGACTCAAACATAAAAGTAAAATGTCACGAACAATCTATTTCGTATTACAATGAATTGAATAATGATTCCCATAGGGTCAAATTAACTACAGCGAAAGAGTAAACAGTTTAGGGAATGATGTGAAGTGAAGGCGAACGTGATTTTGTCTTGATTCGTGTAGCATAAGTGCAGTCATTTGAACTGTTAGACGTGATCACGGCATTTGATTAGTTTGACTCAGTGCTTGATGATCACGAAATAGGAGGGACGATGACTTAAATACGCACGTGACTCCTTATCTCTAATAATGGCGTAAGTTTTTCTCTTAGCTTCTTATTTTGGTGAAATAAACAGTCTGAGGGATTACCTTGTATATTAAAACAAATAAAACTCGATTTATATTTCTTGATAGTACAAAATGTTAAAATTATATTTCGACTATACCATAAATATTTCAAATCTGATGAATTGTTATTAATCTGTGTACAATACTACATATGTATCTTTGATATTCAAAATTTTAATTTTATTTTCCAATACATCGTATCGGTCGCAAATTTTCATATAGAATACATAAAACAATCCGGAGGGAAAAATACATGTACATATGCTAAATAATTATAATGATTTACTAAATTATTCATAACTTAATACTAAATTAAATATGTTACACAAATAATTATTATACTAATAATAGCAAAGATATAATTGTAATGAATTGATCTATTGCAAAATTAACCGAATTAATAAGAATTGCAAGTAGCATATTCCTAGATGTGAAATTTAAAATTTAGTAAGTAAGCTGAAAAGCATTGCGGTTTTCAAAATGTCTTGAAATTATTTGATATTTATATCCACCGAAGCGTATAACAAAAATGTAGTTATTTGGCAGATGTTGCAGTGATTTCGTAATTTTTGATATGTATTCACTAGTGCAAGTGAACAATAATAAGTTGTTGTTTTTTCGACAGTAGGAAATTTGTTTTTTTATTTATTTTTCGGCAGATTTAAGGTCTAAATCTTGTTTTGGCACAACCAATTTTTGTGAATCTAGAAAAATGTGTCAAATGTGTTTTTCGAAAGTGTCAGGGATAAAGAGAGCGTGAAATTTATGAAATAAATTGGGGTGACTTTTCAAAAGGGTTTTCGGTTAAAACCGTTCTCATCTTGCCCATATAGAGGACGCTGTATATTATTCATTTTATAGGTTCGTGTGTATGTGGATAATATAGTAAAGCAATCTGTATTGTTACAAGTATATAGAGGTACGTAACTTATTGTTCGGACGAGTTGTCAAAGTGAATGCCCGCGGTGTAGTTATTATATTCTTTTCCATGACCTCAAAAGATAACATTTAACACTTGGGGTGGACGCGGCCGGGCGTCTTTGTATAAATATTATGTACACCCGTTTCCGCAACACCCTATAACAATATCCGCGTCCCTTTCTGAATTTATGTATGTACATAAAGCGCGTCTCCATTCCATTCAAACATTATTTTACTTGGCTGCAATTTTTACGCTCCGTTGTTGTTCGCTCATTCAACCTCGTTCCCTCGTGGTGCGCCAAAAGAGTTGACACAAACACTGCGTTCTATACAACTATTTTTCTTTTTCGCATTTTTACGACTGTCATTTCTATTAAGCATAATGTTTATAGCACATCTATTTGCGATTCAATAAAAAGGAACAAACGTGGCCTCTGTCCTTAAAGCACACAGTCTCATATATACACTCATTCGCTCTCTCACTCACTCTCATTTTCTCGCAGATGCACACATGTGTGTGACGGAGCGAAGGAGTACATCTGTGCGTGTGAAATGTGTTTTTATTTCTACATGTGGGTCGAACATAATCTACCAGTTATGGTTTAAATTTACCCCTGCGCCAATGTCGTGTGTCAAATCGAAGGGTGAACTTAGATTTATTGTTATTTCAGAAAAGGTTCCTTTGCGATGATATCTCTCAAATATATTTATTGGAATTTATACTGTCGAATTTATATGACTTTTTTATGCATTTCATTATTGACAAATTTTATAGCCGGCTCCTTCAAATCAATTTAAATTCTTAAATTTTATTTGAGGTCACATTCAATTGAAATTTCTTCATTGGTTTCTGCATAAAAAAAATTTACCCAATTTGAAATTAAGCAGTGTGGCATTTGTTATTTTTTATGTCATTTTTTTATTACTATACTTATGATTGAGTGCATAAGATATAAACTCATATATATTGAGCGAACATGAACAATTTTATTGAACTATCTATTTCTTTTTCTTTTATAAAATTATAAAAAAATATAGAGCTACTGAAAGTATACATAAATTATCTTTTTTTTTCAATAAAATAACTTCTATCGATTATAAATGAATGCCTGGAATACCCGGAAATATTGATGAAAAGAATTCAAATTGTAGCTAATTGACTTTCGATATTATTATATTATAAATACAAATTGTATACATTAACGCCGATGATATACAAACGATGACAACTCGTAACACGCGCATGAAGTTTTTGCAGATAGAATCGTCAGGATATTGCAATTCAAATAATTGCCACTGCCATTGATCAACTTATTAGTCATATTTCTATGGTTATATTTTCGATTTAGAAATATTTTCTAATACAAATGAGGAAATCATATTTCAAAGAGATTCCAATGAGATTCGCTTTCAATTAACCAAAAGGAATTCTACTACTAATTGTAGAGAAATGTGCTGATTCTAAAATCAATAAAAAAAACATTGATCTTTCAAAATTGAAATGAAATATATCATTATTTTTGAAGACAATTTGAAAATGAGATTTTAATTCGTTCATATAAATAACAATTAATTTATAATATAATCAGATAATTTAAAATTATATATTTATAAATAATTTTTATTTTTTATCTTTTACCGAACCATATTCTGAATTACTGTACTTGCAAGTTTGATTTTAAATTAAGAAATTATTGCTTTAAATAATATATAAAGTTTTCTATTTATTCTATTTATAATAGTAGCAGCGTTTCTATTCTGCATGATTAATAATATAAATTTTATGCTTATAATGATAATCGCTATTGAATTAATGGAAAAGATCATTTTAAGTAAACAAATGCTGTTTGGAAATAATTAATATTAATGATATAACGATTAATAATAAAATATTTTAAATGAAATATGGATTACATTGAATATATTCTATTAAACATGAATTTAATTAAAATTTGCCGAATATGTTTCCATTAATTTTTATAATTGGTACTTACTCTATTACAAATATGTGTAAATAATTTAAAATAGAACATGGAAATTGAAATAAATATTTCAATAATGGACTAAATGTATATAACTGTTTATTATACAAATCACGCAATTAATGCATTTTTTATTTTCATATAACTATTTAATGTAAACTGAATTATATACATGTTTATGATAATTAATATTTTCACAAAGCTTTCGTTCTCGGTTTGCATTTTTATTCAAATTCATTCACATATTCTTCGGTCATTGATTATGATTTTCACGGTCAAAGTTATCATTTGCATCAAGTGACACGTATTCAATTTGTTTTGGCTTTCAACTTACTCGGATATACACATCTGTGCATATACAGTTTGAGTTGATACAGTCCAAGCGAGAGTAAGTCTGCATACGGAAAACCAAAACTTACCGAAATTAAATGGGGCTGCGTTACAAAGCTATTTCATGAGTTTATAGTGCATATATAAAGTTACCAAGTATTAAATAAGGCTTTTCTAGATATGGGTCGCACATAAATTTAATTTAAAATGTATAAAAGGCAATTATCTATAACTGGATTCAGTATGTGCGTTGCGAATTAAAATTGCGTTAGCATCTACTTGTAATTATAATAAGTGTATATAAATCGTTTTATGAGCTCCTGCAAATATTTTTAATATGAATCTACACTATTTGCTTTCCGTTAAAATCAATATGAATAAGCAATTATAACCGTACGAATTATATGAGAACAATCGATTGACACGTTAATCTTATAAACAATGTTTCAATCATTTTAAATTAAAACCAGAAATTCAAAATTAATGTAGAATTGACGAATAATAAATAACATCAAAATCAATAGTCGTAAAAGGCATTGTAATTTAGTTGAATGCATTCTAAATAGCTTCGAGCAAATTCGTGTACTACAAACAATTATTTTCTCGGTACTCGTTTATTGTCCGCGGAACACAGAAATAAAATACAAAAACATGTAAAATTTTAATTATTCAAGAATAAAGCGTAAACACGCATATTATGAATTATGTTTTGTAAAATTCTGTTCCAGAGAGCACAAGTAAATCAGGAAATTATAAAAACGAACATTTCCTTTTAAGTATAGTAGATATGTCGTAAATTCTATAAAATATTGTTATAACATTTTTATATGTGTCAAAATTTGGCGTAACCTTTGCAATTTAAATTGTAATTCAAAAATAGATGAGATTCATATTTTAGGACGTAAAATTTAATAATGTCGATATCAAGTGCGATAAAAAATCGGCACCGCTTAACATTTAATTATTTTTGTAACGGCCTCCATTCACAATAACCATTTGTAGGGCTGTATAATCTGTGATTTGTTGACAAACCCCTTCATGCGTCGTTGAAAACCACGGTGCCACACCCAAGATTACAGTTTCGACTTTTATCATCGCATCATTATTTATTCGTTACTTGGGGAAAGATTTTACGACGCGTAAAGTTTTCCCTAACAACTCACTGTTAGACCGAGTGAAATAGTCGCGCACATTTCTTTACGATCACCGCAAACACTGCGCGATGATTGGAAATAGTATAGAATATATTTACTCTGTATCAAGTGAATTCTTTTAAAAAAAAAGATCATTCAACTAAATGTACAATTATTCGTAAATAGATATAATAGATTTACGAAGACATATTCCTTAATTTAACGTTCTTACTATATACAGATATAAAAATAAATGAATTATAAAATAGTAAAATTATACATATATTCAACTCATTTTGAGAAAATAAAATGATAATTTCCGAGAATCTCGAATATCTTCTACTTACAGAATGATCAAATAATAAAATTATAATGGTCCTAGCTTACTGTGCATTGATTTTTACTTTCTTATACGTATTTATAACTATGAGGAAAAAATATAATGATGAAAAAATTGTTTTGACATTCAATCGTGTTTGGCAATTTTTGGAAAGATTCGTGTGTGCGTGCATGTGTGTGTGTATTAGTGTGCGTGTTAGAACTAAATTGAAGCCCTCCAGGTCAAAACAATTGCTAATTAATAATTATAACTTTGCGAAGTTTTCAAAATTTGTAGTTTAATATCCTACCTTTCCAAACAAAATAAATATGTCGTATTTAAAAGTCTGCATAATAGAATAGTAAGCATAATTTACAATAGATCGATTATATTAAATCAGCCTTAAATAATTTATTTATTTCATGAAAAATGAACCCTTTCTATTTACTGCATCCGTTTTATTGTGAATGCGTTATTTGTTATTTGATTTCATAACAGCCAACAATTGTCGTTCTTTGTTAGAAAATCTGGACTAAAAATAAATGTGCAAAAAATATATTGATTGTGTTTAATAAAGAACATGTCGTCCTTGTCCCTGTTCCAGTAG